>CP139503.1:165779679-166408600 GCA_021014915.2 Artemisia tridentata subsp. tridentata
AAGAAATGATGAGTATTTAGACACTCATCAACTATCCTTAATACCACAAGTGTCTATTATTGGAAAGTTAATTATCTCAAGAGATTCTAAAGATAATCCGGGTTACTACCAAGAAGACTTGTAGCTCCCACTGAATTAAAGATTACTACATGAACTCATTATTCAGTAATTACAACTGTTGGGTCCTTCAGTACCCAAGAGTCGTTAAAACAAGATTTGAATACAAATTAAGCTAAGTGTAAATGAAACCGAAAACATTCCAAGTCACTGAGTGAACAGTCACTCAGTGAGTTACCTTCAAGATGCTCAGGACGAGTCTAAGAAGAAAGATTCACCACACAGTGAGGCGGTACTCACTGAAGTGTTACTTGAGACGAAGAAGAAGGTAATGGATCAGTGAGCTTTAGACAAGAGCTCACTGAACCCAGTCTCCTCAACAACAACAACTGAAGACTGAAGAAAAATGCCTGAAGAACCTAAAGCCTGAATAAAAGGCGGAAAAAGAGGGAAGGTTTTAAGAAGATAAGAACAAGTCTTATCGGGGTCAGACAAACCATCCCTCAAGTGGCCAAAAGTCTAAGAAGTGTAAGGTCAGACACTCGAAGACTTATTGGCACAATCCTATTGGTTCTTGGAAATGACAACTACTGTTGTAGTTGTCAGACACGCTTCCTATTTGTTTATCTAGTTTTAATCTTCAGTACTCTTGATCTGTTTGCCTATAAATAGCAAACATATAGAGAAAAGTGGGTAAGGTATTCTTGTGCAATTAAAGCTTAGACTTTCACAAATACCCCTTTTCTTCTACAAAGAGTAACGTATCCTTGAGATAGCTCAGTGGGTCGAATTGTTACCACTTAAGCATAGCTTGAGTTTAGATAGGAGACACCATACCTTGTCTATTCAATCCCAAGTGTTTGTTCCGCAAAACACTTGGGTAATAGATTCTTTGATTCATTTCTAATAAGAATTTAAACGTTGAAAATACTGTGTGTTTTTATATTAACGTTTCATTAACTGTTAGAAGTAATCATTACATTGTATTAGTCATAAACACAAATAGATTAACTTTCTAGTTAACTCTAAGCGTGTTAAGGGAACAAAAAGTGGTATCAGAGCCTCTGGTTTATAAAATCTTTCAAAATTAACCAAGAGTGCTCAAGGTTTTTAAAACCAAGATCCTACTATGACTGATGCAAATGTGCCCCAGCTAGTCGACAAAAAGGGTGGAAGCTTTTCAGCTGTTGCCCCACGACTTGAAGCTGGTAAATTTAGCAAGTGGAAAAAGTGAATGCTTTGCTACTTGACTGGTATGGAACCATACTACATCACTTGTGTCAAAGATGGTCCTTATGTCCCAAAGACTGCTGAAGGGCTAAACAAGCCTGAGGCTCAATGGACCATTGATGAGAGGAGGGTGGTCAATCAAGACCAACGCCTGAAAAGCATCATTATATCATGTCTTCCTGACGATATAATGGAATCAGTCATCAACTGTTCAACAGCCAAGCAAACTTGGGATGACTTGGTCAATAGCTTTGAGGGTCCCTTAGATACCAAGGAAAACAGGGTCATGGACCTGAAACTTGAGTATAATACTTTCAGGGCAAAAGACTCTGAAAGTCTCTCTCAAACTTATACCAGATGTGGAAACCGTAGAGGGGGGGGGGTGAATACGTTTCCATTTAAAAACTTAAAACTTTTGTATCAAACACCCGATCAAGTGTGACGTAATATGAAGAGTGTCAAAAATGAGTATATAGCATCTAGAGATGACTATAGTAAACTACAACATATGCACAATCAAACCATGGAACATACATGATCAATCACTACATGAGCAATAAGCCACACAAACACATATGCAATGCAAATATAAATATAAAGCGATAACTAATGAAATGAAAGTAAAGAGATAAGTTAGAAGGCGCAAACCGGACACGGTAATTTATAGTGGTTCGGTCACGAAGCTCCTCTTCGCCCTACTCTACTCCCCGAGTACCCAACTCGAGAGTTACTTCACTAATCAACAAACTCCCTTTAGGCGGAGAAAACCGTACACGTCGCTTAACTTGTTTTTCGACACTAAGCTAGATGTTGAGTGCTAATCTTAGCTAGCACCAATCTACCACGATCTACCCGATCTACACCATACACGTTGCTTATCCTATTTCCGACACTAAGCTAGATGTCGAGTGCTAATCTTAGCTAGCACCAATCTACCACGATCTACCCGATCTACCCTTGATCCACATGATCAATCACGCAAGCCCAATGGCTTCAAGAGATCTTCACTATCTCTTAAGATCACAATGATCTTGACTCACTCTCTCACAAAAGAAAAGTAATCTTGATGTATTCTATGATACAATCAAGAGTGTAACAAATGTTACAAGACCTAACAACTCCAACACTTTGTATCTACTTGGATACTTTGTGTTCTTCTCTTGCTAATCAAGAGGGATGACAACACTTTGTAGCTACTTGGATACTTTGTGTTCTTCTCTTGCTAATCAAGAGGGATGACAACACTTTGTATCTAGGATACTTTGTGTTCTTCTCTTGCTAATCAAGAGGAACGAAGAGGATCACTTGAGTGGATGATTGGATCACTCTTAAACAACCTAAGACTCTCCAAATGATCAAAGAAAGTTATCTAAGTGAAGAGGGATAAGACCAGAGAAAAAGGACTGGAAAAATCAAGTTGGAAGTGTGGAATGGTCCACTATTTATAGGCAAGGGAAAATCTGACCGTTACAGACCCACGGCTCCACTAAATACCCGACGGCTCCACTAAATTTAGTGGAGCCGTCCATACTTAAAGGTGCCGTTGGACGCTCCCTTTTTTGTCTTTAGTGGGGAAGGTTTATTTGGGGAAGTTGGAGCTGTTTTGGGGGGAAAATGGCTGTTGGGAGTTTTCAAATTTATTTTTCAAAATAAAACATTTCTTTTTAATTCAAAAATAATTTGTAAAATATATTTTTGAAATTTTTTTTTGTCACATTAAAAATGTGAAGTTTAGAAAAATATAATCCTTTGATCATTTGTCAAGTAGTAGATTTGTTTGTCCATACCTTGAGAGTGATTTATGTCGGGATGGAAATCTACGACTTCGTTGAAGCATACATGAGACGTCGGGAGGTGTTGATGAAGTATGCATTGATGATTTGTGTTTACAAGTAACTTGCACATTTTACATTATGCATTACAAGTTACATGTTTGTCATCATTAAAACCGAAGAAACCGTTTAGTTTAAATATTGTAATATTTGCACTAACAATCTCCCCCTTTTTGATGATGACAAATATGTAAACCGTAACACATAGTAAAATATAAAAGTTACCTGTTTACACTCCCCTTCTCCCCCTTTTGTCGAATCAAAAAGGTAGTTGCCTCGAGCGCTCCCTTGAATTCATTCCCTACTCCCCCTTATTGAACTACATTCCTTTCTTCCTAGAAAGGCGAGTTTGCATCATCCTAGTGAAGCCTTCTATCATCACTTGTGAAGATGACTCCATGCTATGTATTCAAATACTCCCGAGCTCCCCCTAGCTCAATGCTCCCCTATGGTGACTTAATCCCCTTGTTTATTTAACTTAGTATCTAGCGGATCCATGGATCAAATTCTTACAAAGGCTTTTCCTACATCAAGGGTTAGCTTCGTGCAACATAATATATAACATTATAGGGATAGAATACACATAGCAAGACATGCATGGGTTGAACTATGTTAACACATAAGTGTCACAACCCGACCGAAAACCTAAGGTGTAACTGTTCACTCAATCACACTAATCAAGAACGAGATTCGTTCATTGACTGACGCACTAAATGACTTCTTCCAAGTTGTCATTGGGAAGGAAAGTTCTAACAAACCTTTTGAACAACATAATCATCTACCTAAGATGATTGATGTTAAGGATAGTTTGTTGATAAGACATACTCTAAATGATTACTATTATGACAAGTCGTGCCATAAAGTAGACTCGATAGAGGTTATACCTAAATGATTCCATAAGGTGGGAGAGTGTTGGTTGTGGTGACAACAAGGACAACTTGGGTTATGTGGTTGTAGGGGAAAAATAATGGGATGACCCATTAGTGGTTGTGGTGATGGTGATAGTGATAAGGATGATGTGTTGGTGCCAAGTCCAAAGAGGTTTGATGGTGATAGGGTTAGTGTGATAGCTAAAGGTTGTGGTGGACTTGGTGGAGGTGAGGGTGTAGGAATCCTAAAGGATGATGATGATGTGGTTGGAGATGTTGGTTTTGCCCTTTGAGGAAAGGTGGGAAAGGATGGTTTAGGTTAATATATCGTTTGCACTGACAATGAGATGCATGATATATTTAAAAAGGGAAAAAGAAAAGGTGTATGTGATCCTAACAGGATTGTTGGTGGATATCTCTAACGGGGTTAAGGTAACGAAGTTCTAGGTTTCTAGGTTGGATGATCCTAGTTGTGTGTTAGAGATAATTTGGTGCATGAAGGGTTTCATGTGTTTGTGAGGATTGAAGGTTGTTGTAAGGTTTGAGTGTGATGAGTTGAGGGTTATAAGGTTTGAGTGTGATGATATATAGGTTGAAGGTTCTTAGACTAACTATCACTGTCAAGAGTGAAGTGTAGCTAAAAGGTTTGAGTGGGATTGATATAAGGGTTGAAGGTTGTAAGGTTTGAGTGTGATGATCGATGAGTTGAAGGTTGTAAGGTGTGAGTGTGATGATCTATGGGTTAAGGTTCTTAGACTAACTATCACTGTCAAGAGTGAAGTGTGGCTATGAGGGTTGAGTGTGATGATGCAAGATAAGCTTGCAATAGTGAGGCCTTCTATAGGCAAGGGTTGTGGGATTCAAACTAAAAGTTGGTGGTAGAGTCCTATGGTGTAGTGAAAGAATCCTAGGGTGTATGTGAGTTTGCAAAATTTTGCAGGTTTGAGGTTAGGGATGCAGGGATCTAAAGGAAACAGTGAAAATTCGTCAAACATAGGCACGGTACCACTAAATACCACACGGTACCGTTAAATTTAACGGTACCGTGGCCTATTTAACGGTACCGTGACCTGGAAGTCACGAATTTTCCTGTGCAGCCTAGTTCTGGGCAGCTAAAGGGAAGTTTCCTAGGGAATAAGAACCACATTTGTGTGTTCTTGAGAGTGTTTGGTGAAAGACTATATGAGTGTGTTTTCGCTCCCCCTTAATCTATGACCATCCGGGCAAGATGTAAAAGATAAAGAGGAAAACAAACGTTGACCGAAGCGATGAGCTTAGTAACGTCATGACAAGTAGTGGATAGCATACAATAAACTTAACCTTTGAAGTCACGTAGCTCTTCTCAATCATTGTGAATATTCATAGAATATTTATATGATGAGGCATGTGATTACTTGGAGATATCCTAAGGGTTAAGAAGATAAAATCTTCAGGGTTGCGAGGTAGGTGATAAGGTTATAGGGTTATCTAAGTTGATGAAGGAGGGTTATCTCAACGTATCCTAATGGTTCTTCGTTTGAAGTGTGTGTGAGATGAGTGGGATGCGGAAGCATTGGTAGTGTTTAGTACCATGCGGAAGTGAAAGGGAAGAAGGCTTAGGAATCAGAAGATAGATACAATCTGTTCTGATAGGATACGGTTCTGGTTCAAGACTACATCGAGTGTGTTTCGATAGTGGTTTTGAAACAGTGAGAATAAACTGTCTCAGCAAATAACGGTCCGACGGTACCGTTAAAAATAACGATACTGTCCCCTATTAAAGAGTACCGTGACCTGCTGAGGTCAGTTTTGACCCAGAATTAGATTTCTGACAAAGAAATTTCACATATGTTGTGATTTTTCTGGACCTTAGATTAAAAGAATTTATACCGAATAAATTCCTTTATGAATGAATCCACCGGGATTCGATGAACGTTTGTCGAGAACGAGAAATGACATTTAATTGCATTTCGCAAATTAAATAAACTTTAAATACTTCGGATGAAATATTTAAGTTGTCATTGGAGTTTAAGAGGATTTTTCGACACGAGGAGAGAATTTATACCTAATAAATTCTTTGACCGGTACTGGACGAGAAGAAATGACTTTTATATTTCCGAGGAAATACATAGGTAGTCATTAGAGCGATGTGAAAGATGACTTAATATTTCCAGTGAAATATTTAAAAAGTCATCAGACGAGACACAGGATATGACTTGACATTTCCAGTGAAATATCTAACAGTCATGGGACGAGATCGAGGGAATGACTTGATATTTCCAGTGAAATATCTAAAAGTCATGACACGAAATAGAATAGATGATCTCAATATTTCCAGTGAAATATTCAAGAGATCATGCAAGGAACGTGAGGGATGACTTAATATTTCCAGTGAAATATTTAGATAGTCATGAGAGGGATTTAAAGAATGACTCAATATTTCCAGTGAAATATTTAAAGAGTCATGAGACGAGATGCACGAGATGACTACAATATTTCCAGTGAAATATTCAAGTAATCATAAGAGGGGTACGAGAGATGACTTTAATATTTCCAGTGAAATATTTAAATAGTCATAAGTTTTATGGAAAATGTTCCATCATTCCTAGACCTAGACGGAGATGGTAAGGGGATTCTCGGTTGAGAGGTTTGGTTGATTTAAGGGTTTCTATGTGCTTCGTACGTGAGTGTTTCATGGGGTTTTGAAAGATGTAAAGCTAGGCCTATGGTGCTGATTTGCAGCAGGGTTTGGGATCTTAAGACGTGTATATTCACACGAGGATGAAAGGAACTACTAATTACTTATATAGTAACTCGTGAGTCCTTTGGATGAGCGTTTTAACATATGTTGTTAAAAGGCTTGAGTATGATGTTTCGGATATGACATTTAACAATTGCGATCGCAAGTTAAACTTACTTGAATATTTCGGATGAAATATTTAAGTTGTCAACCCTACTCCGAGTTCTACTAGGTTTGTTCCTAACCTTCCCATGACAAAAAGGTGTATTACTTGGAAGAAGGCGAAGTGATGACTGGGGAATTAGGGTAACTTCGCGACTACTTTGACTTATGGGTTTTGACACTAGTGTATGGCTATATGACTTCTAAGGGTTCATAGTGATGGGCATACCTAATTCCTAATGTGTCAAAAGAACATAGTGTGGGTGCAAACTTTACAAGTAAATCAAGTAAAATGCACATAAGGAATAAATGCAAACATCATGCAAAACATGATAATCATTTAGCATTTAAGATCATGAAGACATTTAATCATGTCTTATGAGAACATGTTATCATTTTGAAACATGTATATGGGATGCAAGCAATCTAGGTTTGCTAAGGCAGATCCTAATTACTACTTGTTCAAGATGACATCCTAATGGGAGATATAGTTCAACGATGCAAACTATCTCTAGTCAAATGTAGGAATGAAAATTTTTCAAGTTAGAGAATGAGTATGAGACAATCACTAGTGGTGCTCAATTAAGGCTGAACACGATCATTTTTACAGGTTATACCACAAACCCAACTTCTCTCCTGGAAGCAATTCAACTGTTAGGTCAAATTGAATTTCTAGTGCGATAGGTTCTCTAGTAGTCATTCTCATATTAGAAAATTTCAAATTCCTATATTTGCCTATTGAAGTGTAGCAAAGATGATATTAGCTTATTTCGCTAATACATGACCTAATATGACTCAACTAACCATACTTTGAAGGTCGATTAAGAGAATGACATGTCTTACACAACTCCTAACAAAGGCAAGCGAAATATTTTAATTTCGTGTTTGAGATTTAGAGGTTATTTGATGGAGATGGTGTATTTTATGATCTCTTGGACAACATCTTTGTTTGTTGAGTTGTTACATGTTATTTTAACATGATTTGGTTTCCTAGAACCAAGAGACACTTTAATGTGATACAATGTAGAATCTACTACATCGTGTGTGTTTCAAGAATGCTCCTTTGCATATCTTGAGTGAGAATCTAGTAAAGGTTACTTACCTCAATAGATCTTGTGAGCATTTTATTTAAAATGAGACATACTGTTTATTTCAACAAGTATGCTTTTCTAAGAGGAAACTTATCACTCTTATGAATGCTTTGTGAAACAAGTATTTTAGTGTATGACTAATTTTACTTGTTTATGCAATGAAACATGACATATTAGGTTATTATTCAACTCTAATATCCTATATTTGTTAACAGGATGCAATGTATTCTCTTGTAACATAACCATTCATGTCACAAAGAAAATAAGATGCATGGGATATAAGTTATCCTTTGTCAATCTTTTGATAAGAGAAATACATGTGATATTCTCAAAGATTGATGACTTACATAATAGTTAATAACATATTATGTGTGACACTTTTACTAGACATGTGACATTGAGTGTTGAGTCGTTCATGAGCAAAGTTTACATATGTTGTTTGTTTGCTCTTGTTTGGTTTTTCGAAAATGACACATTTACTAATTGCATTGCAATGTAAATTACTTGTATATTTCGGATGAAACATCCAAGTTGTCACTCCTACTTAGTTGTGTATTTTATGCATCTTTTAAACATATTGGTTTAATGTTTGGAACACAACTATTGGACAACAAGACTCAATATGGCATCTTCAACACAAGTGTGAGTTATGATCCGATGCATATTATTTTCGTCTTGAGAGGACGTCATTATTTTCATAACAATCGAGTGTGATTGAGTATGTAGATTCAAGATAATATGTTTCATCATGTTTTGATGTTATCTTGAAGCTAAATAAATAATGACTCCAATTTCATGTCCACACTCGAAAACTTGTCAATTAGATTCGATGATGATATTAATCATAATTTGAATAATGAATTGATATGTACTCGAAATCTTTCTTGACCCTCACAATCACTCCCTTTTTAAAAAGAAAATAAAAATTTAAGGAGTGTGTTCCATTTATTTTAACACTAGGTGTATGTGTGAGGTTAATGACAAACTAAGTTACTACTTTGATATTGTCATTTATTTTTATTTGAGAAAAACTATTTATATTATGATGTATAATACTCTTAGTTTTTCGACACCTCATTAGTATAAAAATAATTATCTTAACCATTTTTTATACCACATACGTAAAATACTAAATGTTTAAAACATTTTGTATGTGTGTTAAATCAATGCAAGTTTAATACATTTTCTTTTACTTAAATACTAATGTATTAAAATGACCTTTTATCTTGTTTAGACAACCCATGGTCAAACAAGACAAAATGATGTGATGTTTTAAGGATCATGTTACGGATTTTATGAAAGTGTTAAGTGTTTTGGGGTGATATACTTTTTACACTTAAACCTTTGGAAAAATAATTGTGTAAGACAATATCTTTCGACACACATGATCTACCAACTTAGTTTCTATTCCTAAGAGAGTTACTAAACCATTTTAAGAACTTGCAACAAATGCAAGACAAATGGTTGATGCCTATATGCAATGCAAACTAATTACTTAATATAGTGCAAGTGATTTAGCATGAGCCTTATAAATGCATAAACCGAAAAACTATAATAAGCAAATAGCAATTTAACACACAAAAATACTTATCGTCATTTTGTGTATTAGGTATAACAATGTATACTAAGCTTGATTTTATTTGACAATGAATTGGTTTCCTCCCCATTTCAAATATTTTTGCTGAGCACTTTGAAAACACCCGATCAAGTGTGACGTAATATGAAGAGTGTCAACAATGAGTATATAGCATCTAGAGATGACTATAGTAAACTACAACATATGCACAATCAAACCATGGAACATACATGATCAATCACTACATGAGCAACAAGCCACACAAACACATATGCAATGCAAATATAAATATAAAGCGATAACTAATGAAATGAAAGTAAAGAGATAAGTTAGAAGGCGCAAACCGGACACGGTGATTTATAGTGGTTCGGTCACGAAGCTCCTCTTCGCCCTACTCCACTCCCTGAGTACCCAACTCGAGAGTTACTTCACTAATCAACAAACTCCCTTTAGGCGGAGAAAACCGTACACGTCGCTTAACTTGTTTTTTGACACTAAGCTAGATGTCGAGTGCTAATCTTAGCTAGCACCAATCTACCACGATCTACCCGATCTACACCATACACGTCGCTTATCCTATTTCCGACACTAAGCTAGATGTCGAGTGCTAATCTTAGCTAGCACCAATCTACCATGATCTACCCGATCTACCCTTGATCCACATGATCAATCACGTAAGCCCAATGGCTTCAAGAGATCTTCACTATCTCTTAAGATCACAATGATCTTGACTCACTCTCTCACAAAAGAAAAGTAATCTTGATGTATTCTATGATACAATCAAGAGTGTAACAAATGTTACAAGACCTAACAACTCCAACACTTTGTATCTACTTGGATACTTTGTGTTCTTCTCTTGCTAATCAAGAGGGATGACAAAACTTTGTAGCTACTTGGATACTTTGTGTTCTTCTCTTGCTAATCAAGAGGGATGACAACACTTTGTATCTAGGATACTTTGTGTTCTTCTCTTGCTAATCAAGAGGAATGAAGAGGATCACTTGAGTGGATGATTGGATCACTCTTAAACAACCTAAGACTCTCCAAATGATCAAAGAAAGTTATCTAAGTGAAGAGGGATAAGACCAGAGAAAAAGGACTGGAAAAATCAAGTTGGAAGTGTGGAATGGTCCACTATTTATAGGCAAGGGAAAATCTGACCGTTACAGACCCACGGCTCCACTAAATACCCGACGGCTCCACTAAATTTAGTGGAGCCGTCCATACTTAAAGGTGCCGTTGGACGCTCCCTTTTTTGTCTTTAGTGGGGAAGGTTTATTTGGGGAAGTTGGAGCTGTTTTGGGGGGAAAATGGCTGTTGGGAGTTTTCAAATTTATTTTTCAAAATAAAACATTTCTTTTTAATTCAAAAATAATTTGTAAAATATATTTTTGAATTTTTTTTTTGTCACATTAAAAATGTGAAGTTTAGAAAAATATAATCCTTTGATCATTTGTCAAGTAGTAGATTTGTTTGTCCATACCTTGAGAGTGATTTATGTCGGGATGGAAATCTACGACTTCGTTGAAGCATACTTGAGACGTCGGGAGGTGTTGATGAAGTATGCATTGATGATTTGTGTTTACTAGTAACTTGCACATTTTACGTTATGCATTACAATTTACATGTTTGTCATCATTAAAACCGAAGAAACCGTTTAGTTTAAATATTGTAATATTTGCACTAACACCAGATACAAGACCTTGATAAATGAACTATCAAATGATGGTGTAGTTTTGTCTAAACATGAGACAAATGTTGACTTTGTCAACAGTCTCCCTGAGAAGTGGCTAAACTTCTCACAAGGCCTGAGGAATGCTAATCACATTCAAACCCTTGAGCTCCCTGAGATCTATGGGAAGTTTGTCTATGAAGACAACTTAATCTCAAGGAGACACCCTGACTCAAAAGCTCTTGAGTCCAAAAAGGCCTTGACCTCCACACCCATATCAACTGCTTTTTATACTAATGGTGTTGTGCAGGAATTTCAAGAGGATTCTGAGGATGAAATTGATGAAAGGACTAGTGATGAGTACCTAAAAGATTTAAACTTGGAATTCCAAGAGAGGCCACTCCTTGCTAGTTAAAAACGTTTCATCAAAAGAAACCAGTCCAACTTTTCAAAAGGAAAAGCAAATGAAACCACCGAATGCTTTAATTGTGGTAAAAAGGGTCATTTTGCTAGGGATTGTTATTCTAAAACCACCTCATAACCGTCTTACAAATTTTCAGGAAATAGTTCCTCAGGAACTAGCAAGTTTCAACCTAGAATATTTCAGTCGACCCAACAATTTCAAAACAAGGGTCAAAAAGACTTTGAAGCAAAATATAGGAAAGCCAAGGCTAAACTTGCAATTCTTGAAACTAATGCCTCTATGTCTCAGGCTGCTCAAACATCCAAACCTGTTCAGGCAAAGAACAAGGTTTTAGTAGCTGAAGCTTATGATTGGGATGAAAAAGAGGTATCCTCAGATGAGGAAATTAGAGTGAGTGCACTGATGGCACTCTCTGAAGGTGATCAAGTAGTTGTTGGGAAAAGCCATACAAGGAATGGAGAGTGGGTAAACATCACCATGAAGAAGGTAAACACTTTACTTTCTATGGATGGTGATTTTGATTGGCAGTCTTACATGAATTATATTTGTGTAGATCTTAAATTTGTTGAGGAACAAAGGCTTAACATGTTTTCAAAATATAACAACATAGTGTCAGAATTGAATAAATGTAGAGATGAATTGCTTGTACTGAAGCAAGCCAAATTAGAAACAATTACTCTACAAATTCAGAACACTGAAATTTTGAAACAAAACCAAGCCCTACAAACTGAACTTAACAAAGAAAAAGATGTCATCCAAGGCTGGACCAAAAAGAACCCCAAGGTCTTTGATACTATGGGTTTAATCCCTAGGAAAACAATAGGAATTGACCATCACATGGTTAACTCCTATGTAAGTCCCAGTGAATTGACCTTTGTTCCAGCTGGCATATCATTTGAGCAAGAAATGCTTCCCAAGTCAAATGACTGGATTGTCAGGGACAACCCAGTCAGTAAGTTACCAAACTTTGAGACTGGAAAGATCTTGCTTCCTGAAAGTCAGGCTTTGAAAAATATGCTTGGACTTACTGAACAACTCAGTAAGCTTGAACTCACTGAACAACTCAGTAATACTGAGTCAGTGAATGAGTCTGAATCAGAATCATATCCACCACTCCCACCACTGAATACCCTTCAGGGTGCTGCACCCAACTTAGGCCTCCCACCAATGGTCTACTCTCAACACTCTCCAAAGGAGAGGTCAGGAATGGGAAAAACAATCCTGAAAAGACCAACACTTGAAGTCTCAGTAAATACTGATGACTCATCTTCTTCAGTCCCTTCTAAAGTAATAACCAAAAGCCCTGACTCAAAATTTGATCAGTTGGCTGAAATGGTCAGGAAGCTGGGTGAGAAGATTGCATCTTCTGAGAAACCTTCTCAATCCAAGAAGGAACAAAAACCAGCTTCCTCAAAGACCAAACCCAAACCCTCAAAACCCCTGAAAAGATGTGAACTGTGTAACTATACCAATCATATCACTGATGATTGCTATAGAATTATTTATTGCATGATTTGCAAAAAAGATGATCACAGGACCTCTGATCATAAAACACACTCAGTCACATCAAAGATGGCAAGCCTTAAAGCTCAGTCTTTAAACTACCCTTCTGATTCTAAACAGAAACAAAAGGCAAAACCTTTTGCACCTTGCCCTTACTGTGGGTTCAATGATCACCATCCTAAGGATTGTCAAATTGACAGTTGTTGTGAAAATAGTGGAAGTTCCACTCATGACACCTCAGGAGGTGATAAGGCTATTCAGGCCAGAAGAGGTATGACAAAGTCAGCCTCTCAGTCTACTGAGTCTACATCTGCAATCAAATGCATAATTTGTGGTAGCTCAGTCCACTCCACCACTGACCATAAATCAATTGTAAATATTAAAAAGACCCCCAAAGCTAAGCCCTCCAAGAAGTGAAGTCCTAGAAAGAACTAACCCAGTTTACTATTTGTGCAGAAACATGCCAGGGATCCTGTTTGGCATCTAGATAGTGGATGTTCAAGGAGCATGACTGGTGTGAAGGAGTATCTGCACAAGTATGTTGATGAATCAGGACCCAAAGTGATATTTGCTGATAACTCATCATGTCTCACTGAAGGTTATGGTTCAGTAAACTGCAATGGTATAGTCTTTACTAGGATAGCCTATGTAAATGGTCTTAAATACAATTTGATCAGTGTCAGTCAACTATGTGATGCTAAATACATATTTCAGTTTGATGATAAACAAGGAATCATCTTCAATGCTAATAAGGAAGTTGTCCTTATTGCACCAGGAAGACATGATGTTTATGTGTTGGACATGACCAGTCTGACTCAGAATGGAACTTGTCTCTTTACCAAGGCCACTGATACTCTCAATTGGCTTTGGCATAAGAGGCTCTCCCACCTGAATTTCAAAAACATAAACAACCTTGTTAAACAAAACAAGGTCCTTGGCTTACCATCTCTTGTGTTTTCAAAGGATAAACCATGCTCAGCTTGTGAAAAAGGTAAACATCACAGAGCATCCTTTAAAACCAAAACCAACTTTTCCATCAGGAACTGCCTACATCTTCTCCATATGGATCTATTTGGACCAATAAGTCCTAGATCCATTAACCATGAGAAATATACTCTGGTCATTGTAGATGAATACTCAAGATACACTTAGGTATACTTCTTGATCAAAAAGAGTCAGGCAGCTAAAACAATAATGTCCTTTGTCAGGAACATTGAAAATCAAAATGACATCAAGGTCAAACAAATTAGGACTGACAATGGAACAGAGTTCAAAACTTATGAACTTGAATGTTTCTGTGATGAGAAAGGAATTTCCCAAAATTTTTCCTCACCATACACACCTGAACAAAATGGTGAGGCTGAAAGGAAAAATAGAACTCTCATTGAAGCAGCCAGAACAATGCTAAATGGATCAGTCCTTTCTAAACACTTTTGGACTGAAGCAGTAAAGACTTCCTGTTACACACAAAACAGATCCATCATTGTCAAGAGACATAGCAAAACTCCTTATGAGTTATTCAAGGGAAGGATCCCTGACATCAGCTACTTTCATGTCTTTGGGTGTCCTGTGTTTATTCATAATCACAAGGACCACTTAGGAAAATTTGATGCCAAAGCTGATGATGGATACTTCCTTGGATACTCCCTTGTCTCAAAGGCCTTCAGGGTGTTCAACACTAGGAGACAGCATACTGAGGAAACATTTCATGTTACCTTTGATGAGAGCACTCATGCTATCAGTGTCTCTAACAACTCAGTGGAAGAGATAGGTATTGATGAATCATCAAGATATCCTCCTGATGAACATCATCCTGAAAATGGTCCTTCCACTCAGTACCAAGCAAATGCTGACATCTCCTATTACATCATTCCCCATAACCTTCCTTACCCAACCGTCACTGAGTTTGTTGAAGCACAAAGTACTGATGAAATCATTCAGTCAGTACAAAATACTCAGGAAACAAACAATCACAGTGATGAGTTAACCCACTCAGACACTCAAGATACTGAAGATCATCATGTGTCTGATCCTGATCCTACCCATCAGGCCTCTACAAGCTCTAATCAGTTTCTAAGACCTCAGGACAGTTGGACTTGGTCTCAGGATATAGAACTTGTCAATATAATTGGTGAGCCTACTGAAGGCATGCTCACAAGAAGCATGGCTGCTGAACTGAGAGCAGCCTCAGCCAATGAATGCCTATTTGTGGACTTTATTTCCACAATTGAACCCAAAAGTGTCAAGGAAGCACTTAATCACCCAAGTTTGGTTCAGGCCATGCATGATGAACTAGAACAATTTGACAGAAACAAGGTAATGACCTTGGTCAAATGTCCTGAAGATGTTTCAGTCATTGGCATGAAATGGGTATTCAAAAACAAATCTGATGAAAATGGCATAGTCATTAAGAACAAAGCCAGACTTGTAGCCAAAGGCTATAATCAACAAGAAGGCATTGACTATGAAGAAATATTTGCACCAGTAGCAAGAATGGAAGCCATCAGGATCTTCCTTGCTTTTGCTACATACATGAACTTCAAGGTGTACCAAATGGATGTTAAAAGTGCATTCTTAAATGGTTCACTGAAAGAAGAAGTTTATGTTCAGCAACCTCCTGGATTTGAAAGCCATGAGTTTCCTGACTATGTCTGCAAGCTTAACAAAGCCCTTTATGGACTGAAACAAGCTCCCAGGGCATGGTATGAAACTCTTTCAGCCTTCCTGATCCAAAACAAATTTGTCAGAGGCAAGATAGACAACACATTTTTTATCTACAAGACAAATAATGATGTCATACTAGTACAAGTGTATGTTGATGACATCGTCTTTGGCTCAACAAGTTTCAAACTTTGCAAACAATTTGAAAAACTAATGGCAAAGAAATTTGAAATGAGCATGATGGGAGAACTGACTTAGTTCATTGGTCTTCAAATCAAGCAGACTGATAAAGGAACCTCTATCAGTCAAGAGAAGTATGTCAGAAGCCTACTGAAGAAGTATGAGCTCAGTGACTGTGCCTCAGTCAAAACTCCCATGGTACCCCCAAACAACCTTGGTCCTGATCTCACTGGAAAACCAGTAAATCAAACTCTTTTTAGAGGAATGATAGGATCACTGATGTATCTACTTGCATCAAGGCCTGATATCCAATTCTCAGTCTGTTTGTGTGCCAGATATCAATTTGACCCAAGAGAATCTCATATCACTGCTGTGAAAAGGATATTCAGGTACCTGAAAGGTACTCCAAGCCTTGGATTATACTATCCAAAATGCTCAGGCCTTGATCTTAAAGGATACTCAGACTCTGACTATGCTGGATGCAACATGGACAGAAAAAGCACTTCAGGCTCCTGCCAAATTCTTGGTGGAAAACTAGTCTGTTGGAGTGCTAAGAAGCAACAGTCAGTTGCCATGTCCTCAGCCGAAGCTGAATATGTTGCAGCATCAAGTTGTTGTGCAAATGTACTCTGGAAGAAAAGTCAACTCAGTGACTATGGAATTCAGTACAAGATGGTTCCCATCTTTTGTGATAACACAAGTGCAATTGCCATCTCAAACAACCCTGTTCTTCATCAGAGAACAAAACACATTGATATTAGATATCATTTCATCAGTGACCATTTCATGAATGGTGACATAGAATTACACTTCATTCCTACTGAATATCAGCTAGCTGATATATTCACAAGCCATTGGACGAACCAACTTTCACAAGACTGAAAGTTGAACTTGGAATGTTGGATATTGAGAATTAGTCCACTGATTAATTCCATCCAAATAAGTATAAATTCTGAAAACCCAGGTCCCTGACTCAATGTGTACTTCAGTGAAAAGAATCACTGAAACCTCAGGAACTAAGCCCAAGTTCCTGAAATGTTGGACTTCAGGAACTAAACCTAAGTTCCTAAACCATTGAACCTCAGGAATTAAACCCAAATTCCTGAACACTAGAACCATCAGTGACTAAACCCAAGTCCTGACAATCAGGTTCACTGAATGAAAAGTCATTCGGGGCCCTCAAGAGACATTAAATACTAACTTAAATGCTCTAAGTATCTAGTTAGTAAATGTCCGAGGTTGGTAACTGAATTCTTATTTAATATAAGAATATTTGTTCTTTTGCCTTTCTGGCTTCCACCTCTGGGCCCCCACATTCCCACTTGGCATTAAATGCCTCTCCAATCACATTACAGATATATGATGACTCATCTCTGCAAATTACACTTTTGCAGAACTGCTCAACTGTTCACCTTGACTGTTGCGCCAAACCAGGGAAAGTGGAGTGGTGGCATTAAATGCGGATCCCAAAACATTTTATTCAAAACAGTTTCCAAAAATTCTTTTTAAATAAATAAAATCCGCTTAATACCCAAATTACCCTCCACTTCACTTCCCTATAAATACCCCATACAAAAAAAAAAAAAAAAAAAAACACACACACACACATGTTTTTAGAAATCTTAAGCAAAATTTTGCCCTTTTCTTTCAAAAACTAAATCTTGTGTGTGTGTTCTTAGGCTTTAGAAACCCAGAATCATTTTTTAACCCAGACCTACCAATACAAATGGCTTCTTCTAATGCTATCATATACGCCCCTAATGTGGAATTCATATTAGAGGGTGTAGACCTCACCAAGAACAATGTGGTAGGAAACTTTGCCTATCCACAAAAGTTCTATGCGTACAAGAATGTAGTGAAGTATCTTCAAAACTGCTTTCTTGCTACGGCATTCACCAAGACCCCCTCAGTCATCTACCATGACTATTTGAGGGAATTCTGGTGTACTTTAGTGGCAACCAACCCTGAGGACACCAAAGAATCCATCATCACATTCACAGTGATGAATGGGAGAAGGACCCTCTCCCTGGATTACAAAACCTTCATTAAGGCCACTGGTCTTGATTTCGCTGAGGCCTTTGAGCCCAACCCTACTGACCAAGAGGTTAAAGCAGAATTGCTTTATCTAGGACCTCATGACCCTAAGCGTCCTACAATGGCCGCCGGAGCCTTATTAGAGAAGGCTCCAATAGTCAAAACCTGGTTCCTTCCTATCTGGAGGATCCCGTGACCTTCATCATTCAGGTCCTTGGAGGGAATAAATCCTCCACGGAGCAGTTGAACTCATCACAACAATTGATGTTGTTCAGTCTCCTGGAGGGTAGAAAAATAGATATCGGAGGAATAATCTTCCGTGACCTTGTTGCCAAGCTCTCAGGGAAATCTAGGCAAAGACTTATGTCTTATCCTAGGTTTATTTCCTGCGTGCTTCAGGACCTATTAGGTCCTGACTATGTTAGGTCTGACGTTGAAGGTTCAAAACCTGACGTCCTACATAAGACCAATTATACTAGTGGCATTCCTGAGGTACAACCCATTGCCCTGACTAACTACATGCTGGTGGTTATTCAGGGGGAGAACGCTGTTTCTCCAGTACCTTCACCTACAAAGAAGGTGAAGAAGACAAAGAAGGGTCAGTCCAGTAAGGTGGTTAGACCCAAACCACTCGTCACTGAGACTGATGCCTCAAACAACCCTAAACAAGGGTTAAACTTGGCCGAGACCTCTGAGACACCCGTCACTGAGACCCTCTTGACCAAAAAACAAACGCCAACGGAGGATACTGAGAAATCATCCCCAGTGTCCTCGGGCAAACCCTTTCCTCATGATTCCACTGACGAAAACAAGTCATTGGAGTCAGGAACCTCTACCCATTCACATCCCGATGAAGGCACTGACAAATCACACTCAGGGCCTGAGGGAGAATAGGGTCCTGAATATAGGTGATGTAAAATATAAATTAACAATTAATAATATAAACGCAGCGGAAAACATCACCATACAAGGATCCATATAGCCATATGATCAATCTAAATTAAAAACAAATTAAACAAACATGTTTTATACCTTTGTAGCGTGATCGGTAGAATCGTATGGTGACCTTCACCAACATAAACGAACCAAGTATGAAACCAAGTGATCAAAGAAGATCACCTCTATGCTTGATCCACACTACACGTCATCGATCACCACCCGATGCTAGTCTAAACCCCCGTAACACGCGATCTAGCCTTGAACTACATTAGAATAAGGTTAGATGGGATCTAAAACACAAAACCCTAATTTGGGTGGTTTTAATTTCGTGGCTCATGTTGAGAGAAAAAGGGAAGAGTTATCAATTTGGCCTTAATGATAATTAGTGATTGATTTGAACAAATATTCTTTAATCTTATCAAATCACATCTTACACTTAAGCCCTTTAGAAAGCTCCATAAACCCTTTATCCCCCTCCCCATGGCCGGCCATATAAAGGCCCACAATGGGCTTGCCTATTGTTGGCCTAGTCCATAAACACTAAGTCTATTTTAGTATTAAATGGCCCGTAATTGATCCCGAGTTACGTAGTCATTTATATATTGTAAATACGATAAATACAATCTATAAAATGTTGTCTCTGTGTATAAGTGTGTGACCCCATAGGCTCACATATGTCTAGCCATATAATTAGTAATTATGACACGAGCATACTCCAACAGCTCCCACTTGCGACGTCATAATAATCAAGTAATTATACAAGCAATGGTTAGCGTCTAGCAACACGCCAATGCCCCTAGAAATATGTGAGGGCAGTTTCTTAAACGTCTCATATAAGATGGTTTATATGTCATCTATCCTTTTGTTACAGATATCGTGTTGAACATTAGACATGGATCAAATGTCATTCTAATAGTTCAACTATTATGTTTCTCGATATAGATATTGAACAAGATTACCAAGTGAATTAAGATTCATCTTAATCTCATTTGGGTACGGCCATACAAACATCTGTTCAATTCATCAAGGGGCCCAATAGTGTCTAACTCCAAAACAAGTGGAGGAACAAATCCCATTTTGACTACACGTGTCATTCACATGCTTCATATCACTCCTGATAATGGCTTTTATAACTACCTTATTCAGGATAGCGTTTAACCATATCAAGGAATGAAATTCCACACGTGCAAGACCTGCTTGCATCTCAAGTATGAGGATAAGAGACATAACCTCTTGCGAGATTCACTATTGACGACGATCCATGTAGTGAATACTCGTAGGTTGGGTCAATCCAATGTTCATCCCAATGAACAACATGTGAGTGTGGCAAATAAATCACCAACACGCTCACATTTGTCTTAATTTGATGATACTCCCGTATCGTCAACCGACAATGGATAATTTTAGAATAAAAAAATTATTCACGGATTAAACATGCAAATATAGAACACAGTAGTATAAATGAAGACGATCATACCCGGTATATCAATTCATTGTATAATACGACTGCTTACAGTTCCATTATCCAAATACTAAAAACAGATATGCATAAGACTACTCATAGGTCGGGATCCGATGTTCCCACCATGATCGAATCATGTTGTACAAGACAACAAGTAGTCATCTGAGTAAACTTTGAGAATACTTATTTTAAAACTCATAAAAGGTTTAAATGATGATTGTCCTTTGTATGTGTGCATTCAAGTACAAGACGAGTACTGCAACAATATATTCCATAGGGTGTTTGAAGCTAGCAAAACACCTACTTCAGACAGTCATCTGAATAGTTTCTCAAACTATAAAGTATTTTTATTCTTTTAATGTATAACGCATTAATGCTCTCAGTCGAGCACATCTAGTCATCAATGTCATCATTCATGATGACCACGACTGGGGTTGAGTATCATCTCAGTTAAATAAGCATTAACGTATGCAAACAAAACAGAGCTCCTCAAATATCCGTAAACATTTGAACATATCTTTGGTCCTTCGTAGGTCCATTATAATGTTCGTTTAACAATTATCCAATGACGTTCACTTAGATATTTGTTATCAACTCATCTTGCATTCATGCAAATGATAAACATAGCCCAATGCGTAATATGACTTACATGATGAATCCTTTAGTCGAACTTAAGATTTCCACTCATGTGTTCAATCTCATCAAGTGAGATTGATCATTGAGACTCCCCTCAATAACATGTCATATTATGTTTAGACTTAATAACCGCTTATGTTTATTCTAATAAACATATACATAACAAGGTTGTATGTCTTATTTTATAAATCCCTCAAGAGAAACTTCATTCCAAGCTAAGGATTAATGTCTAGCTTAGATGGAATATTGTTTCTAATATGTTAATGACATATGAGATTTAAGAAAATAAATACCGTGCTCCAACTTGCTCTTAGTGTACTTAGGAGTAATCTTATTAATCAAAATCAAATTAATGATTTTATAATTAACTCAAGATCTTTGCTCCTAGATGCATGATCTAATCCACACATGGATTATTTTATCTTGTATACATAATAAAGATTATATGGATTCATAAACCCTTTTGATTACTCATCTTCCTCGCAAAGATAATTAACAAGAAAGGTGTTTTGATATCCGATTTTCATATTTCATTTACATGAAAACAAGTATGACAATTAATCTTTATACATTTAATGTTTGTAGATAGGAAGATTTAATCATAGTCAAATTCTGAGTATGAGTAAACTCTTTTTACTACGCGTGCATTAAATGCGTGTACAAGTTTGTCCTTTTGAGTTTTCTCTTCAAGAAACTCATTCTTGACCTCACAGTCTAACTGATCGGTAAGAGACCAATCAAACTCCATGAGTGATTGTCTTTCTAGGACTGCATCTTAACATTCATAGTTTTGAGCTACTCATCAGATACAATATCTGATAATGCATCTCAGTAGTTAGCAGGGTCACTATGATCCTCTAACTTTTGTCCCTTAGCATTGATATAAAAACTATATCATTCAGGTGCAAAAGAAATCCTTGCGGATTTATGAATGAGAGATATCAATCTATGGTTTAACATATGCATGTTCAACCTTAGTATGACATTAACAAGTGTACTCAGAAGGTTGCTCTTGAATAACTTCAAGATCTAAAGGTGCTCCCACTTGCTTTTGTATGTAGAGACTAATCTCTAGATACTCAGCATCATGAGAAACAATAAATTGTTTTCAAGTGGGACATCCATAATACATCGTCAGTTCTTGACTCTAGTTTGTTAATTACTTACTCTTAAGTAGTTAACAAATTCAGAACTTTAATCAAGACATAATGAGATTCATCTCATGCCATACTACAATAGTGTCTTAAATTCCTTCTGGGTTGGAACCATATTGAGTGTACACATGGCACATCCAATTTCTAACCTTGATAGCTTTGGAGGTAAAATAGTTTAAGTCATCAAAGATCAAACAATATCAATAGTGTTTGATTTTCCACGATGGACATACCATAAAGTTGTGGTATTCCATGAGGACTGATGTTGTGAGACTATCACACAACTCATTAGATGAACTTATACTTTTGGGCTTACATATCTACCAACCAAGTCAAACTAGATGGCATCAATAGTAATTTTAGCCTACTGCATACTTTACATCATGTGCATGTTTTGACTAGAAAACATAAACATTTAATGTTATACGTCGTAAGTGTACATGTCTTAACAAGAAGACATAACAAATCAACGTCTTACTTTACGTTATTTGTCTTTCAACAATTAACTGAATTGATGTTTGTGTCTTTACAAGAGACTTAAACATATTCAACTAAAGTAATTACGAGCGCCGACACTTGGCCTCAATAGTAATTTCAAGTTAATTTCATACTTCATGATTATGACTTTACAAGAAGACATAATCATATTTACTAAACAATTCAGTGAATATGTTGAAGTAGCTTTTCATGTTATCTTGATATTTGTTCTAATTAGGGCAACCTACATTTTATGTGTAGAAGTCCTAGTAGAATTTTGGTTTCTTACCTTTTAGTCAAGAAAAGCTATTAGTCATATTGTTATATGTTGTACCTTGCACACAATTAAGATTTCTCCCACTTGTGCATGACACAACATCATGAGAGCAATATGACAATGTCTAAGATAACATATGATTTTTTTGGTCAAAATCAAAATATAGATATGTAGAACTTTATCGTTTTAATAATGAATCATGCATAACGATTTTATAGATAACATTTCAGGAAGCAACATCAGGAACACGACAAGTTATCTAATAAAATTTATGCAATGGTTCTTATATAAACTATGATGCTTAACATGTGGAAAGTAATGTATTATTTCAAGACAATCTGGAAATAAGATGGGCAAGTTGTAAGGTATTGAAGCTTACAACTCCCACTGGATTAGACAACATTACATGTGTTTCGTCACCAGTAATATAATCATGTAGCTCCCACTGGATTAGACAACATTTTAATGTGTTACGTCACCAGTGGAGAGTGAGTGGCGATTGGATACTTTCCATCTTTCTTTGAATATCTACACATTATTGCTAATGTGAGTCACTTTGACTAGTAAACATGTACTTAGGTATTCAAGAAAGTGCATCAAGTTCTAACATATAGATGATGGGCTAGCCATCATTGCTATTTTAACTTGAAAATAGGCATGCATTTCCTCAATAATTGGTCTACTTCACCACAAGGGTATGTAGGACCATATTGGGTTTATTGGGTTATGACAAACTGCTAGGTAATCATGCTAGTAATTGCCTTTACCACTTTGCGGTTTATTGATATTTCCATCTTCTAATTATTTGAACTCATTTTAGAATGGTAGCTAGTACGAAAAAGGTCGACCAAGCAAGAACATGCAAATATCGCCAAAGGTCTGACCAATGAGCAAAATTCGCCATGGGTTGAAATGGCCTTAAGGTCTGACCAAAGAGGTCAAGTCAAATGCACGTGTTATCTAGTTATCCAAATATCTTATATTCTTAGAGGTTTCAAAACTGAAACTAGGGTTATGAAACAATCTTGAAAGAATAAGATGTGTAACCATACTTAACCGTTTTGACTTTTACAAGACATCACGATTTCTAGAGTAGGTTTTCCTTGAGTTTGATTAGAATTAGGAAAATTCAAATATTCCTATTATGGCTTTTCCTCATAAAGAAAAAGGATAGGAATAAGTCTCTTTCTTACAAGGAAAGATCGACTTAGTTCGTCCTTTTAACAAGAAAAGAACAAACTCTTGTTTACGGCTTGCGTTGCATTAATTGAATTTACAAAGTTCAATTTTAGTATTTTCGATAATTAATCCTTTTTAAAATTAACTACCCAAGTTTAAGCATATTAAACCAATTAATTTTACGAAAAGGCTAAGATCCTCATTGAGGTTCGACCATTAATGCAGTTGATCTACTAGAAATGGTGGATTCAATAGGTAGGTAACGTCGACCAATTGCATTACATGTGCAACTCTTAGATCTTTATGGGACTCATGGCATCTAGTGTCAAACAACTAGTGTCATGTAGGCATGTTTAGTCCCATCTTTGCCTCGGGCAAGGGTCTGACCACAATACTCGATTAAGTCATCCAATTTGAAAACGTGTGAGAATAATCCTAGGTCTGACACATGGAGAATAGTCACCTTGGGTTACAATTTAGCCTAGGTCTGACCAGATGCTAAAAGGTAATTGCAAGTGTCCTCAAAATTGGACGGCAATGACTTAAATTTTGACGGGTAAAGAGTTTTGATGTGGATCAAAAACGTGCACGAAGAAGCATGCATTCATTCTTCGTAGCACAAGTTAAAAACCTTTCTTAACTTAAGTCTAATCATTGTTTTAATTTATGTGTGTCAAGTTGTCCATTTTCAAGACTAATATAAATCCTAAGTGGATTATAATAAGTTTGGACAATACAATAAATAAATAAATAAATAAACAACCTTAACTAGTTTAAGTGTTATTTAGAAAACAATGATTTTTAAGTTTTAAATCATATTTAAACTTAGTTAAACTAAATCATAAGACTTAGTTCAAAATGGTTTATGTTTTGTTTCAAGTTTTAAGAAAACAATTTTCGTTTTACATGTAGTCACAACATACATAAAACAACCAAACAAACATACAACCACAATATGCAAAGCCTCAACCGATGAAAATCCTATGCTTGGTCTTGTGAGCCATCACAAGAACCAAGAGTCAACTAGGGACATATAACACAACCACATGGAGGGCTCCCACTTGCCCCAAGACAATCATGGGCAAGTAAAGGCCCATAATGCACAGGAAAACTTGATTCTGTCAGCCTAGTTTTTCTGTTTTGCGAGGCCCAAATGCCCTAGAAGATCACCTCCTCATGATTCGGCCCAGTTGACAAAGTTGTAGCCCTATGTCTTGTGGACCTGCACCAAAATATTTAGCTAAAAATACCTTACCAATCAATAGGAAATCATATTTTCCCAACAGGTGTCCAGCAGCTACTTTCGGTCTACAACTCTTCATTCTTTCGCCATTTGCTTCCAAGCTTTCGGTTACAATATATATAAAGTAAAATACATCTAATCTAATTTGTATCTACTGTAAAAATGCCCAAACAATGGAAAAACCAAAATGAAATACATTACAAAAGTGCCGAAACAATGGCAAACCCCAAAACAAGAAAAACAACCAACAATCACAACATCACAATGCACAAGTGGTCTAGGTTTTCATCGGCTTTGCACATACACATAATAATACATTAATATTATGATCATTACAAGGTGTTGGCTAACTCCATGGACAAATATGCATGTATTTGCCATGGATAACAAAATAAATAACAAGAATTAAATTTTTAGCCAACGAATCGAAGAAATAATTAACAAGAATTAAAACCCCGAATGGTACGCGTGACAAATGGCCATAGAATCATAACCCACTGATATTAGGACCTTCTTAACACCATTTTACCACAGAAAAATAAGCCTCATGGGCTGATTTGAAATCGGGTTAAAAATCTATTAAAAAACACGTTTTTAGGCCATTTTACGGGTACCGATCAAGTAAACAATTAAAGTATGCATAACAAATGGCCATAGGATCAAAAAGTGCAGATATTAAGACCTCATTAAGGTCGACATATTCAGAATATATAAGCCCTAGGGGCTGTTTTAAGATTATACTTTTAAATCCATTAAAAAAACACGTTTTTAGCCATTTTTACGCATACAAGATGATCATATGACAACATATGATGGCTCGTGATACCACTATAGGTGATGTAAAATATAAATTAACAATTAATAATATAAATGCAGCGGAAAACATCACCATACAAGGATCCATATAGCCATATGATCAATCTAAATTAAAAACAAATTAAACAAACATGTTTTATATCTTTGTAGCGTGATCGGTAGAATCGTATGGTGACCTTCACCAACATAAACGAACCAAGTATGAAACCAAGTGATCAAAGAAGATCACCTCTATGCTTGATCCACACTACACGTCATCGATCACCACCCGATGCTAGTCTAAACCCCCGTAACACGCGATCTAGCCTTGAACTACATTAGAATAAGGTTAGATGGGATCTAAAACACAAAACCCTAATTTGGGTGGTTTTAATTTCGTGGCTCATGTTGAGAGAAAAAGGGAAGAGTTATCAATTTGGCCTTAATGATAATTAGTGATTGATTTGAACAAATATTCTTTAATCTTATCAAATCACATCTTACACTTAAGCCCTTTAGAAAGCTCCATAAACCCTTTATCCCCCTCCCCATGGCCGACCATATAAGGGCCCACAATGGGCTTGCCTATTATTGGCCTAGTCCACAAACACTAAGTCTAACTTAGTATTAAATGGCCCGTTATTGATCCCGAGTTACGTAATCGTTTATATATTGTAAATACGATAAATACAATCTATAAAATGGTGTCTCTGTGTATAAGTGTGTGACCCCATAGGCTCACATATGTCTAGCCATATAATTAGTAATTATGACACGAGCATACTCCAACAGGGTCCTGAATCCTCGGTTGAGCAGCACTACTCAACTGGGAAGGGGACCCACACCCAATCACATCCCGCTAACGTCCCTGAGAAATCACACTCAGGGTCTCAGGGAGTCAAGGACCCTGAATCCCCAAAAGGGCAGAACAACCCTGATGGGAAGGGGGTCCATCAATCATCACAAACAGTGCCTCATGATAGTTCTGAAAAACACCCATCAGGACTTGAAGGTGCTAAGGGGGACAAAGACTCAGAGGGATATAAACCACCCGCTGATACGGAACCCATAAACCCCTCAGGCAGATCCATTCTCTTGGGAACTGACCCCAAAAACCAGGCTGAGAAATCAGTTATTATGGTTAGCCAGGCTGAGCAAACCCACTCAGTTTTTATGGCGGGGTCAGGACCTGGCCAAAACCAAGGCAAGTCTTCTTATGAAGAGGAGCCGGGTACCTTTTTGGAGATTGAGTCTATGGTGGATATTAAGGCTCTTCTTGATTCTGAAGATGATCTTAAGGAAGAGAGTGAGGAGGAAGTTTTTGAGGCAAGTGATGACATGGAGACTGATGCCCAACCTACTGAACAATCGCATCAGTCTTCTCCTCATGGTGAAGAATCTGAATCTCAGGCTGATCATTCTTCAGATTTTGAATCATCCTGCCCTCCTGAGCTCAAGAAGTATGACAACATTCTTCCTCTGACTGAAAGGCAATTGGTCAAGTTCCTAAAAAAGGCCAACAATGCTCTCTTTACTGGGCTCACTGAAGAATTGTTTGATCAACACACTGAAGCTGCTGTTCATTATGTCGATCTGAAGGAATCAGTGGAATCCTATCATGATGATGTTAATGAGCACAAGTCATCTATCTCCTTCTCCCTGACGAATCTTGATCATAATCTTAAGTTGTTCAACGAGTCTCTCACCGCAATACAAAAGAGCATTGAAACTATTCAAGCATCAGTGAAAGATGACCCTTAGCTTAACAAGACAATTCTTCAGGCTTCTGAGATCTACCAGCAACAATCTACTCAACTGGCTGAGCTGGTAAACATGCTGACCTCCTCAAATCTTCAGGGACTCTGCTTTATAGTGGACTCCATCAGGTCTTCCCTGGGTCTTATGGAGTCCCATATGGCATCTTTGGCTAATTCTTCTTCTTCCATGGCTTGGACTCTTGGGCCAAGGATGACTGCACTAGAGGCTTCTCAGGCTTCTCTTGAGGCTAAGGTCTCAACTCTTCACAAGGATACCTTAGACATCAAATCAATGATGACTGAGATCTATCAGGCCTTCAAAGGTCAGGCTCCCTCAACTTCAGTGAGCACACCAACTTTTGCTCTCACCGAAGGTCAAGCAACAGTTGAGGGGGAGAAAGTCACTGAAGAAGAACAACCTGAACAACCTCCTTCTCACACTGAGGGGGAGGTTCCTGAGACAAACCCATCTTCATCCCACCAAGACAAAGGCAAAGGCATTCTAACAACCACTGAGCCTGAGTCTACAATCTTGGTGCCTGCTTCCTCTGAAAGAAGGCAAGACCCTGATGAGCCAGTCAGGGTCCCTTATGAGGTAAATGGAAAAATACTTCTTCTCACAAATGAGGAAATTCAGGCTCATATGGAGAAAGAGGAGGCAATGAAGAAGGCAGCTGATGAAGAAAGGGCAAGCAAGGCTGCTCTTATTCAGGTGGTACACGAAGAGGCCAAAAAGATTGGGTTGCCTCCAAAAGTTGTCTCAGGAAGAAAAGGTGGGGAGACCTTCGTGAAAGCTCAGTCTGCTGAGATGTTGGCCCTCAGGGAGAAAAGGGAAGAAAGGTTAAAGAGAGCTGAAGAGATTAGGCAGAACAGGATTGAGAGATATCAGTGGGTCATGACAAGCAGGTTGAAACCAGAACCAATCACTGATGTCAAGATTCATCGAAACACCAAGCCTGCCATTGTTACTGTCTATAGAGGTGCTGACAAGAGAAACTTTGAGGTTCATAACCCCTTCAGATTCGCTGACTTCGGGATCACTGAATTGGATGAGTTGGGTCCAATAATAGCGAAAAAAATCAAATGTTGTGGTCCCTGGTCTATTGAAGTCCCTGAGTCTGAGGTATGAAAGATTGGCAGCAACACCTTAGGAACTTGGTATTCCCTCTCCTCTTCCTGCTTCAGCAGAACAACCTGCTCCCTCTCAATCTTCCTCAAGAAAGAGAAAGAAGATTGAAGCTGAGCCTGAGATCAAGGTCCCTGGTCTGGATTGCAACAGAGCCCTCCCTGAAGGAGTTCCATTCAGGAACAACTTGGTCATCGAACAACCTGAAAGAGGTTTGTTCTTCATTGATGAGTTTGGAGACCCAGCCTTCCAAAGATGGAGTGATATTGACCAATCAGGAATCTAGGCAATGCTGGGTTTCCTCATGATGGCCTCACCAATCAAGACTCCTGAGAATGTGAGGTTCTGCCAAGACCTGAGAACAAAGATTCAAGAGCATCCTGAACAGCATGAGCTAGAGTCCAAGAAGCCAAAGCTTGAAGCCCTAGGTTATAAGATCGACTGAATGAATCTGCCAACACCACCACTATCCTTGTACTATGTATAGTTTTGTTAGGACTTGTAATAATATTAATAAGATGATGTTTTTGTTATTTCAGTGTCCTTATTTACTTTCTAGTACATTCAGTATGAGCAGAAGTCATTAGCTCACTCATAACTGATCAAAAATACTTAAGCATAATTTATATCCAAATAGGGGGAGATTGTTGGGTCCTTCAGTACCCAAGAGTCGTTAAAACAAGATTTGAATACAAATTAAGCTAAGTGTAAATGAAACCGAAAACATTCTAAGTCACTGAGTGAACAGTCACACAGTGAGTTACCTTCAAGATGCTCAGGACGAGTCTAAGAAGAAAGATTCACCACACAGTGAGGCGGTACTCACTGAAGTGTTACTTGAGACGAAGACGAAGGTAATGGATCAGTGAGCTTTAGAAAAGAGCTCACTGAACCCAGTCTCCTCAACAACAACAACTGAAGACTGAAGACAAATGCCTGAAGAACCTAAAGCCTGAATAAAAGGCGGGAAAAGAGGGAAGGTTTTAAGAAGATAAGAACAAGTCTTATCGGGGTCAGATAAACCATCCCTCAAGTGGCCAAAAGTCTAAGAAGTGTAAGGTCAGACACTCGAATTGTAACACCCTAGGCAAATCCTACATCGGCTGTGGCCTGGAGAGATGCTGGGTTCATAAGATAACATTCGCCTTACAATGACACAACGCGTTTTGTGGTCTACTGTGAGTGGGGTTCTTAGGAACTGGCAGTTAAGCGTGCTCATGTGAGAGTAGTACTGGCTTGGGTGACCTGCCGGGAAGTCTTCAAATGAGGCCACAAAAGCAAAGCCGTGAGCCTGCGGGCAAAGCGGACAATATTGTGGTCTGAGTAGGCGGGATGTTACAAGTGGTATCAAAGCCACTCCTGAGCCGTTCGGGATGGTAGGGCAAACCTCATCGAGGACGATGAGTCCCTAAGGGGGGGTGATTGTAACACCCTAGGCAAATCCTACATCGGCTGTGGCCTGGAGAGATGCTGGGTTCATAAGATAACATTCGCCTTACAATGACACAACGCGTTTTGTGGTCTACTGCGAGTGGGGTTCTTAGGAACTGGCAGTTAAGCGTGCTCATGTGAGAGTAGTACTGGCTTGGGTGACCTGCCGGGAAGTCTTCAAATGAGGCCACAAAAGCAAAGCCGTGAGCCTGCGGGCAAAGCGGACAATATTGTGGTCTGAGTAGGCGGGATGTTACACGAATACTTATTGGCACAATCCTATTGGTTCTTGGAAATGACAACTACTGTTGTAGTTGTCAGACACGCTTCCTATTTGTTTATCTAGTTTTAATCTTCTGTACTCTTGATATGTTTGCCTATAAATAGCAAACAGATAGAGAAAAGCGGGTAAGGTATTCTTGTGCAATTAAAGCTTAGACTTTCACAAATACCCCTTTTCTTCTACAAAGAGTAACGTATCCCTGAGATAGCTCAGTGGGTCGGAATTGTTACCACTTAAGCATAACTTGAGTTTAGATAGGAGACACCATACCTTGTCTATTCAATCTCAAGTGTTTGTTCCGCAAAACACTTGGGTAATACATTCTTTGATTCATTTCTAATAAGAATTTAAACGTGGAAAATACTGTGTGTTTTTATATTAACGTTTCATTAACTGTTAGAAGTAATCATTACATTGTAGTAGTCATAAACACAAATAGATTAACTTTCTAGTTAACTCTAAGCGTGTTAAGGGAACAACAACAACACAATGCTCCCACTGGATTTGACAACATTATAAGTGTTTCATAACCAGTAAAAGCAAATAGTGTGCTACTTACTTTCCTACACCTTTGAGTAATCCCTTACGTAATACGTACTAAGGTACTCAAAGAATGTATTCTACTTTGTCAATGATGGAATATCCATCAATACAATTAACTTGAGAAAATTGGGCATGCAATTTCTTCCTCAATTAGGTCTACCATCACCACTATGGTATGTACCACCTTTAAATGGTTAAAGCACAACAACTAGATCAATTATTCTAGTTTGTCTTTTACCAATTTTGCGGTAATTAGTCTAGCTTCTAATTTTAATAACTCCTAAACATGCAATTTTTAAAAAATTTGCCATAAGTTATTTCTTAGAATTTAGACAATTCTAATTTTCCTATTATACCTTTCTCATTCATGAAAAGGAATAGGATTAAGTCTCACTCTTCACACGGAAAGTAGACTAGGTTTATTCTTTTAGTTAAGTTGACTCTATCCAAAGACCCCTATGGGTGCAGATCAACTTTCCACTAAAGAATGCCCCACGTTTACGGTTTTAACGTTGCATTAAATACATTAAAAGAATTTTCAAAATTCTATTTTAGTATTTTCCATAATACAATTTTTCAAGAAAATTAAACACCCATGGTAAATAGAATTTAACCATTTAATTTTCGTAGAAAACTAGGATCCAAATTGACGTCGTTTCATCACATCAGCTTTGGCTGCTAGCAATGAAAGTACTCAATAAGGTACGGGTCGAACCCAATTGCCAATATCTAATTGCAATTCCTAGAATCATGGGACTTACATATTTTGCCAACCTCAGTTGCAAATGTAAGCATGTTTCATCCCCAAATCTTTATGCCTTGACGCCGTTTCATTACATCAGCTTTGGTTGTTAGTAATGAAAGTGCTCAATTAAGTTAACCAACTTAAGAAACTTGCAAATTGACGTCGTTTCATCACATCAGCTTTGGCTGCTAGCAATGAAAGTACTCAATTTACCCTTTGACTACCATCCTTTGAATCATTACATTCAGCTTTGGCTGCTAGTAATGATAGGATGTAACCTGAGGTGTTTCCGTTTCATTGGATGGCATATAACTTAATATTTTAAGGGTATTGATTTTTGATGTGTGTAATCAAAAAATATGTACAAAGATGTCATGCATTCATCTTGTATCATATGTTTCATGCAAGAAAAACTTTTACACTTTCGTAAGCTTAAATCAACAAAATTTTAATTGATGGCGTTGAGAAACTTACAACATTGCCTTAAGATGCTTCGTACATGAATAATGGTGTACTGGTAAGCTAATGTACCACAGGACGCAGCGAGCGGAGAGACAGAATGGAGTCTCTTTAAGGCCACAATTTAATGCGAAACCAACCTTATACCCACTTTATAGTATGTCAACATTAGGTCCGCCTCTTCGACCATTATGTACAGTTGCATCAATCAATTAAAAACTTTAAGATTTTAAAACTTAAAACATTTTTGTAGTAAATTGATGTGCCCGGTTCGGTGCAAGTTTTAAATTTATAAGGGGGTGAATTACCGAATCTAATAACAACACATACGAGCAAGTATACTCGTCTGTTGTAGCAAGATTTTGATGGTAAGTCGGGATCGTTCGCAGGGATTTATGTAGTGAATCGAATTGTAAGTTAAAAAGCAAAAATCTCAAACAAGTAGTAATGATATAATGAAAATTCAAATGATTAAAAACTACACTTGCTTAGACTAGTGTACTACAATTGACTAATATGATTGTGATAACTTTGGATAACATGTTGGTTGTGATAATTAGTTTTGACACTAATCTATTGTTTCTACAAATTAGACCTTCGTCAAGATTTTGATTTATAAAAACAAGCATTAAGTTTAACCAATCAATTCAAGATCAATTCAAGGTTCATGAGTTGGTGTTCCTCAAACACAAAAACAATCTTTTGTCTAATCAAACAAGCTTAGGAAATGGTCAATACAAAAGGTAACCAATTATAGACAAAAGGTCACAATTAAAAGTAAACTATTAATCTCTCGACCTTTAAAGTGGTTCACAATCAATCCGTTTTGATAGACAAAAGCATTTTCATTACAATCACAATCAAGTTCCTTTGTTTAATCAAGAATAGTGGAAGACAACAATCATTCATAGACAAATGATTATAACTAGTGGAATAACAATAGTTCTTTCGACCATTAAGATTACTAGCACTAGTTAAACTTGATTATCCAAATGTCACTATGAAAGTTAATCACAATTGGTTCTTAGAATCGACTTGAAATTGAATTAAAACATGTTATCACAATCATATGCCAATCAATGAATAATACACATCATCTAAGCAAGTGCACAAAGGCACTAGCCACTCATAGCAAACATAAATGTAAACTCAATACTTTGAACATTAGAAACCATGATTGAAAGTCTTACAATGATTTAGAAATAAGATTACAAGTGAAAGACAATGATTCCACAAGCAATGAAAATGGTATATTCGACTTTCTCCCTTCTCCTGGACTTATGGACGAATTTCTTGAGTATTTTTCTGTGAATGGTTCTCTCCTAGCACATGCCTCCTCTCTCTAGGTTGATTGGTATTATAAATACCCAACAAATGGTTCAATAAATTGCTCTAACCAAGGGTCTAAGTGCATAAATGCTTCTCTTGCTCTCCAAGTAGTATTGAATGGTTAGAATACTGAAAAGAAGGACCTAGAACCGGATTTATAAAGTCACAATCCTTAATAAAGAAGTCTTGGGTCAAACAGCGACTTCCAACCGATCGGATAGAATGGTCTACCGATCAGTTGGTCTTCTCGGTAAATCCAAACTCACTCCATCCGAATCGGTTGCGGGCGGCGACCGATCGGATGGCTATGGCTGGTGGACCTTTTTCTTGGACTTTTGCGTATGACTTGTTTCTCGGTCGTAGCTCTTGATTCTATGATCTTTCCCTTCATCCTTAAGCTTATTAACTCAGCTACTTGGACTTTAACTCATTGAAGTACCGTATGGAGCAGAACTTGACACAAGATTTACATGCAATCTCAAATATTTCCTTTTTCCTCATTTTTGCATCTTTTCCATCCATTTTCCTGTCTTTGGCTACAAATGCTTTGCAAACACACTTTGGTACGATTTAGTAACAAAAGCATATAAATATAACCACAAAACATATATAAAACTACCAATAACGCTATCAAAAACATGTTAGATTTAGGCGTTATCAAATCCCCCACACTTGAACTTTGCTTGCCCTCAAGCAAATCTAGAAATAAAAACAATTATCCACATGGTATACACAAATGATTAAGAAAATGTGATGCAAATCTATCAAGCACTAGTACAAGCTAGATTCATCGCTTTAAGCTTTTATGGCTGAATCATCGAGATGTTTGACAATACCCAAATGATTTTCTTGCATGATACACATTACTAAACACCTTACGAAAGGAAAATGAAATATAATTCACTCAAACACTCATTTGTATGATTGGTGGAGTATATAAGAGGAATGACACTCATTTGCTCAGTCATGATCTAAATATTACCATAGGCTTGTACAAGAAACAAAACTACACCGAAATGGTGTGAGCGCCAAGTATACATATCAAAGAGTGCTTTTATTCGGGTTTAAGGCTTAAAGGATTATAAAAGACTAATGTGCCACTATCTCATGCAAAACATAATAGCTCGCTAACAACGAATTCTTGCATTACCAAATAACGGATGGTCACTAGATTGTACCTTGGTTCGCTAACGATGTTACTTGCATAACGGATGGTCGCCAAAATACGCCCTAGATCGCTAACAACGTTAGTCAATTCCTCAAGAAATCGGATGGTCACTACATGTCCATACACTTAATAATTTCACAAAGTCAAAAAGGGTAGGATAAGGCATAGGATATATTTATGAAATTGGTTGAACATAAGAACAAAATTAGTCAAAGTCTACGAACCAATTGTTACTAGCTATTACAAACCACTATCATGCCGTTTTGCGAAAAACTCCATACTTCCTTTATTCATACTTGATTCACTTAGCCCATTGGCTTATTCTTGTCACCTTATAGTTGCAATGACTTTTCTTGTTTTTTCTCTTTTTTTTTTTTTTTTTTTTTTTTTTTTTTTTTTTTTTTTTTTTTTTTTTGTCATCTTATAGTTGCAATGACTTTTCTTGTATAACAACTTTCGGAGTTTACGCTTTCTTTGAACTTTCATGATTTCCACATAACATCCATCTTACCAAATAGCTAGCAACCAACCAAGACTTGACTATGGATAAGGCTAGGCTAAAAAGGTGTAAAATCTTTTTGAATTTTTCTGGATTGTATCAAAAGAAAAGATAGGCTCGGCGGGTGTAACTAGGGGTATCTAGCATTAAAGAAAAATGCTAACAAATGGGTCCATATGAGTGGTTAACTAGCCAATGTAGCTAGCTAATATAGCATTATATGAAAAATGGAAGGCCATTTGGGATAAAACCTAAGGTTGCCTCTTATCACGCATATACACTTATATCACAAATGAAATGTGATCTCACAACGGTCTCATAATGATTTACAAGTACAAGTTCTAGAATAAATAAAATCACCGGCACACTCATAGCAAAAGATCTAAGCATAAAAGATGTATGCTATATATAGATGTAACCACTGTGAAAAATCCCTTATTTAAATAAACTATCTCTCGGAATATTTATCCTTTTCTACGTGTAAATTTTTTTTTTGTGACTATTATCTTATGTGACGGAGATCACATCCCGAATAACCGTGCTTGCAACCCAACCTTAACTGATTTCGTATTCAACTAAGTAAACATCTTTAATCTGAAATGTTATGAGATTCCACTTATCACTTTACGTTATTTCGCTAATGTACATTTAAAACTGAACATTCCTTAACTAATGATAATTTTATAAAACCCTAAACTACCATAACAGCATTTATGAACAACAAAACCCTAGAAATACTAAAGTACAAATTATCTGATTAATGTACAAGTGTCTAAAGCATAGAAACCCTAATTCCATAAATAACTCCCGATAAAACCCTAATATCAGGTAATTATAATTTTATGTACAAAACATACAAAACCTAATTTATTTATATAAGATTTTTATAAAATATAAATGTACAAGTCATTTAAAGTCAATGTACAAGTCTTTTATGCATGAAATCATTTAATTACAAAATCTTTATTTAAAACATATTTATAATTATTCTAGAGCATAGAGTACAAACTATACATGCATAACTATTATAAATTATATTTCCTAAACTCCTTGAATATTTTTACAAGTCCTTAAACCCAATATACAAGTGCCTAATGCACAAAATCCTAAAACTTCATTTATATACATTTTCAACATAATAAAAATGACATAAAAATTATGTAACTTAGAGAATTGTTAAAAATATAAATTCTAAATTTCTAAACCTTAATTACAACTCTATAAAGCTTATGGTACAATCAATTCAATGCATAAAACTTAAAATCCCATTTAAATACTTTTAACTTGATAAAACTTAACATATAAATTTTATAACTTAATATTAAAACTATATTTTTCCTACATTCTAAATATTAGTACAACATCATTAAGCATATAGAACAACCCTCATAAGCCTAGGCCATTTCTTTTCTATTTCATTAAATACCTCGAATTACAAATACATATAATACCATAAATACTTTTCTAAAATACAAAACACTTGAAACTAAGTTAGTTACCTTCCCTAAACCTTAGATACAACCCTTTGAACCTATTGTACCACCACTTAAAACCCATACGCCCTCCTCTCCTAGAACCTAATTCTATCATAACTTAAAAACCTAAACTAAATTTGTTAAATTATCAAACCCTAAGATACTACTCTCCTTAAACCCTAAATACTACCCTTTAAACACAAGGTACCATAAACCCAAGCTCCATTCGACCCTCTTCATAAAATTCTGGTTCGAATTAAACTACAACCAAACCAAAGTTACCTCTTGATGCCACCTTCACTACATACATCTCCTCTAGTTTTCCCCCTCCTCCACATCACCAATGACATCATCACATGATGACTTGTAAGGTGAAGAACTCTCCACATCCTCCCCTCCTCTAGAACATGCTTACTTGGATAGATGAGAACAAGCCACATCACCATTTTTCCCAAAACCCTACACGCCCAAAACCTCCTCCTCACACCTGTCCTTCAACCTAAAATCAGCCACATCACCACATTCCAACAAAAACCTAGCAAACCCTAATCACTTCCTTCTATAAATATCAACTCATAATCCCTTTCCCTCATAACCCATTCGAACCCCACAGAAACAGATTCAAACTCCCATCACCACTGATCAAATAAGCTAGAAAAATTATTTAGAAGGCCTAGGATCAAGGAGAAATATAGCAGTTCATTCCCAAGTCAAGCTCATTTCACAAAACCCTAATCATCTAAGTGAATTCAAGTAAGTTATCTAACCTATTTTCATATTGTTTATATACTTTATTTAGTCTTAAAAACGTTGTTACTAAACCTCTAATAAACCACAACACCAAAAACTTTATTCTCTTTTTCTTTTTCTTTCTGTCTGTTCGAACCAGGAAAACAAACACCCTCTAAATATATTTTACTTTGTAAGAACAGAACATGAAATGATAAAGAATGTTAAAAACAAGTTTAATATATCTAATATTATCATATCATGTATAAAAACTAGTTGTAAAACTCTAAAAATCCAAAAACTCAAACCTGGTTTCTTCTCTGGTCTTTGTCGAGCAAAAACAGTTCCACAAGGCCAACTTTCGACTTAAATATCGACCCTTAAACGACCTTCGTAAAATCTGAAACTTGGTAGATCTAGAGATCACATGACTAGCTAATGATAGGAAAAATAATTTTGTAAATTGGTTAAGTTTTCATTAAGTTATCAAGATCTAAAAGTTGGTCTATATCGCTAAGATTAGAAGCTTATATTTCCAGTTATTTATTTTTCCTTTTGTCGCCCCACCTCCCTAACTTTTGAACTAAATATCGACAACCTAGAAGTTTATATAAAGTCTGATTTTCAATATATATAAAGTTCACATAGCAAACTGAATTTAGGAGAAAGAATAGTGTAAAAAGATTAACTGAGTCAAAAGTTATCGAGCTTCAAAGATTGGCTCAACATCGCTAATAAATTAAAAATTCCAGTTATTTCTTTTCAAGTTTTAAATGACCAGCGACCCAACTTCTCACCACTGTTTCGACCACTAGATGATTTTCAAAAATTCTGTATTTCTTGTACAAGATAGATCATCCAGCTAGCTAACCATAGGAAAAATAAATTTGTAGTATGGTTGAGTATTCACAAAATTATCGAGCCTCAAAGTTCTGCCCAATATCGCTAGAAGAGAATTTAATATTTTCAGTTTAACTGTTTTAGTTCCTACCAATCAACCACCCAACTTTCGACCCAATTTTAGACCCTTAAACCTTTTCTAAAAATTCTCAAATTTTGGAATATTAGAGATGACCCAGCTAAGTATTTTTAGAAGGAAGAATTTGGAAAAACCGTCAAGTGGTTTGAAAGATAACTAGGTCCAAAGTTTGCCCCATCGATGGGATTTAAAAATCAAAATCCAGTTTTATTAAAAATCTTTTCACTCACTCGACTTTAACACCATATTTCGACCATCTATCTGATTTTAAAAATAACGGGACTTGGCATATATAGAGTCGACCTGGCTAGCTGTTGATAGGAACTAAGAACATGTAAAATCATCTCGTATTCACTTAGATAAACAAGTCCAAAACTCTAGCTAAATCATGATTTTCAAATTTTCATTTAATAAGAGTTTAATAGGTTGATTTTGTAAATATTCATTAACAAAGGTCATTTTTGTAAATAACATATAAAAAGGATAGAAATTGTCATTTTTAAAACTTAAGGGTAGAAACTGTCATTTTCCAAAAGTCCGGGGTATAAACTGTCATTTGACCAAACCTTAGGGATTAAAAAGTAACTTTTCGTAACTAATAATTTTATCATTTTTACTTTTATTTTCCGACCTAATAATCGTAATACGTTTATTTTATTGACGAACCAATGAACATAGGATATAATAAACGAATAAACAAACATAAGAACAAAAGAAGTAAATAACAAAACGAAACGAATAAAAGAATTATAATCATCAGAAATGGTTACTAAATATTGGCATAACAACCCAGGTTGCAAGCCGGAGACGTTTATCAACTTTGTTTAGCTTTTGTTTTCCATCCAGATTGTTCAGGTGAGTTTATAGTCCCACTTTTTACTTACGTGTTTTCCAAATATGTGGGGAGATACATGCTATTAAATCGAACACAAGTATTTTCCTGATTGTTATTGCACTAGGCTAACTGTTCGTATTATTGAGATTGAATTATTTATTTAAAAGACCCTCATATCATGCACCATTAGTCACCTGCTGGGTGAGCGCGAATATATGAATAGATCTATTGGCCTGACGACCCATTTGTTCTAACCGGATGGATATCTTCGTGGTAGCCGGTTAGGCAGATGCATTATATTTGATATCTTTAACTCGGGGGCGAGACCACCCTCATTTCAATCATGTTTATGGAACCTGGAAACTGTTAACGCATTGCGTGTCATGAGGTTTAGTGCAATATTGTTGAATTACGATATAATTGATTTCTCATATTTTGGCTTGTGTTCAAAATGATTATAAATTTAAACACTATAGATTCACTCAACCTTTGTGTTGACTTTTTAAGCATGTTTATCTCAGGTATTTAGAAGTATGATGATTGGCACGGAGTGGCGGTGGACTTTCTTCTTTAAAATAAAAGAGTGTCCACTTTGTTATCATTCAATAGATAATGTAATCATGTATTTCTGAACCTCCCTCTGGGACCTATTTTATGTACTCTGATATTAAATAAATGAATGATAACAATTTTTATTTAAAAACGTCTCTTTTCGAGTCGTTTTCTATTTCCATGACTGTGAACCATGAAGTAGCACCCCAAGCTTATATTCCGCTGCGTAATCCGAAAATGGGGGTGTTACAGAGTGGTATCAGAGCTTGTGGTTATAGAGAACCAAATGTTTTCAAACATTGGACTATAACCGGTTTACACAAAAACTTAACCAAAGTCCTCCGTGCCACGCCATTACTGAAACATTATTTGTATGTAAGTTACTGTAATCGTTTGAACAATATAAATGGAATAATTATAACTATAAAGTGGTTACAGAATCCTGATTCCCCTATCCAATTTATCTCACTCATGTCTAGGCTAGGACATCAAGATGAAATCCTACTTAGAGCCTTATTCCTTTAGGATCCTTTACACTAAACTTCGTACTCTTGATATTTTTACATTTCACCTTTAGTTTCCTTCCCTAATGTTAATAATTTCTTATAATTATTATTTGCAAATTATTACAGTACCATGTCTCCCGAAACCCCTAAAGATAACCAAATCACCCCAAACCTCACTCTAGATAACAGTTCCTTCCCATAAACTCCAACCATAGACAATCACCCAACAGATAACATGATAAATAACGGAAACTAGGACCACTATTGAAAACAAGGAACCCAAGTATCCATATTAGAGACACAAAATTCTTAACCTACCATATATTGTATTAATAAGAGACGTTGCATTAATTGTTTTGGTGAAACAATTAATCAAGTTATTAATATCATGCCATAACCCAACATACCAAGACATACCTAGACTAGGCTATGACTGTAGAAATTTCCTTTAGGATAAATTTCGAAAGAAAACTTGATGAATGAAGAGAAAATCGTTGAACCTTAGCTTTTATTAGTTTGTTCCTTACCCAGAATAAATATACGTCCTCATCGGCATGATTGTCAAACTGAAAAGTTAACTCGGAAGAGTTTCTGGTACCCACTAAATCAGATTTATACCTATCAGCTTCTGTACAATATCTTGGCCACAAGATATGTAGCATAAATATGACGCTTATACTAATCTGTTATATATATAACAAATTAGTACAAGTTATTTATGACTATATGTGGTCTTGATTTTGCTGTATTTTGCTGTATATGGTATCGGTTGATATGGACCAGTGATGATCATCTTGCATACGCGTATGATATTTGGACATGTTATGACCTTATGATTATCATAAGTTGTACCTTGATAATCTAACATGGACAAAATATAAACGCATGTCTTATTGTGGTAATAATAAAACCTATGAAGAATGACCAAACCTACCATTACCCGTACCCTAGGATAACCAAAAGCGAAAACTCAATGATACAAAGACCATTATCTTAATCTAAGGATTCCCGACCTAGAAATTAAACAAGGTGCTACGCCTAAAAGAAAGGACTTTAAAAGAAAATTTGATAGGAAAAACCCTAATACCAATAGGAAAACTGAGATTGTTGTAAAGAAAAACTAGAACTCATTAGGAATCCCAACCATGTCCTAGGATAACTTTAAGATAAATTCTTGTAGGAGATAAATAAATTGAGGATTAGAACTCTCTAAGTTGTAATTCCTTTTCAAATCTTACTTGGGTTACAATGGATGTAATCTAAGTAAAACAACTACCTTCTTGCTATATAAACCCTCATTTTGTAAAACTCCATAATAAATCCAGCTTCTATTTCATCTATTCTGCCCATAGGTATTTCGTAGCCATCCACTATTATACCATTAGAAATTAGGTTTATTTCTAACTAATCAATAGACGGATCTATCCTGTAGAACCCCTAGAAAAACTTTAAGATTTATTTCGAGGATTACCTTGGTATCATCATAGAGATTCTTGACCTACCACCGTAGTATGAATAAAATTTTTCTTAATCTTTTGAAACATATTTATGAAGTCATTTTATAAAAACAAAACGTTGAACACCATCTAAAACAATTTGAAAAATATAAACTACCACCACAACTGGACCAAATATCACATCATTCGGTCCTCAGTTTTGCATAGTCTGGCCAACTATGTCTAAACTAGGAAGAATCATGTCATAATTGGCACAACTATCTTTTCAAATTTTCTAATAACAATTTTCATTCCAAAGCAAAATATTGAAAAATCTTTCATAACTTAACACTTTTGATTTGATACAATAAAAGCCTACCACTACTACTCATTATCTCTAAAATAGGAATCCAACAAAAATTGAGGATAGAAAAACCATAAGAATTCACAAACCCAAATTTTATTAGGAATCTTGGAAGATATTACATAGAAAGATAGTTAACAACGGAAATACTAAAATTACAAGGATTACATAATTTCATTAAGGATTACCTAGGAAACATACGAAGACCTTATAGAATACCTAGATATTACAATTTAAACTAGGAATCATGAAAATTCATACAAAGCGAAATCACTAGCATCGGAAGTACTAAGGTTACAATGATTACAAGATAGGGAATAGATTCACTAATAGGTTGACCCACCATGAAAATGAGGATCGCCACCAACATCACAATAGCTAGAGCCACAACAGGATGAAGAACCTTGACTATCCTGCGTAGTAAGTACCACAAGACTAAATATTAGGCATAAGAATAAATAAGCTTTATTTGAGGATTACATAGAAAAACAATCCTTACCCCCATATCTTGTCAACCCCGATAGCAAAGACCACAATAGGCATAAGGACCACAAGGACACAAACTAGGAACGCATGATCTTCATTCGGTACATAAGCCAAATAGGAAATCGCAAGGACCACATAGACGATTGCTAGGAATGTAACGAGGTGCGGCATTTTGAGGTTTTAGGAGAGAAATTGATGATGAAAGAATGAAGAGTAGAAATGAGGTATTTATAAGTGGAAAAACTAGCCGTTATAGCCGTTAACTAGCCGTTATTTCGACCGTTGGAAATACTGTTCCTAACCGTTAGATTACGACCGTTGGAACACTATTCACAGCCTTAGATTTATTAGGTGGCAAAACACTCAAATTTAATTCATCCAGTAGGAAAAAGACTGACCGAACTACGTTCCCTTAAGTATCGAATAGAAATTCCTAGACAACTCTTTTAGGTCAAAACTATAATTGTGGATTAGTAGCAAAATGATATTTTGGGAAACATAGGAAATAAGAATAAAATAATATCATATTATTTTATTTTTAACTTGAGGCATTTTAAGCATATCAAACTCCCATCCTAAATCGTTGTACGATTTTCTATTCTCATATTCCCTATCTAGATTAGAAATCTAGGCCTAACTATTCCTATACTTCATTTTCCCAATTTCCTCAACCAACATAAACTGAATCTCGGGACGAGATTCCTTTGACGGTGGGTGACTGTAACCACTGTGAAAAATCCCTTATTTAAATAAACTATCTCTCGGAATATTTATCCTTTTCTACGTGTAAATTTTTTTTTTGTGACTATTATCTTATGTGACGGAGATCACATCCCGAATAACCGTGCTTGCAACCCAACCTTAACTGATTTCGTATTCAACTAAGTAAACATCTTTAATCTGAAATGTTATGAGATTCCACTTATCACTTTACGTTATTTCGCTAATGTACATTTAAAACTGAACATTCCTTAACTAATGATAATTTTATAAAACCCTAAACTACCATAACAGCATTTATGAACAACAAAACCCTAGAAATACTAAAGTACAAATTATCTGATTAATGTACAAGTGTCTAAAGCATAGAAACCCTAATTCCATAAATAACTCCCGATAAAACCCTAATATCAGGTAATTATAATTTTATGTACAAAACATACAAAACCTAATTTATTTATATAAGATTTTTATAAAATATAAATGTACAAGTCATTTAAAGTCAATGTACAAGTCTTTTATGCATGAAATCATTTAATTACAAAATCTTTATTTAAAACATATTTATAATTATTCTAGAGCATAGAGTACAAACTATACATGCATAACTATTATAAATTATATTTCCTAAACTCCTTAAATATTTTTACAAGTCCTTAAACCCAATATACAAGTGCCTAATGCACAACATCCTAAAACTTCATTTATATACATTTTCAACATAATAAAAATGACATAAAAATTATGTAACTTAGAGAATTGTTAAAAATATAAATTCTAAATTTCTAAACCTTAATTACAACTCTATAAAGCTTATGGTACAATCAATTCAATGCATAAAACTTAAAATCCCATTTAAATACTTTTAACTTGATAAAACTTAACATATAAATTTTATAACTTAATATTAAAACTATATTTTTCCTACATTCTAAATATTAGTACAACATCATTAAGCATATAGAACAACCCTCATAAGCCTAGGCCATTTCTTTTCTATTTCATTAAATACCTCGAATTACAAATACATATAATACCATAAATACTTTTCTAAAATACAAAACACTTGAAACTAAGTTAGTTACCTTCCCTAAACCTTAGATACAACCCTTTGAACCTATTGTACCACCACTTAAAACCCATACGCCCTCCTCTCCTAGAACCTAATTCTATCATAACTTAAAAACCTAAACTAAATTTGTTAAATTATCAAACCCTAAGATACTACTCTCCTTAAACCCTAAATACTACCCTTTAAACACAAGGTACCATAAACCCAAGCTCCATTCGACCCTCTTCATAAAATTCTGGTTCGAATTAAACTACAACCAAACCAAATTTACCTCTTGATGCCACCTTCACTACATACATCTCCTCTAGTTTTCCCCCTCCTCCACATCACCAATGACATCATCACATGATGACTTGTAAGGTGAAGAACTCTCCACACTCCTCCCCTCCTCTAGAACATGCTTACTTGGATAGATGAGAACAAGCCACATCACCATTTTTCCCAAAACCCTACACGCCCAAAACCTCCTCCTCACACCTGTCCTTCAACCTAAAATCAGCCACATCACCACATTCCAACAAAAACCTAGCAAACCCTAATCACTTCCTTCTATAAATATCAACTCATAATCCCTTTCCCTCATAACCCATTCGAACCCCACAGAAACAGATTCAAACTCCCATCACCACTGATCAAATAAGCTAGAAAAATTATTTAGAAGGCCTAGGATCAAGGAGAAATATAGCAGTTCATTCCCAAGTCAAGCTCATTTCACAAAACCCTAATCATCTAAGTGAATTCAAGTAAGTTATCTAACCTATTTTCATATTGTTTATATACTTTATTTAGTCTTAAAAACGTTGTTACTAAACCTCTAATAAACCACAACACCAAAAACTTTATTCTCTTTTTCTTTTTCTTTCTGTCTGTTCGAACCAGGAAAACAAACACCCTCTAAATATATTTTACTTTGTAAGAACAGAACATGAAATGATAAAGAATGTTAAAAACAAGTTTAATATATCTAATATTATCATATCATGTATAAAAACTAGTTGTAAAACTCTAAAAATCCAAAAACTCAAACCTGGTTTCTTCTCTGGTCTTTGTCGAGCAAAAACAGTTCCACAAGGCCAACTTTCGACTTAAATATCGACCCTTAAACGACCTTCGTAAAATCTGAAACTTGGTAGATCTAGAGATCACATGACTAGCTAATGATAGGAAAAATAATTTTGTAAATTGGTTAAGTTTTCATTAAGTTATCAAGATCTAAAAGTTGGTCTATATCGCTAAGATTAGAAGCTTATATTTCCAGTTATTTATTTTTCCTTTTGTCGCCCCACCTCCCTAACTTTTGAACTAAATATCGACAACCTAGAAGTTTATATAAAGTCTGATTTTCAATATATATAAAGTTCACATAGCAAACTGAATTTAGGAGAAAGAATAGTGTAAAAAGATTAACTGAGTCAAAAGTTATCGAGCTTCAAAGATTGGCTCAACATCGCTAATAAATTAAAAATTCCAGTTATTTCTTTTCAAGTTTTAAATGACCAGCGACCCAACTTCTCACCACTGTTTCGACCACTAGATGATTTTCAAAAATTCTGTATTTCTTGTACAAGATAGATCATCCAGCTAGCTAACCATAGGAAAAATAAATTTGTAGTATGGTTGAGTATTCACAAAATTATCGAGCCTCAAAGTTCTGCCCAATATCGCTAGAAGAGAATTTAATATTTTCAGTTAACTGTTTTAGTTCCTACCAATCAACCACCCAACTTTTGACCCAATTTTAGACCCTTAAACCTTTTCTAAAAATTCTCAAATTTTGGAATATTAGAGATGACCCAGCTAAGTATTTTTAGAAGGAAGAATTTGGAAAAACCGTCAAGTGGTTTGAAAGATAACTAGGTCCAAAGTTTGCCCCATCGATGGGATTTAAAAATCAAAATCCAGTTTTATTAAAAATCTTTTCACTCACTCGACTTTAACACCATATTTCGACCATCTATCTGATTTTAAAAATAACGGGACTTGGCATATATAGAGTCGACCTGGCTAGCTGTTGATAGGAACTAAGAACATGTAAAATCATCTCGTATTCACTTAGATAAACAAGTCCAAAACTCTAGCTAAATCATGATTTTCAAATTTTCATTTAATAAGAGTTTAATAGGTTGATTTTGTAAATATTCATTAACAAAGGTCATTTTTGTAAATAACATATAAAAAGGATAGAAATTGTCATTTTTAAAACTTAAGGGTAGAAACTGTCATTTTCCAAAAGTCCGGGGTATAAACTGTCATTTGACCAAACCTTAGGGATTAAAAAGTAACTTTTCGTAACTAATAATTTTATCATTTTTACTTTTATTTTCCGACCTAATAATCGTAATACGTTTATTTTATTGACGAACCAATGAACATAGGATATAATAAACGAATAAACAAACATAAGAACAAAAGAAGTAAATAACAAAACGAAACGAATAAAAGAATTATAATCATCAGAAATGGTTACTAAATATTGGCATAACAACCCAGGTTGCAAGCCGGAGACGTTTATCAACTTTGTTTAGCTTTTGTTTTCCATCCAGATTGTTCAGGTGAGTTTATAGTCCCACTTTTTACTTACGTGTTTTCCAAATATATGGGGAGATACATGCTATTAAATCGAACACAAGTATTTTCCTGATTGTTATTGCACTAGGCTAACTGTTCGTATTATTGAGATTGAATTATTTATTTAAAAGACCCTCATATCATGCACCATTAGTCACCTGCTGGGTGAGCGCGAATATATGAATAGATCTATTGGCCTGACGACCCATTTGTTCTAACCGGATGGATATCTTCGTGGTAGCCGGTTAGGCAGATGCATTATATTTGATATCTTTAACTCGGGGGCGAGACCACTCTCATTTCAATCATGTTTGTGGAACCTGGAAACTGTTAACGCATTGCGTGTCATGAGGTTTAGTGCAATATTGTTGAATTACGATATAATTGATTTCTTGTTGGGAATTCTGCTAAGGAAGAATTCTGCTGATGGTTACTGCTGATGGTTACTGCTGAAGCTTTATGATTCTGCTGAAGAATGTTACTGCGGAAGTATAGATTGTGCGGAATGTGTTTCTGCTGATGGATAGTTTCCGCATATTATGTTATTAGTTAGGATATGCATGAGTTTATTTAGAAAGTGATATTGCATATCTTGGATAGTTTTTAGATTATACGTTTCTTGTGAAACGGTTTAGGGTTGTTTAGGGTTCCTTGTCTATAAAAGGAACGCGTCTTTATGTATTATGTACGAATTTAGAAAAACACTTTTAGTATTAATCAAAAGATCCATAGAGGATCAAATCGTTCTTAGTAATTGTGTTCTTACTTGTGTTTGTTTTCCGCTATAGAATACAAGTAACTTAGACTTTCTTTTAGTGTGTTTGTGATTACATAAACATTACTAACGATCCACGAGCTCATAAAGATCTATCAAGGTCTATAGTTTCAACAAGTGGTATCAGAGCCTCGTGAGAGTCTCTGTGTTACTAAGAACATCTTCTCGCTTACACCCTCTCACACCCAATAACCATGCCTGGATCAGATGATGAATCTGAAGTTCACAGCAACAACAACAACAACAACAACAACCAAAACACCACATCTATGCAACAACTCAATCTCACCAATAGCAATGCAAAGTTTCCTTATCTTAAGAAGGAAGAATATGAATTATGGGCAATGAAGATGCAGAACTGGATCACCAATATTGATTGGAATCTTTGGGAAGTTGTCCGTAAAGGAAACAGTTTGAAGAAGCATTCTAAGGATGAACATGGTGTTATTACTATTCTTCCTCCTAGATCTGCTGAAGAGATTCTTGCAGTTCAAAGAGAAAATAAAGTGAGAACCATTCTTCTTCAAGCTATTCCAGATGACCACATGGGAGATTTTCACTACATGGATGAAGCAAAAGATATCTGGATGGCGATCAAGGCTAGGTTTGGTGGGAACGATGAGTCAAAAAGGATGAAGAAGTCGATGTTGAAACAACAGTTTCAAGAGTTTCAAATAACTGAAGAGGAAGGTATCCACAAAGGGTATGACAGGTTCCATAAGATTTTGAGCCAGATGAATCAGCTGAAGGCCAGACCTGACAATGAGGACTGCAATGCAAAGTTCCTTCGATCATTACCTCCCTCATGGCTACAAGTGAGCATTGCACTCAAAGCAAAAGGTGGTCTAGATATGCTTTCATTTGATGATCTCTTCAACAAGCTTAAGACTCTTGAACCTGATGTTCGAAGTCCCATTCGTACATCCACTCCTAACTACTCAGCATTTGTAAGCACCAGCTCCAATAAGATGACTCAGGCTTCAAGTTCAAGCTCCTCAGTAACATCTTCCTACTCTCAACCACAGTCTAGTGGTGTAATGGAGGATGTACTCCAGTCGTTTGTTGCTGATTATGAACATCAGCAGCATCTTGCTTTTGAGGATTTTGATCAGGTGGATCCTCTTGACTTGGAAGAGATGAATCTAAAATGGCAGGTGGCCATGCTTACTTTAAATGTCAAGAGGTTTGAAAAGAAGTCTGGAAGAAAGTTCGGGTTTCAGGGAAGAGAACCAGCTAGGTTTGATAGAAGGAAGATCAAGTGCTATTCATGTGGTCAGTTGGGTCACTTCTCTAGAGAGTGCAAGGATAGAAAGACTGGTGATGAAGTTCGGTATTCAAGCTATCAGAAGAATCAGGTGAATGCTGAAAACCCCAAAGCCATGGTCACTCTTGATGAACATATCAACTGGAAGGTGCATGATCCTGAGAATGATGATAATGCTGATGTTGGTGGATTGTTGGCTAGCTGTTCTTCAGAGGATAATCATTGTCAGAATGCCTTGATGGGCATATCTCAGGTACAAAATTGTGTATTTGGTTGTAGTGAAAGGTATAATGAACTTAAAAAGGAACATGATGAATTAAAAGCCAAATATCATGAAAGTTATATAGATGTTAAGGCTTATAAACACTCTTTAAAAACACTAGAAAGACAAAAAGTCTGGTTTCAGAAGAATGAGGTTGCTTATGGTGAAAAGATAGGGGTGTTAGAGAGAGATCTATTTTGTGCTAAAAATGAATTAAAATGTTGTGAAAAGGAAAAGGCTAAACTAGAGGTAGAAAAACAGGAAGTGCAGACTAAACTAGATAATAGCTTGGCTAGGTTTGATAAATGGAAAGATTCATCTAAAAATCTAAACAGGTTAGTTAACAGTTCCATGTCTGTAAAAACTAAGATTGGTTTAGGGTATGGTGATTACATAGGGAAAGATCAATTCTATGACCCTATTGAGTACAGTGTTTTTGACCCTGAACCAGTAGACTATCAAGCCCCTGTTAAGATTGTCAGTAATGGATTCTTACATGCTGTGCCTGGACCTATTAGGGGAGAACACATGCCATCTAGCACCACCACCTCTGACTTTGATGGATCACACCATCTTTATGGCAAAAAGTCAATTGACTTGCCAGACCCTGATTCTAATTCTTCTGACTTTGTCTCTTGTTCTGACAGTGACAAGTCCTCTGACCAAGGGTCTACCACCTATACCAGTTGTGATTCAAGTGAAAAGTCAGACCCTACAAAGACTTCTCCCAAGCCTTCACCCAAGACACCCTACAAGTCTGTTAGAATTGCTGCTGAGGATGTCAAGTCCAAGACAGTTTCTTCTGAAGACTTGTCTTTTAATTCTTTGCAAAATAATGTTTCTTATTGTGTCAAAAACAATCCTGTTTCTGTTGGTGATTTGAATAATTCTACTTGTAATGGAACATCTTTTTCTTTTAATAAATCTTCTAAAAAGAAGAAATGTTTTGTGTGTGGAAGTAAATCTCATCTAATCAAGGATTGTGATTTTCATGAGCAAAGAATGGGTGTTGGTCAGACTAAACCTAGACCAATGTGGACAAATGTTCAGAATATTCCACCATATGTCCCACAGGCATCTCATAGGGCCAGCAATTACGCTGATAGACATTCTGCTGATAGACATTCTCCTAAGAAACATTCTGCTGATAGAAATTTTCAGTCTGCTAGGAAAAGATATGTTGCTAGACCATTTGTGCAACCCACTAGTTCTTATTTTCAGAATGGTCTTTGGCCTGGCTTTATTGACCCAATGACTATGGGTATGGGATATTGGGATACTGCTGTTAAGCCCTCAGCAGGTTGTTTTTGGACTCACAAGGGACCTAATCTTCATAGAAGGTCCAAGAACAATGGTGGATCTTATCAATCTACATGGCCTAATTCTTATGATCCACAAGGCAGGCTCAAGTCAGTAATGACTTGAGTCTCCAATGTGTACTAACTTTTGTATAATTTTGTTGTATATGTAGGATCATCCTTTGAAAAGTAAAGATGTAGGCATAGTAGATAGTGGTTGTTCCAGAAGTATGTCAGGAAATAGGGACATGCTAGAGAATTTTGTACCCATTCAAGATGGAGGCATTGTGACTTTTGGTGGAGGAGATGGCAAAATCACTGGGTTTGGTACCATCAGAACACCTGGCTTGGACTTTGAGAATGTGCTCTATGTGAAGGAACTGCAACACTTCAACCTGTTCTCAGTATCACAAATATGTGATGGCAAGAACAAGGTCTTCTTCTCAGAGGATGAATGTCTTGTGCTTTCTAAAGACTTCAAGCTTCCAGCAGATTCCCCAATTCTGCTGAGAGTTCCCAGAAGATATAATTTATACACAATCAACCTGAATGAAGTCCAACCTGAAGGAGATCTGACATGCTTGGTGGCTAAAGCATCCATGGATGAGTCAAATAAGTGGCATAGAAGGATGGCTCATGTCAATTTCAAGACCATAAACAAGCTCTCTAAGCTTGGTCTAGTTCATGGGCTTCCCTCCAAAATCTTCACCAATGAACACAATTGTGTTGCCTGCAACAAAGGGAAGCAACACAGAGCCTCATATAAAGCCATTACAGCTGTGAGCACTATCTCAGAACCTCTCCAGTTGCTGCACATGGATCTTTTTGGCCCAGCTCAAGTCAGGAGCATTGATCACAAATCCTTCTGCCTGGTGATCACTGATGACTATAGCAGGTTTTGTTGGGTATTCTTTTTGAGAACTAAAGATGAAACATCTCCAATCTTAAAAGAGTACATAACCCTTGTTGAAAACCAGCTAAATAAAAAGGTTAAAGGGATTAGGTGTGATAATGGGACAGAGTTCAAAAATGCTGTCTTAATAGAACTTTGTCAGTCTAAGGGGATAAAAAGGGACTATAGCACTCCAAGAACCCCACAGCAAAATGGGGTTGCAGAAAGAAAGAATAGGACCTTAATAGAGGCAGCAAGATCCATGCTTGCAGACTCTAAATTACCCACTATGTTCTGGACTGAAGCAGTAAGTACTGCTTGTTATGTTTTGAACAGGGTATCCATCACTAGACCTCATATCAAGACACCTTATGAACTTCTCACTGGGAAAGTTCCTGATATTCATTACTTTAAACCTTTTGGTTGTCAAGTGACCATTTTGAACACTAGTGATCCTTTAGGAAAGTTTGATGAGAAGGCAGATGAAGGTTTCATTGTGGGATATTCAGCTCATAGTAAGGCTTATAGGGTATACAATTTAAGTTCTAAAAAGATAGAGGAGACCCTTAATCTGAGATACCTAGAAAATAAGCCTCATGTTCAAGGACAAGGTCATCCTTGGTATTTTGACTTGGATTACCTAACTGATTATTTGGGCTATACTAGATATGTTGCTGAACAATCTGCAGGTACAAAAGAGTCTCCTACTAACAATGCAGGTACCCTGGAAGAGGACTCAGGAAGTGAGTCTGAGCAAGATGAGCATACTATTGTTATACCTTCGTTTCCTCCTAACCATGTTGCAGGAAATACTTCTGGGGAGATTGAAGATTTGTCACACTATGCAGAGGACCTTGCTAGACTGAAGAAGCAGAATTTGTAGCCAATCAAGAAGCTGAAAGACTAAGTGAGGAGTCAGCACAACCCTTCAGTGGAAACCAGGATTCTGCTGATCCACCTCATGTTTCTGCTGAAGTTACTACATCTGCTGATGGATCTTCTGAAAGTTCTCCCATGTCTAATAGTGTGTCCACAGACTTTGAGGAACCTTATACACGCTTTCCAAGTCCCTCTGATCTTGGAAATCACTCACCCAAAGCTGGTATCTTCAACTCAGCCTCCTATGACAGTGAATTTGGACCAAATATGACCAATCTTGACACCTCAATTGAAGTCAACCCCAATGCAACCAAAAGGATACATACTGATCATCCTCACTCCAACATTCTTGGTGATCCTCAAGCACCTGTTAGAACTAGAAGTTCTGTGAAAGGTTCTAAATATGGTCAAGTGGCTTTTCTTTCTTATGTTTCATCTCAGCAAAGGGACAATCACACAGACTTTAAGCATTGTCTGTTTGCTTGTTATCTCTCACAAGTGGAACCAACAAGTGTTAGTCAAGCACTTGACGACTCCAGCTGGCTTGAAGCAATGCAGGAAGAGATGCTACAATTCAAGAATCAGAAAGTTTGGGTATTGGTACCACTACCTGAAGGGAAGATTGCCATTGGTACCAAGTGGATTTTGAAGAATAAACGAGATGCCAGGGGTATTGTGGTTAAAAACAAAGCAAGATTGGTGGCACAAGGATTCAGACAAGAGGAGGGAATTGATTATACTGAAGTATTTGCTCCTGTAGCTAGGGTTGAGGCCATCAGAATCTTCTTGGCCTATGCATCTTATATGGGTTTCATGGTGTATCAGATGGATGTCAAAGGTGCTTTTCTATATGGAGAAATTGATGAGGAGGTTTATGTATCTCAACCCAAAGGTTTTGAAGACCCAGATAATCCAAAGCATGTTTACAGGGTTGTCAAAGCTCTCTATGGCCTTCATCAGGCACCCAGAGCTTGGTATGCTAGGCTTTCATCCTTTCTGCTGCAGCATGGATACAGAAGAGGTGCTATAGACAAAACACTCTTCATTAAGAAAGATTCCAGGGATATCATCCTTGTTCAAGTTTATGTGGATGACATTATTTTTGGCTCCACTAAAGAAGCTTGGTGCAGGGAGTTTGAGGAATTGATGAAGGGAGAGTTTCAGATGAGTGCTATGGGAGAGCTCACTTTCTTTTTGGGTCTCCAAGTTCAGCAGAAACCAGATGGTATCTTTATTAGTCAGGATAAGTATGTTCAAGACATGTTGAAGAAGTTTGATATGGAGAATGTTAGACCTGCCACTACACCCTATGAAGCTCCCAAGCCAAAGAATAACCTTGAACCAGATCCTGCAGTGAATGTTCACTTGTACAGGTCCATGATTGGTTCACTCATGTACTTGACAGCTTCAAGGCCAGATATCACATTTGCTGTGAGTGCTTGTTCTAGACATCAGGTCACACCACTCACTTCCCACCTGAATGCAGTCAAGAAGATCTTTAAGTATCTCAAAGGCCAACCCAAGCTAGGTCTTTGGTACCCAAAAGAGTCTCCTTTCAAGTTGGAAGCTTATAGTGATAGTGATTATGCTGGTGCAAATCTGGATAGGAGATCCACAACTGGAGGTTGCCAATTTCTTGGAAGAAGGTTGATTTCTTGGCAATGCAAGAAACAAACCATTGTTGCTACCTCATCTACTGAAGCAGAGTATGTTGCTGCTGCCAATTGTTGTGGACAGGTTCTTTGGATACAAAATCAATTGTTGGACTATGGGTTTAATTTCATGAATACCACCATTTTTATTGATAACCAAAGCACCATATGCATTGTTAAAAATCCAGTTTTTCATAATAGGACTAAGCATATTGAGATAAGGCACCATTTTATAAGAGATGCATATGAAAAACATTTGATTAAGGTGATTAAAATACACACAGATGATAATGTGGCAGATCTGCTGACTAAAGCTTTTGATGGACCTAGGTTTCAACACTTAGTGGTCCATATTGGGATGGTTAACCCTTAAATGCTATGTTTGAGGGGAGGCATAGGCCTCAGGGGAGGCATATGCCTCAGGGGAGGATTGTGATTGTAAAGTATGTACTATTTTGTAGATTATTGATTATGTTTGCTAACACACTAATCCACTAATGTAATTTTAGTTTGTATGGTTTGGTTTGTTTGCTTTTATGTGTCTGTTTTGCAGAACTGCCTGAGATTGATGATTTTAAGTTGATGTTCTTCAAGATTAATGGGACATGGTCAAGTAAGCTTAAAGAGTGTTTCTGCTGAATGGAAGTACTGAAACAGAGATCAATTCATAATCAAAGACAAGTTGTTCATTCATTCAAAAGAAATTACAGCTTACAAACAACTTAATCAAGACCAATCCTATACAAGATCAACTATACAGACACAAGTTCCTATCATCTAATGCTGCACCAGGAAGACTAACAGACATGATTGAAGATGCTGAAGAACCTAGTTTTATATCTTTGGTCCTTGGCAACATCTCATCAGCACCTACTACATTTTTCCCTTTCCCTTCCCAGTCACCTCTGCACCCTTGCTCTTTCCTGTGTCCCTGTGGTATGAAACTCCAGTCCTAGGAGCAGGAAGACCAATAACCACTTCCCTTGTCTCTGGGAGTGGTGGATTTCTGGTGGGTGGCCTTGGTTGGGGTTGTGAAGGTTGGGGATTCTCTTCCCTGGTTGCTGCTGCTTCTCTCTCCTCTTCCTCTCTTACCAACCTATTGAAGATTGGCTCAAGACGCTCTGTGGAGTCATCAGAGCCCCTAGATGAGTCGTCTGGATCCACCACACTATCATCTTCTGAAGAAGGAAGAAAAGGGGACTTCCTTGTAGGTGGCTCGTCTTGGTGAGGATATCGAAATAGAGGTCGATTATCCTCAGATGATGAAGATGATGATGGAGGTTTGGGTGGATTGTTGGGTCTGCTTGAAGAGCCCACATCATGTCTTTTCTTGCGGGCTTGTTCCTTGGTGATCCCATACATTCTATATGAAGGACGTCTGGATGATTGAGGTTTGTTATCTCCTGAATCTGCTGATGAGTCAGAAGATAGATCAATGACTTCGGGTTGGTTATTCATTGAGTTGATAAGTGATTATTGATTGGATGAAGGTTTGATGGTAAATTAGGGTTAAGTGATTTGTGTGGATTGTGAATTGGGGTTATTTTATAGGCGAAGTCAAGTGGAAATGCTAATTAATGCTGGTTGGGTGGAAAATTAAAACTCAAGATCTTTACCGAAGATATTATTCTCTTGAGTTGATTCTGCTGATTGACTCTTCACTTCAGCAGATTGACCATCATTTCTGCTGAAAGGTTGATTTTGAATGGTGAAGTTACTTTACACGTCAGATAAGGTCAACCATTTGTTCCGATAAATTTTGACCATAATTGGGTAACTTCTATTTATAACCTATTCATATAATCTTCGCCCAAAATAACTAATTCCCTCTTCAAGTACTCTTCACCTATTCTTCATTCTCTCACAAGTTCTTCGATGGAGTCCTTACAATTCAAGAAGGATCACAATAAAGTTGCTTTTCTGGGAAAAGCGAAGGGACAGGAAATATATGACCCAATGGTTGATTTCATAAAGCGATCAAAGATTCATTTTGCTTTGACTCATTATCCAGACATAGTACATGAATCTTTGGTAAAACAATTTTGGGCATCTGCTGAGAAGCGGTCTGAGTCAGAGATAGTCGCAAAGATTGATGGAACGGAGTATGTTGTGACTGAAGCTTTGATTAGGGAAAGATTGCAGTTGGATGATGAAAATGGGGTTTATCACACCAACACAGCAGAGATACTTACTGGTCTAAGAGCAGCGGGTTATCAAAGTGAGGATACGACTATGTGGCTGAAGAACAAGTTTTGTCCCAAGTGGAGATTTTTGGTGCATACACTACTTCAATGCATCAGCAACAAATCTGGAGGATGGGATCAATTCTCTAGTCAACTGGGTTGTGGAATCGTGTGTCTTTCTCAGGGTTTGACTTATAATTTTTCTAAGTTTATTTTTGATAATTTGGTAGAAAATATTCTCAAGAAAAAGCATAAGTTTCTGATGTACCCTAGGTTTCTACAGATAATTTTAGATATAAATACCCAGGATAGAGGACATTATCCCATAGGAGCCCTTAGTGCCAAATTGTTTGCTTCTATGCGAACTCATTATGGTGGGGAGCATCATCCTCTTCTACCAGCTATGTTGCCACATGGCAATGATGATGCTAATGCGGCCAATGCTGCTGATGCTCCACCAGCTCCCAATACTGCTGATGGTACTCCATCAGTAGAAAGGGTTGAGGGCCCATCCTTAGCTGCTGAAGTACCTATAGTTTCTACTGATCATCCTCCACATTCCCCTGTTCCATCACCATCTCATGAAGCTCCTGAAGAGCTTGTTCCTGAGGTAGAGGAGACAATTCAGTCTCTTGATACTAATATTCCTACACCTCTTGAAGATGAGATTCCAAGACTATCCACACCTAGCCCATTTAGAGACCCAATAGATGAGAACACTTCAAATTTTGAGCATATAAATGTTTCTTCTGAAAGGCCCAATGAAGCTCCCTTTACCACTGAGACATCAGCTGGTGGAGCTGAGGACCCTATTACTCTTACTTCTCTGTATACTTTACTCAACAGGAATGTTCAAGAAACTGAGAAGTTGAAGAAGGAACTTGCAGACACTAAGTCATCACTTGGTAATGAGATTGTGGTGCTGAAAAGAAGGGTTCAAGAATTAGAGGATAAACTTGGGCAGACAAAGAAGAGGAAGTTTGTGTTTGCATCTGATGATGAGCAGGAAGCTAGTTATTGGGATCATCTTGAGTTATTGGCTGAAGCTGCTCAGAAGACTTCTACTCCTTCACCTAAAGCTGCTGAATCCTCTCCACAAAGAGATCAGATTAAGTTCTTCAGAAAAAGGAGAAGACAGTATTTGAGCAAGGAAACTACACTACCAAATTTGTCTGTTGCTCAAGAACATGCAGATGATGCTCATGTGGCTTCTGCTGATGTTACCTCTTCCAAGGTGTCTACTGAAGTGTTTGTTGCTGGACGATACTTTACCTTGGAAACTACTGATGAAGTTACTGCTCCACATGTTGAATCTTCAACTCAACATGTTTCTGCTGATGCTTCTATTGGAGTTTCTCCTGAAGATATTGACAGAGTTACTAGTGTAGATACTCCTGTAAATGAGCAAGGAAGGGTGATTGGAGAAGATCTTGGTTCAGATCTTATAAGTGCAGAAGAAAGAAAGGAGCAAGAAAGGCTGGTTAAAGAATATGAGGATCTTGTGAAGAGTCAAGCATTAGCAAAACAGATGGCTGATCATTTTACTTCAGATTTGCCTCCTGAAAGGCAAAGAGAGCTAGATGAGCAATCAGCTCAATTCACTGATGCACAATGGGATACTTACACTCAACAAGCAGCATCCAATCCTAATTTGGCTCAAAGTATCTTAGGAGCTAACTTTGATAGTCATAACTTTGCTGCCCAAATGGTAGCTCTTGGGCAACAGAGGAAGAAAGCTGCAGCTGAAAGGAGGAAGGCTATTGCTGCTCAAAAGGCACAAGCTAGGAGAGATAGACCCAAGACTGAAGCAGAAGAGAAGCAATATAGGAGGAATGTGGTCTATAATCAGTATACTTCTGTGTATAGCCATGGTTTGACAAAGAAGCAAGTTTGGGCTTTGTCTGATTCAGAGTTGCATAGAATTTATGATCAGATTATGAAGACCATTCACTCTTCTGATACTCCACCTAAGAGGACTGCTGAGAGTTTGGAGGCTCCATGTCTCAAAAGACTGAAGCAAGTGGAGTTAGGTACTTCATCTACTGGAGATATTCCTGCGGACTTTCACTCTGCTGAGCCTATTGTTACTTCTACCATTTCTGCTGATGAAGCTTCTGAAAAACAATCATCTGGGATTCATGTTTCTTCTGAAGCTTCACCCACTTCTGCTGAACCTTTTGCTGTAACATCTGCTGATCATGAAGATTCATCATTGTCTCCTTCTAATGCAGATAAGGGTAAACAAGCTGAACCGGCTGAGGTTCAGGGTAGCCAAGATGGGGACAAAGCTGATAGGTTACCTGTAGCAGAGGGTGTTGTTACCAGTTCTTCTATTCCTACTTCTTCTATTCCTTCTGAAGATACTACTTCTATTGCTTCTGAAGATGTCTCTATGGGAATTTACATCCCTGGTCGAAGGAAGAAGAGAATGTCACATATAGGGAAACATATTGCAAGTAGAAGATCAATTAGACTGGCTAAGCAAGTTCTCAGAGCTCAAATGAGTAGTTCTTCAAAGGAAGTAGATCTAGAAGCTACTGATGATTCATTTATTCAGGAAGGATCTTCTGAAACGTTTCCTGAAGGATCATACAATGTGTTGATCAGATGGACTATCACAGATGGACATATTAATACTATCTACAGGCAAGATCAATCTTATAAGAATTTCACTTTCTTGCAAGAAATTCTTCATTTGGTGGATAGGCAAGATCTGCAGACCCTTTACAAGTTGGTCACTGAGTATTATGCTATGCATACTCCACAAGGTTCTGGTCTATATCTCTTGGGTGATCTTCAAGTTCTCTTTGACTCTCAAACTCCACAAGGGAAAGGCTATTCAGTTTGGAAGGCTTCTCATAGATGGAAAGTTGATAGTTGGAGATTTTTTCCCATTCCCAATGTCCATGTGGTGGAGACTGAGTCTGGAATCCGAGTATGTATGTTTTCTGATCAACAATATCCATGGTCCATGACTCTGCTGAATCGCATGCTCCAAAGGAAGTTGGAAATTCCTCCAAATCCAATTGCTAATGATAGGACACATGCTGAACAATTGGTTGGGTTCATCAAGTCTAAGCTTCTGCAACACCAAGCTTCTACTTGATTCTGGTATTGTATATTATTTGTATATTTTCTATTTCTTTATTTCATTTCTTTCTTATTTAAGTCTTAGTAAAAAAAAAAAAAAAAAAAAAAAAAAAAAAAAAAAAAAAAAAAAAAAAATTATATATTTTTGTACTAACTTTTCTGCAGGTTTGTTGTATAACTCTGTTGATGGTTATCAACTCACCGGATGTGACTTGTGTCCATCAAAGAGTTGGCTAGTCCAAAGGGTACAGCTTTGGTAAAGACACATCAAATCTGTTGATAGCTGTAATAGCTTGCTCAAAGCTATAGGGTACTCAACTCACCCATGCTTCATTGCTGAGAGTTGAAATGGTCATCAATTCACCATGGATGTAACCCTTTATGGGATCCCAAGAATTGGCTAGTCCACAAAAGTATGGTTTGTGGTAAAGACATTTGGTATCCATATTTGGTTCTCAATTCACCAAGGTTCAGTTGAAACCAAAGAATTGGCTAGTCCTGAGCAAACGGCTACAGGTAAAGACATCTCAAATCCGTTTATAGTTGCTGGTTTGCTAATAAATCAGATGGTTATCAGTGTACCATAGTTTTCGAACTTAAACATTTGGCTACTCCAGTAGTGATGGCTATTGGTAAAGAGACATCAAATCCATTATTTTCAATGATTCACCTCTCACAGGAGTTAACACACCTGGATGTGATGAGAATAGTATGAAACTAATATGTTTTGATGTACAAATTGTCATTTGTTGCTGCAAAGATGTGAAGTTTCAAGTTCTACCATTCATAGTGCTATGGTTCATGTGATTCTTTGCTGCTGCTGTTCGAAGTCAATCCTCTTCTCATGAATTGTTACAGATCTATCAAGAATCTTGAACTTAACCATGTCAAATTCAAGATTAGGGGAGGATTGTTGGGAATTCTGCTAAGGAAGAATTCTGCTGATGGTTACTGCTGATGGTTACTGCTGAAGCTTTATGATTCTGCTGAAGAATGTTACTGCGGAAGTATAGATTGTGCGGAATGTGTTTCTGCTGATGGATAGTTTCCGCATATTATGTTATTAGTTAGGATATGCATGAGTTTATTTAGAAAGTGATATTGCATATCTTGGATAGTTTTTAGATTATACGTTTCTTGTGAAACGGTTTAGGGTTGTTTAGGGTTCCTTGTCTATAAAAGGAACGCGTCTTTATGTATTATGTACGAATTTAGAAAAACACTTTTAGTATTAATCAAAAGATCCATAGAGGATCAAATCGTTCTTAGTAATTGTGTTCTTACTTGTGTTTGTTTTCCGCTATAGAATACAAGTAACTTAGACTTTCTTTTAGTGTGTTTGTGATTACATAAACATTACTAACGATCCACGAGCTCATAAAGATCTATCAAGGTCTATAGTTTCAACAAGAATTGTGAAAGATCGTTTAAGCTCTTCTAGGATATAGTAATGTTAACGTGCACAGCGGAATAAGAATAACATTAACATTACTCCAAGGTTTTCTTTATTGAAATAAAAATAAACTACTACTACTACTAATATACACACGCTATAATCGTGTGTCTAGACTCTCATTGAAAGAGTTTTCTATTGAATTGGATGATCTGTAACCCTAGACTCCTACCCTCTTTATATAATAGAGGGAGGTTACAAACCCTAATATGCTTAGCTTACTAAGAAAGCTAACTATTTTATATTAGGTCCCTATTGTTTCTTCTTTCTTCATTTCTTCTTGTGGGTTTTGTAATCTTCAAATCTTGTAATTCCCAACAATCTTCCCCTATTTGATATTACAAAACAATCTGCATGAAGAAACAATGTCATCACCAATAATAAGCTGCACATCATAACTATTCTTCCCCTTTTTGTAATCTTCTAATAGGGGTCTTGTGCAACTAGTAGACGCTTCCCCTCAAGTGATGCATGTAGATGGTTAACAAGCTTCCCCTTAAGAATAGACTAACCATCTCAAGAACCAACTAATAATTAATAATAATAATTTTTTTTTTTTTTTTTAAACTAATAACACAAGCAGCAGTAACGAGCAGCAGGAACGAGCAGCAGTATCGAACAGCAGAAACAAGTAAGCACACCAGCACAAAGTGTAAGAGGATGGCCAAGTATATGAACAATAAGCTTCCCCTTAAAAGTATACTTGCCATCTCTTGAATCCAGTAGGTTCCATGGAGTGATCACTGATGAAGAAAATCAACTATAACTGATTTGATGAAGAAATGGAATCTCCCAACCTTGCATCTTATGTCTTGCACTATCCACGTGACGGCCTCTTGACAAACTCCTCACTGATTTATCCAATGAGACACTGAGCACAAATAACGTAACTCCTTCAAGTGATAGCAAATGTACGCATTAAGCACAATAAAATAGATCGTACCCCTTCACTAGAGTCGTCAAGTCTTCGTCACCATACAAACCAAGCAAGTTATCTTAAAAAGCTGCTGATCCCTTTAAGATATGATAAGAACACAATACTTGGGAAAATCAATTACAACATCAAACAAGCAATAATCAAATATCTTCGTCAAGTAATCTTCTCAACAAAATGATGATGGTTGATAACTCCGTCCTCCCTAACCATTAGTAATCTCACATGACTAGTAGGAACCAAAACCGACCAAAAGAAAAAATATACAACAAGTCAGCAGGAACCATAAAGAAGTCAGTAAGAACCGTATCTATCAGCAGGAACCCAGTAACCAGATCGAATAGAAACAAGGATACCTTTTTTTTTTTTTTTTTTTTTTTTTTTTTTTTTTTTTTTTTTTTTAAAGTATCCAGACGACACTTGAAAAGTGTCACAAAACTATTGCAAAATCTGTCACTAAACTGATTAGCGACACCTTTTCTGTTACAGATCTGTTGCTAAATTGTCACAAACTGAGCAGCAGATTCAATCAGATGGAACCAAAAGTGCATCGGCAGAAACAGACAACCAGCAAATTAATCTTATCGTAGCAGCAGAATAGAACTACCAATCGTACCATGTGACTCCAACAACCAGTACGCAGCAATACGCAGCAATAAAAAAATAATTGAAGCCCACGTGAACAAATCACCATCTATCAGTAAGAGGTATAGCTGCATCAATTATCTATCTCCACGTTGCATCAGCCCCACACAAAACAATATATTAACAAAACAGCCAATCAAATCACAAAATAAATATCCATCGACCCCATAATCAATTAATTCGCATCAGTACCACAATTAGTACGAGGTGGATATATCAATTGTATAGCAAATCAGTATAAGGTTGTAATGAATCTACCCAGTTGCAGTAAACGACAACCAAGTATAATACCACAATCACATACCGATCCTTAATTAAATAAACCACATGCGACAAACAATTCTTCCACCAATCGATTTCAATTAATAACAGTACGAGGATAATTCTTCGAATGACCAATGATTAAAACGACAATCGAATGACCAATTAATACCAATCCGATCAATACGAGGTATAATCAATTATTTAATGAACAATATCCCATGATGTACTGACCCCTCAATTAATTATACGATAAGAAGAATATTGAAATTATTAACGCAACCCCACACATCTTGAACAGAACAATACCAAATATAAGATTACCTCATAATTTTTCAAATCTGCTGCTGTCAACCATACGCTGTTTCCAGATCTGCTTCAAAACTGCTCTTCATCGACAACGAAAAACCTTGTAAATCCCTAGATATCGAGAGCCACCCTCTTTGATACCAATTGTAGAGACAGGATCAAGCCCATCTAGGATATAGTAATGTTAACGTGCACAGCGGAATAAGAACAATAATAACATCAACATTACTTCAAGGTTTTCTTTATTGAAAGTAAAAATAAACTACTACTACTACTAATAATATACACACGCTATAATCGTGTGTCTAGACTCTCATTGAAAGAGTTTTCTATTAATTGGATGATCTGTAACCCTAGACTCCTACCCTCTTTATATAATAGAGGGAGGTTACAAACCCTAATATGCTTAGCTTACTAAGAAAGCTAACTATTTTATATTAGGTTCCTATTGTTTCTTCTTTCTTCATTTCTTCTTGTGGGTTTTGTAATCTTCAAATCTTGTAATTCCCAACATTCTCATATTTTGGCTTGTGTTCAAAATGATTATAAATTTAAACACTATAGATTCACTCAACCTTTGTGTTGACTTTTTAAGCATGTTTATCTCAGGTATTTAGAAGTATGATGATTGGCACGGAGTGGCGGTGGACTTTCTTCTTTAAAATAAAAGAGTGTCCACTTTGTTATCATTCAATAGATAATGTAATCATGTATTTCTGAACCTCCCTCTGGGACCTATTTTATGTACTCTGATATTAAATAAATGAATGATAACAATTTTTATTTAAAAACGTCTCTTTTCGAGTCGTTTTCTATTTCCATGACTGTGAACCATGAAGTAGCACCCCAAGCTTATATTCCGCTGCGTAATCCGAAAATGGGGTGTTACAATAGAACAGGCTCAAATCCTCACACTTTAGTGGAAAGGGCTATAATCTGTGCTAGCTAATGTTATCGATCCCAGAATGGATTGCAATATTAATCGGGACACATCTCGAATTTTCAAAATTACAGATTTCGCCAGTGGATAAATCCAGTTATTCTAGAATATGATCTTTAAAATGACAAAAGACTAGATTACAAGGGCAAACAAAATTTTTTAAAATTCAGCTCAAAACTACAATCTATTCTTATTTTCCTATTCACACCCCCCCCCCCACACTTAAGTTAAGCATTGTCCTCAATGTGATAAACGACAAAGAATGAAATAGGGAAATAAGAGAATAAACCGTATTTTCTTCTCAAGAGGAGTCTTGATCCTAGCGTCAAAGCTTCGAAATCATTATCTGCAGTAATCTAAAAACAAAAGAAACACACATACGAAATATTTCTTCGCTTTATTCAAAAGACAGTGATACACCCCCACACTTAAGTTCAACTAAGCAATTTAGAAAAACTTTGGGGTTTAATCACTAGAAAATAAAAATGAAAAATAAACATAGCAAACACACGGGTTGCCTCCCGAGAAGCGCTTGTTTTATTAACGAGTCATCAGCCGGACTCAAACTTCTCTCTCTTCATGTTGGTGCATATGCTGACTTCTTCTTTGGAAATTTTGGAACATACAGCACATTTCCAATCACTATTCCTTCTCCAGTTTCATCTATGTATTCCAACTTAACTTTCTCCCACGGTCTTGGTAGAACATCATAGATATAACCAGAATCTTCGGCCCACGGAGTGTTTTTCTTGAAATCGGCCGGAAAGGGTGACATAAAGGTTATAGCTTCATATTCTGATTCAGGCGGAATCTCTTGAATAGAAAATTCATTCATCTGCTCCTTGTCATAGTATAACTTAATTCGGTGCCCATTAACAATGAAACTTCCACCATGTTTGTCATGCAATTCAACATATCCGGATGGAAATCCATGTTTCACTGTATACGGTCCGAACCATTTCGGTTTCAGCTTGGGAGCTTTGAACTTATACTTCATGTTAAAAAGCAGAACTTTGTCTCCAGCTTTGAATTCTTTTCTGATTCTTAGCTTTCTGTCATGATAAGCTTTTGTTCTTGCTTTGTAAAGTTTGGAGTTCTCATAAGCTTGTAGTCTAAGCTCATCGAGTTCATGCAATTGCAAAAATCTCTTTTCTCCAGCAACTTTGAGGTCTGGGTTACAGTTTCTCAGTGCCCAGTAAGCGCGATGTTCGATTTCGAACGGCAAATGACAAGTTTTTCCATACAACAATCTGTATGGTGTTGTACCAATTGGTGTTTTGTAAGTTGTGCGAAATGCCCACAGAGCATCATCTAGTTTTCTCGACCAAACGGCGGGATTGTCTTTAACCGTTTTTTCAAGTATCCTTTTTAAGGCTCTGTTGGTATTTTCAACTTGACCACTGGTCTGTGGGTGATAAGCTGTAGCGAAACGATGATGAACTCCGTATCGCTTCATAATTTTCTCCATTTGTTTGTTACAGAAATGGGTTCCACGATCAATTATCAAAGCTTTAGGAATTCCATAACGAGCGAAAAGCTTTTTGAGAAAATTAACAACTACTCGTGCATCATTTGTGGGTAGAGCTTCCGCTTCAGCCCATTTGGAAACGTAATCAATAGCAATGAGAATGTATTCGTATTTGTGTGATTTAGGAAACGGTCCCATGAAATCAATTCCCCAAATATCGAATAATTCACAGACTTGAATGCTCTTTTGTGGCATTTCATCTCTTCGAGAAAGACTACCAGATTTTTGGCAAGCATCACAATTCTTAACAAGAGTATGGGCTTCTTTAAAAATAGTCGGCCAATAGAATCCAGCATCAAAGACTTTTTTAGCGGTGGTAGAAGGACCATAATGTCCCCCAGTTGGGCCATGATGACATTCATCGAGAATTCTTCTCGTTTCAGATCCATAAACACATCTTCTAATCATCCCATCAGGACACATTTTGAAAAGATAAGGTTCTTCCCAATAATAATGTTTAAGGTCCGAAAAGAATTTACTTCGTTGGGCATGAGTTAATCCTTTCTTTAGAATTCCTCCAACGAGATACTTTGCATAATTGGCAAACCATGGAATTTCGTTCTCATCATCTGTATCAACAGTCATGAGTGTTTCATCCGGAAAATAATCGTCAACCTCATCTTCTTTTAACTCTTCCAGATTTGGATTTTCTAAACGAGATAGATGATCAGCGGCTAGATTTTCTGCTCCTTTCTTATCTTTGATTTCGATATCGAATTCTTGGAGTAGTAAAATCCATCGGATGAGACGCGGTTTAGCATCTTGCTTCTTAAACAGATGTTTTAACGCTGAATGATCGGTGAACACGATTGTTTTCGAAAGTACAAGGTATGATCTGAATTTATCGAAAGCGAAAACAACGGCTAACAATTCTTTCTCTGTAACTGTGTAATTCTGTTGAGCATTGTTGAGTGTTTTGCTGGCAAAATATATAGGACAAAAATGTTTCTCTTCTCGTTGTCCTAATACGGCTCCAACAGCAAAATCGCTTGCATCGCACATAAGCTCGAATGGTAGTGACCAATCAGGGGAAACCATAATGGGTGCACTAGTCAGTTGTGTTTTCAATGCTTCGAAGGCTTTCATACAATCTGCATTAAAATCGAAAACAACATCTTTTTCAAGAAGTTTCGTCCTTGGACGAGATATTTTGGAAAAATCCTTAATGAAACGACGGTAAAAACCTGCATATCCTAGGAAACTTCTAACGGCTTTAACGTTAGTTGGGGGTGGTAATTTGGTAATGACATCGATCTTTGCTTTGTCAACCTCCATTCCTGCGCTAGAAATTTTGTGTCCTAACACAATTCCTTCAGTTACCATGAAATGACACTTCTCCCAATTGAGAACAAGATGTGCAGCTTTACATCTTTCAAGCATTTTATCGAGGTTAGAAAGGCAAGCTTCGAATGAGCTTCCGAAAACTGAAAAGTCATCCATGAAAACTTCCATAGAAGTTTCAAGCATATCTTGGAATATAGCAATCATACATCTTTGAAAAGTCGCGGGGGCATTACATAATCCAAAAGGCATACGCCGGTAAGCGTAAGTTCCAAAGGGACATGTGAATGTGGTCTTTTCTTGATCAGCCGGATCAATAGGAATTTGAAAATATCCTGAAAAACCATCAAGAAAAAAAAAGTATTTGTTTCCCGCTAATCTCTCAAGCATTTGATCCATGAAAGGCAAAGGAAAATGATCTTTTCTGGTGGCTTTATTTAATTTTCTGTAATCAATACATACTCGCCATCCGGTGACAGTTCTAGTAGGAACTAATTCGTTTCGTTCGTTGGTCACAACAGTCATTCCTCCTTTTTTCGGAACACAGTGAACAGGACTCACCCAAGGACTATCCTCGATGGGGTAAATGATACCTGCATCAAGAAGTTTGATGATTTCTTTTTTAACAACTTCTTTCATGTTGGGGTTGAGTCGACGTTGTCTTTCTACAACTGGTTTGGCATCTTCTTCGAAATTGATTTTGTGTTTGCAAAAATCAGGACTGATTCCTGGGATGTCAGAAGTTTTCCACGTAAAAGCTTCTTTATGCTTTTTAAGAACTGAAATCAGACATTCTTTCTCATAATCATTGAGCAACGAAGATATGACTACTGGAAGTAGCGAATTGTCTTCCAAGTAAGCATACTCAAGATTTTCGGGAAGTGGTTTCAACTCAAGATCAGTCGGTGGTTCTTGAAGTGATGTTTTGATCCTCATTTGATCATTAAAACTGATTTCCTCAAAATCTTCTTCTATTATCTCTCCTCCTTCTTCTTCTTCTTCTTCTTCTTCTTCAATCTTAACTTCCATAAAATCAGCGAATTCTTTATCAAAAGTTGTTTCACTAATCTTCTCTGAAATAGTCATGAATGGATCAGAATCTTCAAGTAATGCATCCAATTCTTCCTCAGTGACTTCATCGATTATATCAATGTTAAAGCAAGTGTCATCACTGGAATGTGGGTATTGCATTGCTTTATCGATTAAAAAGGTTATTCTATCCTCTCCAACTCCAAGATTGAGTTCTTTTCCTTTTACTTTGATGATCGCATCAGCGGTGTTTAGAAAAGGTCTTCCTAAAATAAGGGGTACTCTACTATCTTCCTCCATTTCTAAAATCACAAAATCCACGGGAAAAATGAATTTACCTACTTGGACAAGCATATTCTCAGCAATACCAACAGGATATTGGTAAGTATGATTAGCTAATCGGATACTCATCCTTGTGGGTTTCAAGGTATTGATTGAAAGTTTCGTATACAGCGAATAGGGCATCAAATTGATACTCGCACCTAAGTCGGCTAAAGCATCGCATGTGATGTTGTTTCCTAATATGCATGGAATCAGAAAACTTCCGGGATCTCCGAGTTTTTGTGGAATTTTGTTTTGAGCAATAGCTGAACATTCTTCATTGAGAAAGGTAGCGGATATTTGCTCCAACTTGTTCTTGTTGTTAAGAAGTTCTTTCAAAAATTTCCCGTAATTGGGCATTCCGGCTAAAACATCAATGAGAGGTACATTGAGTCTAACTTCTTTGATTATTTCAACAAACTTCTTATAACGCTCCTCCATTCTTTCTTTCTTAAGGCTCTGAGGATATGGAATTTTTGGAGTGTATGCCTTAACTGGTGGTTTGGGTTTGGGTTTGGGTGGTGTTTTTGGTGTATTTTCCTTCTTGGATTCTTCTTCTTCCTCCTCACTATCGTAATTGATAGTTGTGGTGTTGTTTGGGTTGGGTGGTGGATCATAAGACAGGCCACTTCTTGTGAATACAGCATTGATATGCTCATTTCTGGTTGGTGGTGGACGATAAGTCTTATCATTCGATGATGATGATTTTGGGTTGGTTTGGGTGTTACTAGGCAACGAACCTGATGGTCGGGAAGAAATTTGATCAGAGAGTCTCCCAAATTTGTTTTCAAGATCTTGGATAGATGCTTGATGATTTTTCTGACCTTGCTCAACTTTGGTCTTGAGATTGAAAAATTGATTCTTGACGAACTCGTTAGTTGATTTTTGAGCGGTGACGAATTCTCTCATCATTTTTTCAAAATCTGTTTCTTCAGGTTTCTTGTCAGAATTTTGTGAAGTTTGGTTCTCTACTTTTGGTTGGGATTCATGGTTGTTATCTCTTTGTCGGCGATCTTGCCAACTAGCAGAGTTTCGTCCGTAATAATTTCCACGATATCCTCCTCCGCGGTATCCTCCTTGGATGTAATTAGCTTCTCCTTCTTTTGGTTGATCCATAGGTTGATCATCGCATTCTGATGATGGGTGGTTACCTCCACAGTTGTTACAACCATCTCGCATTTCTTTCATCTCTCCTCTAAGATCTTTGTATTGCGAGTCGATTTTGGAAACCAAGGTTTCCATTTTCTCCATGAGTTTAGATGAATCAGAACTTTCGGCAAAGGCAACGGTTTTTCTTAAGGGTTTTGTCTTGGCATCTTTTGACCAGTCGAGTTTGAGAAGAACTCGGTCTTCAAGCAATTGGTATGCCTGGTTAGGAGTCTTATAAAGAAATATTCCTCCAGCATCAAGAATTCCTTGAGATGTTTCATCAAGTCCATGGTAAAAGATTTGGATAATGGTTCCTCGTCCTAAACCATGTCCATGACAACTTCGAAGTAAATCCTTCATACGAAGCCAAGCTTCGACGAGTGATTCGTTAGGGTTTTGTGTGAAAGCACGAATTTCTCCCATGAGTCGATCAAACATTGCAGGTGGAAAGAATCGGCTTACAAAAGCTTGCCTCATCTCCTCCCAAGTAGTGATGATTCCTGGTGTTAATTCGTTATACCACACTTTTGCATCTCCAGCAAGTGATGACGGAAAAAGTTTGAGTTTAATGGCATCTACATTTGTATCACCGTATCGGAACATGCCACAAATTTCAATGAATTCGGCAACGTGTTTGTGAGGATCGGCCCTCGAACGGCCATCGAATTGACGGTCTTTGATCATAGAAAGATGGTGACCTTTCACGGTGAAATTGTCACCTAAGTTGACAGCAACAATAGCAGCTCCAGGAGTGGGTGCTACGGCTCGGTTTGCTTCCCACATGGGTCTATCGTCAGCCATGGGAAAAGGTTAATCAGTGAATGGGTTATAAACGACTTTGGCTTCAAAAAGGTTATCAAAAGTTGGGTTTGGTACTCTTGGTACACGATTGGCTAGTGGAACAAAGGGTGTTCTTCTTCTTCTTCTAGATCTTGTTCGAATCAAACTTTCGGGATCGAAAAGTGGTGGAATTGGTTCTACTCCAGTTGATCGAGTGTTCATACAATTCCCCAACGAATCGAGGCAATGTCTAAACAAACGAGCAAAGAATGAAAACAATTTGAAAAGATCAGAATCGTCCAACCGATCGGATAGAACAGTCTACCGATCGGATAGATCTCTCGGTAAATGAAAATTTTGGAAAAACCGATCGGATAGATGAACAACCGATCGGATGGGCAGCTCGGTAAAACTTTTTTTTTTTTTTTTTTTTTTTTTTTTTTTTTTTAACGAAAACTAACTATATGAGAATTGGACTAAAACTTACAGAAACACGATCAAAATCCCCGGCAACGGCGCCAAAAACTTGATGTGCCCGGTTCGGTGCAAGTTTTAAATTTATAAGGGGGTGAATTACCGAATCTAATAACAACACATACGAGCAAGTATACTCGTCCGTTGTAGCAAGATTTTGATGGTAAGTCGGGATCGTTCGCAGGGATTTGTGTAGTGAATCGAATTGTAAGTTAAAAAGCAAAAATCTCAAACAAGTAGTAATGATATAATGAAAATTCAAATGATTAAAAACTACACTTGCTTAGACTAGTGTACTACAATTGACTAATATGATTGTGATAACTTTGGATAACATGTTGGTTGTGATAATTAGTTTTGACACTAATCTATTGTTTCTACAAATTAGACCTTCGTCAAGATTTTGATTTATAAAAACAAGCATTAAGTTTAACCAATCAATTCAAGATCAATTCAAGGTTCATGAGTTGGTGTTCCTCAAACACAAAAACAATCTTTTGTCTAATCAAACAAGCTTAGGAAATGGTCAATACAAAAGGTAACCAATTATAGACAAAAGGTCACAATTGAAAGTAAACTATTAATCTCTCGACCTTTAAAGTGGTTCACAATCAATCCGTTTTGATAGACAAAAGCATTTTCATTACAATCACAATCAAGTTCCTTTGTTTAATCAAGAATAGTGGAAGACAACAATCATTCATAGACAAATGATTATAACTAGTGGAATAACAATAGTTCTTTCGACCCTTAAGATTACTAGCACTAGTTAAACTTGATTATCCAAATGTCACTATGAAAGTTAATCACAATTGGTTCTTAGAATCGACTTGAAATTGAATTAAAACATGTTATCATAATCATATGCAAATCAATGAATAATACACATCATCTAAGCAAGTGCACAAAGGCACTAGCCACTCATAGCAAACATAAATGTAAACTCAATACTTTGAACATTAGAAACCATGATTGAAAGTCTTACAATGATTTGGAAATAAGATTACAAGTGAAAGACAATGATTCCACAAGCAATGAAAATGGTATATTCGACTTTCTCCCTTCTCCTGGACTTATGGACGAATTTCTTGAGTATTTTTCTGTGAATGGTTCTCTCCTAGCACATGCCTCTTCTCTCTAGGTTGATTGGTATTATAAATACCCAACAAATGGTTCAATAAATTGCTCTAACCAAGGGTCTAAGTGCATAAATGCTTCTCTTGCTCTCCAAGTAGTATTGAATGGTTAGAATACTGAAAAGAAGGACCTAGAACCGGATTTATAAAGTCACAATCCTTAATAAAGAAGTCTTGGGTCAAACAGCGACTTCCAACCGATCGGATAGAATGGTCTACCGATCGGTTGGTCTTCTCGGTAAATCCAAACTCACTCCATCCGAATCGGTTGCGGGCGGCGACCGATCGGATGGCTATGGCTGGTGGACCTTTTTCTTGGACTTTTGCGTATGACTTGTTTCTCGGTCGTAGCTCTTGATTCTTTGATCTTTCCCTTCATCCTTAAGCTTATTAACTCAACTATTTGGACTTTAACTCATTGAAGTACCTTATGGAGCAGAACTTGACACAAGATTTACATGCAATCTCAAATATTTCCTTTTTCCTCATTTTTGCATCTTTTCCATCCATTTTCCTGTCTTTGGCTACAAATGCTTTGCAAACACACTTTGGTACGATTTAGTAACAAAAGCATATAAATATAACCACAAAACATATATAAAACTACCAATAACGCTATCAAAAACATGTTAGATTTAGGCGTTATCATAAATTATTAAATTGCTAGTCTCGCCTGAGAGCAAATTACCGTGCGAAGCGAACCACTATCGGCACATAAGACTTGGCAATAAATAATTTACCACAAAGGTTTCATAGTTATTAGGTTCATTTATTTTTTTTATTTAAAAAATTACACTCTTTGTTGTTTACAATCCATCATAATTTAAACAAAAAGATCAAGTAATTCAAAATAATAATAATAATAATAATAATAAACACGTAATAACACATATATGATATAAATCATATAGCCACATGCAAACCTTTTGATAAACCATATTAATAATATCTATGTGAATTTTAATGTATATAATTAATAAAACTCCTATTGGTTTTCGAGCTCATTGTACCCAATGGACCACAGACGCCAATTAATTGACCGCGTAAGTTTTAATAATTACATACCACATTGCACATAACTGATTCATTAATATATATAATTAGGCCTTCCCTAATTTTAGATTTATCTTTAAAAAAAAAAAAAAAAAAAAAAAACAAAAACATGTAGCACATAACAAAACCTACTCCATAATTCCTTGCATGAAGAATTATGGATCAACCAGGAAAGTAAACCTTATTACTCAAATAAACACATAACACATCATGTTCTTAATTTAGGGTTACAAACAAATTAATTAGTTAATATAGGGTCGAAACCCTAAGCCTAAATTCTATTCGATTTTTATTAGCATGTTTTCTACAAAAACAAACCCTAAAAAAATAAAAATCGACATTACATATGTGTATAAATCAATAATTGATTTTTATTATGCGTTTAGGTAATTACATTAACATGTTAAACAGGCTCTTGATGCCACTGTTGGAATTTAAATAGCATGATCAACATCTAAATAAATAAACACATAAAGAGCATGTAGCAGAAGCAGGATATTTATTTAACACATATAAAGAATTACCAAATAAAAAATAGAGTTACCTCAAGATCCTAGCAAGAACAAGGATCTGTCTTCTCTTCAATTCACTTGATCAATAAATAGGATTAACGTGGAACTCCTTACCCTTTTGTTCCACAATCCAAGATAAACAACTAAAGTAAGTTGTTACCGAACTCTTGTACACACGTACTATAACCAACCAAGTATTGATGCTAGTGAATGAACACAATTAAAACCAAAACAATTTTGCTACACAAAAAAATGTATCGACCCCTTATAAAAGGATCCGATCAGTTTTAATATTAAAGGAGAGAAAACACAAATTTTAGGGTTATAGTATTGCACAAGGTAACCAAAACAATAACCCTACAATTTGTATTTATAGGCAAACCCTAAACTTGGAGCACAAGTTGTACCATGGGTCGACAATGGGTTGTGAAACCCATATACAAACCGGCCAACCCATCAATGATGGGTTCTAGATCCTTCCAAGTCTCCTTTTTCACTAATAGTCCTTTAACTATTAACTTAACGGTCGTTAGTCAACACCGTTAATTACATAACGTCCGTTATGTATCATTTCGTGTCCAAATAATTAATATACATATTAATTATTTACTTGATCATTCATACGTAAAGTGTGCAATTCCTCGGTCACGAGTTCGATTCTAGTCATATACATTTTAATATTTTTCCTTAACTCTAACAATTACAACATGGGCAGGGGCCCCATTATACTCGTAATCTAAAAAGAATTTTCATGTAAAGTTGAATTGCACGCCTAATATATGTGTTAAGCCTCGTGCCCGATTTGACCAAAAATTAAAACTTTTGCGCTGAAACGACTTAACTGTAACTGACCTTCCTTTACTTTCCAAGCATAATTTTACATTTCTATAAGATTAAGACCTTTAAAGTATTTTAATAGAAAACTAGACTCAAATACCTTCAAATCGACGGGTGGCATGACTCGTGACGACTTACGGTTCATTTTCTACAACCTTTACAAGAACAACAAAAAAACATTTTTAGTCTAAAATACACCCATTTGCACTCTAAAATGGACTTTTTTTCCTGCACTTTAAGCAGACGCTAATACCCCAGGTATTAGTCTAAAATACACCCATTTACAGTCTAAAATAGACCCTTTTTCCTGCAGTTTAAACAGACATTAATACCATAGGTATTAGTCTAAAATGCACCCATTTGCAGTCTAAAATAGACCCATTACCTGCAGATTTCCTGCACTTACCTATTTTGACCCATTTTTCGGAAAATGACTTTTCCCACTTCGACAATACATAGAAGCTTTCAGATTTCATTAACACAACATCAAACACATAAAAATGTATAAACATGGTCTCCAAGACCTACGGAAACATACTTTCCAAAGTGACGGGTGTTTTGCCAAACACCCGTTTTGACCCGTTTGCATACACAACTTAAACATAACTCTTTAACATGCTTTAAGACCTGTAAAATGACTCTTAAACCATTATAAAGATTTTACATTACAAACATTTAATCCATTAAGACTCTCGGGGAACAACTTTAACTTCGAGCTTGGTATTCTACCTAAGCTCTTATTTGCATACAAACCTTCTAACATATACTCTTCCAATCCTTAAGCCTTTACCAATCACTTTACCTTCTTCACAATTGAACCTACAAAACATTAAACAACTAAACTGTAAGCTTTCTCTTAGTAAGTAATTAGTTAATACATGATTAATACGTCAATCATCATATATGCGGCATGAACACATAAAACCATTAACACATACCTTAGTCTTTCCTAAGTCAAGACTAAACTAAGTCTTTCAACTTGTCAATTCCTTACTTCACCATACTTCTAACAACTTTAATCAATCTTAACACTTTCATTCATAATCACATAATAACATGACTTACAAATTAAACACATACTAACCAAGATAAGTTACCTTAGCATCCAAGCTAGGTATCATTATACCATCATCATACATCATCATTCTCCTTTCTTGTAATCTAGGCAAAGATCATATAAACATAATACATAATCAAAATACTATTTAATGGTTAAAACAACCATTAACTCACTCCTTTAACATCTCTAATTATCATATAATCATATAATGATCATACGATAATTAACCCATAAATTACTAACTTTAATCACTATAACTTATCCCATAATTACTATAACCCTTTAATTAGCTTATAAACACAATTTACCTAATTTACCAAGTTAGAGTTCATAAACCCTAACTCCTCAATTCTTCAATTAAACTCAAATAAGAGTTTACTTACCTTGTAAGATCATTACTAGGGCTATATTCTTGCATTAGAACACTTAATCCTTCATCAAATGGCTACTAGAGCTCTACATGATTTTCCCTCCATTTTTCTTGGGTCGTTTCTCACATACACCAGACAACTCCATAACATTTTGGACATTTGAGATAAGTCTTAAGACTTATCCTATATAATTAGTTAATTTGTAGTTTGCCTATTTGTTGGGTTTAAAAGAAGCTGCTGCTACTTTGAAGATGCTGCTGCTAAGTATTTTATTCTGCTGCTCATGGTGTTAATGGAAAATATACCAAGTATGATTCTGCTGCCAAGCTTAATCATTCTACTGCTAGTATATTTATTCTGCTGCTGATGATATCTGACGAGTAGTGAAATAAGCTAAGTATCAAACTGCTGCTAGCACTAATATGATTCTGCTGCTAGAGTTATGATTCTGCTGCTTATCAGATATGTATAGTTTTGTTAAGATAATTATAGTAAAGATACGAATAGATATTGTTCTTGTATATAAAGTTTTGTAACCGAATAGGACTCCTTATTAGAGTATAAAAGGAGGATCTAGGGTTAGGGTTAGGACATGATTTATTAGCATACGTATCTTTTGTAATTCGATCACTTCAAGGTTATCTTGTAACCCTGTTGCTTTTGAGCAGCCGTATTAAATATATTGAAGTGTTGTTTGAGAATTCTTTTTGTGTTTGATTATCAATTCTTCTTAAGATTAATTACTATTTTCCGCATAGTAATTAATAGATCATTCAAGAATAGTTTCTATACCTATTGCTTTAGGTTTATATCTAAAGTAATTAACAAGATCGTTAAGCTCATCTGGGATCAACAAGTGGTATCAAAGCTCAGATCTAGAAACTGATACCGAGAAGAATTTTGAAAAGCTCAGATCTGTTCATCATCAAAAGCAATGGAGTCTGAATCTCATCATATGGTTACTGCGTCCAAGGTTCCAATGCTCAAGGTTGGAGAATATGAACTCTGGAAGATGAGGATGGAGCAGTACATGAAGATGTGTGACTACACAATGTGGGAAATCATACAAACTGGAGATACTCTGCCTAAGACTGGTGCTGATGGGTCTGTATTGCCCATCAAAACCAATGAAGAAAAGGCTCAAAGGAAACTGAAGATTAGAACTCACACTATTATCTTAATGGGGATACCTAATGAGTACCAATTGAGCTTCAGCAATACCAAGTCTGCCAAGGAGTTGATGGCAGCAATTGAACTCAGGTTTGGTGGGAATGAAGCCACCAAAAAGTCAAGAAAGAATTTGCTAAAGCACGAATTTGAAACTTTCACTGCTTCAAGCAATGAAAGTATTGATGGTACTTATGACAGATTGCAAAAGTTAGTGAGTCAGTTGGCGCTTCTGAGTGTCAATATTGCACATGAAGATATTAATTTGAAGTTTCTAAGGAGTCTTGCACCAGAATGGAATACTCACACAGTTGTCTGGAGGAACAAGTCTGACTTTGAAACCATGAATTTGGATGATTTGTACAACAACTTGAAGGTCTATGAAACTAAAGTCAAAGGGTTCAACCAGTTCTTCAAGTTCAAACAACCTTGCTTTTATGTCTTCTAATAACAAGGCTTCTGGGAATATTCAAGAAACTCATTCTGATGTTGGTCATACTGGTTCTGCTGCTAGTTCACAAGGTTCTGCTGCTAGTTCTACAAATAGTGACACCATTAGTGATGTTGCTATTTGTGCCTACTTAGCTGAACTAACTACAAGTACTCAAGTAATGAGTCAGGATCTAGATCAAGTTGATCCTGATGATTTAGAAGAGATGGATTTGCATTGGCAATTTGCAATGTTGACTATGAGGGCAAGAAGATTCTTGAAGAGAACTGGAAGAGAGCTCAAGTTTAGAAGGCAGAACAATGTGGGGTTTGACAAATCAAAGTTTGAGTGTTATAACTGCCACAGAAAGGGGCACTTTGCAAGGGAGTGCAGAGCACCAAAGCAGATCAAGGAAAATCCAAGGCAGATTCCAATAGAAGAAGCTAAACCTACTACTACTATGGTCTCATGTGATGGCTTGGGAGATTTTGACTGGAGTGACCAAGCTGAGGATGGTCCCAACTATGCACTGGTAGCTGATGAAGAACCCAAAGAACAACACTTTGCTCTTATGGGTTACTCTTCCTCTGGATCAGACTCTGAGGTATCAAATGAATCTTCATGTTCATTTAAATCTTGTTCAGATACTATAGAGGAACTGAAATCTAGGTATGATGATTTAAGAGTTGAATTTGATAAACTCAAACTTGATAACTTAGGATATCAACATGGTTTAAAATCTTTAGAAAACAAGGTTGAGTTTCTTAAGCAAATTGAGGGAGAATATGCTGATAAAATTCATACTCTTGAAACTGAGCTAATTAAGAAAGAATGTGAAATTAACATGCTTAATAAAAGAGTGGAAGAAGCTGAATTAGCTAGAGACTCAGCTTTAAATGAAAAAGAAAAAACATGTTGTTAGGATAGATAAACAACAATATGCATCTGTTCTAGCAAATAAAGCAGTTGAATCTCAGATGATTAAAAGAGGATGTGGCCTAGGATACAATGAAGTGGCTCCCCCACTTAAAAGTGCTTTTGCACCAACTAGGAAAGAATTTTCCTTTATATCTGAGTTAGCTGCACAATCTGTAGGTGAAACAAGTCAAGTAAACAATGAAACATCTGATAAGACTAGTACACCTAAGATTGATGAAAAATTGTCTGATGCACCAATCATTGAAGATTGGGAATCAGATAGTGATGATGAACAGGTAGAAACAACATCAAAGGCTAAAAGGTTAGAGGATGTTAAACCAATTGAACCTAAAGTCAAACATACTGAGTTTGTTAAACCTGTGCTAGGAAGTAGAATCTCTAGGAAAGTGGCTGAGTATGATGATAAACCTATAGATTATCCTAGGAAGACTTGTGACTTGCCCAGAGGAAACCAGAGAAACTTGCACCAGGTGATCTCACACAAGTTAGGTAGTGACTTTGAACTGGTTAAGAAGGCATGTCACAGCTGTGGTAGTTTTGAGCACTTGCAAGAAGATTGTTATTATTCAATACCTAAGAAAACTAGTGCTCCAAAACCTGTATGGAACCATTATACTAGGGTGAACCATAGGAACTTTGCTAGAAAGACTCACCCACATCCCAAAAGAAACATGGTTCCTAGGGAGATTTTGTGTCAATAACAATTGATTTGTTCTTATTCCGCTGTGCATTAATATTCATTGTTATTGTTGAACCCTAAGGCTCAAAACGATCCAAGAAACTATCTTTAGCATGTTCTTAGTTTCTACAGGTGGTATCAGAGATTGGGGAGCTCGTTACCTAGGGATTCACAAAGTTTATTTGACGACAGAAGCAGATCTGATGAAAAAGGTCCGATCAGTTTTCAAGTTTTTTTTTTAAAGTTATTCCCGGATTTTAATGGTACCGACTATAATTGAATATAATCCTCGTACTACATTTAATCGGTGGAACATAATATATCTGATTGGTCGAATTCTATAGGTCAAGTAGTATACTTAATTTGATTGTCATCTAGTGCATCATGTGGAAGATTGATTACTGATTAGATTATTGTACTCGATGCACATTAATGGAGAGATTGTCATCTAGTGTTATCATATGGAATATTATACTCGATTTAATCTCGTACTACTTGATGGAGAATTGAAGCTGGTGAAAGTTGAAGTACTCGTATTATTTTAAAGCTGCTTTTATTAATTTCTTTTTTTGTCGTCTTTTACAAGTGGGTATAGGATCATACTGCTGCTCCTTGGTTTATTGATTATATTATTGGAGGTTTGTCGCTTGTGGAGTGGGAACACATTTAGTTCTTCACAGTGGGTCAATTGGTTAAAGTGCTGCTCGGTATTCTTTGTGCTGCTATGTCTACTTGATTCTACTGCTGAGCTTTATTATTCCTACTGCTACCATTATATTATTCTGCTGCCAGTTAAGATCATTCTACTGCTCGATGGTTTTTATTCTGCTGCTAGTTGGTGTAGATTCTACTGCTAGCGTTAATTGTTTCTACTGCTGGGTTTACATGATTAATACTGCTACTAGTTGCATTATTTACGAGTAGTAAGGGGAAGTACATGGTTGATTGGTTATTGGTTTACACACACAGGGGAAGTTCACACACACAAGGTTTTTGGATTGGTTTTTGTTCTTAAATTTTTTTAAAGGCTCGAGTTAATTGTCTTATTGGCGAAGAGGAGTTTTTGTTGCTTCTTTGATGATGCAGTGGAATTTATCAAGGTTGTGTCTTATTATATCTTATGGTGTGTGTTACACTTTAAAGGTAACTTGTTTGTTCATTCAGGTGACTACGAATTGACAAAACACTTGAAGGAGTTACATTGTAGTGCTCAGTGATTATTGTCAAGGGATTGCGGTCTCCCTATACTATTGGGTATACGTTCGAAGTCTTTTAGTACAAGGCATAAGACACAGGGTTGGTTTCTTCTACTTCAGCATCAAATTGGTGATGATTATTTTTCTTTAACAGTATATAAAGCCTACAGATTTGAAGAATCATTTTATGTACATGCATCACTCGAGGGGAAGTTTCTACTGTTTATTCATTCTCTATTTGTTGATAACAAAAAGGGGAAGAAATATTGTGATAGCATGGCATGGCTTAAGGGGAAGACAAGTTTGTTTCATTCAGGGAGATGATCACATCTCAATTTCTCTACTTCGTCTAGGGAAGTTCGTACACGACTTTTTTTGTTTTGTCATCATCAAATAGGGGAAGATTGTTGGGATTCTTGATTTGATGAGACAAAATAAATATAAGAATGAAACAAAAGGGGCTTAAAGTGACAAAGGATGAAACTTCAATAAAAGAAAAGATTACGTAGTATCTTTTAATATGTTAGGAATATCCTTTGTAAACCCTAATGTCTCTATTATATAAAGAGACATAGGGTACAGGTTTTTATCATTAAGTCTTCCACAATGTAGAATACAGAAAAGTGTGTGTGTGTCTAGGGCGTAGTAAACTGTAAACGCCTAGACTAGACTAGGATTAGTTATTTGTCGCTTCAAGAATCTCTTGATTCCTGTTACAAGATTAGTGTAACCGTATTATTTTGATCAAATAACATGGTTCTGATGAACTCAAATAAGTACATTTTATCATCATTATTTATCCTATTTATTTGACTTGTTTTATTATATTATCTGTGAGAATTGATACGTTAATGTTTACTTTTGTAATTCTCAGGTAAAAACAAGTATTATGTGAAACTTGGCGATTTTGGACTAATTATGGAGCAAAACAAGCAAGAAGTTAAGAGTCTACTGAAATGTACAAGATCAAGATCATTCTGCTCCAGATACGCCGCATCCTACTTCTTACATACGGCGCATCACTATCAAGATTTCACAAGTTACAATCCAAGACGGCAAAGGACATGCGCCGCATAGAGAAATGGAGTTACGCCGCATCTTAAGGCGGTGTACGAATATTCCTGAATATATTAATCTTGGACCCCACGCGAAGTTAAGTCAATGCGCCGCATCTAACCCTCAGACAGAAACTATAAATACCCCAAAGTCAGACGAATTTTGTGTGCGATATACCTAGTACGAGACTTAGCAGAAGACAGCCGAATTCAGACGAAGTAGCAGCACAAGACACACCCTAAACGAAGATACAAGAGCTGTAAGAAGGTCCTGCATGTATTCAATTCATTAAGTAGTTTTGTTTTATTGTGTTAGTACACTTTAATTCATCAGGATTGATGGGCCGATTCCATGTGACTACGGAAAACCATGGGCACCCCTTAAAATTGCTTTCCCATTAATTAAAGTTTATATGTTGATGTCTTTGGTGACTTTTATTAGTGCATTGATAACCTCTGTGTCTAGCTGAGCATTGCTTGGGTCGCCATGCCCCTTCCTCGCCTATTTAAGAGACGCTAAATAAATAGGATAGACATAAGTAATAATTAAGGGTTTACTCGCCGATAAGATTAGAGCCAACGAGAAAGGGTTAATTATATACACTTCATATAAAACTAGCAATAAAACAAGTGACAAACTACTTAATTATCAGGACATGTCTTCTTATTGTCTCAAGTATCTATCTGCGTACGTGTGTGCTAATCGCTGATTCGTGCTCATTTATTTAGTTTATATTTAATCATAACCAAACCGTGCCAGTCTCTCAGGCTGAACCCCCCTTGCATTAGATTAGGTTGTATAGCTAACTTAAGATATTAAAATACTGATTAGAACAACTAGATAATACGTTCCACTCTTAGTGATCGACACTCTACTTACCATTATATGCATACTGACCGGGTACACTGCTCGTTAAAGTGTGTGTTTTATTGATAAGTCGGCTAAATATAAATTTAAAACTTGAATACTGCTAAAACCACAACGACACACCGTGGATATAAAAATAAGAGCAATACACGCACACGCATCAAGTTTTTGGCGCCGCTGCCGGGGAGTGAATTGTTATTATCTGTTAATTTGATTAGTATTTTAATTAGGTTTTTCTTTTTAATTTTTAGGTTCTAACCGCTAACCCCGTTGTATATTAGTTAAATTGCATTCATTGTATTATTTGCATATTTTCTGTTTTTAGTGTGTTTTTATTTTCTTTAATTTTTGTTTCTTTTCGTTTGTTTTTATTTTTGTTTTTCTTTTTCTATTTTTCTGTATACTGCTATCGTTGTACTGAGCTAATTCAAACGATACGGCGCATCTATTTTCTTAGATACGGCGTATTGCGTTTAATTTTTATAAATACAACGCGTTTAATAAATTCGATACGACGCATCTTTCCCCAAGATACGGCGTATTCTGTTTTTAATAAGAAATTTTTCTAAACGATAACGCCATACGACGCATCTGTTTTAACAGATACGGCGTATTTATTATTTTAATTAAAAACAGTTTTCGAATTATTAAACAGATACGACGCATCGATTTTTATCGATACGGCGCATCTTCAAAATCAAAAATCGGTTATATTTGCTAAAATTTGATACGTTGATTTTTGATAATTTAAACTGATACGGCGCATTCTAATTCTAAGCGGCGTATCTGTTTTCTGAATAAAAGTCTGATTAAATTTTAACGATTATAAGATACGGCGTATCCAACTTTCTGGATACGGCGCATCGTCTGCAGATATCAGTTATTCTTATATCCGTTTCTAAATTCATTAATTTCTCTTCTAGCGAACAAATCCTACTGACGATTTTACCTATGATGACAGGTTTTGCTATGGAAGACATGTCGGTGAACGGATATCTTGCTAAGGAACTCTTGCTTTCGGATTCATTCGAAGTGGAAGTTTTTGAAGATGTCAACTTCAATGTGCTCACGATTGATGTCGATTTATTCTCTTGGGAGACCCCTCTTGAAGCTACTTCGTCTTTCATTTTCGTATTCCATTTTCGTTGTTAATTTTCTGATATATTACTTTCTTGAACATACCCTACTGATGCTTTTGTGATAGTTTCAGGAAGTGCATGACCAGGAGTTCAACTAAGAACTTGATTACACCTTTCGAAGATCCTGAACGAGCCCTACATTCACTTAAAAGGCTTTTCAACACAAAAAGCTTTGATATCTCAAGTTCGTTCGAGCTTGATTACTTTTCTGAAGAGAAGGAGGAAGAAGAAACAGAAACAATGGCGGAAAACACTACTATGGAGGAATACATGAACAAAACCCGTGCTGATTACACTTCAGGAGTTGCTAGACCAAAGTTTGATGAAAAGTCAAAGTTTGAGTTGAAGGGTCAGTTTCTCAAGGAGCTAAGAGAAAATGCTTTCAGTGGATCGGAACATGAAGATGCTAATGAACATGTTGAAAAAGTCCTCGAGATTGCAGATTTGTTTACTACAGAAGGAGTCTCTGACGATCAACTCATGCTAAGAATCTTTCCAATTTCACTGAAAAGATATTGTCCACCTGCTAAAACTGCTAAAAAGATGGAGGCTATCAACAGTTTCAAGCAAGAGCCTGATGAAACTCTTTATCAAGCTTGGGAACGATTTAAAGACTTATTGATGAAATGCCCTCAACATTATCTAAGTCCAATGCAGGAGATAATATTGTTCTATCAAGGATTGGACGTGCCTACTAGACAAATCTTGGATGCTAAGGGAGCTGTGCCTCAAATGAGTGCAGCCAATGCTAGAAAAGCTATCCAAGAAGCTGCTGATCATTCTCAAAAATGGCACGACGGAACCTCTACTAGATCTAAGAGCAGCACTAATTTTGACGGGTTTGCTGCAATTCAAGCTCAATTGGATAAAATTAGTAGAGAGATGAAGAAGCGTGATGAGAAAGTGTATGCTGCCCAAGTTGGATGTGAAAAATGCGAAGGACCTCACTACACTAAAGATTGCCCTAATAAGAATGAAAGTGAGACGTTTGAAGAAGCATACTACACACAATTTGGACAACCATTCCGACCTTCAGGAAGATTTAGGGAAGCTACTCCGGGATTCTACCAAAAGAACAACTTTAATCGCACTTATCAAGAAAGGAGGCAGACTTTGGATGACACTTTAAAGCAAATTATGGCCGATGCTGCTAAAAGACATGAAGAGAACACTGCTATGATCAAAGAAATCCGAGCTTCAATGGATACTATTACAAGAAATCAAGGAGCTTCGATCAAAGCATTGGAACAACAAATTGGACAAATGAGCAAAGTTCTTCAAGAAAGGGGATACGGAAGTTTACCAAGCTCAACTGAAACCAACCCAAGAGATCATGTCAAGGCCATAAGCACCACTAAGGAAGTCACGCCTAACATTCCTTTTCCTAGAAGATTGATGAATGGTAATGATGCTGCAAAGCCCGAATTTTTCTTTAATTCTTCAATCAGCTTAAGGAGGCTACTAAAAGAGAAGACAAAGATTGAAGAGGAGATCAAGGCTACAATGAAAAAAGAAAGCTCTGCAACCGACTTACATGCCTTGCCTCATAAAGAGAAGGACCTAGGAAGTTTTACTTTACCTTGTTCAATTAATGATATATCTTTCAATAATGTGTTAGCTGACTTAGGAGCTAGCGTTAGTGTTTTGCCCCTTAAGACATTCACTACCCTAGGACTAGGAAAATTAGCACCAACTAAGTTGCTTATTGAATTGGCTGATAAAACGGTAAAACGACCTGAAGGGATTGCTGAAAATGTGCTAGTTAAGATTGAGAAGTTTGTTTTCCCCGTAGACTTTGTTATATTAGATATGCCCGAGGATGTTAAGATTCCTTTAATCCTTGGAAGACCTTTCTTGTCTACTGCCCATGCTAAGATTGATGTGTTTAAAAGAAAAATCTCATTAAGGGTAGGGAATAATAAACTAGTCTATAAGTGCCAAAATCCTGCTAAAAGCATAATTAGAGGCGTCTATGTGCTAGGATTAAGAGAACGTATGGACCTCGATCTTGAAGCTAGGCTTATGGGAGAAACATTGATTCAAAACAACTCAACTAATCCTAATCATGAAGACTTCGAGGAATTTATTGACCTTAATGTACCTACCGAACTTAGGCGCGATATTGTTAATGATTCTGACGATGAGTGGCATGATTGCGTAGTAATTAACAAACGTAGGAGAATAGTTGAGAATACAAATTTGAATAATGATGTGTTTATTGAACTACCACCCCACCTTGCATATTTGTGCCTATATAATAATAAGAATTTCCCGTCTATCATTTTGTCATCTCTGCCCGAAAGGGACAGAACTTTGCTTATACAGATTTTAAAGAAGAATGGCATGGAAATTAAGGACGAGCAAGGAGTGTTCAATATTACTGGACTGGCGATGAGGGAGCGCGATGCTTCCGACTCTTTCAGTGATCGGTATTAAAGAGCTGAACGTGAGTCTAACTTGAAGACTCTGGAATAAAGACAAGTGCTGACCGGGAGACAACCCGAAAATTTTTTATATTCTGTTCTGTGTCGAGTCAGTCAGTCCTGCAGAAGATACGGCACATCTCAATCCTAAGATGCGACGCATCTCCTGCGCTGGTCATATCATATCTTATTTTATTTTCTGCATTTTTATTTTTGACTTTAAAACTTTCTGTCAGTATTTTAATGCGGCGCATCCCTGGTTAAGGATGCGACGCATCTTTTATTCTGATTCGTATTTATCCCAGGCTCGATATGGCGTATCTTCTTCCATAAGATACGGCGTATCGACTGACCTGATGATTTTCAATTTAATTTTTTAAGTTTTACTTTTACTAACTACTAATGTATTATGCAAGTTTGAACCTTCTTAACTCAGGTGTGTTAAAGTCTTGATGGTATTATAGATTCCTGCATTTCATGTGGATACATCAAATATGAAGCTTAAACGTTCTCATCCACAAGAAAGTTGATTTTTGCTCTTATACAAATGGAGGATCATACCGAGCAAATCTCAGGGGAGTTTTTCTGTTCTAATTCTTTTTATTTTCCAGTTTTTAACCTTTGACACAAACAACGAGGACGTTGTTTAACTTAAGTGGGGGGATTGGAGAATTAAAACACTTACTTGTCCTAAACTTTTTCAAAATATGCTTAAAATATACTTAATATGCTTAAATTTTAACATTTTTTAGCATGTTTTTGTTTAAAGTCTAAATTACATAGCTGCACACATAACATTATTTTCAAAAATTGTGAACTTTTCAAAATTCACAAATCTATGAGTGTGCCGGTGACTTGTAAACTTTAGAACTTGGCTTATATACTATTCGAGACCACCATAATAAGTATTATCTATATAATTGGAATGACTTGTCTAAATTGGTAAATTTCTAGGATTATACCCAAATAGCCTTTATATGTTATGTGATATTAACTAACTACATTGGTTAGTTAACCCCCGTATAAACCCTTTTGTTACTCTCACTTTTAGAGTAAGATACCCCTAGAAAAACACTCAGAGCCATTCCTTTCGTTTCTTACACCTTTGTTATAATGTTTCGTTACACCCTTACACCTTAGCCTACCCTGTAGATTAAAATCCGTGGTTGGTTAATTGGTTTAGGCAAAGTGTGTTTCCTTACATTACCTGTGTTCGCGTGCGTAATTCATTATCTTTGGTTGAGTCAGGAAATTGCACAATGCAATTGGTATGAAAGTAAATATTGTATATCTTTGAGTTTATTTTTCGTGTGTTTACTACTTTCGCTATTACAGTTATTTCTGAAAGTATGAAAAGTATGCAAAAATTATCCGGAAAAATAGTGATAGAAAAGTTGTGAAATTTTACACATTGATGGTAAAAAAAAAAAAAAAAAAAAAAAAAAAAAAAAAATCGAAAAAATAGAAAAGAAAAAGAAAAGGAAAGAGTTGGATGTTTGTTTAACCAACTTATGTAAAGTTTTGTATTAAGTGGTCGATATCACCACTATTTGTTGTATATTATATTTATGGATTGAATGGGAGTTGGCCGTTATGGGAACGCCAACTAAGGTTTATTCTTTGATTGAGATCTTGTTGAGTATAATTCGTGTCTACCTAAAGCGTGTGTTTCAAGTGTTAAAGCGTGAGTTATTCAATGATATGAGTCTTATTCATGGGATGGTTGGGATAGTGATTAACCACACTTAGGATTTTAATTTATCTGTTTTGTTTATTTTTCATTTTACACTAATTTGTATCCCAAATATTATCCATACCCTATATCATTCCTTATCCAAACCTTTGATTTATTGAGATTAGGGATTTGAGCAATCTTAAGTATCGTAGTCGTGGATTCGGCTATGTATTTATGATTTTGTCGCCCTTTTTGATATAATATTATTGGTAAAGATTACTTGGTCCTATCTTTAGCCTATTCGAGTTAAGGATTTGAGCAATTGTAAGTATCGTGTTCGTGGATTCGATCATGTATTTGTGATTTTGTCGCCTTTTCTGGAATTTGAGATCGATAGAGATTAAGAAGAATGATTAACCCTTAACCAACAAACCCTTTTTACCGCTTTAGACTTGTTATTCCTTAGCTTTAGTGGGGGAGATGCGTATACTTCCCAAGCTTATGATAGAATATTCGTCACGACTGGATAGTTAAACGATTAGATTTGCTTTTATCAAAATGTTTTATTTTATTCTAATTCGTTAAGTGTTTGGTTGTGTGATTATGACAAAATGAATACATGCTTAAATATAAAAATAAATCGTAATATCTTTTAGGATACATTTTCATAAGATTTATTCTAAGGTTTACTTGGGGACAAGTAAAGTTCAAGTGGGGGGATATTTGATGAACTCAAATAAGTACATTTTATCATCATCATTTATCCAATTTATTTGACTTGTTTTATTATATTATCTGTGAGAATTGATACGTTAATGTTTACTTTTGTAATTCTCAGGTAAAAACAAGTATTATGTGAAACTTGGCGATTTTGGACTAATTATGGAGCAAAACAAGCAAGATGTTAAGAGTCTACTAAAATGTACAAGATCAAGATTATTCTGCTCCAGATACGCCGCAACTTACTTATTACAAACGGCGCATCACTATCAAGATTTCACAAGTTGTAATCCAAGATGGCAAAGGACATGCGCCGCATAGATAAATGGAGTTACGCCGCATCTTCTGGCGGTGTACGAATATTCCTGAATATATTAATCTTGGACCCCACGCGAAGTTAAGTCAATGCGCCTCATCTACTTATTCAATGCGCCGCATCTAACCCTCAGACAGAAACTATAAATACCCCAAAGTCAGACGAATTTTGTGGGCGATATACCTAGTACGAGACTTAGCAGAAGACAGCCGAATTCAGACGAAGTAGCAGCACAAGACACACCCTAAACGAAGATACAAGAGCTGTAAGAAGGTCCTGCATGTATTCAATTCATTAAGTAGTTTTGTTTTATTGTATTAGTACACTTTAATTCATCAGGATTGATGGGCCGATTCCATGTGACTACGGAAAACCATGGGCACCCCTTAAAATTGCTTTCCCATTAATTAAAGTTTATATGTTGATGTCTTTGGTGACTTTTATTAGTGCATTGATAACCTCTCTGTCTAGCTGAGCATTGCTTGGGTCGTCATGCCCCTTCCTCACCTATTTAAGAGACGCTAAATATATAGGATAGACATAAGTAATCATTAAGGGTTTACTCGCCGATAAGATTAGAGCCAACGAGAAAGGGTTAATTATATACACTTCATATAAAACTAGCAATAAAACAAGTGACAAACTACTTAATTATCAGGACAGGTCTTCTTATTGTCTCAAGTATCTATCTGTGTACGTGTGTGCTAATCGCTGATTCGTGCTCATTAGTTTAGTTTATATTTAATCATAACCAAACCGTGCCAGTCTCTCAGGCTGAACCCCCCTTGCGTTAGATTAGGTTGTATAGCTAACTTAAGATATTAAAATACTGATTAGAACAACTAGATAATACGTTCCACTCTTAGTGATCGACACTCTACTTACCATTATATGCATACTGACCGGGTACACTGCTCGTTAAAGTGTGTGTTTTATTGATAAGTCGGCTAAATATAAATTTAAAACTTGAATACTGCTAAAACCACAACGACACACCGTGGATATAAAAATTAGAGCAATACACGCACACGCATCAGGTTCCTAGGGAGATTTTGTTAAAAAATGGCGTTTCTAGGACTATTTCTCCTGTTGCACCACCAAGGCCCATTCAAAAGAAAACAGAGTTTTCTACTGCTAAAGCTAGCAGCAGTACTTCTCATTCTGCTGCTTAGCCAAAAGTGGTTACTGATACTGTTGTGGGCACTCATTTCTATGCTGTTAAGGCCTCAGCTTGCTGGGTCTGGAAACCCAAAACCAGACACAGCAGTGCATCAATGGACTTCAAGAAATATGATTACTTTGATGCACAAGGCAGATCCAAGTCAGTAATGGTTTGGGTCCCAAAGAGAAACTAATTCTCTTACTTTTTGTGCTGGGCAATCTACAATTGGAGCTAAAGGATAAATGCATTTTTGATAGTGGATGCACTGGACATATGACTGGAGACAAAAACAACTTGGAAGATTTTAAGGCTTTTGATGGTGGTTATGTTGCTTTTGGCAATGATCCAAAAGATGGCAAGATTGTTGGTAAAGGTACTATTAGAACAGGAAAATTGGATTTTGAAAAGGTGTATTTTGTAGAGGGACTTAAGTTCAATCTTTTTAGTGTCTCACAAATGTGTGACAAAAAGAATTTTGTTCTTTTTACAGACACTGATTGTCTTGTTTTGTCTCCTGACTTTAAGTTGCCTCATGATTCAGAAGTACTACTTAAAGTCCCTAGAACAAACAATATATACAGTGTGGACATTAAGAACATCATTCCTAAAAGAGATTTAACTTGTCTTTTTGCAAAGGCCACCATTGATGAATCCAAGCTTTGGCATAGAAGATTGGGTCACTTAAATTTCAAAACAATAAATAAATTGGTTAAAGGCAACCTTGTAAGAGGTTTACCTTCAAAAAATTTTGAAAATTCTGAAACCTGTGTTGCTTGTCAGATGGGAAAGCAACACAGAGCTTCTTGTAAGTCCAAAGTGGTGAACTCTATTTCTGAACCCTTGTATATGTTGCATATGGATCTGTTTGGACCAACTTTTGTGAAGAGCTTGAATAAGAAGATGTATTGCTTAGTTGTCACTGATGATTTTAGTAGGTTTACTTGGGTATTCTTCTTAGCAACTAAGGATGAGACTTCTGGCATTCTTAAGGCTTTCATTACTAGAGTAGAAAACCTAGTAAATCATAAGGTCAAAGTAATCAGATGTGACAATGGAACTGAATTTAAGAATCATGTAATGAATCAGTTCTGTGAGGAAAAAGGTATTTTAAGGCAGTTTAGTGTGGCTAGAACTCCTCAGCAAAATGGTGTTGCTGAAAGGAGGAATAGGACATTAATTGAGGCTGCTAGGACTATGTTGTCTGAGTCAAAATTACCCACTACTTTTTGGGCTGAAGCAGTCAACACTGCTTATTTTGTGCAAAATAGGAGTAAGGTAGTTAAGCCTCATAACAAGACCCCATATGAATTACTTCATGGTAGGAAACCTATGATAGATTTCTTGAAACCATTTGGGTGTCCTGTCACTATCTTAAATACCAATGACCAGCTAGGCAAGTTTGATGAGAAAGCAGACAAAGGTTTCTTTGTAGGATATTCAACTAATAGCAAGGCATTTAGGGTTTTCAATAGCAGAACTAGACATGTGGAAGAAAATCTGCATGTTAGATTTAGTGAAAATACCCCAAATGTTGCTGTAACAGAACCTAAGTGGCTCTTTGACATTGATTCTTTGACTAAGACCATGAATTATGAGCCAATGTTGGTAGGTTCTACTAACATGTCTGCAGGAACACAAACTAACCCCAATGCAGGCACACAATCAAAGAAGGATGAATCTGCAGAGGAGTTTGTTTTGATTGAGAAGTGGAAGTTTAATCAGTTCTTCACACCAACAGATAAAGAGGGAAAGAGTTCTGAAGATGATGTTGTTCATAAGGAAGTACCAAAGGATGATGCAGAAGGTGATGATGAACCTTCTAATGATGGAAAGAATGTTGAAAAGTCAGCAAAGCATGGAAGTTCAAGAAATAAAGCTAGCAACAGTATCTCCCATTCTGCTGCTAAGCCAAATCATTCTGCTGCTAAGCCTAGCAGTAGTACCTCTCATTCTGCTGCTAAGCCTAGTGGTTCTGCTGCCATGCCCAAGGATTCTGTTGCTGACTTTAATAAACATGTTAATGATGATGTTGACTTTCCTCATATGCCTGAATTGGAGGAAATCTACTATGACACAGATGATGATGTTGTGGATGTTTTTGGAGCAGAAGCTGATTTGACAAATATGGAGTCTGTTATTCAAGTCAGTCCTACTCCAACTACAAGGATACATAAGAACCATCCCAAGGAGCAGATAATTGGTGATGTACAATCTGCTGTACAAACCAGAAGTAAAACAAAAGGGTTGGGTGATCTACTCCATCAAGGTTTATTTGCTCAATCATTGCATCAGAGAAATAGCCACAAGGACCTACAAAATTGCAAGTTTGCCTATTTCTTATCACAAGAGGAACCCAAAAATATTCAAAAAGCTATGCAAGATTCAAGTTGGGTTGAAGCCATGCAAGAGGAGCTGTTGCAGTTCAAGCTTCAAGAAGTCTGGACACTAGTTGATTTGCCTAATGGGAAGAGGGCAATTGGTACAAAATGGGTATTCAGGTGCAAAAGAGATGAAAGAGGAATTGTGGTGAGAAACAAAGCAAGACTAGTGGCTCAAGGGTACACTCAGGAAGAAGGAATAGATTATGATGTGGTCTTTGCTCCTGTAGCAAGGATAGAGGCTATTAGACTGTTTTTAGCTTATGCCTCATTCAAGAACTTTCCTGTGTACCAAATGGATGTGAAAAGTGCTTTCCTGTATGGAAAGATTGATGAAGAGGTTTATGTGATGCAACCTCCTGGTTTTGAAGATCATGACTTTCCAGATAGAGTATATAAAGTGGAGAAAGCACTGTATGGTTTACATCAAGCTCCTAGAGCTTGGTATGACACCTTGTCCAAGTTTTTGTTATCTAATGGGTTCACAAGGGGAACCATTGATAAAACTTTGTTCATCAAGAAAGACAAAAAGGATATCCTACTACTTCAGGTTTATGTAGATGATATCATTTTTGGGTCTACAAACAAGGTGTTCTGTGAAGAATTTGAGAAGCTCATGCATATCATATTTCAAATGAGTTCTATGGGAGAACTCACATTCTTTCTAGGGCTTCAGGTTAAGTAGACAGTAGATGGGATCTTCATCAGTCAAGACAAGTATGTGGCTGATATGTTTAAGAAATTTGGTTTTAATGATGTAAAGGCAGCTAAGACACCAATGGATAAAAACAAACCTTTGCTCAAGGATGAAGATGGGGAAGAGGTTGATGTACATCTTTATAGATCAATGATTGGCTCATTGATGTATCTGACTGCTTCAAGGCCAGATATCATGTTTTCTGTGTGTGCTTGTGCCAGATTTCAAGTGTCTCCAAAAGTCTCACACTTGAATGCTGTCAAAAGAATTTTTAGGTATCTAAAGGGTCAACCAAAATTGGGCCTTTGGTATCCTAATAGTTCAACCTTTGATTTGGTAGCATACTCAGATAGTGACTATGCTGGAGCAAGTATGGATAGAAAATCAACCCCTGGAGGATGTCAATACCTTGGACATAGGTTAATCTCATGGCAATGCAAGAAACAGACTGTGGTGGCAAACTCAACAACTGAGGCAGAGTATGTGGTTGCTTCTAGTTGCTGTGGACAAGTACTCTGGATTCAGAATCAACTCTTGGATTATGGGTACAATTTCATGAACACCAAAATTTATATTGATAATAACAGCACAATGTGTATAATAAGAAATCCTGTTTTTCACTCTAAAACAAAGCATATAGAGATAAGACATCATTTTATTAGAGATTGTTATGAGAAAAAGTTAATTCAAGTGGTTAAAATACATTGATATTTCGATTATAGTCCAAGGAATTGCAAAGGAAATATGCAAGACCCGAGTCGTTTGTCCCGACAAAGATTGAATGGAATATGTGATTCGGGATCGTGATTCGTGAAGTGAATGATGATTTAAAAGAGAATTTTGGTTTTTCTAAACTACGAATAATAAAATAACAAACGTAAACAACTAATTAAGCTAAGGGTACAATTATACTAAGCACGTAATCTAAAAAAACGAAAATCGAAATTAAAAACGTAACGCGACGAAATTTAAAAACGTAAATAAAAATGAGGTTCTAAATTCTAAGCCCTAAAATTATGAAAATAATTTTCCTATATTCTAAATAATAAAAGAAAATTTTGGGAAAAAGAAAAAAATAAATTTCTTTTTTTTTTTTTAAATTTTCTTTTAATATTTAGAGTGTAGGAAAAATCATTTTACATTTTTAGGATTTAAATTTTAGAAAATCACTTTTTAATTACGTTTTTAACATTCGTAGCTTATGACGTATAGTCCGCATTCGGGTCACAAACCCGACCAATGGACGCTACCAACACTTAAGCCCATCACGAATGGGCTATCACGATAACAGTTTGGGCTCACGATGGCCCAAACCCAAAGTCATTTATGGTCTTGATATAGGATATCTCTTATTTATGGGATATGTATCAAAGGACCGACTTAGGCGGATACGCCGAAGGGTAAGGAACACGAAACCAACAATGATTTCGTGTGTATATATAGAGCATCTAGGCTCTCATTAAAAGGTACGAACTAATAACCCTAACTCTTCAACTAAACCCTAAAACCGATTACTTACTCTCACGCCGGAGGATAATCGTGGGAGACAATCCCACGATAAGCCTAACGGTGTCTTTTTGTTTTCTTAGTGCGCAGGTCTCAAGCATTAAGATCTAATTGGTACGGAAACAAGGAACGCCCAACTTTTGTATCAACAAGTGGCGCCATCCGTGGGACCAAACACTAAGAACTCTACGAAGAACTAGAATGACGAAGCATGGAAACCAAAATCAGCGGACTCCGCAGGCGAAGAAAACGCATGACGACCTACAGGGGAAGAAGCAGCAAACTGATTCAGCCGCTAAGCAGGCCTCTGGAACAACCAGTGCGCCCAAAAGCCTAGGATCATACTCAGATCTGGCTTTTACCCCAGTAGAACCGATCACAAGGACTACCCATGCTACTACAACAACCATTAGCGCGGTAGATCTGATGCGCACTCCTTTCACCACGTCAGAATTAGACCTCACTGAGCCGCCAAATGCGCCTATCCGAAATAAGGGTCCTGATAAGGAAACAAACATCCTCGCGCTAGAAGGAGTCACGCCTGAACTAGCGCCAAGTGATTTCGTGTCCCAAAACTACGAAACCTTGGCTGCGCTGATGCGAGAGGAGGCGAAAAAGAGGTCAAGTCAGAGTCTGAAAGCCAGACTCAACTTTGACCCTGAGCATGAAGCATCCCCACCGCGTTACCGAAAGGAAAGGCGCGAGAAGGATGGCCGCCGACACCCAGTGTTTACTAGGATCGGAAGGAAAGTTGTGGACGATGAAGCAGCCGACTTACAGTCTCTGGAGGAGCATGAAGATGATGGACGGCGCACCAATGTCCACGCTAGACTTGGTAGTCGCAGGATCCACGATAGACTTGGGCGACGATGCTCCCCAAGCGAAAGCCCTTCGAGCTCGAATTCCGAGGATAGTCGGCGCAAGCGCCGCAAAAGGGTAAGCTCATCCTCAAGTGACTCCTCGGACAACGAGGACGAAGAAACAGGACACTGGAAGTCCAGGAGAAGATACCGCGACCAGGAGGACGAAGATATGTCTCGTCCCTGGCGCCGCCAAAAGGTTGACGCATTCACTCGGCGCATCAGTGATTTTTCAGAAGATAAGAGAAGGCGCATGCCCGCTAATGTTAAAACTTATGATGGGACAGGTGATCCTGATGACCACCTAAAAATTTTCGAATCAGCAGCAACCATCGAAAATTGGCCACAACCTGTGTGGTGCCACATGTTTAACTCTACATTAGTAGGGAATGCGCGAAACTGGTTCAGTAAGCTTCCACGTAGAAGCATCGATGGGTTTGAAGAGTTGCGGAAGGCGTTTCGTTTGAACTTTACTCAGAGGAAGAAGTGCGCCAAGAACCCTGTCGAACTCGCTAGGGTAAAACAGCGCCAAGGGGAATCCACAAGCGCTTTTATGGAGCGCTATAAAGACGAATGTATACATGTCAAGGCATGCCCCGAAATACTAAAGATCTCAGGGTTTATGAATGGAATCAATAACCCAGAACTTATCAAAAAGTTAAATGATAGGGTTCCCCAAACCTTTGACGAACTTATGAAGCGCACGAGGTCCTTCATCCAAGGAGAAGCCGCTGCTGCGGACAGTAAGAAAGGCTACTCAAACTATAGGTCACAAGAAGAGCCAAGGAGACAATCCAATGACCAGAGTAGCAATCGTAACAAAAGCTATCGCAGTCAAGGGGGCGGACGGGGAAACGACAAGTATACCCCATTAACGAAGACTCCAAAGGAGATATTTGCGACGGAAGGCGCGAATTTTCCGAGACCCCCACCGATGCGCACCCCAGAAGATCGGCGCGTAGGGAACGGATACTGCGAGTATCATGCACAGAAGGGCCACACAACCAATGAGTGTGTCCAATTGTGCCAATTAATTGATAAGCTAGTAAAAGAAGGCAGATTGGACCATCTAGTTAAGAACATTAAGGATGGGAAAGACAAACAGAAAACTGGGGGCAAGAAAGAAGCGCCTAAGGACAAGGCTGGCACAATCTACATGATACAATCATGGCAGCGAAAGACTAGGCAAAAGGTCAGCCAGAAATTTTCTTATGGAAGCGAAATCTCTTTTCCCATCTTGGCCGCGGACAACACAGTGGCGGAACCGCTCATCATCGAGATAACTGCGGGGGGTCACGATATCCACCGCATGTATGTTGATGGAGGGGCATCAGCAGACATAATGTATGAGCATTGTTTCAAGAGATTGCAACCTAAGATACAAAGTCAGTTAAGCCCAGCCACGACGCCGTTGACTGGCTTTACAGGATAAAAGATATGGCCCATGGGGCAACTACGACTACTAGTCGCTGTTGGTAATAAGGAACATTCCACGACAGCCTGGATGCATTTTATGGTGATCAGATCTCCTTTGCCATACAATGGCATCATCAGAAGACCATGAATTTCGGCAATACGCGTAGTACCATCCACAACACATGGGATGCTCAAATTCCCAGTAGAAGGCGGCATTGTCACCATCTACAATGACGCTGCGCCACCTAGAGAGTGTAACACGATTACATGCGAGACAACGCACACCTCATAACAGAGCGCAGCTAAAGTATCGAACCTAAAGGTCGCAATTCACCCTGACTACCCGGAGCAAGAAGTATCGATCGGAGGATCATTGTCTGAAAAAGGAAGAGCGGCCGTGTGCGCGCTCTTGCAAAGGAATCTGGATATCTTCGCATGGGAACCAAAGCACATGACTGGTGTGCCACGCTCGATTGCAGAACACAAGCTAAAAATCTGACAAGGATATTCCCCAGTACGGCAGAAAAAGCGCGGCCAGGCTCCAGAGCGCGCAAAAGCCATTCTGGAAGAAGTACACAAACTTGTGGATGCAGGCATCATGCAAGAAGTCTATTACCATGACTGGCTCTCCAATCTAGTAATGGTCAAGAAGAGTGATGGTAGTTGGCGGATGTGTGTGGATTTCACTGACCTCAACAAAGCATGTCCACAGGACTGCTACCCACTGCCAGAGATAGACTGGAAGGTAGAATCTTTGTGCGGATATCCCTTTAAATGTTTCTTAGATGCATACAAAGGGTACCACCAAATCCAAATGGCCAAGGAAGACGAGGAAAAAACAGCCTTCCACACAAGCCAGGGTGTCTTTTGTTATACAAAGATGCCTTTTGGCCTGAAGAATGCGGGCGCCACCTACCAACGATTGGTAGATAATGCATTTGAAAAGCAAGTGGGCCGCAACCTAGAGGTCTATGTGGACAACCTTGTCATAAAAAGCCATACTGAAGACGAAGTGGTGCGCGACATTGAAGAAACATTTAGAACACTACGAAAGATCAAGACGAAGTTAAATCCTAAGAAATGCACTTTTGGTGCAACAGAAGGCATGTTCCTGGGATACTTGATAGAACCAGATGGCATTAAGCCATGCCCAGAAAAAACAGAGGCTGTCATCCAACTCCCTTCACCACGCACGTTGAAAGAAGTTCAGTCTCTGAATGGAAAGCTAGCCGGTTTGAACAGATTCCTGTCCAAATCAGCAGATAAGTCACTTCCTCTCTTTAAAACACTCAAGAAGTGTACAAAAAAGGGAGACTTTCGTTGGACTACGGAAGCGGAAGAAGCTTTCACACAGCTTAAGCAACATATAGCAGCGCTCCCTAAGCTAGTCGCACCCCGACCAGGGGAGGAGTTAATCGGCTACTTATCTGCGACTCATGGAGCAGTCAGCGCAGTGCTACTGACGAATAGGAACTCCGTACAAACACCGGTATATTTTGTAAGCAAAGCACTCAAGAAGACAGAGATTAACTACAACCCAATGGAGAAGTTGGTCTTGGCGTTAGTATTTGCCGCCAAAAGACTGCGTAGATACTTTCAAGTGCACCCAATAGCGGTGATCACAGACCAACCTATCAAGCAAGTTATCTCTAAACCTGACGCATCGGGGAGATTACAAAAATGGAGTGTGCTGCTAGGCGAGTATAACATCTCTTATAGACCACGCACTGCGGTTAAAGGGCAAATACTCGCAGACTTCATCATCGAAAAACTAGACACCGATGCCGCACCTCCACTGAGCAAGGTAGAACTACAAGAACCATGGGTCCTGTTCACGGATGGATCTTCATGCGTGGATGGGTCAGGCGCTGGCCTTATCCTCACTAATCCAGAAGGAATGGAATTCACTTATGCACTGCGCTTTGAATTCACAGCCACGAACAACGAGGCAGAATATGAAGCCCTAATCGCCGGGTTACGCATTGCAACTCGAATGGGTGTACGTAACCTAGAAGCAAATGTGGACTCCCGATTAGTAGCCAACCATGTGTCGGGCGAATATGTGGCTAAAGAGGATAACATGGTTCAATAGCTCGACAAGACCAAATCACTAATCCAAGGTTTTGACAGGTTTACCATTAAACAAGTTCCTAGAAGGGAAAACAAAAAAGCGGATGCGCTAAGCAAGATCGCATCTACAAGCTTTACGCACCTGTCAAAACAAGTGTTAGTGGAGATTCTAAAAAACAAATCCATCTCGGAGATGGAGATATCCACGGTAATAGAGGAGGAGAACCCTACGTGGATGACCCCTATTGTAGAATTTATAAGCAAAGGCATATTGCCCCATGAGCAGAAGGACGCTCGACGGATACGGCGCACAGCGCAGAGGTTCGAACTTAGAGATGGTATCCTATATCGGCGCTCATTCCTACAACCATGGCTTCGGTGCGTTGGACCTCTACAGGCGGATTACGTACTCCGAGAGATCCACACCGGTTCATGCAGTATGCATTCAGGACCACGGTCCGTAGTAGCACGAGCATTGTGGTCAGGATACTACTGGCCCACCATGCACCGTGATGCGCGTGATGTGATAAAGAAATGCAACGACTGCCAAGTTCATAGACCCATCCCGCGCAGACCACAACAAGAGCTAACGCCTATCACTTCCCCATGGCCATTCTATAAGTGGGGTATCGACATTGCAGGCCCCTTCCCTGTTGCAGCGGGGGGACTGAAATTTCTTATTGTGGCAATAGACTACTTCACTAAGTGGATTGAAGCAAAAGCAGTGGCGACAATCACAGGTAATCAAGTGAAACGATTCATTTGGGAGAATATTGTATGCCGCTTTGGATTACCTGGGGAAATCGTTTCGGACAACGGAAAACAATTCCGCGATAATCCGTTCAAAGACTGGTGCGCAGAACTAAATATCACACAACACTTCGCGTCAGTCAAACACCCACAAACCAATGGTTTGGTTGAGCGTGCAAATCGTAGTTTGGGCGAAGGAATTAAAGCGCGCCTGGACAAACACAAAGGAAGATGGGTGGATGAATTGTCGCATGTTTTATGGGCGCACCGCATGACAATCAAAGTTAGCAATGGAGACACTCCTTTTTCCCTTGTCTATGGGACAGAAGCTGTCATACCAGCTGAAATTGGGATGCCAACTATTCGAACCGCGGAAGTTAATGTCGCAACCAATGACGACGAACGACGTATCGACTTGGACCTATTGGAAGAAAGGCGTGAACGCGCAGCTATACGTGAAGCAAAAGCCAAGTAAAAAATGAAGGGATACTACGATGCTAAAGTTCGAAGTACTTCATTCAGACCAGGCGACTTTGTATATCGCGCTAATGATGCAAGCCACGCAGAGGATACAGGTAAACTTGGACCAAAGTGGGAAGGACCCTATGAGGTCGTTGAAGCACTAGGAAAAGGCGCGTACAAGCTGCGTGACATGGAGGGGCGCGAGCTACAACACACATGGAATATCTGCAACCTCAAGAGATGCTATCTTTAGGAAAGGTTACAACCTCATACACGGACACCTCCGCACTTTAGTGAGTGCTCAATAAATATCCGTGTATTTACATTTTGTTTCATTTAGGCAAATGTTTTTCTTTTTACAAAAACTTGCAAGTATTAATTCAATGTCGCGGTTTCTAGCTAATTCCGCGACTCATTTCACTTTATTGTTTACATGTTATTTATGTCTCAATATTGTTGTTATTTTACTTTCTGCCTACATGGCATGCATGCACTTATTAAAACCCACGATGGTAAAAGGATGAGTAAACCTACTAAAAAACTCGTTGAGTAAGAGGGTTGCACACCCATTAACATCGGATCACGCATCCTTGTTAAACACCTTACTCTCAAGACGTTGGAGTAAGTTCAATGTGTATTCCACGACGGATACACAACAATTCACACTGTGCGCGTTTAACAAATTAGGTGTTAAGACACTTAACCCCTTGATATGATATTTACAGTACGCTGCATATTAATCTATAAACTTGTAAATTTTATAAACTTCATACACGATTATGGATTTTTATAAACTTTCTTTAGTATGTACATGACAGTTTGCTTCTTAGACATAACATAGACGTCTTTACGCAAAGACAAAATAATTAAGTACAAACATTATAACCACAATCACATTTGATACAATATGCGTACACTCGTATTTTTCAAATCAACATCTTATTATGGACTACGAGTTCATATGAAGTATAGACCTAACATGCACATGTGCAACAAAATGTTAATCTATTACAAAAAATTATCAAGACAAAAAATCTAAAAGCTATGGGTGCGTCTAAGCCCTGAACCACCAACATGGTACGCAGCATGACCAGTTCCCTCAAGCTCCTTCAAAAGATCACTATCTTGGGGCGACACTGTTGGTACGCTAACGGGCACTCCATCAGACCTAAGAATATGCGCAGCACCGATACCGCAAAGGATGGCTTTCCCTTTCACACCCTGCTTCTTCGCAAGCCTCATAGCATGGGCCTCTAAGGACTCCTTTAGAGGAATTTCCTTTTCAAGTGCAAAAGGATCCAGGATGTTGCGAGGGCGAGCGAAGATAGGTACCTGCAGCTGCGATTCATCTGGCTTGAGAAAATAGTTAGCTTGTGCCTCTGCGCCCTCCGCTGCATGCCTAGCCAAGGTTAACCCCTCCATGATAACACTTATGGGGTAATCTTGGTCGCGCTCCAGTTGAGCAATATGAGGAAGGTCTAGCAGCTTCATCTTTTCCATAGCAGCAACAAGCTCATCGAAGGAATCAACATTATAATCGGGCACTTATGTGGCAGGCACCTTCAACAATCCGCTCTCAGAGAGCTCCTCTATAGCCTGCGCCTTGCCACGTGCAAGCGCACGCTCCACAACTTCCCCAAAAGCCTCCCGCACCTCTTGGGATTCCAAAGTACCCAAGGCAGCAAGGCGTAGCCCATGGCTGATAAGCCACCTGCGCTCAGCAATAGAAGACACCAGATGTGGGTACAGCTCTTCGTCATACTCGATACTGAGCTTGCGCAGCTTGATTTCTTGCTTCTCCAGCGAGTCCTCCACAGCCTTGCGGAAATCATCTAGTCTGGCAAAGTGAGCGCTCTTGTTCTGCTCCATATACTTCAAGGCCCAAAGGCAAGTGGCCTTGTACTCTTTCGCGCCAGCGCGCTCTTGATTCACTTGAGCAAACAAGGATAACCTCTCATCAGCAAGCTTCTGAGCATACTCAGTGTTGACTCTACTCTAGCCTGAGCATCAGCTAACTGCGCCTTCAGTAGCGCAATTTCACTATCCTTCTGCGCACTGCTGCTACCTTCACCCGTATGCCTAGCTTTGAGCTGCGTAACTAATGAGGCTTGATGCGCAGCAGCCAAGCCTAACTCCTCAATCAACCGGTCCGTAGGCACATCTTCAGAAGCCTTTGTCCTAGATTCTTGGCCCCCCTGCGCAAGATGATCAGTAGATGAGGGACTCGCCTTGGGTGGCGATTCCCCAGCGCGCGCTGCAGCATCACCATCATCTCCAACACTGCACGTAAAAGGCAAGAGTTAAAGTTATTCTATAATATCAATGCATACTATGCGTTAAAGTTTTAAAGACACAAGCCTAATCACTTACTTGGGGGAAGGAGATTTAATTGACGACGCATCCTCTTCTGAGGACCGCCCGCCAGAGATAAGGTGGCGCCTTCTTTTTGATGTACCTGCGCCATCATCACCAGCAGGCTTCTTACGCTTCACCCCTTGGCCAGCGCCCTCAGACTCACTCATAGAAACCCCCACGCTATCTGACGAATTAGTCTGCGATAACTCTTCTATATGGACCTGCACCTCAGGAGTGGGAAAACTGCGAAGAGGAGTCACCTCTAAAACAACGGGGGGTGTATCCTCAGGTTCCTCCTGCACAATCTCCATCGTGCGCCCCGCGGTAGCCTGTAGAACTGGCTCCTCGCCATCTCTTAAAGGGCGCACACCCACGGTAACTTGCTTCGGCCTCTCCAAGCGAACAACACCGAATAGATCCATCTCTGCGCAACAAGCAACAAAAAAACACAAAATGAGTTAGATAAGCTACAAAGAGAAGAGCGCTTACAACTAATAAGCGAAGAGGAAGGAAGGACAAGCACCCACCCCGGCTATTTTCATCCAAAAAAGTTGGCACTTCCTCCGGACTACCGAAGTAATTGCGACTGATGCCCATGTGCACCAAAAACTCCTCTGGATACGCCTTGATCGGTATGCGATTGGCATTAATTGTCTCCGCATCATCTGCGCTATACGTTCCGGGGATGGGGCGCTCATCTCTCGGTAATGATTCTTGGGTATAGAACTCAAAAATCCATGGAAAAAATGCACTATCAACCCAAAAGAACTTCTCCCTCCAATTCCTAAGCGCATCTAATTTTTCCGTATAGCACTGCAGTGGCCCTGCGCGCTTGGAAAGGATACCCACCCGTTCGACCACGACGTGTGGTAAAACGCGCGGAATAGATGGATTGTGGGTTCAATCGCCAACAGGCGACAATTTACTTCAAAATTGGTTATTTTTGCTGCACCTATACAGTGCAGCTAGGAAATATGAAGACGATAGTGGTTTAGAATATCGCACAAAAATAGGGAAATGGGCGCACGTTGGTTAGCGAATTCGAAGAAACGTGTGTATACCCCTACCTTCCCTTGAGGGAAGTTCGCTATTGACGCAATCGGCACCGGAACCACCGGGTGCAATGCGATAGGGATGTAATAATCTGAGGTGAACTGACGAAGTTCGTCCTCAGATATATCAGAAGTAAAATCAGATAACTGAAGAACCATGGTTAGAATTTAAAGGATTCTGAAGCGCACGCGCTGTTACCTTAGGAGTTGTTGATTTCTTGTTCGCTGTTTAAAGCTTTTAACAATGGCGGCAATGGATGATTTTACTGTGATAAGCACAGTGAAATGAAGATGACACTTTATATAGGGTTACAAGATCGCATGGATGATGGACATGTGTCACCCACTTGCTCTAATCGTGTGGCTGAGAGGCCAAAAGGTGAAGCACTTTTTCACCCACTGTTGGTCCACGAATTGTAAGTGGATCTCTAAGTAGTCTTGAATACCTAGTAGATGGTTGGGATAAATCCAAACCAGTCTAAGTGAGAAACCCTAGACGATTGTTAATGTTAATGCGGAATCTTAACAAGAACAATGAAGAACACACACAGAGATATCACTAACTTCGTATATTGATTTTAATCACAATAGTGAAACTCGTACAACTCACACACGAAACTAACAATCTTAGGGATCCTTTTATAACACAAGGAAACCCTAATACTAACCGACTAAGAAGATATTCACGAATCTTCTATAAAGATACTTACACGTTTTGTATCTTTTCCTAACTTATCTCTAACAGACTTTCCTAACTTCACGACCAGACTTAACATTATAAGTCAACCAGACTTAAACATACTACCAGACTTAACTTTGCATTACCAGACCTAATTACAAAGACAGACCTAACTCTGATATATTACCAGACCTAAGTTGTCTTCTCTTGAATCGTATCATAATTCCCAACAATCCTCCCCTAACTTGATCTTCATGCTCCATGAACTTCAAGTTCTTCTGATTAAGCTTTCTGAGGATTGAATCTTGAACACTTTGAATTGTATTTAGGTCTTGTACCTTTCTAGCAGCTTGAATCTTGATAAGCTCTTCTGATATGGTCTTTGCAGCAACATTGACTATATGTACATCAAATTCATTTAAGTTCCAGACTATTCTCATCACTTCCAAATGTGTTACCATCTGTGAGAGGTGAATCATTGAAAATGTAATGGATTTGAAATCTCTTTACCAATAGCCATTACCACTGGAGTAGCCAATGTTTTGGTGTGTAAGACCATGGTACATTAATAACCATATGATTTTTAGCAAATCATCAGCTTATCAACGGATTTGTTAAGTCTTTACCAAAAGCCGTTTGCTTCTGGACTAGCCAATTCTTTGATGGAAAAGCACCTCATCATGGTGAATTGATTACCATTTATGGTTTTCCACAGCCTTTACCACAAGCCATAACCTTGTGGGCTAGCCAACTCTTCACTTATCTTAGATATAGTGAGTTGAATACCATATAATTTTTGGCAAATTGTCAGCCATAAACGGATTTGAGCAATCTTTACCTGTTAGCCGTTTGCTCAGGATTAGCCAGTCCTTGTGTTGATGAGACAAGGTGGACTGATAACCTTTTGTTGTGTTAGTGCAAAGCACCTCCACCAAGTGAGAAGTTCCAATAATCTCACTTAACAACTTGTGAAAATATACTTAATCCAGCATTGCTTATAAAAGAAATAGAAGACAATTTTTTTTTTTTTTTTTTTTTTTTTTTTTACACTAACAGAACTAAAAACAAAACTACAAGACTTAAAGATAACCTAAATGCTGGTAAGTATTCATACTTTACATACTTTATAGTTTGACCTCCCCTTAAGCCAAACCTCCCCTTAACTCAAACTAGGGGTTCATCATACCAATGTTAACTACCAGATAATTAAACCTAGGACCATCAAATGCTTTAGTTAACAGGTCAGCAACATTAAAATTCGTATGTATTTTCTCCACTCTTATCAACTTCTTTTCAAAGCAATCTCTAATAAAGTGATGCCTGATTTCTATATGCTTAGTTTTAGAGTGATATACTGGGTTCTTAACAATACAAATAGTACTCTTATTATCTATGTGGATAACAGTATTCATAAAATTCAAACCATAGTCCAGCATCTGATTCTGAATCCACAAGACTTGTCCACAGCAGTGAGCAGCTGCAACATACTCAGCTTCAGTAGTTGAATTGGCCACAACTGTTTGCTTCTTGCATTGCCAAGATATCAATCTCCTTCCAAGGAATTGACAACCTCCTGTTGTGGATTTCCTATCAAGACTTGCACCAGCATAATCACTGTCTGAATAAGCTGTCTGGTCAAAAGATGACTCCTTAGGATACCAAAGGCCCAAATTTGGTTTGCCCTTTAAGTACCTAAAGATTCTCTTCATAGCATGAAGATGTGAAGTCTTTGGTTGAACCTGAAAACGTGAACAAACACAAACTGCATACATAATGTCAGGTCTAGAAGCAGTAAGATACATGAGAGAACCAATCATGGATCTGTAAAGGTGCACATCCACATCAGCAGCATCTTCATCCTTTGTTAAAGGCACCTTATTTTCCATAGGAGTGACTGCATTCTTCACATTTGAGAACTCAAACTTCCTCAAAATTTCTGCAACATACTTGTCTTGAGAAATAAAAAGTCCATCATTCTTTTGTTTTACTTGCAGTCCCAAGAAAAATGTAAGTTCTCCCATTGAACTCATTTCAAATCTGCTTTTCATTAAACCTTCAAATTCATCACACCAAGACTTTCTTGTTGATCCAAAAATGATATCATCCACATAAATTTGAACAAGAATGATATCCTTTTGGTCTCTCTTAATGAATAGAGTCTTGTCAATTACACCCCTGATGTACCCATGTTTTTCAAGAAACTGTGAAAGAGTTTCATACCAAGCTCTAAGAGCTTGATGAAGTCCATATAAAGCTTTAATAACCTTGTACACTTGATTTGGGTTAGCAGGATCCTCAAAACCAGGAGGTTGATGTACATACACATCTTCTTCAATAGTGCCATAAAGAAAAGCACTTTTGACATCCATCTGATACACCTTGAATCCCATGTATGATGCATAGGCCAAAAATAACCTGATAGCCTCAATTCTTGCTACAGGAGCAAAAACCTCATCATAATCTATGCCCTCCTCCTGTTTGTATCCTTGTGCTACCAACCTTGCTTTATTTCTTACAACTACCCCTCTTTCATCCCTTTTATTCCTGAAGACCCATTTTGTACCAATGATTTTAGCTCCATCAGGTAGGTCTCCAAGAACCCATACTTTCTGTAGCTTGAACTGCAACAACTCTTCTTGCATAGCTTCTACCGAACTTTCCTCCCCTAAAGCTTCAGAAACTGTAGTGGGCTCACTTTGAGAAAGAAAGCAAGCAAATAAACAATGTTGCTGGTCCTTATGATTGACCCTTTGTTGTTGCTTGATCAGGCTGATGAGTGCAAGTGAATCAGACTGATGTTGCACTCTACTTCTTGTTTGAACAGCAGACTTAGGATCACCAATAATTTGGCTCTTGGGATGAATGGTGTGAATCCTGAGAGTGGGAGTTGGACTTACCTCCACTTCAGTGGGTAAGTTGTTAAAATCAGTAATAATACCTCCTTCATCATAGGAAGCCCCTTCAAAGATACCTTCATTAGGATTTGGAAATACTTCAAGTTCTGGCATCTCAGAATCAACACAAACAGCACTTGAAGAAAGGTCTGGTTGAGCACCACTACCAGACTTAAAATTGGAAGTACTGGTAATGTTAGGGGATACTACTTTGCCAGAATCTTGAGATTTGTATTCAGAATCCTTTTCTTGAGAGGAAGAATTCTTGATTTCTGCTTCAGCTACAACAGACTTGTTCTCTGTAGATGGAATCACAACAAGCTCAGCCATATCATCAGTGTTCCCTGTATTAGAAGGATCTTTGGTACCTGCATTGTTAGTAACTTCTTTGGTACCTGCAATAGGGTTAACTTGATTCTCCTTGGAGACAGGAATATAATTCATAGAATCAGTTAAATAATCAATATCAAACATCCATCTATGACCAATTCCCTTGACATTGGATTTTTCTTCAAGAAAGTTTACATGCAGATTTTCTTCTACTTTCTTGGACACTAAGTTGTAAACCCTAAAGGCCTTACTGTTTAATGCATACCCAACTAAAAACCCTTCATCAGATTTTCCTTCAAACTTTCCAAGAACACTTAAAGTATCAAGAATGGTTACATGACACCCAAAAGGCCTTATATGGCTTACAACTGGTTTATGGCCAAACATAAGCTCATAAGGGGTTTTGTTTTGAGGCTTAGTCACTCTAACCCTATTAAAGATGTAACAGGCATTGCTGACTGCTTCAGCCCAAAATGTTGTGGGTAAAAGTGAATCTGCTAGCATAGTCCTAGCTGCCTCAATAAGTGTCCTGTTCATTCTCTCAGCAACTCCATTTTGCTGAGGAGTTCTTGCATTATTGAACTGTTGTTTAATTCCTTTATTACCACAGAAGTCTAGCATGCTTTTGTTTTTTAAACTCAGTGCCATTGTCACTCCTAATGATTTTAACTCTTTTATCAAGAAGGTTTTCAATCTGCCTAATGAAAGTTTGAATCAAAGGAGTAGCTTCATCCTTCCTAGACATAAAGAACACCCAACAATATCTAGTACAATCATCTGTAATGACAAGGCAATAGCATGCATGATTTATACTATGGACAGATGTAGGGCCAAAAAGATCCATATGTAAGGTATGTAAAGGTTCAGTGATTAATCTTTCTAATTTAACCTTACAGGATGCCCTATGTTGTTTTCCCTTGTTACAAGCCACACATGTATGATCATTTTTAAACAATTTTGAAGGCAAACCTCTCACAAAGTTATTCTTCACAAGTTTATTCATGTTTTTGAAAATCACATGGCCTAACCTTCTGTGCCACAACATAGATTCATCCAAAGTAGCTTTTGCAATCAAACAGGTAGCACCTTTTGCAGGATTAGATGCTTTCATATCAAAAATGTACATTTTGTGTTGTCTGGGAAATTTAAGAAGAATCTGATGTTCTTCAGGCATCTTAAAGTTCGGAGTCAACACAAGACAATCAGTTTCAGTAAAAAGCACCTTATGCTGAGTATCACAAATTTGTGATATTGAGAAAAGGTTGAACTGCCCAAGTTCTTTCACAAATGATACATTGTCAAATTTTATGTTGCCCACAATTATTCTTCCTTTACCAGTTATCTGTCCCTTGCTTCCTCCAAAAGTAACAGAACCTCCTTCGAATTCATGAAAATCATTTAGATAGTTCTTGTTACCAGTCATGTGCCCAGAGCATCCACTGTCAAGAATTCCTCTATCTTCCATATAGCAAAGTGGATGATCCTGCACAAAAAGAAGAGAAATTAGTTTCTCTTAGGAACCCAGGCCTGAGTAGGCTTGGGTCCGCCTTGTGGATCAACATGCTTAAATTTCTTATTTGAACCTGATCCACTATTGTTTTGGGATTTATACATGGATTTATTTTTGTTTGAATCCCAAGACATACATGCTGAGGTCTTAACAGCAGACCCCCCATTCCCCTTTAAAGGTTTTGCTGTTTTCTTTACAACTGATCTTCTCACAGGTGAATGAGTTTTATAAAAATTATTTCTTTGAAAATTTGTATTCACCTGTGGCTTTTGAAATGGTTGTTTGGGTCTCACATAGCCAGTGTTCACATTAGATCTCACAGAATTAACATAACCAGTATTAGGCCTCATAAAATTACCATTTTGCCTATTCATATTAAAGTTCCTGAAGCCAGACCTAAAATTTTGTCTACCAGAATTAACATAAGAGTTAGGTCTGGTAGAGTTATTGAGTTGGATAGGTCTGGGAACAAACTGGTTGGCATGATTAATTCTACTAGCATTATTCCAAACTGGTTTATTTGAACTATGACCCATATTAACATTCATTCTCTTTTGTTCAGCCTCTTTCTTCATTCTCTTTTCATGGAAGTCACAATCTCTAATCAAATGACTTAAACTTCCACACACAAAATATCTTTTAGGAGCATAAGTGTAACTACTCCTACTTTCTCTGTGAACACTATTGCTTCTAGGTGACTCACTCATTTTAACAGATTCCCTAGGAGTTTTTATGTGATTGACACAACTAGGTTTGACTGTCTCAGGCTTTGGTTTAGTCACTACAGGTTTAGTAACAACAGGTTCACACTTCTTAACAACCTTAGGTTCAGGATTCTCTTTTACCTCACTTTTTGACTCAGACTTAGAGTGATCAGAGGAACCATCAATAGATCCTTCAGAGTCATTGGATTGACAAGAAGAATACCTACTGGATTTGTCCTCTGAGGTGTTTGACTCAGGTGTTTGAGGACCTTTCTTACCATACACAAAAAGTGAATCATCCAACTCTTCTTTTTCAAGAGGAGTATAGTCATCACTCAATGGTGGTGGTACTCCCTTAAAGTCACCAGTCTTAACAAACCTATTGTACAATGGTTTGCCTACATAATCATCTTCTCTAGACTTAAGGATTTCCTTTTTCTCATCTTCCTCATATCCTAAGCCACATTTCTTATTTGACTTTATTTGAGAATCCCAACATTTGAACAGGTTATTATTTGAATTGTTCTACTGATCTACTCTTTTTCTCAACTCATCCCTCTCCTTCTGAATTCTAAGGCCCAATTGTCTATACCTTTTAAGCTTTTCATCTTGTTCATATATTTTATTAGCTTGAAAGTATAGTTTTTCATTTAAAGCAGCATGTTGGTTTTGAAGGGTGACCTTTTGTGCCTCTAATATTTTTACAGCATTTTTATGTGCTAACAGATTTACTTCTAGGTCACCTATTTGTTCTAACTGCTCATCACACAAAGCCTTAACATGATTATATGAATCAGTGCATAATTTAGAGCATAATGATACCTCATTACCAATGGCCATGAGAGCATGATTAGACTCCTCATTCACTCTTGGATGCTCACCCCAGTTGACTCCTCCAGCTTCCATTGTCAGCAAGCTCATCTGATTCTTTTCCATCTTCCCATCTTCATCTCTTTTCCCATCAGCAGGCTTCTTCTCTGGACAATCTCTTGAAAAATGTCCATGCTTGTGACAGTTGTAGCATTCAACTGTCCTCTTTGTGTATCCCACTGGTGATTTGTTATTGAAGTTGATGGTCCTCCCATATTGCTTCTGAAATCGTTTGACCCTTAAACCAACCATGGCAACGTGCCATTTTATGTCCATCTCTTCAACTTCAACATCATTAATTTGTTCTAAGTCTTCACTAATAAAGCTTTCATCTTCCGTTTGGTTGGCAAAGAAAGAATGTATCACCTCATCAGTAAAACTTGAAGCAGACCTTTCACTTGAAGGAGTTTCATAGATACCAGACCTAACACTACCAGGTTTAACCTTGTAAGTACTGCTTTTGTTTTGTGACACAAAAGTAACATTTGATGAACTGGTTGAAGCCTGAGTGTTGTTACTGATGTCCCTTTCAAACATCCTGAGATTATTGTATAGGTCATCAGGTGTCATTGAATCTACATCCTCCTTAATCCTCATCGCCACAGATACATTGCCCCATTCTGATGGTAAAGATCTAAGGAACTTGTGGTTTGCATCCTCATTTGAAACTGCTGCACCATGAACTTCCAGTTGTGTTAACAGATGTTGAAATCTGTCATAGCCCTTCTCCAATCCTTCAGTCTTTGAAACACTGAATGTCTCAAATTGCTGTTTAAGAACAGCCTTTTGCATCTTCTTGGAGTTTGCATTGCCTCCAAATCGTTTCTTGATTGCCTCCCACATCTCCTTAGCATCAAGGATGCCATGAAACCTTTGTAGATGCTCCTTAGGAATAGCCATAAGAAGCAAGGTTCTGGCCTTCTTTTCCTTCTCCACAGCCCTAATCTCCTCAGCAGATACTGGTGGCATTATTCTTATCTGCCCATCATTCCCTTGTGAAATTCTTTTCTTAGAATTTCCCTTTTGAATAACCTTCCATACATCCTATCAATGTACTCCAGATAATGTTCCATCTCCATGGCCCATATATCATATTCTTCTCTTTTCAGTAATGGAAGTTTTATGTTTGAGATTGTGGTAGTGGAAGGGATGGGTTGTTGTTGTGTTTGGGAGTTACTGGTTTCAGTTTTTCCTTCATCTTCATGGTTTGATCTCTCATCCTCACTGTTATGGATTGAAAAAGTTTTAGTGTTAACAGGCTTATCGAATTCAGACATTGTGTAGGGTGATTTGAGTGAGAATTAGGTTTTTGAGATTAAGCGTTCTTCGAATTCAAAGTCTCTAACCTGGCTCTGATACCACTTGTTGGTCCACGAATTGTAAGTGGATCTCTAAGTAGTCTTGAATACCTAGTAGATGGTTGGGATAAATCCAAACCAGTCTAAGTGAGAAACCCTAGACGATTGTTAATGTTAATGCGGAATCTTAACAAGAACAATGAAGAACACACACAGAGATAACACTAACTTCGTATATTACTTTTAATCACAATAGTGAAACTCGTACAACTCACACACAGAACTAACAATCTTTAGGGATCCTTTTATAACACAAGGAAACCCTAATGCTAACCGACTAAGAAGATATTCACAAATCTTCTATAAAGATACTTACACGTTTTGTATCTTTTCCTAACATATCTCTAACAGACTTTCCTAACTTCACGACCAGACTTAACATTATAAGTCAACCAGACTTAAACATACTACCAGACTTAACTTTGCATTACCAGACCTAATTACAAAGACTATATTACCAGACCTAAGTTGTCTTCTCTTGAATCGTATCATAATTCCCAACACCCACCCCTCACGATTTACGAAGGAGATACGGATGTACTTGGACTAGATTAATTTGCTAATTTTGGCGGGAAACACTTGCAACTTCTCCACTACGCATTCCGGGATACCTTTTTGCTACATTTGCTAGTCTAGCATCCGCAGTCGTTACACTACGCATACTAGACTGGGGGACATGATGACGTATAGTCCGCATTCGGGTCACGAACCCGACCAATGGACGCTACTAACACTTAAGCCCATCACGAATGGGCTCAAGCCCATCACGAATGGGCTATCACGATAACGGTTTGGGCTCACGATGGCCCAAACCCAAAGTTATTTATGGTCTTGATATAGGATATCTCTTATTTATGGGATATGTATCAAAGGACCGACTTAGGCGGATACGCCGAAGGGTAAGGAACACGAAACCAACAAGGATTTCGTGTTTATATATAGAGCATCTCGGCTCTCATTAAAAGGTACGAACTAATAACCCTAACTCTTCAACTAAACCCTAAAACCGATTACTTACTCTCACGCCGGAGGATAATCGTGGGAGACAATCCCACGATAAGCCTAACGGTGTCTTTTTATTTTCTTAGTGCGCAGGTCTCAAGCATTAAGATCTAATTGGTACGGAAACAAGGAACGCCCAACTTTTGTATCAACAGTAGCGTTTGTTTTAAAATTCCAAATTGCGTTTTTAGAATAGTGTGCTTAGAATAATTGTTCCATTAGCCTTAGTAATTGTTTTTGCTTATTATTTCATTGTTCGTAGTATAAAATCACCAATCATCTCTCTTTCTACACCCGGGGAAAATACATCCGTTGCGTTTTCCTTTGGAAATAAAAATATTACATCAAAAAATGGCGCCGCTGCCGGGGAAGGCTTGAGAAGAGTTTGAATTTCGTTCGTTGGATCGTGTTTTGAAGACCCTTCCTCGAAAGTTTCTCGTTTTTTATAAAAAGAAAAAAAATACAAAAAGAAAATAAATAAAACACTTTTCCTAAAAGTGTTTTCAAAAATACCAATAATATAACCTCACTTTTTCTGAAAAGTATTGTAAACCATTCCGAATAAACAACAAAAGAGATCGTGAAATTAAACGTTACTCAGATTATTTCTTTGCTACAACCTATACACGGGGTTTAAGGATGGTCTTGACATTAAATTGCAGACCGAAATAGGCGGGTTTTTAATCACCTTCGAGTGGACCTTTGCTTCTCCGCCATGCTGCGCGTAGTTTTGAAAGAAACAAGTACGGTTGATCAACGATCACCAAAAAGATAATAATTCTAATTTTTCCTTAATAAAAATCCAAAAATATTTTATTTTCAAATTTGGTTTTCCTTTTTGATTTTGTGTTTGTTTTTGGTGTATGCATACCCGATCTTCTACTTCTCACCCTCTTCTTTCACCGCTCTCAAATCCCGAGAGAATTATCCGTCACAATCACCGAGTTACATTTCCAACCGAGGAAATGGACGACGATCAACACCCGCCGATGGGTGGTGAAAATCACATGCCAGCTCTCGATCTCCGAACGATGGAGGAGTTGTGCCAACCCACAATGCACGGACGTGGTGGCCCAATTGCCCCCGTAAATATCCAAGCCGCCGATTTTGGACTTAAACATCATATGATTCAACAAGTCCAAAACTCGTGCCAATTTCATGGCTTGCCGGGTGACGATGCCAACAAACATCTTGATAAATTTATCACCGTCACCCAAAGTATGAAACAAAATGGGGTCTCCGATGACGCCCTCCGTCTATATCTCTTTCCTTCTTCCTTGACGCATCATGCCACCGCTTGGTTTGATCGTCTTCCCAAGAACTCCATTCATAACTTCGATGAAATGGTTACGAAGTTCTTGGCGAAATATTTCCCACCGTCGATGGTGACGAAATTAAGGAACGAGATTAGCAATTTCCGTCAGCTTCCCGATGAATCCTTATTTGAGGCATGGGAACGCTACAAGTTGTCGATTGATCGGTGTCCGAACCACAATATGTTATTGGTCACTATTATAGATACATTCTATAACGGTTTGACTTTACGACACCGTGATACGATAAATGCTGCTGTCGGTGGTACGTTCATGAAACGTCGCCCCAAAGAGTGCTATGATCTTATTGAAAACATGACCGCCCACCATAATTTTTGGGATTCCTCTGCCGAGAGGAATGAGTCAACAAGATCTAGCACTGATTCTTCGACCTCCGAGATAGCCGCTCTTTCTAAACAAATGAATGATATGTCAACGGCTATTTTAAGAATTCATCAGACTATGAATCAAAACAACAACAATCAAGTCAATGTTGTTAACCATAGTTGTGAAACGTGCGGTGGTCCACATCCGTATTTCGAGTGCCCAGCCTCCGGTGGCTACACTCAAGAGAACATTTACGCTGCTACGGGATCCTTTAATCAGGGAGGTAACGGTTATCAACCCCAAGGAGACCGTAATTTGCTCAGCTACCGTTCTAACAACTTTCTCGGACCACCCGGTTTTACCCAAAATCAAAATCAGCAAGTGCAAAACCGCAATGTTCAAAATAACCAGAATCAAAATCGGGGTAATCAAGGTTATCAAAACCAGGGAAATTTTAACCGAGCCCCAAATCAAGGAAACTTTCAAAACCCGAACCAAGGCAATTTTCAAAACCAAGGAAATCTTAATCAGGGAAATTTTCAAAACAACAACCAGGGTTTTAATCAAAATAACAACCGAGGGCCAAATCTTAACAATAATCAAAATCAAGGATTTGTGCAAACTCCATCGGCCTCGGATGAGTTATTGAAACAACTGATTCTTCAGAACCAAAAATCTCAAGAAGAAATGAATCGGTTGTTGAGTAGTCAAATATCTGAACTCAAGAAGGCTTTAAATGATCGACCCTCGGGATCTGGAACTCTTCCTAGCAACACGATCGCTAACCCGAGGGGCGATGTTAAGGCGATCACTACGAGGAGTGGTGTATCATATGATGGACCCACGGCTTCGACTACCGCTTCTTCTCTTCCTCCCAAGGTAGTCGTCCGTGAAACCGAGGCGACAAAGGACACGAAACTTCCTACTAATAACGGAAGGACCGAAGACGTCCAACCTCCGGTTGTCCAGCCATCTGAACCAAAGTGTAGGTCACGTAAATAATCTCAACAATACACTCATTAATGACTTAATGACACACGAACTACTAGTTATCTAGATATTAAGCTACGTATAAAAAGTAATAAGCTAATACAATAAAGTAAATAAGAGAATAAGATGAGAAGAGAATGATGGAAGGCTTTTCACTTAATTCGGTTCATACACAAGCAGAGCTTCCGCACTTACAATAGAAAAACCAACAATGAAAATGTATCCCTTGCCTTGTATTTATAGGCAATGGGAGGGGGAATCATTCTAAGAATATTCCCTTTGCATGTGACTAATATTTTAACTCATGTGACCGGTCCATGGACTACTAATGGACCGGTCCAAAATTACAAACAATATAGTCCTAATAAACGTACAACATTATAAATGAACAAGACTTGTAAATATTTAAAACATGTTCCTAACAATCTCCCCCTAAGTCTTGATCATCAATGTTGCTCGACGTCTTCTTTGCTTCTTAGGCTTCCGACGTCTTTATAATCTTTGTTTCTTTGTTCTTGAACAATGATGATATGTTATCGTCTCTATCTGCCAATCTCCAATGTCTTCTCGTCTTCTCCATCATGCTCATATGTCTTAGACTTGTTTTCTGCAACTTGTTCTCACTTTTCAATCTTAAACTTGTGAAAGGTTGAGGTGCTTGAACTTTTGACTTTACTATATCATATGTTGAACTTTTGATGTTGTTAAGTCTTTGAGAGAACATTTCTTCAAGATATGAACATGATGGAGTCTTGATGGTCGAACTTCAGCTCCTCAGCAGCAGCAGCAGCAGCAACAGCACGAACCAACCGATACTTACAGGCTCAGACTTGAGATCATCAACAGCATAATGTTAAGACTTTCTCAAATCCTAACCCAGACCGTTCTGAACCGGATTCCCCCGAAAGGGATTACACGGACACACCGAAGTGCACCCACGATTCAGTGAGTTGCTGGAGATCACCCCACGACTGTAGACCGTTTGGAGCAAAACACTAAGCGTAACCCACAAGGAGTTACCGAAGTGACCTGCTGACAGAGTTGTTTGATGTTGCTCTGGCAGGATTTCCATTCAATCATTGATAATCACAATTGTGACTTCTCTCATGAATGTTCTTGGCAGATTGCTTGAGATCTGCGAAGGACACTTTCTTAATTTTACATCTGCTGCCCATGATATAGAACAACAGAGTAATACTAAGTGTACCTAAGAGATCTTTTATGAATCTCATGGCTCTAGACTCAATCAGTGCACATTTGTTTGGTCATCGGAGGCATGGAGCAGATTGCCTCCTTTTCAATATCAACACTCTCGTAATGAGAGGTCGATAGATGATGAAGGGTTCTCCGTGTAAATGAAACAAATGTCTTTTGAGAGACACTTGAGTGGCTTAGAAGGTTTATTAGTGCGTCACTGGGTCCATGACGTCTTTTGTCTTCAATACCGGTGATGCTCATCAACCAGTAGATTATGAATTGAACCCGGTGTCTGCCCTAAGGTTGAACAAATGGAGGGCTATTTCTTTTCACCCTTTCCTTTACTTTTCTTTTTAATTCTTCAACCCCTTCTTTCTCCGTTCATTCATTTTCTCCTTTTTATATCATACCTAGGACTTTCTAGTTCTAAACTATTGGTATTGTCCTTGGGTAGATCCCTCCGGCTCTGGCGGATCATAGGACGGTTTTCCCTAACCTTAGTCACCTTTTAACTCCATGACTATCCTAATGATGCCATAAAACCAAAACCATTGAAAATCTCTCAAAGTGTCGATAATTGTAAAGACATTTTGTTGACACCTTAAGAGTTTGATGATTTTCAGAAATACTCCCCCTTAACATGTGCGCATAAGTAATGAATTTTGAAATTTTCACATGCCGGAAAGAGTTGGCACTTTTGAATTGATTGACTTTCAATGAACCTGATCGTCGCGAGACATGCTTACATCACCAGTTAAACTGGCTTGAAATTATTACCCGTCCGGATCAGATTCAAAGATTATCGCTCAAAATCGGTACATTCTACTCAGACACGTCCTTTGCGAGACACGCTTACATCACCAGATAAACTGGCTTGAAATTATTACCCGTCCGGGACATGTCCTTTCGACTACTGACTTTTCTATTCGTCAATTCGAGGGTCAATTCTGAGTTTGAGCACGCGAGATTCCAGCTGATGAGACATCATATTTTAATCATCTTTTTCTTCTCCCCCTCAAAAATAGCATACTTATGATGTTTTTGGAAAAACGTTTATGATTAAAATATGCCGTTTTTGAGTTTTAGGGAAGAAGTTTCAAGAACATTGATAATTTATTTGAACAAAGATTATGTTTTCAAATACTCCCCCTTAACGAGGGAATACTTGTCCTTATGAGTAGAATGTTTGGAAAAACGTTAGAAAACATTCTGGTTTTAATTCTGCTCATAAGTAAGAAGCTTTCGCTCCTTTTTCAGGATTGAGGCACTGAAGCGTACCTCAGGGTCCTTTCTTTGGGGTTCGGGTTGTACACTGTTATGTGTGCACAAGCCGTAGTCATATTAACAGTCATAAATAAGTAAGAATATTGAATGAATATTGAATATTGAAATCAAATTCTTACAAATTAACCGCCTCTGCCAAAAGTGGTGAATTTTGGATCTGTTCTTTGGAATAATCTGATGGCAAATGGAGGACGACCACTAACATATGTTTCCAATCTCCTCATCTGATCCCTTCGATAGAGCCTTTCTTCGATTGACCAGATAAAATTCTTGACTTGCCTGAGCTGCTGATGATTCCATTTCTTGTGCTTCTTCAATATTTGATCCTGAACCCGTATGACTAACCCATCTCGAACATTCTTTAGAGTATCATCACAGAACTTGTGAATCTCTTTATGTGGCATGAAACGGTTAGTGTTTGTTGCACTTCTGTAGACGAATCCGAAGACAGGGTCGGTCTTGAGCAAGTACTGAGGCTCCTTGTTGTCAGTAAGAGTAAACATTGGTTCCTCAAGATTCAGCTTCATCTGATAGCTTTCAACTCCAAGCTGAAGATCCTCTACACGTTCTTTGATAACCGTTCTTTTGATGAAATGACAGATAGCCGTGCTAAATGCATACAGAAGAGTAGGATTGAGATGATTCAGCTTCCCTTGTACTTTCATCAAATACAGATCTTCAATGTCGTTGATATTGAGTTCCGGAAAATCTGCTTTGTTGAATGTGTAAATAAGATCATCTTGTCTGCGAATAGAGATCTCGGAAATGAATGTGTATCCAAGCTTTTGTGAACCCTTAGCATCAAGCACCGCCTTGATATGAAGATCACTGAACACCTTTTCATGAGATGCCATGAGGCCAAGCTTGTACTTGTACCACGACTTGCGTTTGTCAAACCAGTGGTGAATTCCAAGTTCAGCGTCTCGATCATATTTTGCCCGTTTGTTGATGAAGAGTTTACGGTGTCTAGCTTCTTCCTCAATGGCAGGATTGGTGTAGTTCGCAGCAGGAGTGAATGTTATTGAGGTAGCATATTTGACTTTACTCGAAGCCCCATGTACGAGTAGTTCCAGATCTTGATTGAAGAAGAATGCGAATGGAATTTCTAACATTCCATGATATGGTCGTATCACAGGAAGTAGTTTTGTCCAGTCAGTGATGTATGTATGTTTCTTACTGTCAAGACCACCTTCCCTGTATACATCTGGATTTGTCCAATCAAAGTCTTTGGATAATGCCCTAGCAATGTTCTCCAGATGATATTCCAACTCAGCGGCATTTGCAGATTTATCTTTTAAAAGGATGAAGGCATCATTCTTTATTCTTCGAAGCTCTCTTTTTGTCATCTTCTTAATGTTGAAAGCATGTTTGACTTTCTGAGTATATTCAAACGTGCTATCTTCTATTTTGGAAGCTTCGTCGTCGATGATCTGGGCCTCTGCAAGATGATTGAACCAGTCGTTTCCTTGTAAGTCTTCATCAGTATCCAACCATGTTACCACAGCTGGTTCTTCAGACGGTTGCTTACTGCTGGAAGGTTTAGACTTAGCTGGTTTTGGAGGTGGTTGAGGTGGATCGTCTTGAGGTTGAAACTCAATGTCATCATTAATGAAATGTTCAAAATGATGCTCAGTTTCCTTTGGACCAGATTCTTGATGATTTGGAGATGGTGAAGAAGTTCTTTGTTCTGGTGGTTCCTGAATGTGAAGACCAGATCCACTCCTAGTCCTTTGTTTCTTTTGTGTGGAGTTTGGATCAGGATCCTCAGTGTCATCATCAAGAATCCTTTTACCTTTATCAGCAGCAACTTTGCAAGAAACTTTTTCAATATGTACTCCAATAGACTTCATAAGACTAATATCTTCAGGAGAAGGAGATGTCATAGCATGGAATCTGTTGAGAAGTTCAAGTTTGAGTTCTTCTGTGGTGAAGTCTTTGCGTTGCTTGAAGCCAGAATTGGAGATGATTGCTTCTTTGACCTTGATATCAAGTTGAGTATTGACATTCTCGTTAATATTCTTCTGTAGATCAGCAGTAAAATGTTTGACATAATGTCTTGTCTTACTTTTGATATTATCTTCTATATCAAAAGAAAGAAACTCATCCATGTTCTGCTTTGTTTCTTGCATCTCCTTGACTTGATCGGACAGACCCTTGATAAGATTTTGCATTTCTGACATCTGTTCTTGCATCTTGCTTTCTCTTCTTGCTTGAGCAAGTTTGGCTGCTTTCTTGATTTGCCTGGATATTGGTGAGAGAACTTCAACTCTTGTGACTTTGGCGATTTTACTCACATGTTTACCTTTCATGACTGTTCTGATTCTTTCTGCCAATGTTGCTTTGCCTTTGTTTGGTGGTGATTTAGATGGTGATGGAGTGAGTGATGGAATAGATGATGATGAGTTAGGTGAAGCAGAATCCTTGTGAGATGAAGATGAAAGTTTTGAATATTTTCTCGGTGATTCTGGAGGAGTTTGATGCTTGGGAGGTGACTTAGGAGGTGAGATAGGTTTGGGAGAAGGAATGGGAGGAGTTTGATCATGTGGTTGTTGTTGAGGAGACTTATTGAATGGATCATTAAATGGAGAGATAATGTAGTTATCTGCTTCCTCATCCTCCTTTTGTTTCCTTTCCATTTCTTCCTTCCTTTTCCTTTCTGCTTCATTAATTGCCTCCAGCTCATTTGCAGCTTCTGTAGCCTTTGATCCAGTAATTTCTTTTTCTTCATCAGAATTTCCCCATTCATCAGTGTCAGCATGGTGATGTACCTCCTCTTGATGTGGGATGTCATCAAACATTGAATCGGAAATTTCATTTTCTATAAAGATTATCTTTTCAGACTCCGATTGTGTTTGATTCTCCAAGTTGGTTTGATTGACTAAGCTTGATTGAGGAGGGGGAACCGTAGATGTAGCCATAGCGGGTTGATTAACCTTATCTGGCTGAACTGTGGAAGTTTGTAAGACACCGGGTTGATTAACCGAATGAGAGGATAAAACTGGTGCTGGAGTGACTCCTGATCCTCCTGCTCCCTTGGCAATCTCTTCCTTCTTCTTTGCTTCCAATTCCCTCATAACTTTCTTCTGTAGTTCTGCTCTTCTTTCTTCATCAATCTTCTTCTGCTTAATACTTGCCTTAGCAGCATTCTCTAAGTCAAGCTCTGTTTGAAACTCGGCTTCTTGCTCATTAAGTATTTCTATTTCTGGTTCAGTGTCTTCGGAGGATTCAGAGGATTCATCACGAATACCAATTTCTTCAACTTTTGGTTTCGGAGCAGTCTTAATAATTCTCCTCTTGCTTGGGGGTTGTTTCTTTGGAGCACTTGATGCACTTCCAGTTTTACTAGCTCTACTACTTTTGGAACGAGTCTTGGAAGAACCTGTTCCCTCAGTCATTTTAGTGATGCCGACAAGCTTCTTCTCATAGGCTTGAATGTAATCTGCGTAAGCAGGAGTTTCCTTGACCTCTTCAGTAAGTAGAACATCAAACAGCTTAAGACCTTGTTTGTGAGTGCTATCCTTTGGAAAGTATACTGATTTGAAGTCCGTGTCCATCTTGATCACATGTCTTTCTCTGTCTTCGGGTCGATTAGAAATATCATGATGCTTATCAAGGAGAAGACTGATCAACAACTTAGTATAACGAACAAATGGGATTTTAGTCAAGGGTTTTCTAAGTAGACCATGCATTTGATACATAAGATCTTCCCAGATTAGAGCAGCAAAATCAAGGTTGTGTTTGGTAACAAATCCCCAGAAGAGTTGAGCATGAGAAAGTCTTGGATGTTCGTGTCCACTGTCTCTTCCAGATACTGATCGAATCAGAATATAGTACATAGCTTTCCATGGTTGAGGAATGGACTTGGCATTGATATTTGAGAGGATGTTGAGTGGAAGATCTGGATCTACATCATATCCAATACCAATGAGAAAGTTGAGAATGTCTTGTTCAGTGGGTGAAGGCCAGTATTGTCTTGAGGTATCCGGTGGATTTGGTAGAGATAAAGCTTCACGTAGATGTGCTGGAGTGACCTTGACTTGTTTTCTGTCAAGAGTGCATGTGAAGAATTTTTTGTTGTCATCTGGTTTGATAGTGCTCCACATCTGATGAATGTAAATTTCAGGAATACTATCTGAATCTTCCAAGATACTCCTGCATTCATGTCTTTTGAGGATTTCGATGACAATTCGACAACTTGGTTCAGCACACTTGATGTTGTCGAAGACCACTCTTGAATTGTTCTTGCCATACTTAGCCTTGAATCCTTGTGGGAATAACTCTGCTTTGGTGATCGGTGGAAGTGGTTGTTGTTGTTGTGAAGACATTGTGGATGATCTGAAACAGCATTATGAAACCAATTTGCAGGATATATGTGTGTTAACATTAGTTGAGATTGAGAGTTTGCACATAACATCCTTTATTAATATGATTGAGCAATCGTTAAACTGTGAATTGATCATTTTAATTTGCATAAGAATTTTTCTCATAAATTTGACAAGACTTAAGGAAATTGGAATATTAACTGAAATTAGTAATTTCTAAGACAGATAGTCAAAGACGAGAGATTTTGACAAATGCGAGAAAAATTACCAATTGCCAGAGAATATATCAATTGCGAGAAAAACTTGTCAAATGCGAGAAAATTTCCAATTGCGAGAAAAATTTCCAATTTCGAGAAAAATATCCAATTGCGAGAAAGATTTCCAATTGCGAGAAAAATTTCCAATTGCGAGAAAAAAATTTCCAATTGCGAGAAAAATTCCAATTGCGAGAAAAAGATTTTCAATTGCGAGAGCACTTTACCATTTGCGATAGCAACCACCAATTGCGAGAGCAATGGCAATTGCGAAAGCAAATGACAATTGCGAGAGCAATTGCAAATTCGAGAATATCTTATACAAGAAATTCCGAAACCCTTTTGACGACGATTCATTCACCAAGATCTTGTAATTCACAGATTAATGATTCCACACTAATTGCAATAGGTTCACAAAGCTATTTTATTCATTCTGTCCAAGTTATAACAATTTTTAACCACAAAATCTATAGAATCAAACTGCTTGTGCATCGTGTTCTTGATAAACCCTAAATTTCAATTAATGATTAACTGATATTTCTGGGCTTAATCTGAGGCAACAAATATTCAATTCTTATCATAACAACAATATTACAACACTTTAATCACACCAAAACATTCACATCCGATTTTCCCCAAATTATGAACATAAACCCTAAACTTACGAATAATCATTCAGATGAATTTCTGGAACAATTAAGCACGCATTTATGTTACATAATCAAGTTCTAAGTATACAAGTACAAGCATAATCACTCAGAAACACATAGGATTAAAAAATCCCAAATCTACGCAAACCCTAGAAATTCGACTAATTATTATACACAAATTCCACCGTTGGATCTTTAATTCCTTGAAAACCATATGTTATAATCACTTAAAAATCATGGAAACACTCACAGATTTGTTAGAACTTGAACGGATGATCAGATTTAATTAGAGCCATTGATTGGGTTGTTGGGTGATAGTAAATGCGAGAGACAAGAATCAGAGATAGTAAATGATTTGCACAGTAGTTACAGATTGCATTTAATCCTTTACTATTAACTTTTATCCTATTTCCACAATTAGTCCCTTAACCTCAATTCTTAGCACAATAAATCCTAACCAAACGATTTTCAAGAATTAGCACTTTTAGTCCTCTAACAATTTGTAATCATCAAAGTCCTAACAATCAAAACCAATACAAAGCAACAGTGTTACAGAAAACATGCAAGTACAAATTTGTAAAATATTTGTAAAATTTTATGTCTCCCCCTCAACATTTGTTCAGAAATGAATAAAGACAATTTTAAAATGAACAAAATGTTGAATGAGAATTTGTACTTGCACACACACCTTTTTTTTTTTTTTTTTTTTTTTTTTTTTTTTTTTTTTCACTTAATTATTTACAAGATAGTTTGGATGTTTGACTCAATTATTTGTTTTTGAGAAAGTTTGTCAATTCTTGAGGAGTCAAACATCGCATTCCAATTTGGTGAACCAATGTCACAAAACGTTCATGAGGTAAAGCCTTCGTGAAAAGATCCGCCAATTGGTGTTCCGTTCCCACGAAATACAACTCAACGGTACCCTGCTCCACATGTTCTTTGATAAAGTGATATCTGAGAGCGATGTGTTTGGACTTGGAATGTTGCACTGTGTTGCACGAGATAGCAATAGCACTTTTGGAGTCGCAGTACATCGGGATTTTGTTGAATATGTAACCATAATCCATCAGTTGTGATCGCATCCAAATGATTTGAGCACAACAGGCAGACATGGCTACATATTCTGATTCCGTTGATGATAGAGACGTATAATCTTGCTTCTTTGACTGCCAGGATACTAGCTTATCACCGAGGAATTGAACACCACCAGATGTACTCTTTCTTGTATCAATACATCCCGCATGATCCGCATCTGAAAAAGCAGTTAGTGCAAAACCAGAATCCTTTGGATACCAGATCCCCAAGTGAATGGTTCCCTTGATGTATCTAAGGATTCTTTTAACAGCAGATAAATGTCTTTCTGTTGGGTTAGATTGATAACGTGAACATAGGTATGTGGCAAATACAACATCCGGTCTGCTAGCTGTGAGATACATAAGAGACCCAATTATACTACGATAATTTGTAGGATCAGTGGGTTTCCCATGTATGTTAGCATCTAGCTTCGGGGATGAGGAGGACATAGGGGTGTTATAGGTGTCACTAGTTGTCATGCCATGCTTCTTTAATATCTCTTGTGCATATTTAGACTGACTCAAGAATATACCACGAGGTGATTGGTGAACTTGTAATCCTAGGAAAAAATTTAATTCACCGATCATGGACATCTCAAAGTTTTGTTTCATAAGTTTGGCAAAAGCGTTTGAGTACTTTTTATGGGTAGACCCAAAAATGATTTCATCCACATAAATTTGTACGATGAGAATGTCCTCCCCATGTTTTTGTATAAACAGAGTCGGGTCCACAGATCCTTTAGTAAAATGATTAGCAAGCAAGAATGCAGCAAGTTTATCGTACCATGCCCTCGGAGCTTGTTTAAGGCCATAGAGAGCTTTCTTAAGCCTGTAAACGTGTTGTGGATGTTCTGGATCGACGAAGCCCTCTGGTTGTGAAACATACACCTCTTCACGAAGTTGTCCGTTCAAAAATGCTGTCTTCACGTCCATTTGGTAAACTGTGATGTTCTTATGAGCCGCGTACGCCAGGAACATTCTCACTGCCTCTAGCCTAGCCACTGGAGCAAAGGATTCCTCGAAGTCAATTCCTTCTTCTTGGCTATACCCTTTAGCAACCAACCGAGACTTGTTACGAATAACCGTTCCTTCTGCATCCAGCTTATTTTTCCAAATCCATTTTAATCCCACAACATAAACTCCATCTGGTTTCTCAACGAGTTCCCAGACTTCCAATCTTTTGAACTGATCCAACTCTTCTTGCATTGATTCAATCCAATTGTCATAAGTCATGGCCTCTTTGATATTTTTCGGTTCAGCTTGACAAACGGTGAGAGCGTATATGCAAGTTTCACCATCTGTGTGGAGTTTCTGTCGTGTCATAACTGGTTTATCTGGATTGCCAATCACATTTTCTAATGGATGATCCCTTGTCCATTTATGAGTCGATGGGTAGTGTTGAATGTTGTAATGATGATATGACGGGTCTATGTTGCTCGAGGATGATTCTCCGGTATCTGGAACGGTTGGTGGTGGAGCAAATGGATTAAAGAAAGCGTTCCCGTCATATCCTGATGGTGTTGGAACATTGTTAGAAGTGGGGGATGAATCTTCAACTGCTGGTTGAGGTGTTTTCTCCATTGATGATGATGGTTCAGGTTGTGGTGCATCAGTAGCAACTACTGTAGATGTAGATGCTGATTGATCAGGTGCTTGATGTGGAATTTGTTGAGCAGCGGAACTGGTGGAAGCATCTGATGCACTGGTAACACGAACGTCATCAAACATAGGTGCAAACAAATCTTCCAGATCCTTCCTGTTGAAAGGTAGGGGTGCAGATGAAGATTCAGGAAAGTTCAGACGGTTATGTGCGGGTTCTAAGCGGTCTTGCTCAGAAGCCATATCGGTGAGTTCATCAAAATTAGCGTGTATGGTTTCTTGAATATCCCCAGTCCGATGATTCCAAATACGATATCCCTTGGAGTTCTCACAGTATCCAACAAAGATCCCAATATCTGCTGTAGCCTTAAGCTTGCCAAGATCATCTTTATGATTCTTCGGATAACACAAGGCTCCAAAGATATGAAAATGGTTGATGTTTGGTTTTCTTCCTTGTATAAGCTCATATGGTGTTTTGGTGTCTCTTTTGGTGATCATTGCACGATTCTGAGTATAACAAGCAGTATTGACAGCTTCAGCCCAAAGATAATCCGGTAATTGAGCATTGATCAACATAGTTCGAGCTGCTTCCACGAGCGTACGGTTTCGTCTTTCAACTACACCATTTTGTTCCGGAGTGCGAGCTATTGAAGTCTGATGAACAATCCCATGTTTCTCAGTGAATTCCCGAATGATTTGATTCTTAAATTCAGTCCCATTATCTGTTCTGATGATTCGGACGGTGTTGCGAACTTGAACTTGAATTTTTGTGAGAAACGTGATGAGGATAGTCGGAACTTGATCTTTAGTTCGAAGGAAATAGACCCAAGTCCATCGTGAGAAGTCATCTACTATTACCAGAATATACTTCTTCCCGTTAATACTCTGAACTCGCATTGGACCACACAAATCCATATGAAGCAGTTGTAGGACATGGTCTGTACTGTGTTATGTTTTTGGAGGAAAATGAGCACGATGACTTTTCCCTTGTTCACAAGCAGAACACAAGTGATCCTTGGCATATCTGAATTTTGGTAAACCGTCAACTAATTTCTTCTTGGCAAGGTCAGTCATGGTTTTAAAATTGAGATGAGACAGTCGTTTGTGCCATAACCAAGCCTTTGTGGGATGAGCCTTGGAGAGTAAACAAATAGGAGTAGAAGCTGTCATGCCATCAAAGGAGATAGAATAAAGACTGGTTCCGCGTTTCCCTTTCATGAGGTCATTCCCTTGAAGATCACGAATAAAGCATGTTTTCTCCCTGAATGCTACTTCCAAGTCTCCATCGCAGAATTGTCCCACGGAGAATAAATTATGACCGAGCCCTTCAACATAATACACACGGCTGATTTCGATGTTCCCATTAATATAATCCCCATAGCCCATAATTGCAGCGAAGTGATCATTCCCGAATCTGACCGTTCCGATAAACTTTGCAACAAAGTTTTGAAGAAGTTTGAGATTGCCGGTCATATGTCGGGAGCACCCGCTATCAACAATCCAAAGGACGATTTGAATCACCTGCATCACAAACATCGGAAACAGATGGAGAATTGATAACGGTTGGATCCGCTTGGTTAGTTACACAAGAGGTTAGTACTTTAGGTAACCATTTAAAATCAAATGTGTTCTGTAACCAACGTTGCCAGGTCCAACTAGTCTCTGCCTTTTTCCTAAGGTATGCACTAGGTGATTTTATAGTCTTGGATTTGGGCTTTTCCATATTCTTCTCAGAAACATCTAGTGGGGGCATTCCTAAAATGGACTTTTCACTGGTTTTAAGCCTAGAGGAAGCGCCACTATTTCGTTTCTTTCTCTTAGTCAGCAAAGTTTTAGCAACACATTTTGTATGATCACCAGATAGTATGCTATTACGACAAAAAACACAAGTAGCATCAACCAAAACATCTTCATTAACATTTAAAGATTCAGCATTTGTTACATCAATCTTAGAACTAGACTCAGATAAGTGCAATTCTATTCCTGATGTTACATTTGTCTTATTCAAACTACTAACTGGAACTTCTGCAGACTGAGATAACTTCATCCTAGGTTTCTTGACTCTATTCTTCCTCTGTTTCTTGTGAGTCTTGGAATGGCTGACCTTAGGTGTGGTTTCTAGTCCTGTGGAAGTACAAGTAGCTGAATTAGTGGTTACATCAGATGCTTGGGTATGTTTTTTGTCCACTACATACATCCCTGGGGCAATCTTATGATTGTTTGTTTTGCCTGTGTCTAAAACTCTGATTTTCTTCTTCAAATCAATAATGATGTGTTGGAACTCTTGATTTTGAGAATCTAATTTTCGATTGAGGCGGACTGTGTCATTTCGGTTTTGAAGAATTTCATCCAGTTCCTTTTCATTTTCAAACAATTTAATTCTTAAAAAAGCTTTTGTTTCCTTAAACTTTTCAGGAACATAACTGTTTTGAAATGATAAAGATGCTATAAGATGTTGAAATTTAAGTTCAAATTCAACACTCTGTTTTTGACACCAGTCAAGCCGTTTTTGAAGATTAAAAGCTTTGTTTTCCACATCATTATTGAGCTGTCGAAGAATCTCATTCTCATGTTCCAGATTATCAATCTCCATACGCAACATTTTACTATTTACAGCATGATCATTCATAATTAAAGCATTACCAGATTCATAGAGTGAATTCATAATCACAGAGACTACGTCATAACACAAGACTTTTTCCAAGAGTCGATCATTTTCTTTTGCTAAAAATTTCTTTTGAAGTTTTTGACGTTGAACCTTGTCATCTTTAGCTTTGAAAATGGATTTCATAGATGCTACTTCCGTTTGTAACTCCTCTTCCCATTTTGTTGCGCATTTCTTCAGATTTCTGACATGAGGAAGAATTTTCTTTTGAAGAATCTCTTTCTTTTCTTTTTGAACAGGAGAAAGAAAAGAAGAGATAGGAATTTGAGAACTAAACTCAATTTCATTCTCCAAAAGAGAAATGTCGTCCATAAATGTCTTAAAATATCGAAGAACCCGACATTTTGGAGGCATTTGTGGATCAGCAAGATCCTCTGTCAGACAATCTTTGAAATGTACAGCAGTCGTGGGGACAGAAGTTATAGACGAAGGAGCATTTATGTTTTTGTATGTTAACGTTTGTTCTGGATGGTCCTTAGGAGGGACAAATGATTTGCTCAAATGAGGTAGTGCATTATAGTCGTAAGGTACTTTTGAAAATTCTTTTTGCGAATTGGATCGACCCTCAATCTTTTGTGCCAGAAAATCAGTTTCTTCATCAACAGAGTACATAACAACACGTTGAAAGGTATCATCTAACAAAAATGTTGCATCGTATAACTTGGGATTTTCTGTGAGTGCTTTGTGCGAATTACGGGGTGTGTCACTTCCAAGTGCAAAACTTACTCCTTTAGGACTTGGTTTTACAGTTAGTTTTTGAATTTGTGTTACCGAATTACCCGTTTTATACACAACATTTTGAAATTCTTTGAGTTTGGTTTCCAAATCCAGAATTTGATCAAGATATGAGTCAACACATCTCCTAGTAGCTTGCTTTTCTTCAAGAAGGTCCTTCTGAGATGTAGAAAGCTCAGATTGAGTTTTTAACAACTCAGAATTTAAAGCATCAATTTGTTTTTTGAATTCAAATTAATCCTTTTCTTTTTGAGAGAAAAGCTCAGATTTGGCTACGGTTAACTCACGAACTTGACTTTCTAAATTTTGAACTTTTACGTATTCTTGTTGGAAAGCCATTTCAAAACCTTTTTCACGTTTATCTTGTTTAAGATATCCTGAAAGTTGTTGTTTGTAGCACTCATTATCCTTTGTTAACAATGCAATCTTTTCTTTGAGCTTTTGATTGATGTCATTGCATTTTTTTATTTGTGACTGGGTGGTCAATAACAAGGCCTGTAATTCCGAATCTTGATCATTCAAATGATCTTTTTGTTCAATAGGATCACAATGGTCATCATCAATGAGATTATCAAAAGAAACAACGGTTTTATCATCATCAAATGATACAACCGTGTTAATTTGATCATCAGATGGTGATGAAAATGAATCATGTTGGTCAAAAGTTTCGTTTGTAGATGAAGATACAGATGGTGACGCAATTTCATGTATGAGACATGTAGAATCAGGTACCTGAGAAAGACCATCGGTATCATAGACCGGGCCTGACTCGGACATATTCATTTCTTGCATATTAGCCATAAGCATGACTGCAGCATTTGCCTCTAGATCCTCCATTTCATCATCTGATTCCACATTAGCCATAAAACTTTGATCATTCTGAGTCAACATCCCAGCAGCCCTTTCATCTTTGAGTGCCATCATAAGAGCCTCTTTGTGATACTGATTGCCCATTGTTCTTGGTTTCGGACAAGCATTAGCCATGTGACCGTTCCCCCCACAATTGTAGCATGTGATAGACGTATTAGCAATGCCTTTCTGACCATTCCCAACATTCGAATTTCCTCTCTGAACATTCCCCAAATTGTTTCTGTTTGCCCCTGCAGTATTGAATCTATTTCCTCCTGACTGAACCCTTTGATTACCATATCCACGATTTCCCGAACCATATCTGCCTGAAGACCTGTTTTGAATTTCAACTCTGCCATCATGAACAACTGCCTGATTCCTGGTATTTGAAGATGAACGAAGACGGTTGTTGGATTTGGTGAATCTGCCAAATGCATTAGCAATCAATCCAAATGCTTCATTAAGTGAATTGAAGGCATCCTCTTCTTCATCATGATCTGCATTTGAGTATAGTATTGAATCGGTGTTGTTGTATGGAACCAGCTGGTTTTCAGAGTATTGCAGTGGTGCTTCATAAGGAATGATTTGATTATGAGGTTGGGGTGGAGGACTTGGTTGAAAAGATGAGTGTCCAAATTCCTGTTGTGGTAAAGAGAAGTTAGATTGAGCAACGAGAGCAAGTGAGTTTGGTGTTGGTGCTGGTGTGAAACCTCCTCGTGCTGCAATTTCTTTATCCACTTCTGATTGATGTTGTCGGAGGTAATCATACATGAGACCATATTTGACATCACCAATTTTCTTTGTCTGCCTTACAAAAGTTGCATATTTCTGCCATTCAGGACCAAGGCATCCAAGGAATTTGGAGTTGACAGCAATCTTTGGTAACTTTATATCATGACGATCAAGATCATTAATAATGTTGGTGAAACGGTGGTAGTAAGATTCAATGGTCTCCCCTGGTTCCATGATGAAGTGAGTGTACTCCATATATAATTTGGACTCAAGATCTTCTTGGTTTAACTCTGTTCCTTCCATGAGAAGATGAACATGTTCCCACATATCTTTGGCTGTCTTTTGAGCATCAATACTTCGGTAGATAGGATTGGGAATTCCTTGAAGTATGAAAGACATGGCCAATTGGTTTGCTTCTTGTTGTAATGTTTGTTCATTTGTGTAGTTGGCAACCGGAGTGGGTGTTGATGTTTCTTCTCTCTCTGAAGTTGCTGGAACCACAGTAGCTGGAATAGGATAGGGTCCTTCTTCAATGACCTTCTTGAGATATTGACCATGGGGTTTTTTGAGTTCAACGAATCTGAGGAATCTACTAGCCCATTGCACGTAGTTACCCGGAGTTAGCATTGGTGGAGTTTCTTGACTTCCAGCTTCATGACGTGATTGCTGACTACTAATTGCTTCACACATCTTGTTAAACCAATGAGGTTCTCTGGAGTATGATGAATAATTCTGTAGTTGTTGATTCTGTTGCATGATTTGTTGTGGGGATACTTGTGGTGGAGAGAGAAATTGATGCTGTTGTACAAATGCTTGTTGTTGTTGATACTGAGGATGAAATTGTTGTTGTTGAGGATGTTGCTGTAGCTGATAGTAGTAATTGAAATGAGGTGGTTGAGACATTTTGTTGGATCTTTAGATAATTAAGATGTGTTTTAAGAATTATGAAGTTTGATTTTTTAAGTTTACTTAATGTGCTTAGTCCAATTGCGATAAATACTGTTGGAATTGCGAGAGATTCTGAATTGCGAAAGAGGTTGTCCAATTGCGAAAGTCCTGAGTAATTCCGAGAGATTTCTCCAAATGCGATAGAAAATTGTAATTGCGAGAAACAATGTCAATTGCGATAGAACTTAGCAATTGCGAGAGATAACTCTGAATTGCGAAAGATCAAGCAATTTCGAAAGATTTTCAAAATTACAATTTCGATCACGTTCTCAAACTTTTATACAAAAGATGAGAATAATTCCAAGTCGAGGTAGTTTCACAACTTTTACAAAGAAGGAAACACCGAGTACCAAATCCGAAGAATCTGATGAATTGCGAGAAACCCTTAAACCAGTCCAATTGCGAGAAACCCTTAAACTAGCAATTCCGAGAAACCCTTGTTACCAAATGCGAGAAACCCTTGAATTGTTGCAAACCAATTGCGAGAAACCCTTCTTCTTCGAATTTCAACCCAGAACGTTGTTGAATGATGAAAAACGTAAAACTTATGAATATTAACGATTAACACATCGAATTTGCACCAGATTTTACAACGTTATCATTAAAATACGAAGATTTGATGAAAAAAGGATTTAAACAACGATTTGCAAAACTCACTTTTTTTCACACTTTTGACGCAAATGAACTACAAAAACTGACGTAAACTATTAAAACCAAATGAAATACTGATTAAATCTATTCTTAAAACACGAACCTTAACTACCTTTGGCGTATGATACCACTTGTAGGTCACGTAAATAATCTCAACAATACACTCGTTAATGACTTAATGACACACGAACTACTACTTATCTAGATATTAAGCTACGTATAAAAAGTAATAAGCTAATACAATAAAGTAAATAAGAGAATAAGATGAGAAGAGAATGATGGAAGGCTTTTCACTTAATTCGGTTCATACACAAGCAGAGCTTCCGCACTTACAATAGAAAAACCAACAATGAAAATGTATCCCTTGCCTTGTATTTATAGGCAATGGGAGGGGGAATCATTCTAAGAATATTCCCTTTGCATGTGACTAATATTTTAACTCATGTGACCGGTCCATGGACTACTAATGGACCGGTCCAAAATTACAAACAATATAGTCCTAATAAACGTACAACATTATAAATGAACAAGACTTGTAAATATTTAAAACATGTTCCTAACACAAAGGTTGTGCTTGAGCCTGAAAAAGCTCCCATAAAAACAACACTTCCTTATCCATCGAGATTGAATGATCAAAAGCTCCGCGAAAAAGCTTCAAATCAAATGGAAAAATTCTTCCAAATCTTTCAAGAATTGCATTTTGACATAAGCTTCGCGGACGCTTTACTTCTGATGCCTAAGTTTGTTTCTACCATCAAGAGTTTATTGAATAACAAGGAAAAATTAATTGAATTAGCAAAAACTCCTCTGAATGAAAACTGCTCAGCGGTAATTCTCAAAAAGCTTCCGGAAAAGCTTGGAGATCCCGGAAAATTTCTCATTCCTTGTGAATTTCCGGGGATGGTTGAATGCTACGCCTTGGCCGATCTTGGTGCTAGTATTAACCTAATTCCATTGTCCGTTTGGGAAAAACTTTATCTTCCGAAACTCACCCCCACTTGCATGACTCTCGAGCTTGCGGATCGGTCCATAACCCTTCCTAAGGGTGTAGCCGAGGATGTCTTTGTCAAAGTGGGGAAGTTCCATTTTCCTGCCGATTTTGTGGTGGTTAATTTTGATGCTGACCCCCGGGTTCCTCTTATTCTCGGAAGATCATTCTTGAGGACCGGGCGGGCTTTGATTGATGTGTATGGAGAAGAAATAACCTTAAGAGTGGATAATGAGAAAGTAATTGATGAAGCGAAAAGTGTACCGCTTTTAAGGGGTCATTTAAGCCCTAAATCGTATTTATTTGATCAAATATTGCCCTAAATCGTTCCTTTTGTCATTTTAGGTACTTTTGAGGAGAAATCTGGAAAAGGAGGCATTTTGGACGTTTTTGGAGCATAAAAGTGAAGAAAACGGCAAAGTCTCAAAAATCGGCTAAAAGTTACCTTTGACGGCGTCACAATTAACCCCAGACGGCGTCATGCCTTGGCAAGAAAAGTTGGACGTGAAATTTACTCATGATAAGCCAGTGAAAATAGCATGTGAATTCTGACGGCGTCACGCTTTAACTTGATCAAGGGCGTCACGGCTTAAATCAAAAGGGGACGACGTCACGTTCAAGGTTCGACGGCGTCAAGCCTTGATAAGCCAGAATGGATTTTGGAAGAGCTAAAGAGGGACGGCGTCAAGAAGGTCATCCGGGAACCCTAGAAGCGGCGAGGTGACGGCGTCACACTCCATAACGTGACGCCGTCAGATCCAAAAATCTATATATAGTTTTCTAATTTTTTGTCATGAGTGGAGAGCTTAGTGTGTGGAATTTTGGGAGAAAACCCTAAGACGAATTTAGCTCCTTTTTCAAGGCTTTTTTCCTTGAAGATCTTCCATGTTACATTGAAGATAAGTTATCAATTAATCATTCAATATGTCTATGTGTTGTTTGATTTTATCTTATTCTTGTCTTTTGATTAACATGTTAGGCTAAATTTATCTTGTGTTTGCTTAGATCTAATGAAACCTAGCTATTGATTATTGGTTATTAGTGTGTTATTAGTTGTATTGGATGATTGTTTATCTATGTTAGGCTTAAGAAAACTGGCTAACTTCCTATTCGGTAACTTGCTTGAACGTCTTAAGAAACATGAACCAAATGCGTACTAAAGGTTTTTATGGTTGTATTTAATGCACAAGCGAATTCTAGTGATCCCATGTTAGGAGCTTCCTAGCCGGCTCGACATAGGAGTGAAGTAGGAGCTTGTAGAGTTGGGGAAGTAAGTACGCCACCCCACGAATGGTATTAAGGAATACACCCGTCATCCACGCGACTAATACACACTAATTAACCGGTAAAAGATAGTTAGGGAGTAAGGAAATCTAAGTAAACACATTTCTCTACACATAAGTTTCTCACCAACATTTTATTTTCAGTTATTTATTTTATTTGCATTTGTAGTTATTTGGGTTAGTTGACTAGCAACTAATTCCGCCCACTCCTTCAAACCCGAGATTTTACTTGCTTTCATAAAAAATATAAAAACATAAAAAGAATCTTCCTCAACCCTTAGACCTAATTAGAGTAGTCTTTCACACCTAACGAACACTATTCCCTGTGGAGAACGATCAATCCCCCGTACTTACCACTACACTATACTACATCGGTCAGGTACACTGCCTGGTGGGGTTGTAAGCCTCTTGAGATCCCTCGAGAGGTAAAACCTGTTGTAAGGTTACAAAACCACGCATCAAGTTTTTGGCGCCGTTGCCGGGGAATAGTTATTGTTTAGGTTGAATTTTTATTTCTATTAGGTCTACTCACTAGATTCCTTTCTAGTGAGATTTTTTATTTTATTTTTCTAGGTATTCTTTAGTCTATCTATTTTCTTCGTTTCTTTGTTCGTAACCATTACCATCCGACATCATGGAAGATGGTAATATCCTTAACCCCCACAACCCACCTAATCGTTTCCAATCAAGCGGTTCCAACTCGAACCGTACTTTCAACAACAATCCTTCCGGCAATGGTAGTACCGATAACTTTGAAGGATTGATGTCTCAATTTATGGCATCTCAAGAAGCTCGTTTAGCCAAGTTTGAAGCCGATTTCAAACAAAAACAAAGCGAGATGACCAATAAGATTGACACCTTGTTGAAAGCCCTCAATGACCGAGAAATGGGAGCACTCCCTAGCAACACGGTCAAGAACCCGAAACTAAACGTCAACGCTATTTCATCGGTTTCGTCCCCTAGTTCTTGTCCACAATATTATTCGGTCAATTCCATGAGCACGTGTTTCAAACAAACCCAAGTCGTTCCAAATGACCAAGAAGTTATGACATTCAAATTGGTCAACAACATAGTTGAAACACCTCCCACTCAAAACCTTGACGAAGAATTCAAGGAGCTCCACCTTGAAAGTCCGGTTGTTGATGTGTTGGATGAGAAGAAGCTCAAGTTAGGCGAAAAAGGGACCGCCTTCGTTCAAAACAAACTACCTAAGAAGTTAGATGATCCGGGCTTATTTGTTCTACCTTGCAAGATCGGTAATTCAGAGGCTTATGACACATTAGCCGATCTTGGATCAAGCCTTAACCTACTTCCGTTACCTCTCTACACCTCTCTAAAACTAGGAAAACTTGAAGAAACCGAGGTGATAATAGGTTTAGCGGATGGGAGTGTTGCTTACCCGGTTGGAGTAGTTAAGGACGTGTTAGTGCACATTGGAAAACTAACCATTTTAGCCGATTTCCACGTCCTTGATATGGTTAGCGACCCTACATGCCCCTTGTTGATAGGTAGAGGATTTTTGGCGACCGCTAGTGCTATGATTGATTGTAAGGAATCCAAGATAGCGGTAGGAGAAGGAGATACTTGGTCAGTCTATGATGTTAAGAAACATGCCTATGATACAAGTGAGGAACCAACACCACATTGGCTAGAATCAAATAGGAGACCATCTAGATATGGACCTTGGATTGATAGAGACTTCATAGGACCCCAACGCCCATTTTACCTAGAAGAGGACTTTGTTAACCGAACGCATTCGGTAGAGCAACTCTTGGCTAGGGACACCGAATTGGATCCATTTGAAGATTCTCTAGTTTTTAGAAAGATGATTGATTTCCTAGGAGTTTTGCCAATTAACCTAGGAATGAATAAGTGGATTTGTAAGGAAGATGATCATAAGTGGAATTGGGATAAACCACCCAAAGATGGAGATGGGTCATGGCATATCAAGATGACATTGTATGACCCGGATGGAGAGAAGTTTGAGAAGATATATCGTACTAAGCGGACCAATAGGAAACTTCAATCCAAGCTTAACCCTAAAGACGTCCTCGATGACGAGCTCACTTATATAGGGTAGCGTGACTTTGAGTCTAGCTACAAGACTCGTTAATAAAGAAAAGCGCTTCTTGGGAGGCAACCCAAGCTTTATTTTATTTATTTGCTTTGTGTGTTTATTTGTTTGTTTGATTTTATTTGTTTTCGTATGTGTGTTTAATTTTTATTATTATTGATTCATGTTCAAAAGTAAATTGTGAAAATTCTTTATGTTGTTTTTAACTTCGTCTTAACTACATATAAAGGTATTTTGCAAAAGATAAGTGTAAGGGAAATCTAAATCGGTTTATTAGAACACAAATGAACATGAATCATAATAATATTAAATTAGCATACATATTAGTGTTTGTTTGAGTCAAATGCTTGTATCGAGTCATAATGATGTTTTGCAGGATTTCCAGGAAGTAAGGTAAAGGTTTTTCCAGAAATTTTCCGGAAACTTAAAATGAGAATTTTTGTCAGGTCATTTCTGACGGCGTCAGGGTTTATAACCTGACGGCGTCAGATTTAATTTTCAGAAATTTTTGAAAGTTTTGTTTTTAAAAAGTTTTTATTAAAATCTCCAACTTATAATCTCCAGGAATCTGCAAAATTATCATTCCACAAGCATTATATCCTTATATATAGATTTTATCCCGCCGATGTTATGCAGGTTTTCGTGTTTGTTTTCTCAGGTTTAACAGGTTATTTTGGACAAGGAGATGTTTATGGAATCAAGCTTATGGCGATGCATTAGTCATGGAGCTTCAACATTACCTTGGAGGAAGATCTAACCGTGTAACTTCATTATCCACCGAACGAATCAGGGGAGTATTTGATTTCATTCTTTTACTTTATGCTTTTACATCTTGTAATTTGAACATTGGGGACAATGTTCATCTTAAGTGTAAGGGGAGGGTAAAAGTACGATTTTAGAGAATGCTCTTACGCTTGATTTTTGTTTGTTTAATAGTAGATGTGTAATAAAACTGAGATAAATACCTGTTAGGGCAATTTTAGTGCCAAATTTAAAATTTTTTACAACATATAGGAGTGAAACTTTGATCTTAATGAGCGTCTCACGGATAGGAGTTATATGACTAGCACAAAAACCGTACCACTAAAAAATTTTCCACCCCCAAATATGTGAGGTTCGCCCCTAGAATTGGTAGGAAAAGCATTTATGCTATGATGTGTGTACCGGTAGCACTTAGATTCTAGAACTTGCGTTAGGACCATTCCAAGGCCAAAAGTGAGACTACATTCGTGTAGTTAGATTTACTACATGATAAGAGGCATTAGGATTAACCCATTGTTTTACACCTGTGTTTTTGTTATAATTACTTTGGCTACATTGGTCAAGTAATTCTCCCACACCCTTTGCGTTGTACTCATATTTATTACATGATACCCCTAGTACACCCCTCAGAGCCTATCTTTTCGTTTCAACCTTTAAGCATTTTACTTAAAGGAAGAATTTGTTACACCCCACTTAAATGTACACCCAAATCGCCTTAGCCTACCTTGTATGCACTCACTTTTAGTGCATTATTGTTACAACATTTGTTTAAACCCAAGTTAATTATCTAATTGATTACATGGTTGCTAAGTCGAGTCATATTCTTGTACATATTGTTTTGGGACGATTGGGACTCATGGGTAAAGTACTAGTATAATGGAGTAATGGGGATGAACATCACTTATTACCCCCATATGTGCTAATAATTTTAAAAAAGTACTCCAAGTTTTTCAATTATCTTAATTCGAGTCATTAGAATAGTAATTTGTAAAGTTATGTAAAAATTCAAGTGTAAGGGGGATGCAATGCCCCTATGATGTATTATTTTGGATGGTAGGGCAAAAGTGTATGCAAAAAAAAATAAAAAAATAAAAAAATAAAAAAATAAAAAAAAAATCGAAAAATCAAGAAAAATACAAAAAAAATGAGAAAAAGAAAAATAGAAAAAAAACATACGGACTACCATCCCGTTTCATTTTATGTTTATTTTTATGTTTTTGTTTTTGTTTTTGTTATTTCATTTCTAGCTTAAGATCGAGTCTAGTCTTGGCTTAGCAACATTGTATAGTACATGTAATTGATCAAGATCTTTAACTCGCCACCAGTGAAATATCCCTTATCCAACAAAACCGTGTTTTCCTTTTCCCTACACCTAACGTTATAACCCATTTAAAAGCCCTCTTTGATAGTTTATCTTTGGTGCTTACGCCTAGTGGAGGAGGTTTTCGATCCTTTCCCAAGCCTATGGTAATCTATTTGCTATGACAGGTAGTGAGAGATATTATACGTTTTCATTTATGAGATTTATTTTGATGACACTTGAGAGATGTGAGTATCTAAACACTACTTGTGAGGTGCTAGTTTGTAATCTCCGTGCTTATTATGATTGAAGTGAAACGATTATTTGTTGTAGTTACTTTTATGTTAGCATTAAATGACCCCTAACTTGTATTTTGATTAGAATAAAAGCGCATTTGCTTGAGGACAAGCAAATCTCAAGTGTAAGGGTATTTGATGAAGCGAAAAGTGTACCGCTTTTAAGGGGTCATTTAAGCCCTAAATCGTATTTATTTGATCAAATATTGCCCTAAATCGTTCCTTTTGTCATTTTAGGTACTTTTGAGGAGAAATCTGGAAAAGGAGGCATTTTGGACGTTTTTGGAGCATAAAAGTGAAGAAAACGGCAAAGTCTCAAAAATCGGCTAAAAGTTACCTTTGACGGCGTCACAATTAACCCCAGACGGCGTCATGCCTTGGCAAGAAAAGTTGGACGTGAAATTTACTCATGATAAGCCAGTGAAAATAGCATGTGAATTCTGACGGCGTCACGCTTTAACTTGATCAAGGGCGTCACGGCTTAAATCAAAAGGGGACGGCGTCACGTTCAAGGTTCGACGGCGTCAAGCCTTGATAAGCCAGAATGGATTTTGGAAGAGCTAAAGAGGGACGGCGTCAAGAAGGTCATCCGGGAACCCTAGAAGCGGCGAGGTGACGGCGTCACACTCCATAATGTGACGCCGTCAGATCCAAAAATCTATATATAGTTTTCTAATTTTTTGTCATGAGTGGAGAGCTTAGTGTGTGGAATTTTGGGAGAAAACCCTAAGACGAATTTAGCTCCTTTTTCAAGGCTTTTTGCCTTGAAGATCTTCCATGTTACATTGAAGATAAGTTATCAATTAATCATTCAATATGTCTATGTGTTGTTTGATTTTATCTTATTCTTGTCTTTTGATTAACATGTTAGGCTAAATTTATCTTGTGTTTGCTTAGATCTAATGAAACCTAGCTATTGATTATTGGTTATTAGTGTGTTATTAGTTGTATTGGATGATTGTTTATCTATGTTAGGCTTAAGAAAACTGGCTAACTTCCTATTCGGTAACTTGCTTGAACGTCTTAAGAAACATGAACCAAATGCGTACTAAAGGTTTTTATGGTTGTATTTAATGCACAAGCGAATTCTAGTGATCCCATGTTAGGAGCTTCCTAGCCGGCTCGACATAGGAGTGAAGTAGGAGCTTGTAGAGTTGGGGAAGTAAGTACGCCACCCCACGAATGGTATTAAGGAATACACCCGTCATCCACGCGACTAATACACACTAATTAACCGGTAAAAGATAGTTAGGGAGTAAGGAAATCTAAGTAAACACATTTCTCTACACATAAGTTTCTCACCAACATTTTATTTTCAGTTATTTATTTTATTTGCATTTGTAGTTATTTGGGTTAGTTGACTAGCAACTAATTCCGCCCACTCCTTCAAACCCGAGATTTTACTTGCTTTCATAAAAAATATAAAAACATAAAAAGAATCTTCCTCAACCCTTAGACCTAATTAGAGTAGTCTTTCACACCTAACGAACACTATTCCCTGTGGAGAACGATCAATCCCCCGTACTTACCACTACACTATACTACATCGGTCAGGTACACTGCCTGGTGGGGTTGTAAGCCTCTTGAGATCCCTCGAGAGGTAAAACCTGTTGTAAGGTTACAAAACCACGCATCAGTAATGTTTAACATAAATCAAAACTCTAAACCGCTAACCGACAAATGCAACGTTGCTACGGTTAATCAAAAATCTGATCCCGTAATTACTTCCAAAAGAAGTGATTCGATTCTTTCCAGATTTGCGGTTAAGAGTCTTTCTGAAAAACGTGCTGAGCTCAAGGCTATGAAAATTACTCCCGGTTCAAGCAAATGGTTTGCGAGTTGTTCCGCGGATGTAAAGAGTATTCTTGATGATGATGAACCAGATTCGGAGGTCACAACGGAAGTGGAGGAAATTGCTAGCTCTAAGAGCACACCACTTGTCCCACCTCCGAAATCGATTTATCGAATTGAGATTTCTGAACCAAACGTTTCCGACTCTTCCCATCCTTCTCCTCCGATTGAGGGAAGTGTTATCTCGAGGGAAGAGATCGAGGTGTTCTTTGATGATGCTCCAATTTCGCCGGAAATTGTCGAGCCCGATGGTGATCCGGGGGAAGATGTGTCATTATTAAAAATGAAAGTTGATGAACCATTATTTTCCTTTTCCCCGGAAGACGTAATTGAAGAAGTTAAGGAAAAGCCGTTAGATCCTTTGGAGCACGAGCTCGAGGATGCTTTTCCCGAATATGAGAGTTTCATATTTGATGCTGAAGAAGAGAGTAGTGGCAGTCCCACTTCTCATCTCGATTATCTTCTTCCAGCTTTTGAAGCCTTCTACTTCGATATTGATCATTCGGAGGAGACGAGTAGTGGCAGTACCACTTCTCATACTTATATCTCTCCTCCCGAATATGATTCATTTCTTTTTGAATTGAATGATCTTTATCACGAGGAGTTCTCCGATGAACTCTCTCTTTTGTTATCTCCTCCGGAATACGATCATTTCTATTTTGATCTGGAGGAAGATACTAGTCTGGGGGGAGGTGTACCTTCTCATGAAGATTTCATCCCGACCCTCCCGCCCGAGATTCTTGACAAAACTTCTGCTGATGATGAAGAGTATTTCATGATAATTATCCAAATCTTTATGCTCTTCATCACATATACTGTGGCTTCTCCCATCCTTCACTCCTTCGGGAGTGAGGATACCATCTTTGACCCCGGTATTACCATTTATGGTTATTCTTTCTAAAATACCGTGGGTATCTCATCGGAGTGGAACTTTCGTATGCTTTAATGTTTATCCAAACATCTTGAATGAAAGTCCGATGGAGATTATCTCTTCCACTTGCTCCCCCAAGAACAAATGAATTCGGGGCGAGTCTAAGCTTTCCGACTCGATACTAAACAAGCACTTCGTGGGAGGCACCCCATGCTTATCCATCTATCTTCTTATCTATTTTCTAATAAGTGACGTGAGGAGGGCTGCCTCTTCCATATCTTGTGTTTTGTGGTTTTTTGTGATGTGTCCAGGATTGCCCGATGATTGAAGACTCTCGTGCTCGTGGTTTACTTCTCTCCACTCGAGTTTCATCATTCGTTGCTTATCCGATATCCTAAAATCTTTTCGTTTTACATCTATCTTTTGGCATAATTAATAAACGGCCTTAGGTTTATGTAGGAGAACCCTTACCTTTAAGACATTGAGGACAATGTCTCGTTTTAGTCTGGGGGTAATCTTTCGATTTGATTTTTGCCTTGCATTTTTGCCGTTGACTCATGCAACCCCGTTTTTTCCTCCAAAATTGAAAAAATCCAAAAAATGAGAAAAATTGAAAAAATTTTTGTGCAAAAATATAATAAATTTTGACATTTTTGTTGACTTTCCGCTGGTGAGAGTAAGAATAAAATTCTGACTTGACCGGGCGTGTTGAGCCCTAGCTTGTCCCCTTAACCATTTATAATCTATAAGCTCGTGCTAGTCTTTTATACAAGGAGCTAGAAAACGCGAATTCTTTTTATGAATTTGCAAGTTCCCATAATTGACTTTATATATGCATGGCTTGATTATTGGCTAAGCATTCGCGGATCTTATTATTTAAGATTTTAAATTTGCGAAGAACGAGAAATGATAGAGTTGTTTATAAGTTAGATTGCTAAACGTGGAGTAGTTGGATCTCTTTAGAGCTCATCAAAGTTACTTGTGGCTTTTTGTTCCCATAAGCTTGTTTCACCCAATAATAGTAATCTAGGAATAATTAAAGGTATTTTGGTTTTGGCGATAATTAGTTTTTATTTCTTCCTTAGAGAATCCTTGCTTATGAAAGTTGGGTACACATCAAGGTACTGTCAGTGTTACGGTGTAATAGGCAACTGATTCCTGATAGTACGTGCTATTGTCTCTATTGCTATAAAAGCCGTAGGACTCGGGATTTGGCAAAATATATAATGAATAATATAATAATAATAATAATAATAATAATAATAATAATAATAATAATAATAATAATAATAATAATAATAATAATAATAATAATAATCCAAAGCCGATAAAAGTTTTATGTTTCCTGACGGTTCGCTCCCGTTGACTCAGACTTCAATAAAGGCAAAGGAAAAATTCCAAGGTCATAATAGACTATCACATCTTGCCGGCTCGCAACCGATGTTGTGATTGTTATAAAGGGCCAAGGATTAAATACGTTAATGTGCTTGAATATGTAGATAAAGTGTTATAATGCCAAACTTCGACTCCGGGGATATCCTAATAAAAGCTTCTGTCTCTGGACTCGTAGATGAGTTGTTTCGGTCGTATATAAAAGGGATATCCTCAAAATCGTGTTAAATCAGAGACCTTGATGTGGACCTCATTTTTGTATGCAATGGTTTTTGAGGGAAGGTTTGGAAACTACTTAGCGTCTAAACTAGGTATCTTTATCGGATTAAAAACTTATCGAAACGAGAATATGAAGAAATTCATGTCTCACCAAAAATAAAATAAATAGAGGAAAATAGGAGTTTGGGAACAAGAGGTAATACACAATTAGCTTTTATGAGTAGTGTCGGCAATCTAACTTGTAAATAACAATGATTTCGTTTTTAAGCTTAGTTTGGGGACTTGTGAAAAATCAAGGACGACGAATTTTATCCGTATGGCCACTTCTTCATGAGTCGTGTTTCCTACTCGTTGACCCTAAAAGTTATTGAAAGATAATGATTGTCAACAAAACCGTCACATAAGGAAAAATACAAAAATAGAATAAAAGGAAAATCGGGGAGTTTTTATAACTTAAGATTTCTTAATCTCTTTTGAAAATTTTGCTACTTTTCAAAGTTAGTAAAAAGAGATTAGAAATTTTTGGATTTAAAAACGTGTTTTTATAACATTGCGTGAGGACACAGCAATATCTTAGTCTGGGGGAATTTTGGTATGTGCTTAAACACATACCTTTTCTTGACCAAAACCGGACCCAAATAGACCAAAAACTAACCAAAATGCCAAAGATATTTGTGTTTTTGTGTTTGTTAATATGCAGGTACGGATCTTTAGAAATATGGACAAAATCAAGCAAAAACCGGAAAAACGGGCACGAGACGTGGAAAAGATATTTATAGAGCCGAAGCCGGGAAATATTCGTCAAAAGAAATATTTTTGAAGAACGGCCCTTGGATCATTGAGAAATTACAAAATTGATCCCTTGATTAACTTTGGAGAAATGGCAGATTTAGTCCTTGAAGTTTCCAAAGTTACAACATTGGTCCTTATTAAAACTAAATCCTAAACCTTTACTACACCTAAATCTATCCGGATCCAAAATATAACCCAGCCTATCCCACAAACCCAAAACAACACAGCCCAAAATGAAACACCAACAGCTCATTTAACCAAGCCCACCCTTTTTATAATAACTATAAAAAAAAAACCCCGGATCAAAACACTTGACCCGTATCCCTATTAAACCCAGAAGTCAAAATACCCAGTCAACAAGAACAACTTTTCCCTCCACAATTACCTTTACTGTACATCTTCCCCACGAATTACCCTGCACCCCCCATTTATTACCTCACTAAAATATCTGCAATACTTCTAGAAGGACAAAGAATGACAGGTGGCATCAATCCCAGCACTCTCCATGTTGGTATCTCCACTACATCCAATTAATGGCCAAGATATAGAGATTGGTGCCCAAGTTTGATCCAAGGGTCGTGAATTGATCTCCTGAAGCTTCCAAGAGGAAACCCTAGCTCCCCAAAGGCCTATAAATAGAAGCCTTCTTCCTCACAGCAAAGGGTCCAATTTTTATGTTTTAGAAAATTGTTACCACTTTATTTTCTTGTCAAATTTACTGCTTTTCTTAGTGTAATCATGTCCATTTCAGTTGTAGTTTCAATCTTTTATTTGTAATTTTCAAAGTTTATTAATGAAATTTTAGTTTAAGTTTCTTATCAATTCGTATCTCTTTAAGTTTTAAGTTTCATATTAGCTTATTCATGTTCTCAGTAGCTTATTCAACTCATTTCTAGCTTATTTCCACTTTTTATCTCTTACTTTGTTCATCTCATTTTAAAAAGTCCAAAAATATTGAAAAAACACTAAAAAATCCAAAAATAATTCAAAAGCCCAGCTTCAATAAGCTGTTTTATCAATATTATAAGCTCATATAAGCTATTTAGTTTATTGTGAGCTTTTGTTGGGTTCAAATCTGTTTCTATCTCACAAATCACAAAAAGTCAACAAAAGTCAACTGGATGGTCAAATAAGCACTTCTGGAAGGATAAGCTGTTCATAAGCTGTTCTAGCATTGTAGTGGAAGTATTTGGCCTATCTAAAGATAGGCTTTGTTGAAGATAAGCCCTCTGTTCAGCTGAGGGAATTTTGTAAGTTTAATTTCATTTGTAGCTTATTTTGATAAACTGCTTTGTTAGTGCTTATTGCTTATTGAATTCTGCTTAAGAGTTGATTAGAATCTTAGTTAGTTATAATTCAATTGGTATTATAGCTTAATTCAGTTGGTTGTAGTGTTAAATTAGCTATAACAGTTTATTAAGGGGAGTTTGGATTAGCCACTGCTGAGTAAATGCTTCTAGGTACTGTTCATTTGCCTTTTTCTAAACATTGATCTAGCTTAATTAAGGGTGTTTGAGCTATTGTTGATATATTTTAAGGTGATTTAAGCATTTTTGAGGATTATGGTTGATTAGTGAAAATTTTTGGATCAATACTGCTTGATTGGTGCTCTTATTAGCTGAGCTTGTTTTTGAGGTAGCTTTTGGTATAAGTTTAGTGCAAATTGGTGTTTTAAGTAAGTCTGCAACCATTAAGTATCATTTCAGTTAAGCTTGAAAGTTTTAATTGCATATACTCATTTACTGCTGCAACAGATCTTGAATATGCAGACCTGCATATTAATTTTGTCCCACATCATCTAATTGATTGGTCTGCATTTGGTTATCTACTAGGAATTATTGTTTGGAATTTGGGTTACAAGTAGTTTATACTTCTAGATTTTAGATTCTAGTTTTAGTTCCACTTCATAGCTTATTCTTAAACTTAAAAGCTGTCTGCAAAATAGCCTCATCATCACTGCTCAGGCCTGCTAATTATTTCAGACCCCAACACCTTCTGTTCTTTAGCCCAATTAGGTTAGCAAATGATGTCACATTTTGGGCATAATTGGAATTTAAGTAGTCTGGCGTATCATCTTTTAGCTTCCTTTCTTGGATTCCCCAATTAAGCTTTTACCTAGCTTATACATAAGCTGCAAGTTGGCTTGTTGAGTACTGCTATTTCCATAACTTTGCTACTGCTAATCTGCTTTTTCTGCTTCTTCATTGTGCTTATTTGTGATCTATCAGTAGATTCTAGCTTCATTCAGTGTGATAATTAGTTGTTGATCATTAGATTATTTTTTAGAACTGTTTTGCTTATTTTTGGCTTTTTCCAAACTGCTTATTTCCATCATTCTGCTTATTAGGGTTTAGTTTAGCTCGGATTTCATTTTTCGTAGCTTTTAAATTTAATTTTAGATTTATCTGAAAATTTTCATATTTTTCCAATTCAGTTTACTATTTTTAAATCAATTAATTAGTTTCTTTAGTTTTTAATTCATAAAATAATAAATAAAAAGTCAAAAAAAATAAATTTCTTTTTTTTTTAAACTTTCTTTTAATATTTAGAGTGTAGGAAAAATCATTTTACATTTTTAGGATTTAAATTTTAGAAAATCACTTTTTAATTACGTTTTTAACATTCGTAGCGTTTGTTTTAAAATTCCAAATTGCGTTTTTAGAATAGTGTGCTTAGAATAATTGTTCCATTAGCCTTAGTAATTGTTTTTGCTTATTATTTCATTATTCGTAGTATAAAATCACCAATCATCTCTCTTTCTACACTCATTCACCACACATATTCGACAAACGTAAACGACGACTCAAATTCGACCTTCGTTGGGACACGACCCGGGGAAAATACATTCGTTGCGTTTTCCTTTGGAAATAAAAATATTACATCATACATACTGACAATAATGTTGTTGATCTACTTACAAAAAGTTTTGATGTAAGTAGGTTTCAATTTTTAGTTGCTAGTATAGGTATGATCAATCTTTAAAATCTTATCTCTGTATGATTTTTAAAAAGTTTTTAAGGATTTGTGCTGTTATTAATCAAATAAGTTGTTTCTAGTCTTTGCTATGTCTGTATGTTGTCTACTGCTAAGTTGGTTATTTTGTTGATTGTCTTGTGATTATTGTAAGATACTCTTGTTTGTGTTTTTGTGGTTTTTGGACTAATCTTTTGCAGGATAAGTCACAAGAGAATGGTTGATTAATGAGAAAAAGATGATTATGAAATTCAGGGGAGGATATCAATTCAGAATATGTGATAAGAGTGAATGTTTATCAACACAAAGATCATAAAAGTTTATTCATTAAGTGGTGCATTCATTACATAAGCAGAAGTTTCTTCATCCTAGACTTAATGGCAACATAATCAACACAAAACAAAACCAAACACAAACCTAACACAAAACAACTACTCTAGCTTCCTTTTTCCTTTTCCTTGGACATCAGGCATGGTCTTGTGGACTCCTCTGCCACCAATGGCATCAGATACCTTCAGGCAAGGGAGTCCTAGCACTTGTGTTCTTGGCTTTGGATTTTGCTTCTTCACAGGCACAGGGATCATACTCATTGATGATGCAGCCTTTTCAAACTCACTTGTTAGTAAGACTGATAGCACTTGGAGATCATCATCATCAGATGAGTCAGAAGAGGAGGATGAATCATTCACATAGGATGGGGGAGTTGGTAGTTCATCTGTTGAAATTTCATCAGAGGAGGTTGTTTCAATCTTTTTCTTTGACGTTTTGTTCCTTGAGCTTGAGGTGTAGTCTGGTGGAAAATAACCTTTCCATCCTCAGGAAACTGAGTCTGAAGACGAATCGGATGAAATCTCCACAACGTTTGATGGGGAAGGATTCATTGTGTTGAATTTTTTTTTTTTTTTTTTTTTTTTTTTTTTTTTTTTTTTTTTTTTTTTTTTTTTTTGATATGTGATGGATTTGTGTTGAAGATTCGAGGTCTTTTATAGAACCAATGGAGCATTAAAGTCATTAAATGCAGGGTTGGTATTAGGAATTAATTCCTTGCTGGAATTAATTTAATTATGGTAATTTTTGGTGGAGTTGACCAAAAGTTGGGTATTTATTTTGGGTAATAGTATAAGTGTTTGAAAGAATCCATTCTGCTGCTAAAGATTATGCTGCTCAAAGTTGAAACTATAGGATTCTGCTGCTTTGTTTGAAAGTGAAGGGACTATTTTGTACATTGGCGCGAATAAAGCCCTAAGTGGATCTAAACGGCATTATAACCCAATTTGATCTCACCAGTAACTTTGTGTAATAACCCGAAAATTTCGAATTATTAATTTTCTGTAAACCCAAAGCAATTGATTATGAATTTTGATCAAGTTATTTTATTCATCTTTGCATTCGAAATATTGCTATTCTTTTCTGAAAAATAACTAGTGATTACAAAACGAACCCTGTGACAAACTCACGTTCCATTTTCACTGGAACTGCACATGTACCGACACCGTGATAGTATGGCATGAGTAAATAAATCAAACGAAGAATGTACAGCACGAACCATAAAAACAATTACGAACTCGGAAGTAAACTCACATAATATATGACTACTCTAAAGATATGAACGCTCGAGCTGGAGATATTTAAACGAAGCCTGATCCGACACGGTCTAACGAGACTCGAGTAATTAAATTATCCACCTTACTTTTGAAATACTTATAAATATACAACTTTACATATAAAAATACATCCTATCATAACTTATATACAATAAACCCACTCCCTAAATAAAATACAACCCTACACCTCTAAATAAATAAAAACACACCCACTGACAATTCATTTCCACCCTCCTTGTTATTGTCGACTTCCCAAAACCACCATAGCATCACCTCCCTTTTCGATCCCTCCTTCCATTCTTAACATAATTTCGGCAAACCCACTGTCTTCAAAAAAAACACCATTCCCATCCATCTTGTCGCTTGCTACTTCCCTCGAAAACCCAAAACCGAACCATCCCCATCACAATTTAATTAGGGTTGACCAAAAATCCTTTGTCCCATTCTTGTTCACGGGATTACCTAAGAAATAGGGGCATAAGTATAGTGATATCACACCAATTAGGGTAGTTGAGTTCTCCAACAATCCGAAAGAGTTATGGAGCTTAACTCCATGGTCTTCTATAAATTCGTACCTCCAAGGGTTGTTCGAATCACACAAATAAACAACACACCAAAGAAATTGAGAAGTTCTCAAAGGTTTGGGTCAAGTTGTGATTCGGATAAGGAAGCCGTGGTGGGTCGATTTCGGAAGCTAGGATTTCGGGTTTGGAGCTTTTGGTTTCGGGTCCGATTAGAACTCTACAACTTCAGGTTATTTTTGTTACTTGAAATTTATTATAGATATTTTTCCTATTTTCATTCGAGTTACATAAGTTGGAGGATTAGGATTGTATATAAATAAATTAGAACATTTGTGGTAATTGATAAACGTAAGTGTGTTGATTAAGTTGCGTATGATTTTGATGGGAGTTAGTCAAAAGTGGTCTGATTTACTTAAAATGGGTCGAAGAGGAAGAATTGACTTTTAAAGTCATGAGTTAAATTGTTATGAAATAGTCAAAACTAGTGTTGTGTAAACGGGTCAATTGGGAGTTTTGACTTTTGAAGTCAAGGGTTGTTTTGGTTTCGAATTAGCTTAGTTATCGAGGATTTATAAGAGTGGTATAGTCGAATTGCTCATCGTGACATAGTCATCGAGTAGTTCACAACGAGACCCCAGGCTCGACCTTAGTAGCATTCCACCCTTTTCGCCAAAGTCTCAAGCCGAGACAGTCAAGGCTATTTAAAAACTTGGCACAAAACTTCTTTGAAACTCAAATAGAAAATTTCCAGACAACCCACGAAACTCAAAAACAATTGCATTTGCATAATTGAAAATAGAAAATTTGGTTTGATGTTAACGCTGGGCCGAAGCCCAGTAACCACTAAAAAGATATAAAAGTTGGGTGTCACTTGTATCGGGCCAAAGCCCACTAGAGAATTGGATTGTGAAAAAGGGCCACAGCCCACTTGCTTTGAAAATAAAACAGTAGGGTGCGTTTGGTTATACAATTTTTAGAAGGAAAATGTTTCATTTTTTTTAAAAATATGTTAACACTTATTAAAACCCGAGCTAACAATACGTCGAATATTAGTTATTAAAATAGTGACAAAAACGTATAACCGAAACACCAACAATTGTTATACGCCAACAATAAGTGCGCCGTAAAATAAATAGTTAACATGTACAACCCTAACATAAGTGTTTTGAAAGTTTATAAACTATTTTATATTCATCGAATCCTAAATCAGAAATGCAAACTAAATTATGCCATACTATCTAGGTCACGCGTTGGAGTAACTACACACCTTTTGATTCTATTGCATCACAGTTTCTACTACTATCAAGGTGAGTTCATAGTCCCACTTTTACTATGTTTTCAAATCCCGTGGGGAGATACATGCTATAAATCTGAACACAAATATTTTTGTATGCTATCCTGATTGATATTGCTAAGTTAATATTGCCTAAGTTATTACACCCGCCAATTTAAAAGTCCCTTATCATGAACCATTAATCACTTGCGAGTGAACGCGAATTTCGTGAATAGATCTATTGGAAGTGACATCCCATTTGTACTAGCCGGATGGATAGCCATAGTGTTAGCCGGATTGATAGACAAATGCACTTTATTCGAATTTGAGTATGGCAAAACTCCTACACCAGGGCATTTATCACCCATATCATTGCTATGATTGGGATATTTATTATTACTACCCCTACACGTTAAGGTTTGCGTTTCATGAGGCTTAGTGCAATATTTATCTATTTGATCATTACACCACAATATCATTTATTGTTTTCACTACTATCTGACTTGTGTTCAAACTATTTCAAACTATTACAAATAAAACACTGTGAATTCACTCAACCTTTGTGTTGACATTTTAAGCATGTTTATCTCAGGTAATTAAAGAAATCTCAAGCACGGAGTTGGCACGGGCATGGAGAAAAGACCCACCTTTGTTCCAAATAACTATATCATTCTTTTCAAACTCATCATCACTTTTGTGAACTACTACCCCTTTTTAATAACAAATATGTAATTTCTGAATATATTGAGTTTTCATTGAATGATATAAAATTTCTCTTTTTATCAAAAATCTATACTCATGACTGTGATCTAGTTGGTAATACCCCGTTTAAGTCTTCCGCTACTTCATAACGATTTTCGGGGTGTTACAGATTGGCATCAGAGCCAAGGTTATAGAGAACCAAATGCTTTTTCAAAAACATTGGACTATAACCGCGATTTCTAAAAGGACCATTTTAAACCTTACCACCCTATGCCCTCCGTGCCAACACTTTGCTACACTTTTGCATTGAGATTTGCTTGGCAGATTATGCATGACAAACGAATTTTATCACTATAGAAAATAGCATAGAGATTTGCTTGGTAGATTATGCATGACGAATTAGTTTTATCACCTACGAATGTTATTACAACTAATGCATGTTATTATTATTAGCTAACTTGCACTCGTTATTATCGGGATATTACAGTACCATGGCTTTTAATTCACTTTACTCTACCGATATCATTCCCCGTACTATTCGCACTTCCTCAGTTATCCAACTCATACCAAACTCAGACGATTCTTATGTGCTAACGAAGTCCACATCCACGTTACCCGATTCGACATTATTCTTTCCCTTACTCCCACACTCACTTATCCACTTACCACCGTCAGGGAGAGCCGTCATGCCTCAAAATAACAAGATGTTGGAGGGAGTGCCCAGTACATTCGAGGTTGACCAGAGTTCCAGGAGAACTCAAATGGAGACAGAGGATGACATGGTGTGGAGAGATATACCATGTATAGACGATCGCATTGCCACCATGGAGACCTGGGACTATATGTCTCATTTATCATCATTCGAGTCTTCAGACACTCCATACCCTGGAGCACCACTAGAGGACACAGAGACGAGTGTTGTTGCTCAGATGCAGAACCAGTTGGACTCGCTGACTAGAAGAGTAGAGCTTCACTCCGAGCACCTCGATGACCTACCAGCTGATCAGTTTGAGTCGTACGACAAAGACCTCCGTATATTGTTCAGGAGGATGAACATCAGAAGACAAGAGATCTCTGATGTGAGTTTCAGAGTTGATGCCATTGAGCATGCGCGGACGGTAGCCCAGGAGACAGTCCAGGGATTTCAGTGTAGGGTAGGAGATGTTGAGAGAACCCTACGAGCAGCCAGGGATACTGAGAGAACCCAGAGTCAGAGGATTACCGCTTTAGAGGCTATGTTGGCAGCACAGTTGAGTATAAACCAGGATTTACAAAGGCGTTTTATAGAGATGGATGACTTGGCTGAGATAGTTAGAGGTTTACAGCACGGACCTGGAGATGCACCAGGCACTTCATAGATCAGCCACGTATTGTTGTAGTAGTGACATCTTAACTTGCCCAGCGTGGCATTAATAATTTTGTATTGTATTGTTCTTTTGGAAACAATGTATCAAATTATTAAAACTCATGGTTAGTTATGATTACTATGTACCAATATTGATCTATGTTATGGTTGCTTTCTTCATTTATGTGTTGTGATTTTCTTTTATACGTCACCATATTATTCCATGCGTGTTGTGATTGTATTCAGACATGTCGTGATGATTGATTATGATGATTTTGTTTATAAGGATTATGAGGACAGTTATGACACCTCACTTGATTATATTAACCGTAAAATCTAAATATATGTTCTTGTGTCATTGTTAGAACGTGGCTACCCGCAACAGAACTACAGAAGCAGTCGCCGGATCGATCATGACTCCGGAGGAGATCCGCCAATTGATCACGGAAAGCGTGACCGCTGCATTAATAGCTCAAGCTGCAGCCACGACTCCTACTGGTAGTGCAACAAGGCCCACTGTCGAGAGCGAGCCAGTTGCAACCCGCAAGTGCACGTACAAGGAGTTCATGAGTTGCAAACCGTCAACCTTTAAAGGTACTGAAGGAGTGACAGAGTTAGCTCGATGGTTTGAGCGTTCAGAGACTGTCTTTACAAGAAGTGGTTGTGCCGAAAATGACAAAGTTGCCTTTGCTACTGGCACTCTAACAGATGATGCATTGTCGTGGTGGAACGCCACTGCTCATAAAATGGGTAATGATAGAGCTTACCAACTTCCTTGGGCTGAGTTTAAACAGAAGATGTTGAAGAAGTATTGTCCTCGCACCGAAATTCGAAAGATGGAAGATGAGTTTGACCGCTTGGTGGTAAAAGGATATGATCTTAGGGCTTATGATAGGAGATTCCAAGAGCTCTCCATACTATGCCCAACCAAGGTGCCGGATTTCGAGAAGACACTGGAAAGGTATGTTGAAGGATTACCCAGAAGCATAGAAGGAGATGTCACGGTGTCCAAACCACAAACACTGGAGGAAGCCATGGAGACTGCTCAAAAGTTACTGGAAAGGGAAATCAGGCGTAATCAAGCTCAGGGAAGCAACGATCACAAAAGAAAATTTGATGATCGTAGAAACAATCACAGCAACAACGACTCTCACCATAACCAAAGCCACAACTGCAACAACACACAAGGCTATCAGCAAGACCGGAACCGCCACCACAACCAACAGAATCGCCGGCAGGAAACTGCTAGGGCTTACATTGCCACACCTACTGGAACTGGGGGCTATGCTGGACCCGCTCCCATGTGCGACCGATGTAAGTTACACCATCATGGACCCTGTTTTGCTAGATGTGGAAAGTGTCAGAAAACTGGCCACAAGACCCAAGACTGCAAGGCCACAGGAGCCAACCTGCAACCAGTGGCCGTAGTATGCCATGGGTGTGGTAAGAAGGGGCACTACAAGAACCAGTGTCCGAATCAAGTTGCCAACCCCGTCAACAATGCTCGCGGGAGAGCATATGTGATGGAGGGAAGAGAAGCTCACCAGGACCTCAACAACGCGACGGACTGATGAAGTTTAGAATTTAGCAGTCCCACTCCCTTATGTATTATGGTGTACTAAGCCTACGACATCCCTAGTATCCGGATTTTTAAGACTACTTTCTGTTCTAAAAACAACTTGCTGTGATAATTCCCCATCTATTGTACTTTCTATTCCTTTCTGATTTCCATTTTATCAACAAATTTGTTATCACTCATAACATCTTTCCTTAAATTGCCATTTTGTAAACGACATGGGTTGAATCTATTTGAACACTGAGAATTATAACGACTAAACCGAACATCACATCATTGTTCCTAAATTATACATAGCCTAGCTACCTATGTCTAATTCAGGAGGGATCATGTTATGCTGGGAGCAGTTATTTATAAACCCTAAAACAAACTGATTCACCATCTACAAAAGCTGAAGGTTAGCAACTTTCTCTACATTCACCAAGTTCTCGACCGGAACCCTCATTGTTATTAACAAACTCCTGTGTCTAACGGGTAGGTTACCCTCACAGATTTTTGATATTCATGAAACCCTGGTCGTACCTTTGAAAGAAATTCGACTTGACTATAAGCTAAATTCTGTCGAAAAACCAATGGAGATTTTGGATAGAGATGTCAAACAATTAAAACAAAGCCGTATTCCTATTGTCAAAGTTAGATGAAATTCTAAGAGAGGACCAGAGTACACATGGGAATGCGAAGACCAATTTCGTGCTAAATACCCTCACCTATTCAATAAGACAACCCCAACCACTACCACATCTTAGGATTCGGGACGAATCCTGCCTAACGGGTAGGTACTGTAATAACCCGAAAATTTTCGAGTTATTAATTTTCTGTAAACCCAAAGCAATTGATTATGAATTTTGATCAAGTTATTTTATTCATCTTAGCATTCGAAATATTGCTATTCTTTTCTGAAAAATAACTAGTGATTACAAAACGAACCCTGTGACAAACTCACGTTCCATTTTCACTGGAACTGCACATGTACCGACACCGTGATAGTATGGCATGAGTAAATAAATCAAACGAAGAACGTACAACACGAACCATAAAAACAATTACGAACTCGGAAGTAAACTCACATAATATATGACTACTCTAAAGATATGAACGCTCGAGCTGGAGATATTTAAACGAAGCCTGATCCGACACGGTCTAACGAGACTCGAGTAATTAAATTATCCACATTACTTTTGAAATACTTATAAATATACAACTTTACATATAAAAATACATCCTATCATAACTTATATACAATAAACCCACTCCCTAAATAAAATACAACCCTACACCTCTAAATAAATAAAAACACACCCACTGACAATTCATTTCCACCCTCCTTGTTATTGTCGACTTCCCAAAACCACCATAGCATCACCTCCCTTTTCGATCCCTCCTTCCATTCTTAACATAATTTCGGCAAACCCACTGTCTTCAAAAAAAACACCATTCCCATCCATCTTGTCGCTTGCTACTTCCCTCGAAAACCCAAAACCGAACCATCCTCATCACAATTTAATTAGGGTTGACCAAAAATCCTTTGTCCCATTCTTGTTCACGGGATTACCTAAGAAATAGGGGCATAAGTATAGTGATATCACACCAATTAGGGTAGTTGAGTTCTCCAACAATCCGAAAGAGTTATAGAGCTTAACTCCATGGTCTTCTATAAATTCGTACCTCCAAGGGTTGTTCGAATCACACAAATAAACAACACACCAAAGAAATTGAGAAGTTCTCAAAGGTTTGGGTCAAGTTGTGATTCGGATAAGGAAGCCGTGGTGGGTCGATTTCGGAAGCTAGGATTTCGGGTTTGGAGCTTTTGGTTTCGGGTCCGATTAGAACTCTACAACTTCAGGTTATTTTTGTTACTTGAAATTTATTATAGATATTTTTCCTATTTTCATTCGAGTTACATAAGTTGGAGGATTAGGATTGTATATAAATAAATTAGAACATTTGTGGTAATTGATAAACGTAAGTGTGTTGATTAAGTTGCGTATGATTTTGATGGGAGTTAGTCAAAAGTGGTCTGATTTACTTAAAATGGGTCGAAGAGGAAGAATTGACTTTTAAAGTCATGAGTTAAATTGTTATGAAATAGTCAAAACTAGTGTTGTGTAAACGGGTCAATTGGGAGTTTTGACTTTTGAAGTCAAGGGTTGTTTTGGTTTCGAATTAGCTTAGTTATCGAGGATTTATAAGAGTGGTATAGTCGAATTGCTCATCGTGACATAGTCATCGAGTAGTTCACAACGAGACCCCAGGCTCGACCTTAGTAGCATTCCACCCTTTTCGCCAAAGTCTCAAGCCGAGACAGTCAAGGCTATTTAAAAACTTGGCACAAAACTTCTTTGAAACTCAAATAGAAAATTTCCAGACAACCCACGAAACTCAAAAACAATTGCATTTGCATAATTGAAAATAGAAAATTTGGTTTGATGTTAACGCTGGGCCGAAGCCCAGTAACCACTAAAAAGATATAAAAGTTGGGTGTCACTTGTATCGGGCCAAAGCCCACTAGAGAATTGGATTGTGAAAAAGGGCCACAGCCCACTTGCTTTGAAAATAAAACAGTAGGGTGCGTTTGGTTATACAATTTTTAGAAGGAAAATGTTTCATTTTTTTTAAAAATATGTTAACACTTATTAAAACCCGAGCTAACAATACGTCGAATATTAGTTATTAAAATAGTGACAAAAACGTATAACCGAAACACCAACAATTGTTATACGCCAACAATAAGTGCGCCGTAAAATAAATAGTTAACATGTACAACCCTAACATAAGTGTTTTGAAAGTTTATAAACTATTTTATATTCATCGAATCCTAAATCAGAAATGCAAACTAAATTATGCCATACTATCTAGGTCACGCGTTGGAGTAACTACACACCTTTTGATTCTATTGCATCACAGTTTCTACTACTATCAAGGTGAGTTCATAGTCCCACTTTTACTATGTTTTCAAATCCCGTGGGGAGATACATGCTATAAATCTGAACACAAATATTTTTGTATGCTATCCTGATTGATATTGCTAAGTTAATATTGCCTAAGTTATTACACCCGCCAATTTAAAAGTCCCTTATCATGAACCATTAATCACTTGCGAGTGAACGCGAATTTCGTGAATAGATCTATTGGAAGTGACATCCCATTTGTACTAGCCGGATGGATAGCCATAGTGTTAGCCGGATTGATAGACAAATGCACTTTATTCGAATTTGAGTATGGCAAAACTCCTACACCAGGGCATTTATCACCCATATCATTGCTATGATTGGGATATTTATTATTACTACCCCTACACGTTAAGGTTTGCGTTTCATGAGGCTTAGTGCAATATTTATCTATTTGATCATTACACCACAATATCATTTATTGTTTTCACTACTATCTGACTTGTGTTCAAACTATTTCAAACTATTACAAATAAAACACTGTGAATTCACTCAACCTTTGTGTTGACATTTTAAGCATGTTTATCTCAGGTAATTAAAGAAATCTCAAGCACGGAGTTGGCACGGGCATGGAGAAAAGACCCACCTTTGTTCCAAATAACTATATCATTCTTTTCAAACTCATCATCACTTTTGTGAACTACTACCCCTTTTTAATAACAAATATGTAATTTCTGAATATATTGAGTTTTCATTGAATGATATAAAATTTCTCTTTTTATCAAAAATCTATACTCATGACTGTGATCTAGTTGGTAATACCCCGTTTAAGTCTTCCGCTGCTTCATAACAATTTTCGGGGTGTTACACTTTGTGCGCCCAAAATTAAACCTAATTCAAACCCTAACACTTCTTTTCATCATTCGATCTAAAATCCCCAAATTCAAGACCCTAATTCACAATGTCGAGACGCACTTACTCCGCCGATCACAATCAAATAGCTTTTCTTCAGAAGGTTCCTGAGGCAGATGGATTTACTAAAGTCATTGACTTTCTTAATGCTACTTCAATTAGGTATGCATTAACAGTTAATCCAACTATATATAGATCCCACATGAGACAGTTTTGGTCGACTGCTACGGCTGAAACTCAAAATGGGGAACAAATGTTAATTGCCACAGTAGATGAAGAAAGAATAGTTGTTACTGAAACATCTGTAAGACGAATTCTTCATCTTGCAGATGATGAAGCAACAACTTGCCTTCCTACTTCTACTATTTTTGAGGAACTTGACAAAATTGGGTATGAGAGACCAAACACTAAATTAAAAATTTTCAAACGTCTCCTCTGCCTACAATGGAAATTTCTTATTCATACCATTCTACATTGTCTTAGCCCTAAAACAACTGGGTGGAATGAGTTCAGTACAACTCAAGCATCAGCCTTGATTTGTCTGGCTACAGGACAACCATTTAACTTTTCGGCTATGATTTTTGAAGGGTTGAAAAAGAATATTTCTGGAAATTTTTATATTTATCCAAGGTTTTTGCAATTAATCATTGATAGTTAATTACAAGAACCTTTTGAACATGAAAAGCCTTGTAAATGTTATGTGCTTGTAACCAAAATGTTTAAACACTTGAGAAAGAATGGGACTGGATTTTCTGGAACTATCACACCTTTGTCCCAACATATTTTAAACATTGTTGCTGCTGTTGCTCAGGGTGAAGTAGCTGAAAACCCCACAGCTTCCCATCACACACCCACTCCTGAAAATACAAGGGAATCATCTCAAAATGAAACCCAAAAGACTCAAACACCTAGGCATTCACAAGAAAAGAGCACTGAGTTACCTCAGACTAGTGCTAGTATGGAAGCAGATGAGGCTTCCACAGGTGTGGTAGGTGGGATGAGGAAAGGGGCTGATACTACTGTTTCCAACTTAGAAGTTGAACAGGCCAGTGTCAACATAGATAAGACCCCAACCATGGCAACATCTATTGCTGAGGGTTCTTCTGAACCTGAAGCACAAGATGGTAACTGTAATACCTGAAATTCACATAACATGTAAAATGACCATAATGCCCTCATAACTTAAAAATTTAATTAAAAGCTATATTAAGCTAAATAAATCCGAATTATATGAAATAAATTACATAAAGGTAAAATAAAATTTAGACAAGTCTCCAAATAAATTTTGTACTACCTTATAACATATGTATATAACTGAAATTATGTACTTGTTTTATTAGTTATGTTTAAATTGTTTTAAAGTGTAGATAATCACAAATTAATTAAGGAAAATGACCAAGTAATTAAAATCCTGATTTGGAGTCAATAAAAACCGAAATTCCAGCCCATTCTTCCCTCATTGTTCGGCCAAAAATATTACCCCATATATTTCCTTTATTTGTTGCTCTTTTTCTTTGCCCTTGTCGGGTTGGGGTGTTACAATTTATGGTATCAGAGATAAGGCTTCAGAAACCCTTAGAGCTTAGGCTTGACCTGTGAGGATTGGGTAGACATTAGGTTTTCGCACGCGCACTCTCTTTTCCTGTTATGCTCTGTCATCTTTCCTTGATTCTGCTCTGTCATATTTTCCTGTTCTGCTCTGTCATTCTTCATGTTCTGTTCTGTCATATTTTCTTGATCGTCGGCTTAATTCGGAGTTTGCGGATCCGTCAGCATGTTGCGATGCAGCTCGCAACATCGAGATTTTCATGAGGGCGTTGGTTACAAACGAGACCGTGATGGCGACAAGGTGCAGCAACAGATTCAGAGTCGGGACGTCAAGGAGTATTCGGGCAAGAGCTACAACCAGAAGAAATCAGATTCGAGGGGCCGAGATTCGAGGTCAGTTTCTAAGCAGGATGGTGATCGTCAGGAGCGCAGCGTCAACCAAACGGCAGCGGAGAGATCATTCTTCTAGAGGCTATCAGCAAGATCGGGCTACTGGATCAAACTCGCAGAGGAGATCATCTGAGTACTCTACTTCCCTACCTGTTTGTAGTTCTTGTGGGAAAAACCATACTGGAGCTTGTCGTATAACGTCTGGTGCTTGTTTCCGATGTGGTTCTTCTGAGCATCAAGTGAGAAATTGTCCTAAGCAATCTACGTCAGCACGTGAGAAATTCCTTGATCCTCCTCCCCCTGTTCCCCATACCGGTCGTGTCTTTATGCTTTCTGGTGACCGGACTGATCGCGCGTCTGGTATGTCTTTGTTTTGTTTCCCGTTCTGTTTCGTTTCTGATTCTATGCAAATTTTGATGACGAAATTTTTATGTTAGAGGGGAAGAAGTTGTAATACCTGAAATTCACATAACATGTAAAATGACCATAATGCCCTCATAACTTAAAAATTTAATTAAAAGCTATATTAAGCTAAATAAATCCGAATTATATGAAATAAATTACATAAAGGTAAAATAAAATTAAGACAAGTCTTCTAATAATTTTTACATGTCCGAATAAATTTTGTACTACCTTATAACATATGTATATAACCGAAATTATGTACTTGTTTTATTAGTTATGTTTAAATTGTTTTAAAGTGTAGATAATCACAAATTAATTAAGGAAAATGACCAAGTAATTAAAATCCTGATTTGGAGTCAATAAAAACCGAAATTCCAGCCCATTCTTCCCTCATTGTTCGGCCAAAAATATTACCCCATATATTTCCTTTATTTGTTGCTCTTTTTCTTTGCCCTTGTCGGGTTGGGGTGTTACAGTAACCCCAGCCAACTGACTAAAAAGGGGGAATCAGGTGCTCAATCTAGGATTGAGACTGAGTTTCAGTCCAAAGATTCACCTCTCTGGGAAGTTAAAACATCCCGAAGTGATGAGGACAGACATGAAACTAATGAGGAATTGATGGATCAATTTGTACAACATGACATTCCCTATGATACACCTCTCGGACCAGGTAACACAGGTCGAAGTGTTGAGGCTAGAGACTTGAAACTGAACCTAAGACTTTGATGGAAAATGTACAAAATGTCAAGTCTGGTGATCTACCTCTCGGGTCAGGTAACACAGACCGAAGTGGTGAAGACATTCTTAAACTTTTAAATGAATTGACGGTCACTTGTACAAAATTGTCAAAAGAAGTTCTTGGTCTCAGAAGGCAACTACACATGGTGAAATCTTCTCAAGGTGCTCAGATCAGGAGGTTGAGGCAAAGGGTTCACAAACTTGAGGGGATGAAAAGATCAAAAACTTCACATTCACATAAATCCAAACCAAGTTTGGGAGAGGATGCTCCCAAACAGGGGAGGAATGAAGAGGAGGAAAACAAGGGTCAAGGGGAGGTTGACATGGAAAAAGATGAAAATGTTGGTGGTATTGCTGAGAATGAAGGTAATGTGGATATGGATGTTGGTTCTGGTAAGGATAATTTTGTGGTCAAGGATAGGTCTAGGAATGAGGTGGTACTTGAAAATGTTGAAAAAGATGTTAGAAGTAATGTTGCTGCTGATGTTGGTGAGAAGAAGACACAGAATGATTCTGCTGCTGGTGCAGGACATTCTGCTGCTAGCCTGAAGGATACTGCTGCTGGTTCTGAATAGGGTTCTGCTACTGAATCAGATGATGACAACATTCCTATAGCCCAAGTCATGTTGAACCTTAAAACAACACAACAACAACAACAATCACCACAAAAACCTAAACCTACTGCTACAATGAAACAACCAACACCTACAAAACCAAAAGTCAAAGGAGTTGTAATAAGAGAACCTGCACAATCACCCACACCTGTCCAACTAACCATTTCATCAACTGAAAAAGGCAAAGGTATCCTAGTGGAAGAACCTAAGAAGAAGTTCAAATTTATGGATGCTGATGCAAAGGAACAACAAAGTAAGTGTGATGCAGATGTTCCAAGAGAAATGGAAGCACAATGGAATGCAGATGTTGAAATGGAAAGACAGAGGCAATTACAGGAGGATTGGGAAGTGGCAATGAAAACTCAGAAGGAGGAAAGAGAGAAGTACACTCCTGAGGAACAACAAGATGCTATAGCTGATATGCTTGGAGCATTTAGAAAGAAGCAAAATGAGAAAAAGGGAGAGTACAAGAAGAAGAAATCTTCAAAAGCTGATGAGTACAACTATATGAAGATGTATCTGAGAAACCAAGCTTATTGGAAGCCTAGTGCATTTAGAGGGATGAGTAGAGCTGCTGTTGCAAAGTCTTACTATGAGACTCATGCAAGACTCAACAGACCAATTGAACCTATAACAGATGCTGAGATTAAGAAACTTACAAGAAGAGTGGATCCAAAGGCTTATCTTAATCCTGAACCTCAAGTTACAAGGCCTAAAGAAGTAATTGAAGTTGTGCAAGAAAAGACAAAAAAAGAGAAAGAAGTTGTAGCTGAAGCTGAGAAGGAAAAAGAAGTTGTTGAGGAGCAGAATGTTGAAGAGACAAAACCTGAATCACTTACTGGTGTCAAAAGAACAGGAAAAAGAAGGTTAAAGTCTATTGGAAGGAAGAAGAAAAGAGCTAAATCTGTTGTAATGAGTGATTCAGAAAGTAATTCTAAAGGTGATAAGGAATCAAATGCTAATGTGTATGGAACTGAAGAGGTAACTGCAGATGACATGAAGAGGATTATGGATGTTACAGTTCATAAACCACAAGAAGAAACTGAAGTAGCTAATGCAGTTCCCTTGGAATCAAAGTACCCAATCATTTCTTATACACATGATGTTCAAGATGGAAGTGAAGCATGGTGGGAAATCAAGAGATCAAATGGCTTATGTCAGAAGTTTATTAGATTTTCACAGATGCTACATTACATGGATAGAGATGATATAGTGCAACTCTGGAGGTTATATAAGGAAAATTATGGTGATAGAAGACCAGATGTGATTTATGAAAGGCTGCACTATTACTATTTGAGGAATATGTTTGAGCCAGATGCGAGAGATATTGAATGGATAGATTTGTTAAGCTCAACCAAGGTTCATAAATGGTATCTATATCAGTCATGTGGAGTACATGAGTTGATTGGTAGAGGTGTAGGTGTATACATGCTGGTTGAAAAAGACTACCCATTTACCAAAAATACTGCTATTCTTACTCAGATGTTACAACATGGTAAGTTGAGGTTACAGAGAGCATTTCTGTAAGATCATCAAGCATATGAGTTAGTAGATAAGTATAGAAAGATTCTGAAATCAAAGACTTCATAGTAGAACGAAAGTGTTTGGAAGCATCCTCTTTGTGTATGTTTGTGCTTAGAAGAAACTTGTATATTTTAGAGGAAAATATCAAGTTTAGGGGAGGATTGTTGGGTTTAAAAGAAGCTGCTGCTACTTTGAAGATGCTGCTGCTAAGTATTTTATTCTGCTGCTCATGGTGTTAATGGAAAATATACCAAGTATGATTCTGCTGCCAAGCTTAATCATTCTACTGCTAGTATATTTATTCTGCTGCTGATGATATCTGACGAGTAGTGAAATAAGCTAAGTATCAAACTGCTGCTAGCACTAATATGATTCTGCTGCTAGAGTTATGATTCTGCTGCTTATCAGATATGTATAGTTTTGTTAAGATAATTATAGTAAAGATACGAATAGATATTGTTCTTGTATAGAAAGTTTTGTAACCGACTAGGACTCCTTAGAGTATAAAAGGAGGATCTAGGGTTAGGGTTAGGACATGATTGTTTAGCATACGTATCTTTTGTAATTCGATCACTTCAAGGTTATCTTGTAACCCTGTTGCTTTTGAGCAGCCGTATTAAATATATTGAAGTGTTGTTTGAGAATTCTTTTTGTGTTTGATTATCAATTCTTCTTAAGATTAATTACTAGTTTCCGCATAGTAATTAATAGATCATTCAAGAACAGTTTTTATACCTATTGCTTTAGGTTTATATCTAAAGTAATTAACAAGATCATTAAGCTCATCTGGGATCAACAAGACTTTGTGTCAATAACAATTGATTTGTTCTTATTCTGCTGCGCATTAATATTCATTGTTATTGTTGAACCCTGATAATGTGCTTAAACACATACCATTTCTAGACCAAAACCGGACCAAAATAACCAAAAACCCAACCAAAATGCAAAAAGATATTGTGTTTTTGTGTTTTTGCATGTGCAGGGATGGATATCGTGAAAATTGACACAAGACACAATAAATCCGGGAAAACGAGCACGAGATACGGAATAGGCTCAGAACCCGAACCCGGAAAGTCATGCTTGGTCAATTAGTCAAGAATCACCCTTAGATCATCTTTTAAAATATGGCAGCCACAGTCCCTAGAATTTCAGCAATTTACACATCTAGTCCCTATAAGTAAAACCTTTAAACCTTAATTATACTTCTACCCGGAACCTCAATTTTAAATCCAGCCCACTCACCTCAATATTAAACCTAGCCCAACCTAATCCACTAAGCTAAACCCGGTCCAACACTTTTACCCGATCCATCCTCAAAATGTTTAAACCCCGGTCAAATGATAAACTCCCTCAGTCAACCATTTCCACTCAATAAAATAAAACAAACACTCCCCTTATCTCTCTCTTATCCGATCCCCAAATTCACCCCAATTCACCATGAACCCTAAAATTACCCAAGTACAAAATTACAGCAATTAAGGGCTTATTAGTCAAATCAAAGGGCTTCTAGAATGTCAGGAGGTGTCAGAAGCAAACAAGCACACACGGGGACACATGGCAGCAGGCTATTGGTTCGAATACCTCACATCTGTGATCGTACGGTTTGAATTGGAAGATTGAAGAGAAAGATGATCTAAGGGTGATGAAGGCTGAAGATAGCACGAGGATCGCCAGCGTGGCAAGACCCAGAAGGTTCGGATTAGGCCTATAAATAGGAGAGGTTCTTCCCCATTTTTGATATGTAATTTTTTCTTTAGCAACGTTATGCTGTCAAAGTAATTTTAGAAATTTTAGTCTTTTAGTTCGGATTGTAATTTTCAGTTTATGTTTAGTTGATTCGATTATTGTAATTTTTACGTTTTAATGAAAGTCTAAATTCGAAGTTATTTCATATCCGAATTCTCATTTAGTTATTTGATTTCAGTATTTAGTTTACTACTTTGTTTTTAAATATCGGATCATCACAAAAAAAATATATATATATATATATATATATATATAAATCAAAATGTTAGTTCAAAAACAAGCTTCAACAAGCTTTTTCTCTGTTTTGTCAAGCTCTTATCAGCTCAGTAGCTTTTGAGAAGCTTAACTTGGATCTTTAATCAGTATTTCTCATAAATACAAAAGGTCAACGAAAGTCAAACTGAATGAAGCAGATGTTGAATCATAGTTTGATTTGATAGTCTATCTGAAAAATGGAAGCAGTTAGCCTATCCAAAGATAGGCCTCATGGGAAAACTCTCTGTTCTTGCTGAGAGTAGTTTGTAAGTTTTTGTCCATTTACATTTTTCTCAACTGTTACAGTTTAACTCTGCTGCTATTGGTCTAATTTTTGTTTGATATTGGTTAGTTGTTGGTTATTTGTTAGATTTAATGTTAGTTAAGATTGTTTAAATCATAGTTTATAGTTTAAAATTGGAACTGTCTCAATTTAGTTCTATTTTGATCATACAAGTGAATCTCTGAATCTGGTGTATTCTTGGATCTGTTTGCATAATCTGTTAGGCAAGTAGTGTAGGTTTGTTAGTTAATCTATTAAATAGCTTAATAACATTTAGGTTAAGGAAATTTGGCATAATTGGACTGTTTTATAAAAAAGTTTACAGAGGTTGGCTGTTTTGTTAATAAGCTGCTTTCAAGCTTATTTAATCTAGTTAAGCTTCTTATTTTCATTAAAAAAAAAATATTAGTTAGTTGTTAATTGAGTTTGGAAAGAAGAAAAAATAAAAAAAAAAATAGTTTGGATGATTTGTATCAACCAGGATTCGAACCTGGGTTTGTTTGAAAGTGTAACTCGTTTTTAGTTTTTAAGATCTTTTCAATTCAGTCCTTGAGTTTCAGTTTAATCAAAGTTGGTCCCTCACTTTGTTTTAAATCATTTTCAGTTTTATTAAAGTTTCAAGAATTACAGTTTGGACCTTGTCTTTGCTTCAAATTGTTTTAAGTTTTATTGAAGTTTCAGAAATTACAGTTTAAGTCCTTGTCTTTGTTTTAAAAAGTTTTAGCTTAAATAAAGTTTCCTAAATTGCATTTTTAGTCCCTCGTTTTTAATAAAACTTTATTTTCTTAAATTTCTTTTATAAAATCAGTTTTTAATAAAATTCATTTTCGTCCATTAGATTTTATTTTATTTTAGTATAATTTCACTAATAGATTTATAAATCTCGGGATTAGCCCGGGATTTGCATTTATTTGAATTTTCTTTGTGTGCATTTATTTTAATAGCGTAGATTGCTTTTAATTTTTCTTATTATAGTGTAATCAATTCTAAAAAAATAATCTTTCACGTCACTTATTCACTTCACATATTCACGACTCCGATTCGACAAATTCGCCGTCAAACCTTCGTTGGGAGAACGACCCGGGGGAATTGTATTCGTTACAATTTCTTTGGAATCGAAAATAATAATAAAAACAAAAATATAATACAATATCAATAAAATGGCGCCGTTGCCGGGGAAGGCTTGAAACGAGTGCGTCGATTTCGTCCGTTGTTTTTGTGATTTGAAGATCCTTCCTTGGAAGTTATTATTTTTTTTTTATAAAAATAAAAATACAAAATTATAATAAATAAAACAGTTTTCCTAAAGTGTTTTCATAAATACATCATTAATAAACATCCTCCGTCTTCCGTTGAAGGAGGGCGGTTGTAAACCATTCCAAATAACAACAAAACAAATCGTGAAATTAATCGTTATCGGATTACTTTATTACTACAACCTAATCACGGGGTTTAAGGAAGCTTGACATTAAATTGTCGAGCTGAAGAAGGCGGGTTTTTAAGCATCTTCGGAGCTACCTTTGCCTTCCCGCCACGCTGCGCGTAGTTTTAAAGGAAACGGTTACGGTTAACGTAACGGTTACCAAAAAGAAAATAAAGTCTTTTGTTTTTCAATATATTAAAAAAAGCCAAAAATAATTCCCAACCAAAAATACAAAAAGATTTTTGATTTTCATTTTTGTTTCCTTTTTGGTGTATGAACACCCGCTCATCTTCTCAAAATCTTATTTCTCCATTATCAAATCCCGAAAGGGTAATTCGACACACACACCGTATTCATTTCCCAAACGTTGAGGAAATGAACGACAATCAAGCTCCTCCGGTGGAGCCTAATCAAGGAGCACAACCGGGCCCCGACCTCCGTCCGATGGAGGAACAACTTCAAACACCATTTAATGGTGTGCGAATAAATGAGAATTCGGATTAAAAGTAACTTCAAATTTAAACTTGCATTAAAACTTTAAAAATTACAATACTCAAACCGAATTAACATAAACAGAAAAATTACAATCCGAAAACTAAAATTCTAAAATTATTTTGACAGCATAACTTTGCTAAAAAAAAAATAATAATTACATATATACATTATCAGCTTTTTATTAAGTTGATTTCTAGTTTTAAAAGCTTATATAAGCTTACTAGCTTAGTGTAAGTTTTTGTTGAGCTTCATTCCACGTTTGCACAACAAATTCAAAAAGGTCAACGAAAGTCAACCATGGTATGAAGGTTATAATTCTGAGTTAATCTGATAGTTCAAACAGCAAATTGGAAGTGTTTGAGCCTATCTAAAGATAGGCAAGCTTAGTGAGACCCCTCTGTTCATGCTGAGGGGAAGTGATCTTGTGAGTTCTAATTTTCATTTTTATTCTACTATTGCATCAGTAGCTTAAAATAGTATAGATCTTAGTTTATTAGTTATTGAATGCTTAATGTGTGTTATTTAGACGTTTGGTAGCTTATAATTGTAGATTGCATCATTTTATCATAGTTTACATTATTTCTCATTTTGCATCTTCATTAACTGTTAATAGTTGCATAGTGTGATCTGTGGAATTTTGATGTTTGTGAGCTGTGTTTCTGGTACATCTTAGTGTAATTGATCAGTATATGAGTGGATGTGGTGGTTTAGTAGATTGTCAAACTCATTTGAATCTTTTACAGTTGATAAATAGCTTGATGATAGAGTTTTCTGGATCATGAGTTTTGCTGAGATTTATGGTTGTTTAGCTGTGGATATTTGATCTAGTTGGTTCAATTTCATCACATAGAACTCATATTAGCTCAAGTATCAGTAGATTGTTTCATTATAATGTCAAAATCAGTGTTTATCTCATATTAAGCTATGATCTGCTGCTTTTGGTCATATCAGTTGCAACATTTGGTTAAATAATCTGTTAAAGTTTGTTAGTATAGAGTTATTGTTAGTTGAGTTTTGAAAGAAGAAAAATAAAAAAAAATTAGTTTGGTTAATTTGCATATACCCAGGAATCGAACCTGGGCTGTTTATCTAGAGTAAAACGTTTTCAATTTTCAGTTATTGCAAATCAGTCCTTAAGTTTCAAAAATTACAAGTTCGGCCCTTGTCTTTGTTTAAAAGCGTTTGTGTATTAAATAAGTTTCAGAAAAATACAAATTGGTCCTTGTCTTTTACAAAGTCTAAATCAGTTACAGTTTTTACAATTTTAGTCCCTCGGGTTTTATAAACTTTTATTTTCTTAATTTTCTTTTATAATTGAGTTTAGTTTAATTACATTTTCAGTCCCTTGAGTTTTTATTAAACTTTTTCCTTATTTTCTTTTATAAAATTAGTTTTAATAATTTACATTTGTAATTCCTTAGATTTTTATTTTTATTTTTATTTTAGTATAATTCCACTAATAGATTTATAAATCTCGGGATTAGCCCGGGATTTGCATTTATTTGAATTTTCTTTGTGTGCATTTATTTTAATAGCGTAGATTGCTTTTAATTTTTCTTATTATAGTGTAATCAATTCTAAAAAAATAATCTTTCACGTCACTTATTCACTTCACATATTCACGACTCCGATTCGACTTATTCGCCGTCAAACCTTCGTTGGGAGAACGACCCGGGGGAATTGTATTCGTTACAATTTCTTTGGAATCGAAAATAAAAATAAAAACAAATATATATACAACACATCAATAAAATGGCGCCGCGTCTCGTCACCGGATGGAGAGTGTGTATCGATTACCGAAAACTCAACGATGCTACCCGTAAAGACCATTTCCCTCTACCATTTATGGACCAAATGCTTGAGCGTTTGGCGGGAAATGAGTTCTATTGTTTTCTCGATGGCTTTTCCGGGTATTTTCAAATACCAATTGATCCCCAAGATCAGGAAAAGACCACCTTCACGTGTCCTTATGGAACATTTGCCTACCGACGCATGCCTTTCGGCTTGTGCAATGCTCCGGGCACGTTTCAAAGGTGCATGATGGCCATATTCCATGACATGATCGAGACGACGATGGAGGTCTTTATGGATGACTTCTCGGTTTATGGAAATTCTTTCTCCTCGTGCCTCTCCCATTTAGAGAAAATGCTTGAACGGTGTGAAAGCACCAATCTCGTTCTAAATTGGGAGAAGTGCCACTTCATGGTTAAAGAGGGCATAGTCCTCGGCCATAAGATTTCCAAATCTGGAATTGAGGTCGATCGAGCTAAAGTCGATGTTATCGCTAAGCTACCTCATCCCACTACCGTCAAAGGAATCCGTAGTTTCCTTGGTCATGCCGGTTTCTACAGACGATTTATTCAAGACTTCTCAAAAATCGCCCGGCCTCTGACCCATCTTCTTGAAAAAGATGCTCCGTTCATCTTCTCTCCCGAATGCATCGAAGCATTCGAGGTTCTCAAAAAGAAACTGACCGAAGCACCCATTTTGGTTGCCCCCGACTGGGACTTGCCCTTTGAGCTAATGTGTGATGCAAGCGATTATGCTATCGGTGCAGTCCTGGGGCAACGCAAGTCCAAATACTTCCAACCGATACACTATGCTAGCAAGACAATGACCAATGCTCAATCTCATTACACTACTACTGAGAAAGAGTTGTTGGCCGTTGTCTACGCTTTTGAGAAATTTAGACCGTATCTTGTCTTATCAAAAAGCATAGTGTATACGGACCATTCTGCTCTAAAGTATCTCTTAGCAAAACAAGATGCTAAACCGAGATTACTTCGGTGGATTCTTCTGCTCCAGGAATTTGACATTATCATTCGTGATAAAAAAGGAGCAGAGAATCTAGCCGCTGATCATTTGTCCAGACTGGAAAATCCTCATCAAAGTGATCTCGAGAATAAGGAAATCACCGAGACATTTCCTCTCGAGACACTTGGGAAAATATCTTCAAAAAATGATTCGAGTACCCCATGGTTTGCTGATTACGCAAATTACCATGCGGGGAATTTTGTGGTGAAAGGGATGTCATCCCAGCAGAAAAAGAAGTTTTTCAAAGATGTTAAACATTATTTCTGGGATGATCCCTACTTATTCCGGATATGTGCCGATCAAGTGATTAGACGGTGTGTGCATGGCCAGGAAGCCGTTGACATCCTCAACGCTTGCCATAATGGACCCACGGGGGGACACCATGGTGCCAGCTACACCGCTAAAAAAATCTTTGATTCTGGATTCTATTGGCCGACAATCTACCGCGATGCCCACGACTTGGTGAAGTCTTGTGACTCTTGCCAACGTCAAGGAAAAATCTCGCAAAAAGACGAAATGCCTCAAAATGCAATTCAAGTCTGTGAGATTTTTGACGTGTGGGGCATCGATTTCATGGGGCCATTCCCGTCTTCACGAGGGAATAAGTATATCCTCGTGGCCGTCGACTACTTGTCAAAATGGGTTGAAGCTAAAGCGCTCCCCACTAATGACGCCCGAGTGGTTGTTAAGTTCTTAAAAAATCTCTTCTCCCGATTCGGAACTCCTCGTGCTATAATCAGTGATCGCGGTACTCACTTCTGCAATGATCAATTTGCAAAAGTTATGCTCAAGTATGGTGTCACTCACCGACTTTCTACCGCGTATCACCCGCAAACAAGCGGACAAGTTGAGGTTTCGAATCGTGGATTGAAACGTATCCTTGAAAGAACCGTTGGAGAAAATCGAGCCTCGTGGGCCGACAAATTGGATGATGCTTTATGGGCTTTCCGAACCGCTTTCAAGACACCCATCGGGTGTACTCCTTATAAGCTGGTTTACGGAAAAGCTTGTCATCTGCCCATCGAGCTCGAGCATAAGGCATATTGGGCCTTGAAGCATGCCAATTTTGACCTTAAGACCGCGGGTGATCACCGTAAGCTTCAATTAAATTAATTAAATGAGCTTCGGGATCAGGCCTATGAAAATTCCTTGATCTACAAAGAGAAAACAAAGAGGATTCACGACTCTAAGATTAAAAACCGCATTTTCAATGTTGGTGATCAAGTCCTCCTCTTCAATTCTCGGCTAAAGATTTTCTCGGGCAAACTCAAAACCCGCTGGTCTGGGCCATTCACCATCACTCAAGTTTTTCCATATGGAACCGTCGAGTTAGCTCAAAAAGACGGTCCAAACTTTAAGGTGAATGGTCATAGGTTGAAGCACTATTTTGGAGGGGACGTACCATCCATGGTTGTCCCGGATCTCCAAACTTTCCCCATGGACAACTAAATTCGGGGTCGAGTCAAGCTCATGTGACTCGGTTAACAAAAACAAGCGCTTCGTGGGAGGCACCCCATGCTTATCCATCTATCTTCTTTCTATTTTCTTAATAAAGAGGAGGGTTTCCTCTTCCATATCTTGTGCTTCGTTGTTTTTCTGTGCTGTGTCCAGGAATGCTGATGATGAAGACTCTCGTGCTCGTAGTTTCCTTCACGCTACTCGAGTTTCATCATTCGCTGCTTTTCCAATATCCAAAATCTTATCGTTTTACATCTATCTTTTGGCATAATTAATAAACGGCCTTAGATTTTTGTAGGGATACCCGTACCTTTAAGACATTGAGGACAATGTCTCATTCTAGTCTGGGGGGGGGGGGTAATCTTGCGATTTGATTTTTGCCTTGCATTTTTGCTATTTTCTCATGCAATCCCGTTTTTCCTCAAAAATTGAAAAAAATCCAAAAAAATTGAGAAAATTTAAAAATTTTGTGCAAAAATATAATAAGTTTTGACATTTTTGTTGACTTTCCGCTGGGTAGAGTAGGAATAAAATTTTGACTTGACCGGGCGTGTTGAGCCCTAGCTTGTTCCCTTAACCAATGATAATCATATAAGCTTGTGCTAGTCTTGTACACAAGGAGCTGCTCTTTTGCGTGTTCCCGTACTTGACTTTATACATGCATGGCTTTAAAGCTTTCGCTAGTCTTTTACATAAGGAGCTAGAAAACGCGAATTCTTTTCTAAGAATTTGCAAGTTTCTGTAACTGACTTTATATATGCGTGGCTGATTATCGGCTAAGTATTCGCGAATTTCATTACTTGAGATTTTTAAATGTGCGAAGAGCAAGAAATGATAGAATTTATTTAGAAGTTAGATGCCAAACGTGGAGTAGTTGGTTCTCTTTAGAGCTCGTCGTAGGTACTTGTGGCCTTTTGCTCCCGTAAAATTGTTTCACCCCATATATTGTATAAATAATTAAAGATATTTAGGTTTAGAACGAAATTTAGTTCTCCATCTTCTTAAAAGAATTTTTGCTCTAAAAATTGGGTACACATCAAGGTCCCGTATTGAGTGAATAAGTTGTAAAGTGCTCTTAGATTTCGGATTGAGATCGGACCTTGGATCCTTACTTCTAAAGGCGGTAAGGTCTTGGATTTAAACCGTGAAGGTTCGTTTTCTAAGGGTTACTATTGTATGATGTTTTGGAATCACCCGGTAATCCCGTGGTATTAAGTTATTGAGTGAAGAAAAGTTGAAAAAAAAAAAAAAAAATGTATGTTGAGATGTATGGATTTTGTGCTTAATGTGTTAGACAAGTTGTTGGCACGTGAGGTGCATGTGAATGACCCTAGATCGGGCACATGAGGTGCACGTGATGTTTCTCCACAACTTATGTCTACATGTTTGTATGAGTTCTTTAGTCTTGGACGTATGTAATAACCTTGATTTGGACCTCATTTTTAAGGCAAACTTTCTTGCAAGAAGATGGAAAACTACTTAGCGTTTTAAACTTGATATCTTTATCGGAATAATAATTATAAAATCGAGAAGATTATGAAGAAATTCATTTCTCTCACAAAAATAAAATAAGTAGAAACAAAAATAAGAAGATGGGAGCGAGAGGTTCTTACACAAGTAACTTCCATGAGTAGTGTTGGCATCTAATTTCTAAATAGGTTGTGATCTCGTTTATAAGCTTAGTTTGGGAGCATGTGAAAAATCAAGGACGATGAATTTTATCCTTATGGTCACTCCTCTATGAGTTGTGTTTCTACTCTATGACCCTAAAAATTATCGTTAGATAATGATTGTCAAACAAAGCCGTCACTTGAATAATAAGAAAAATACAAAAATAGAATAAAAGGAAAAATGGGGAGTTTTTAGAACTTAATATTTCTTGATCTCTTTTGAAAATTTTGCTACTTCTCAAAGTTAGTAAAAAGAGATTAGAAATTTTCGGTTTCAAAAACGTGTTTTTATAACATTGCATGAGGACATTGCAATAGCTTAGTATGGGGGAATTTGGTATGTGCTTAAACACATACCATTTCTAGACCAAAACCGGACCAAAATAACCAAAAACCCGACCAAAATGCCAAAAGATATTGTGTTTTTGTGTTTTTGCATGTGCAGGGATGGATATCGTGAAAATTGACACAAGACACAAGAAATCCGGGAAAACGAGCACGAGATACGGAATAGGCTCAGAACCCGAACCCGGAAAGTCATGCTTGGTCAATTAGTCAAGAATCACCCTTAGATCATCTTTTAAAATATGGCAGCCACAGTCCCTAGAATTTCAGCAATTTACACATCTAGTCCCTATAAGTAAAACCTTTACACCTTAATTATACTTCTACCCGGAACCTCAATTTTAAATCCAGCCCACTCACCTCAATATTAAACCTAGCCCAACCTAATCCACTAAGCTAAACCCGGTCCAACACTTTTACCCGATCCATCCTCAAAATGTTTAAACCCCGGTCAAATGATAAACTCCCTCAGTCAACCATTTCCACTCAATAAAATAAAACAAACACTCCCCTTATCTCTCTCTTATCCGATCCCCAAATTCACCCCAATTCACCATGAACCCTAAAATTACCCAAGTACAAAATTACGGCAATTAAGGGCTTATTAGTCAAATCAAAGGGCTTCTAGAATGTCAGGAGGTGTCAGAAGCAAACAAGCACACACGGGGACACATGGCAGCAGGCTATTGGTTCGAACACCTCACATCTGTGATCGTACGGTTAGAATTGGAAGATTGAAGAGAAAGATGATCTAAGGGTGATGAAGGCTGAAGATAGCACGAGGATCGCCAGCGTGGCAAGACCCAGAAGGTTCGGATTAGGCCTATAAATAGGAGAGGTTCTTCCCCATTTTCGATATGTAATTTTTTCTTTAGCAACGTTATGCTGTCAAAGTAATTTTAGAAATTTTAGTCTTTTAGTTCGGATTGTAATTTTCAGTTTATGTTTAGTTGATTCGATTATTGTAATTTTTACGTTTTAATGAAAGTCTAAATTCGAAGTTATTTCATATCCGAATTCTCATTTAGTTATTTGATTTCAGTATTTAGTTTACTACTTTGTTTTTAAATATCAGATCATCACAAAAAAAAAAAAAAAAAAAAAAAAAAAAAAAAAATATATATATATATATATATATATATATATATATATATATATATATATATATATATATATATATAAATCAAAATGTTAGTTCAAAAACAAGCTTCAACAAGCTTTTTCTCTGTTTTGTCAAGCTCTTATCAGCTCAGTAGCTTTTGAGAAGCTTAACTTGGATCTTTAATCAGTATTTCTCATAAATACAAAAGGTCAACGAAAGTCAAACTGAATGAAGCAGATGTTGAATCATAGTTGGATTTGATAGTCTATCTGAAAAATGGAAGCAGTTAGCCTATCCAAAGATAGGCCTCATGGGAAAACTCTCTGTTCTTGCTGAGAGTAGTTTGTAAGTTTTTGTCCATTTACATTTTTCTCAACTGTTACAGTTTAACTCTGCTGCTATTGGTCTAATTTTTGTTTGATATTGGTTAGTTGTTGGTTATTTGTTAGATTTAATGTTAGTTAAGATTGTTTAAATCATAGTTTATAGTTTAAAATTGGAACTGTCTCAATTTAGTTCTATTTTGATCATACAAGTGAATCTCTGAATCTGGTGTATTCTTGGATCTGTTTGCATAATCTGTTAGGCAAGTAGTGTAGGTTTGTTAGTTAATCTATTAAATAGCTTAATAACATTTAGGTTAAGGAAATTTGGCATAATTGGACTGTTTTATAAAAAAGTTTACAGAGGTTGGCTGTTTTGTTAATAAGCTGCTTTCAAGCTTATTTAATCTAGTTAAGCTTCTTATTTTCATTAAAAAAAAAATATATATATTAGTTAGTTGTTAATTGAGTTTGGAAAGAAGAAAAAATAAAAAAAAATAGTTTGGATGATTTGTATCAACCAGGATTCGAACCTGGGTTTGTTTGAAAGTGTAACTCGTTTTTAGTTTTTAAGATCTTTTCAATTCAGTCCTTGAGTTTCAGTTTAATCAAAGTTGGTCCCTCACTTTGTTTTAAATCATTTTCAGTTTTATTAAAGTTTCAAGAATTACAGTTTGGACCTTGTCTTTGCTTCAAATCGTTTTAAGTTTTATTGAAGTTTCAGAAATTACAGTTTAAGTCCTTGTCTTTGTTTTAAAAAGTTTTAGCTTAAATAAAGTTTCCTAAATTGCATTTTTAGTCCCTCGTTTTTTATAAAACTTTATTTTCTTAAATTTCTTTTATAAAATCAGTTTTTAATAAAATTCATTTTCGTCCATTAGATTTTATTTTATTTTAGTATAATTTCACTAATAGATTTATAAATCTCGGGATTAGCCCGGGATTTGCATTTATTTGAATTTTCTTTGTGTGCATTTATTTTAATAGCGTAGATTGCTTTTAATTTTTCTTATTATAGTGTAATCAATTCTAAAAAAATAATCTTTCACGTCACTTATTCACTTCACATATTCACGACTCCGATTCGACAAATTCGCCGTCAAACCTTCGTTGGGAGAACGACCCGGGGGAATTGTATTCGTTACAATTTCTTTGGAATCGAAAATAAAAATAAAAACAAAAATATAATACAATATCAAACCCTAAGGCTCAAAACGATTGATATGTATCTAAATACACATATATTTACCTTGTTTAAACCCACATAAACAGTCAAAAACACTTTAAAAAGTCTAAAAATGTATAAAAATATCATCTGACTGTGTTTTTATAAGTTTCAGGGAAAAACAAACAATAAATGGCATAATTTGCATTTTAGTCCCTGAACTTTCATAATTTAGCAAATCTAGTCCCTAGAATCTAAAAAAGTGGAATTTTATCATTCAAGGTCCCTAAAATAATCTTAATTGTCAAATTTGGTCCTTGAATGATTGTTTGGGCAAAAATTACAAAAAGGACCCTATACTTTTGAAAAATGGCAAAAATGGTCCTTGGGGTTTTAAAAAAAAAGTGAAAAATGGATTTTTTGGTCCTTGTGTTATTGGATATTGGCAGTTATGGTCCTTGTGAGAAGTTTGAAGTTTGCTCACCTTTGGCCCTCATCTTTGGCAAAATAACAAGAATGGTCCTTGTGATTAAACCTTAACCAACCGGACCCTTAAATAAATAAGCCCACAAGCCCATTTCACTAAACCCGGATCCAATTAACTCTGGTATTTAATACCAGAGTTTGACCCTCGGTCAAACTTCATCACCCTCACACTCACCCCGCCAATACCACCTCCAAAACCACCACCACCTGTCCTCCACCTCTCCACCCTTCCACCTCACACTACAAACCAAACTTCTTTTATTGACTTGAAACTGCTCCAAACCACCCCAGGACTTTTCCTGCAAAAAAATCACAAATGTACGATTATGATTAAATCAATGGATTCAATGGTCAAAATGGAGTGGGATTAACTCAGAGGGACACCTGGAACCTTAGAAGTCGATAAAAAGAAGGAAAGAAGCAGTAGATTTTAATTTTAATAGAGGAGTAGTGTAGAGTAGCTTGTCGTTCCTTATGTAATTTACTTTCCAATTGTGTTTTTAACTTAAAAATAGTTGTAATCAGTTCTATTAATGTTAAATGAACTTTCTTTAAGCATTAATTTCAGTCTTGTTTGTTGAAATAGCATTTTGCATTTTTCAAGTGAAATTGACACTTTCATTTGATTCTTGTTAAAAGTTGTTAAAACCTGTTCTATTAAGTTTACTTAAGCTTATTTATAAGATTTTAAAAGTTATTCAAGCATTTAATTCAGTCTGACTCAGTAAACTAAAAATACATAAAAATATCAAGAAAATAGATGAAAAAAAAAATCATTCAAGAACAGGAAAGAAGCTTTGAGCAAGACATATTATGGATGGTCTTGGGATAAGTGCCTCATGGGAGGCTATGGGATATGGTAATGGTCCATGGTTCACTGGTTTTCAGTCTTATTCACTTGTGAGTTCCAATTTCCATTTTATGCCTTTTATTGTATTTAGGCTTATTACTGCTTAAATTTAGTTCCTTGGTGCTTATTTGGTTATTTTTAGTTATAATATTGATTAAAACCATTAGTTTGTTAACTAGTATTTATAGTTGCTTATATTTTCATTTGGACTGTTAAATTAGCATAATAGAGATTAATGGTCATTTGTTGTTAATACTGGTACTTTTGTGGTTCAAGTAACTTCTTTTATCAATATAAGTACTTCTGCATCAAACTTATAACTTAAAACAGTTCATCTCTTTGAAAATCTTAAATTCAGTTTAATAAGGGAATGTTTGGATTAACTGATATCTGTGGTATGCAGGGTATTATTGTTGTTGTTATTTGCTAAAACCTGTTGCATGAAGTCTACTTAGGTCATATTAGCAATAAAATCAGTACTCTTTTGTGGGAAAGTCAAAATGACCTTTAAATTTCCATCTTAGGTTCACTGTTAGGTTTATTGTTTGCATAATCATCATAATTATTACATTAGTTGTTAAAGTAGCTAAATTCAGTCATTTAGTAGCTTATTACATTATATTAAGTTATCTAGGATAGATTAAAACTCACCAAAGTCAACATGGTGTGTTCATGAAAAAGTCAAAAAAAATCAGGTTTAAATGTTGATTTTGATTGCTGATCTAGGTGCCAATTAGGATAGCAAATGATGTTTAATTTTGGTCATTTTTGGTTTTTAAGATAGCCAGTAGTATAAGCTTGATTTTGCCCCCTTCACTTTCCAAAAAACTGCTTATTACAGTGCTTAAAATTAAGCTAGAAGTAGGTACATTAGGCTTCTTTTATTCAAACTTCTCATTACTCGAAATGGCTGACGGCCTGGGCATATTTTAGTTTTTTGAGTTGAATTAGGTTTGTTTAGGCCTATTACACTATACTTGAGCTTTTGGTGCGTTCTAGTGCTTATTAGCTTATTTTTGTGCTTATTTTCAAACTGCTTATTAGCCCATTCAGCTTATTAGTGGGCTTATCTAGCTTTTTATATTTTTCCTAGTATTCTGCTATCATATAGTATTTACCTTGAATTTTTCAGATTTTTTCTAAGTCGTTTACTATTTTTAAACCTTTTTATTAGTTTTAATAGTTTTTAATTCATAATAAAAAATATAAAAGTCAGAAAAATATAAATCTTTTTTCTAAAATTTTCTTTTATTATTTAGGATTTAAGAAAAATAATTTTGCATTTGTAGGATTAGTTTTCTAATATTTTAGTTTTTAGCCCGTTTTCGTAAGCGGCTGCTTTAATCTGCTTTTTTATGTGCTTATTTCAAGTTTTCAAAAATATTGTCTTTTATAAAAAGTGCTTATAATTAAGTACTTTATCAAAATAAAGTAAAATGGAATAATAAAAAAATATATATATACGGCTCGTTTTTAGTTCGTACGTAATTTTTATTTAACATACGCGTTTTTAGGTTTTAAACGTTTCTAGTTATTTTGTTTTCACGTTCTTGTTTTCATAGCTTATTTAAAGTTATTCTCTTTTATTTCCTTAATTTAATCAACCTATCAACCAAAATCCTTCTCCGTTCAATCGTCACCCGATCACAAATTCGTTTTATTACAGATTTCACACCTCGCTGGGACTTAACGACCCGGGAATATTCTGTACTCCTTGGTAAATTGTATCGTGTCTTCAATTAGTTTGACTTTATTTGACCACATCCGTGGTTGATTTAAGTTGACTGTTTCGGGCGCGATCAAATTTTGGCGCCGCTGCCGGGGAGGTGTGCTGCGTTGAACGAATTTGAAGAATCAGTGATTGTTGGATATACATCCATTGTATATTTACCATCTTTGTTCATATTTCCTTATTTTCATAAAAACCAAAATAATCGTGAAGTTAATTCATTTGACGGAACGGTTACCAAAAACATTTTTATTCAAGTTTTCAACGAACACAAAAAACCCAAAAATATTCATCTTTACCCTCTCAACCTTTTTGATTCTTTATCCCTTTACCCTCTATCCATTTGATTCTAAACTTCTTCTATATTCTTATGGCATCTCTCGACGACGATTTCTTTGAACTCAGGGCTCTTAAAAACAACATTGAAAATCTTCAAGCCTTGTCAAAAATTTCGAGATGTCGTGTTGATTCTGGACCATCGATTCCTATTCCCTCTCCGTTGAGGGAAATGGAACGAGAAACCAGGGTGACAAAGGACCATGTTCTTCCCTCTGACATTGGAAGTGCTAACTACGTCCAACCCGCGGTTGTCCAAAAATCTAAGCTCACAATTACTCCTAAACCGTCAAGAATTAATCCAGACCTTTCACAATTTACGGTTAAAAGTTTGTCAAGAGAACGTACAGAGCTTAGAACGGTAACTAAAAAGAACGACTTGCCTAATCTTCACGTTTATCAAGAACAAGAACCAGAGACCATAACGGAAGTGGTGGAAATTCCTAGCTCTCAGAGCACTCCACTTGTCCCACCTCCGGATTTTATTCCTTGTGTCGGTTGTGGTGAGTCGCTTTTCGGTTTGCCATGTCGTTGGTGTACATGTGAACAATGTGGTAACGATATTCGAGACGGAAGTTGTTTGTTTTGTGGTTCGAGGAATTCATTTGCTTATGATCCTAATCCGAACTCATCCAACGACTCTTCAAATTTTTCCAATTACCCATCACATTCATACGAGCAAGAATCATATTTCAATGATGCATCGTATCAAAATACACCAAACTTTTCCTGTGAATACTGTGGAGGTCCACATTTTAGCTCTGATTGTCAAGCAAGGAATCCATTTCCTTGTAACAATTATGACTATCCGTATCAAGACCAACCTCCACAGTGTCAACTGATCCAAACAACTCTTCAAGAAACTCAGCAAGACACTTGTCTAGAGCTTCTAGAGTTAGTGAAAAGAGCTGAGGAGTTTAATAAAAAAGAATTTCAGAATGCTCCCAGTTTTTCTTGTGTATATTGTGGGGGTCCTCATGCTGATAATCAATGTCATTTTCACACATCAGCCGAACTACGAGCAGCTAAAACACGTGCCAATCTTTGCAATGCTGTTCCATTTGATGACGATGATGACAGTGATGATGAAGATACCATTGGTAGTCTTCCAAAAGATTCATCAAATTCATCAGTTGAAATCCTTCAGTCTGTTGTTATCACACCCGAGGTTCACACTCACTCTCTAAGCATGGGGGATGAGCTTCTTGACACAATTCCTGCAAAGGAATCAGACGTATTCATAAAGTCTAGTGTCGAGAACCTTGTCCCAATCCCAAGAGAGTCACAGGGAATTCTCGAGCATTTGTGTGATATCCCTCCTCCTCTTATCTTCCCAAAAGATCATGTTGAGATGTTCTCCGATTCCACTAATGATGATTCTTTATCATGTGGAGACATCATTTATATGGAGGAATTTCCTTCTGAGCCAGTCAGCTTAGAAGAAGAGAATGATGAAGAAATTGACACTGAAATCAAAGATGAAGCTCTTCGAGCAACATTATTGAATGTCAGTCTTCTCGTTTCTAAAATCGAGGCTTTCAAAGAAAAACTCATTTCATCTCCTATCCCCATAAAGGATAGTGACATATTTTCCGATGATTCTATTCCGGAAATGGAAGCCTTCTGTTTTGATCAGATGGGAGAGAAAATTAGTGGCAACACCACTTCTCATTCTCATAATTCTCTCCCCGATTATGAATCATTTACATTTGAGGAGTTCACTGATGAACTCACTCACATCAAATCTGAATATGATTCATTCACCTTTGAGGAGTTCTCCGATGAACTCACTCATATCATATCTCCATCAGAGTATGATAACTTCCACTTTGATCTAGACATAAAAAATCTTTGTGTTCCGGAGGGAGATGTTCTCAAAACTGAGAATTTGGTTAATATCAAAATTCCATCCCTCCCGCTCAGAATATGTCCTGATCAAATGAGCTTTAATGATGAGTTAGTCATGATTTTTATCATGATTTTCTTTCTTTTCTTCACCTACAAGGTGACTTCTCCTGTTCTTCACTCCTTCGGGAATGAAGACACTATCTTTGACCCCGGCATTTTCATTTTTCATTTGTAAGCCGGGTCTGTCTGTGTATATCTCATCGGAGTGGAACTTTCAAGTACTTCAGTGTTTATCCAAACATCTTGAATGAAAGTCCGATGGAGATTTTTTTCTTCCACTTGCTTCCCCAAGAACAAATGAATGCGGGGTCGAGTCAAGCTAGTGACTCGGTGATCAAAAATATTAGCTCACCATATGGGTTTTCACCCATATTTCTGTTTTCTTTCTCTTTTCTACCACCTAAGTGTGGGGGAGATGCCCCACATGTTGTATATATGTAAGTAATCCAAAAAAAAAAAAAAAAAAAAAATGTTTGTATATATAAAATAATGGCTATTAGTATTTCCCTTTCACGTTCTAAGTGTTGGTTTAACAGCCGGTACTTTGAATATTGAGGGCAATATTCAGTTCTAAGTGTGGGGGGGAATTCTGGCGAATTTTGTCACATTATACCTTCTAGTGCCCTATTCCCCCATTTTTGGCCAAAATTTTAAAATTTTTTCTCACTTAGAACGCAATAAATGGTTATCAGTCCACCATGTCTAACCCACATAAGGACTGGCTAATCCAGGAGCAAACGGCTCTTGGTAAAGATATATCAAATCCGTTTATGGCTTGCAATTTGCCCAAAATTGTATGGTTTTCGACTCACCATATCTTTAAAAGTTAAGAGTTGGCTAGTCCAGAAGCAAACGGCTTCTGGTAAAGACTCCCCAAATCCGTTGACAGCTGGTGGTTTGCTCAAAATCACTTGGTTATCATTGTACCAAGGTCTAACACACCGAAACAATGGCTACTCCAGAGGTGATGGCTTCTGGTAAAGAGATACATCCATCAATTTTTGAAAAAAAGATTGCTAGGGACTAGCAATAGTTTAGTGTGGGGGATTTGATATGTGTCTAAATACACATATATTTACCTTGTTTAAACCCACATAAACAGTCAAAAACACTTTAAAAAGTCTAAAAATGTATAAAAATATCATCTGACTGTGTTTTTATAAGTTTCAGGGAAAAAACAAACAATAAATGACATAATTTGCATTTTAGTCCCTGAACTTTCATAATTTGGCAAATCTAGTCCCTAGAATCTAAAAAAGTGGAATTTTATCATTCAAGGTCCCTAAAATAATCTTAATTGTCAAATTTGGTCCTTGAATGATTGTTTGGGCAAAAATTACAAAAAGGACCCTATACTTTTGAAAAATGGCAAAAATGGTCCTTGGGGTTTTAAAAAAAAAAAGTGAAAAATGGATTTTTTGGTCCTTGTGTTATTGGATATTGGCAGTTATGGTCCTTGTGAGAAGTTTGAAGTTTGCTCACCTTTGGCCCTCATCTTTGGCAAAATAACAAGAATGGTCCTTGTGATTAAACCTTAACCAACTGGACCCTTAAATAAATAAGCCCACAAGCCCATTTCACTAAACCCGGATCCAATTAACTCTGGTATTTAATACCAGTGTTTGACCCTCGGTCAAACTTCATCACCCTCACACTCACCCCGCCAATACCACCTCCAAAACCACCACCACCTGTCCTCCACCTCTCCACCCTTCCACCTCACACTACAAACCAAACTTCTTTTATTGACTTGAAACTGCTCCAAACCACCCCAGGACTTTTCCCGCAAAAAAATCACAAATGTACGATTATGATTAAATCAATGGATTCAATGGTCAAAATGGAGTGGGATTAACTCAGAGGGACACCTGGAACCTTAGAAGTCGATAAAAAGAAGGAAAGAAGCAGTAGATTTTAATTTTAATAGAGGAGTAGTGTAGAGTAGCTTGTCGTTCCTTATGTAATTTACTTTCCAATTGTGTTTTTAACTTAAAAATAGTTGTAATCAGTTCTATTAATGTTAAATGAACTTTCTTTAAGCATTAATTTCAGTCTTGTTTGTTGAAATAGCATTTTGCATTTTTCAAGTGAAATTGACACTTTCATTTGATTCTTGTTAAAAGTTGTTAAAACCTGTTCTATTAAGTTTACTTAAGCTTATTTATAAGATTTTAAAAGTTATTCAAGCATTTAATTCAGTCTGACTCAGTAAACTAAAAATACATAAAAATATCAAGAAAATAGATGAAAAAAAAAATCATTCAAGAACAGGAAAGAAGCTTTGAGCAAGACATATTATGGATGGTCTTGGGATAAGTGCCTCATGGGAGGCTATGGGATATGGTAATGGTCCATGGTTCACTGGTTTTCAGTCTTATTCACTTGTGAGTTCCAATTTCCATTTTATGCCTTTTATTGTATTTAGGCTTATTACTGCTTAAATTTAGTTCCTTGGTGCTTATTTGGTTATTTTTAGTTATAATATTGATTAAAACCATTAGTTTGTTAACTAGTATTTATAGTTGCTTATATTTTCATTTGGACTGTTAAATTAGCATAATAGAGATTAATGGTCATTTGTTGTTAATACTGGTACTTTTGTGGTTCAAGTAACTTCTTTCATCAATATAAGTACTTCTGCATCAAACTTATAACTTAAAACAGTTCATCTCTTTGAAAATCTTAAATTCAGTTTAAAAAGGGAATGTTTGGATTAACTGATATCTGTGGTATGCAGGGTATTATTGTTGTTGTTATTTGCTAAAACCTGTTGCATGAAGTCTACTTAGGTCATATTAGCAATAAAATCAGTACTCTTTTGTGGGAAAGTCAAAATGACCTTTAAATTTCCATCTTAGGTTCACTGTTAGGTTTATTGTTTGCATAATCATCATAATTATTACATTAGTTGTTAAAGTAGCTAAATTCAGTCATTTAGTAGCTTATTACATTATATTAAGTTATCTAGGATAGATTAAAACTCACCAAAGTCAACATGGTGTGTTCATGAAAAAGTCAAAAAAAATCAGGTTTAAATGTTGATTTTGATTGCTGATCTAGGTGCCAATTAGGATAGCAAATGATGTTTAATTTTGGTCATTTTTGGTTTTTAAGATAGCCAGTAGTATAAGCTTGATTTTGCCCCCTTCACTTTCCAAAAAACTGCTTATTACAGTGCTTAAAATTAAGCTAGAAGTAGGTACATTAGGCTTCTTTTATTCAAACTTCTCATTACTCGAAATGGCTGACGGCCTGGGCATATTTTAGTTTTTTGAGTTGAATTAGGTTTGTTTAGGCCTATTACACTATACTTGAGCTTTTGGTGCGTTCTAGTGCTTATTAGCTTATTTTTGTGCTTATTTTCAAACTGCTTATTAGCCCATTCAGCTTATTAGTGGGCTTATCTAGCTTTTTATATTTTTCCTAGTATTCTGCTATCATATAGTATTTACCTTGAATTTTTCAGATTTTTTCTAAGTCGTTTACTATTTTTAAACCTTTTTATTAGTTTTAATAGTTTTTAATTCATAATAAAAAATATAAAAGTCAGAAAAATATAAATCTTTTTTCTAAAATTTTCTTTTATTATTTAGGATTTAAGAAAAATAATTTTGCATTTGTAGGATTAGTTTTCTAATATTTTAGTTTTTAGCCCGTTTTCGTAAGCGGCTGCTTTAATCTGCTTTTTTATGTGCTTATTTCAAGTTTTCAAAAATATTGTCTTTTATAAAAAGTGCTTATAATTAAGTACTTTATCAAAATAAAGTAAAATGGAATAATAAAAAAATATATATATACGGCTCGTTTTTAGTTCGTACGTAATTTTTATTTAACATACGCGTTTTTAGGTTTTAAACGTTTCTAGTTATTTTGTTTTCACGTTCTTGTTTTCATAGCTTATTTAAAGTTATTCTCTTTTATTTCCTTAATTTAATCAACCTATCAACCAAAATCCTTCTCCGTTCAATCGTCACCCGATCACAAATTCGTTTTATTACAGATTTCACACCTCGCTGGGACTTAACGACCCGGGAATATTCTGTACTCCTTGGTAAATTGTATCGTGTCTTCAATTAGTTTGACTTTATTTGACCACATCCGTGGTTGATTTAAGTTGACTGTTCAGAGCCGATCAACGATCCAAGAAACTATCTTTAGCACGTTCTTAGTTTCTACATTATTTGGCAATTAGGCCCTTAAGTCATGTTGCTTATAATTTGGCCACATTAAACTTTATAACTTATTTAACACTTGCCAACTTTGGTCCCTTAAGTTTATGCATCATATTTTCTATAACCACATTACACATTCTTTGACTATTAGTTCGACTATCGAGTCGACTTCAACTTAGCATCCATTGACCAACCAATCATATCGAGTCTCACGACTCATAAAAGTCTTAGTCAAACTATTACAATAGCATTTTCATTATTAATTACTTAAAACTTGGTTTTGGGTGTAACAATATGTCTAATATTTAACATATTCAATTCATATACAAAACTAAGAAAAATGTGACCGTTTTTAAATAGAGTCCAGGTGTGATGATACCAACGTGCAGTGATCTCACAACAACAATGGATGTTCATCCCAAAAATCTCATCAATCACCCTAAAAACACCAAACCTCAATCAACTTTAAGCCATCCTTATGTTCCAAATTGAGTCTCACCCACACATCTACCACCGTTGTGTCAGTTAAATACTTTATTCTTTAAGATCCTAAACCCTGCTGCGAATTAGCACCATAGGCCTTGCTTTGCGCCTTTCAAAACCCCATGAAACACTCGCGTGCGAAGCACATCGAAATCTGTAAATTAGCCAAACCTCTCAAACGCGAACCATTCAACTATCTACGTCTAGGTCTAGGAATGATGGAACACATTCCGTGAATTTCATAATTTACGTGTGTTCAAGAACATCTTCCAAATTTCGTCTTATGACTATCTAAATATTTCATTGGAAATATTAAAGTCATCCTTCATATCCCTCTAATGACTACTTACGTATTTTCTTGGAAATATTAAAGTCATCTCTTCTCGTATAGTCTCGTTCATCTCGTAAAAAGAATTTATTAGGTATAAATTCTCTCCTCAATGGCATAACCAAATGATTGTTTAGCCAATGATGGATTACGAGCCACGGAATGAATCGTGAATGAATTTGACAATCGTTTGAACGTAAAAAAAAAGAAGGAATTAAAAGTCTCACTAAATCAGCGAGATTTATTCGTAAAATCCTCTTAAATTCCAATGACAACTTAAATATTTCATCCGAAATATTTAAAGTTTATTTAATTTGTGAAATGCAATTAAATGTCATCTCTCGTTCTCGATCAACGTTCATCGAATCTTGTTGGATTCATTCATAAATGAATTTATTTGGTATAAATTCCTTTAATATAAGGTCTAGAAAAATCACAACATATGTGAAATTTCTTTGTCGAAAATCAAATTCTGGGACAAAACTGACCTCAGCAAGTCACGGTACCCTTCAATAGGGGACGGTACAGCTAAATTTAACGGTAACATCGGACCGTTGTCTGCTGAGACAGTTTATTTTGTTTTCAATTCTGACTATTTCAAAAGCACTATCAAAACCCACTTGCTGTAGTCTTGAACCAGAACCGTCTCCTATCAGAATAGATTCTGCCTATCTTTTGATTCCTTAGCTTTTTCCCTTTTCACTTCCGCATGGTACAATACACACCATGTGTTTGGTTACTTCCGTATCCACCACCCTCTCAATTTATCTACAATTCTCAACCTTCGTTCTATACTACCAATGCTTCCGCATCCCACTTATCTTCCACACACTTCAAGCGAAGAACCGCTAGGATAAGTTGAGATAACCCTTCTTCATCAACATAGTTTCTTCTATCAAAGATAACCCCACTAGAACCTTATCACTAACTCCACAACCTTGAAGATTCTATCTTCTTAACCCTTAGCACATTTCCATGTAATCACATGCCTCATCATATGAATGTTCTATGAATATTCACAATGATTGAGAAGAGCTACATGACTTCAAAGGTGAACTTTATTATATGCTATCCACCACTTGTCATGACGTTACTAAGCTCATCGCTTCCGTCAACATTTGTTTTCCTCTTTATTTTTTTTCTTTTTCCAACACATCTTGTCCGGATGGTCATCGATTAAGGGGGAGCGAAAACACACTCATATAGTCTTTCACTAAACACTCTCAAGAACACACAAATGTGGTTCTTATTCCCTAGAATTCTCTACTAAAACACTCACCTCCTAAGTACCCACTACTTAGCAAAACCTCAGTCACAAAACTACAATCGGTTCTAGCTTCATAACCTCTACTCTTTGTGACCACCTAGATATTTGTTCTATACAAACACCTTTAACCCTCACATCAAACCTCACATTAATATCATTCATCATCATACTTAACCTTTAAAACTAAACTTCACTCTTGACAGTGATATTTAGTTTAAGAACCTTCAACCCATCGATCATTACACTCAAACCTCACAACTATCCTTCATTCTTGATAGTGATAGTTAGTTCAATAACCTTCAATTCTCACAATCATTATACCCAATGTGTATAAACTACACAATCACACAAAATCATTCATACATAAAATCATCTCTAACTCACAACTAGGATCATCCAAAACTAGAATTCTAGAACTTTGTTACCTCAACCCTATTAGAGATATTCGCCCACAATCCTGTTAGGATCACATGCACATTTTCTTTTTCTCCTTTGAAATATATCATGCATCTCATTGTCAGTGCAAACGATATATTAGTCTAAACCGTCTTTTCCTACCTTTTCTCAAAGGTCAAATCCAACATTTCCCATCTTATGGAATCATTTCCATTCGCATCTAGGTGCATATCGTTCTCATTTTCATTTTTTTTGGTATATCTTCTATCGAGTCTACTTTATGGCATGACTTATCATAATAGTAATCATTTAGAGTATGTCTTATCAACAAATTATCATTAACACCAATCATCTTAGGTAGATGATTATGTTGTTCAAAAGGTTTGTTAGAATTTGCCTTCCCAATGACAACTTGGAAGAAGTCATTTTATTTGTCAGTCAACGAACGAATCTCGTTCTTGTTAGTATGATTGATTGAACAATTACACCTTAGGTTGTCGGTCAAGTTGTGACTCTCTAGTGTCATTGAATTGCATTACGCATTCACATCTTTGTGTCGCTCAACTTTCTTGGGCTTTCTTCTTGGTTTTTATCCTTTTGGCACACTTTCATCACGTGTCTAACTTCTTGCATACTTTGATATGCTCATTAAACTTTTTTTTTGTAGCTACATTTTAACATAGTTTAACCCTTGCATGTCTTGCTATGTGTATTCTATCCCTATAATGTTGCTCCTATTCTTTTATATATTATATTGCACGAAGCTAACCTTGATGTAGGAAAAGCCTTTGTAAGAATTTGATCCATGGATTCGCTAGAAACAAAGGTAAAAATAGAAGGGAATACAATTACCATAGGGGAGCATTGAGCTAGGGGGAGCTCGGGAGTATTTGAATACATAGCATGGAGTCTTTTTAACAGTGGTGATAGAAGACTTCACTGGGATGATGTATGCTCACATTTTTTGGGAAGAAAGAAAAGTAGTGTAATAAGCGGGAGTAGGGAGTGAATTCAAGGGAGAGCTCGAGGCAACTACCTTTTTGCTTCAACAAAAGGGGGAGAAGGAAGTGTAAGCATGTAACTTTTACATTTTACTATGTGTCACGGTTTACATATTTTTCATCATCAAAAAGGGGGAGATTGTTAGTGCAAATATTACGATATTTAAACTAAACGGTTTCTTTGGTTTTAATAATGACAAACATGTAACTTGTAATGCATAACGTAAAATGCACAAGTTACTTGTAAACACAAATCATCGATGCATACTTACATCAACATCTCTAGACATCTCAAGTATGCTTCAACAAAGTCACAGATTTACATCCCGACGTAAATCACTCAAGGTATGAACAAACAAATCTACAACTTGACTAATGATCAAAGGATTATATTTTTCTCTAAGCTTCACATTTTTAATGTGACAAAACATTTTTTCAAAAATACATTTTACAAAATATTTTTGAATTAAAAAGAAATGTTTTAATTTGAAAAATAAGTTTAAAATCACCAACAACTATTTTCCCCCCAAATCAGCTCCAAACTTCCCCAAATAAACCTTCCTCACTAAAAACAAATTTTGGAGCATCTCTGTCTGGGACGGTACCACGGTACCACTAAATTTAGTGGTACCGTCGGGCATTTAGTGGTACCGTGCCCCCTGTAACGGTAAAATCTACATTGCCTATAAATACCAGTCCATTCCACAGTTTTTAAGCATCCTTTTTCACACACAATTTTCTGAGTTCATATCTCCTATCACATATACTCTCCTTTGATCATGTAGTTAGTTTATCTTTGTTTAAGAGTGATCCAATCATTCATTCAATTGATCACCTTCATTCCTCTACTAGTGCAAGAGAAGAACACAAAGTATCAAGAAGATACAAGGTGTTAGAGTCATTGTGTAGTGCACTTGCATTACTTACTGTATCTAGACATACATCAAGTTGTCACTGTCTTGTTTAGTCATCTTGTGTGGATCATTGTGATCTTGTAGAGATTGGGGAGATCTTGTGTAGCTTGTATTGATAGTGAGTAGATCGTGTGAAGATAGGGTTGATCGTGTAGATCGTGAGGATCAGGTAGATCGTAAGTAGATCGTGTAGATCGAGTGTAGATCATGTGGATCTTGTTGTTCCCTTTACACACTTATAAGTAACTACAAAGTTAATCTAATTGTGATTATGACTGAGATTAATGTATTGATTAATTAACACTGATAAGTAAAACGTAAATATAAAAACACAAGTTTTTTCAACATTTAAATTCTTATTAGAAATCAATCAAAGAATCTATTACCCAAGTGTTTGCGGAAAAACACTTGGGATTGAATAGACAAGGTATGGTTTGTCTCCTATCTAAACTCAAGATATTCTTGAGTGGTAACAATATCGACCCACTGAGCTATCTCAGGGACTTGGTTACTCTGTGTAGGAGAAAAGTAGTTTTGTGAAAGTCTAAGCTTTTAATGCACAAAAACTTAACCCACTTTTCTTAATCTGTTCCTATTTATACACAAGTATAAAAGAGCACTGATGATTAAAATACAAAAAGAATAAGCATGCGTGTCTGACAACTACAACAGTATTTGTCATTTCCAAGAACCAATAGGAATAGGCCAAAAGTCTTTCTGAGTGTCAGTTCTGACACTTCTTGACTTTTGCCGTTTTAGGGAAGGTTCTTTTCTGGCCCGATAAGACTTCTCCTTATCTCTTCAAACTCTTCCCGCCTAATCCCGCCTTTCTTTCAGACTTCAGGTTCTTCAGTCTACGCCTTCAGTCTTCAATCTTCAATCACTTTATTGTTTTTGAGGAGACTGGGGTTCAGTGAGTTCTTGTCCAATACTAACTGAACCCATTACCTTCTTCTTTGGCTTAAGTGACACTTAGGGAGTTCTGCCTCACTGAGTGGTGAATCTTTCTTCTTAGACTCATCCTGAGCATCTTGAAGGTAACTCACTGAGTGACTGTTCACTCAGTGACTTAAGATTATTTTCGGTTGATTAACACTTGGCTTAATTTGTATTCAAATCCTGTTTTCAGGATCCTTGGGTACTGACGGACCCAACAATCTCCCCCTATTTGGATATAAATTATGCCTAAGTGTTTTGATCAGTTATGAGTGAGACAATGGGCTTCTTCTCATACTGAATATACTAGAAAGCTATTAAGGACACTGATATAACAAAAACATGGGCCATCAATTTTATTAATATCATTACAAGGTCCTAACATCTAACATAATACTCAGGGTTCTTGTTCTCCTTCCAAGATACCCAAGAGTTCCAGTTTAGCTCTCTTCGACACTAACACTTCTTTGTCAGGTCACTCTTTCATCATCTTGTCCAACAGCTTGACAAACTCTTCATTTGCAGGACTCTTCACTTGAAGTGCCATTAGCTTGTATGCTAAGAGAGTTGTCGTTTCCACAACCTTAATATCACTGACTCGTTGAAATGCCGGTTGGTTGAACTCATCGACAAAGAATATGCCATACTCAGGCTCCTTGATGACCAGGTTGGGAACAAACTTGACTCCCTGAGGAGGAATCCTGTTGCAGTGAAGAGCAGCTATGAATTGTTCAGGCTCCTGACCCATAGCTTTTCTTTTCCTCCTGGTCTTCTGAGTAGGCTCAGGGATTGACAGTCCCTGAGAAGCAAGTGCCTTCTCATGATCTATACCCAAAATCTTAGCCACTTTTTCCAGTTCCTCGTATTTAGAGTTCAGGGTTTTGAGAAGGCTGGGAACGATCTTTCCATGCTTCTTCCTCAGGATGGGCATCATCATGTCCCATTCCCTTAACCCATATTCTGAGAATCTGAAGGGTTTATTTACCTCAGACTTTCTTGGTCCCCTATGAACCGTAATGCTTATTAGGTTGGTGAGGTGAATGGTCATGTCAGTGATTGTGCCTTCTCCCTTGGTCTTTGTCATGTGCCACCTATACCTCTCATAGATTTTCTTCCTCCTTTCTTCTATCAGCTTGGCTTGCTAATTTTGTTCCTGAAGAAGATCAACCTGAAGCTTGAGGAATTCTTCCCCCTTGATATCTTTGTCAGTCTCCTTCATTTCCTCCTTGGCAACCTCAACAATTACTGATCTGTTAAGTTGCTCAGCCTTCTTTACAGCCCTTCTTATGTATTGTTCATGAAAGACTACGGCTACTTCCTGTGGAGTCCCAAAGAATTTCTTTCCACCATCCAAATCAACCTCAAATGGTGCATCAGGGTCTGGACGCACATCGGTTGTTGCTGGCACCAGTTTCATTTGAGGAGGATCTTCAGTCACCATGATTCCCTTCCCTTTGTCAGTGGGAGGAGATTGACTGGTGGAAGTTTCAGGGACTTCTTTTGTTGCAACCACAAGGGCAGAGGATGAAGGTTGTTCAGGAGTTTGATCATCAAGTTTCTCCCCCTCAACAGATGCTGGAACTTCAGTGTATGCACCTGTTGATTGAGGAGTTGGGGTAACTGGAGAGGCCTGAAGAATTGATAAGATACTGGAGACCATTTTCTTCATTTCAGAGGTCTCATTCTTCAGTGTGGATATTTCTGCGGCCATGGCATTCTGAGTGGTGGTGAGTTCAGTGACTTTGGTGGTATAGTGGGTGATCAGCTCATTATGTTTTGTTGAAAGCTGATCAAAGGCTGAGGATATTTTGTTCAGGTACTCCTTGGAATCAGCTACTGACTGATGAAGAGAATCTTGCTGAGACCTTATGGTTTTGAGATCCACCCCCTGAAGAAGCTTTAGAAGCTCAGTAATGTTGGTGGAGGTGGTGGTCTGAGTATCCATGTACTCTTTCAGCTTTGTGATCAGGGTGGGATCATCTCCGAGTTCTTCCTGAATATGATCAAGAGCCTTCAGTATGTTGGTGAGCTGCTTGTCTTGTTCAGTTCCCATACAATCCAGAGATTCCCTCAGGTCACCGAGTTGTTTGTCAGTGAGTTTGGTGACCTGTAGCACTTTTCCCTGAGATTCTTCAATAGTAGCCCTGAAGTCAGCATAGTTGGTTGCTGCTTCAGTATGCTGATCCCATTGCTCTTCAGTTATCTCATGAAAGAGAGCATGGTTGGCTTTGCGGAGAAACATTACTAGCTGCCTTTCAGTAAGTGGAAGAACATTATCATATTTCTGCAACCACTGAGGAGTAGCGGGAGCAGAAGAGTGACCTGATGATGATGATGATGATGTTGCTGGGTTGGTTAGGGTGAGGGGTTGTTGATCATCAGGAGGAGGAGATGATTGTTGTTGTTCAGGGTGTTGAGGAGAGTTGTGTGTTTCAGTCTCCATTTCCTCCTCAGCACCAAAAACGTCTTCATCAACAAAATCAACCATTTCCTCCTCTGACACATCATCCAGCAGTCTTTCAAAATCTACCAGAGTAGGAACCCCGCGGGAATCCGGCTCCCCCTCAGAAGAGGGCTCACCTTTGTTGTGGCCAGGTTCTGACCCCTCCAAGTGCACTGAGTGGGTTTTCTCAGCCTGGACCTTGGAGTCAGTTCCTGAGTGAATGGATTCGCCATGGGGGGTTGTGGGTTCCGTATCAGCGGGTGGTTTTAATCCCTCTGAGTCTTTGTCCCCCTGAGTGCCTTCAAGGACTGGCAGGTGTTTTCCAGTACTATCATGAGGCAATGATTGTTGGTGGACCCCCTTCCTATCAGGGTTGTACTGCGCTTCTGAGGTTTTAGGGTCCTTTTCTCCCTGAGATCCTGAGTGTGATTTCTCAGGACCGTAAACAAGATGTGATTAGGTGTGGGTCCCCTTCTCAGTAGAGTAGTGCTGCTCTACCGAGGATTTAGGACCCTGTACTCCCTCAGGCAAAGGTTGGGATTGACTAATGCCTTCATCAGGATGTGAGAGGGTAAAGGTTCCAGACCCCACTGACTTGTATATGTCAGTAGGGCCATAAGGAAAGGTTTTGCCTGAGGAGACTGAGGATGATTTCTCAGTATCCTCCATTGGTGTTTGTTTTAAGGTCAAGAGGGTCTCAAGAGTGGGTGTCTCAGAGGTCTTGGCCATTGTTTGCCTTTCTTTTGGCTCTGAGGCAGAGGTCTCATGGGCGAGTGGTTTGGGTTTAACCACCTTCTTAGACCCTACCTTCTTTTTTTTCTTCTCCTGCTTTGTAGGAGAAGGAACAGGTGAGACAGCATTTGCTCCCTGAATGACCAACAGCATGTATGTGGTCAGGGAGACTGGTTGTACCTCAGTAAGGTCTCTTGAATGGTTGGCTTTATGAAGGATGTCAGGTTTAGATCCCTCAACGTCAGGCCTAACATAATCAGAGCCTAGTAAGTCCTGAAGCGCACAGGAAATGAACCTAGGGTAAGACATGTATCTTTGCCTAGATTTTCTTGATAGCTTGGCTACGAGGTCTCGGAAGATTATTCCTCTGATGTCAATCTTTCTACCCTCCAGGAGACTGAACACCATCAATTGTTGTGATGCATTCAATTGCTCCGTGGAGGATTTATTGCCTCCAAGGACCTGAATGACAAAGGTCATCAGGATCCTCCAGACAGGAGAGAACCAAGTCTTAATTATTGGTGCTTTGGCCAATAATGTTCCTGGGGCCACGTCAGGTTGTTTTGGGTCATGTGGCCCTAGTAAAAGCAATTCGGCCTTTACTTATTGGTCAGTGGGGTTGGGCTCGAAGTTCTCAGTGAAATCAAGACATGTGGCCTTGATGAAGGTTGGGTAATCTAGGGAGAGGGTTCTTCTCCCATTCATCACTGAGAACGTGATTATTGAATCTTTAGTGTCCTCAGGGCTTGTTGCCACTGCAGTGCACCAGAATTCCCTCAGATAGTCATTATATATGACTGAGGAGTTTTTTTGTGAACGCCGTAGCAAGAAAGCAGTTTTGAAGATATTTAACCACATTCTTGTACGCCCAAAAATTTTCAGGGTAGGCAAAGTTTCCTACGACGTTATTTTTGGTCATGTCCACACCCTCCATTGTGAATTCCACATTTGGGGCATAGGTTATAGCTTTAGAAGTAGCCAATTGTTTGAAAGGTCTTGGTTTTACAAGAAAATGGTCTGGTTTTCTAAAGATGAAGAACATACACAATAGTTTTGAAAGAAAAGGGCAGAGTTTGCTTAATATTTTCTAAAACGTGTGTGTGTTAATCCGTTTTGGGGTATTTATAGGAAAGTGGAGGGAAGGGTGGTTTAGGTATTAAGCGAATTATTCTCAAAAAATTTGAAAACCTTTTTGTATAAAACATTTGGGATCCGCATTAAATGCCACCACTCCACTTTCCCGCGTTTTGCGCAACAGTCGAGGTGAACAGTTGTGCCGCTTGCAAAAAGTGTAATTTGCAGAGTTTACATCATCACAAAATATGATGTGCGAGGAGAGGCATTAAATGCCAAGTGGGTAAGTGGGGGCCTAAGATACGCATGCCAGTTGGTAGAAGAACATATATTCCTATATTAAATAGGTATTCATTTACCAACCTCGGACATTTACTAACTAGATACTTAGAGCATTTAAGTTAGATTGAATGTCATTTTGAGGGCCCTGAATGACTTTTCATTCAGTGAGGGGTTCAGGAAGGGTGATTCAGTGATTTTTTTCACTGAGGAACACATTGAGTCAGGGACCTGAGGTTTTCAGAATTTACACTTAGTTGGATGGATTTAATCAGTGGACTGATTCTCAATATCCAACATTCCTAATTCAGCTTTCAGTCTTGTGAAAGTTGGTTCATCCAATGGTTTGGTGAATATATCAACTAGCTGATATTCAGTAGGAATGAAGTGTAATTCTATGTTACCATTCATGACATGGTCCCTGATGAAGTAATATCTAATATCAATGTGTTTTGTTCTCTGATGAAGAATAGGGTTGTTTGAGATGACAATTGCACTTGTGTTATCACAAAAGATGTGAACCATCTTATACTGGATTCCATAGTCACTGAGTTGACTTTTCATCCAAAATACATTTGCACAACAACTGGCTGCTGCAACATATTCAGCTTCAGTTGAGGACATGGCAACTGATTGTTGCTTCCTAGCACTCCAACAGACTAATTTTCCACCAAGTATTTGGCAGGAGCCTGAGGTGCTTTTTCTGTCCATGTTGCATCCAGCATAGTCAGAGTCTGAGTATCCTTTGAGATCAAAGCCTGAATATTTTGGATAGTATAATCCAAGGTTTGGAGTACCTTTCAGGTACATGAGTATCCTTTTTACAGCTGTGAGGTGAGATTCTCTTGGGTCAGATTGATATCTGGCACACAAACATACTGAGAATTGGATGTCAGGCCTTGATGCAAGTAGATACATCAGTGACCCAATCATTCCTCTTAATAGAGTTTGATTGACTGGTTTACCAGTAAGGTCAGGACCAAGGTTGTTGGAGGGAACCATGGGAATCTTGACTGAGGCACAGTCACTGAGCTCATACTTCTTCAGTAGGCTTCTGACATACTTCTCTTGACTGATAGAGGTTCCTTTATCAGTCTGCTTGATTTGCAGTCCAAGGAAGTAAGTCAGTTCTCCCATCATGCTTATTTCAAATTTCTTTGCCATCAGTTTTTCAAACTGTTTGCAAAGTTTATAACTTGTTGAGCCAAAGATGATGTCATCAACATATACTTGTACAAGTATGACATCATTATTTGTCCTGTAGATAAATAATGTGTTGTCTATCTTGCCTCTGACAAATTTGTTTTGGATCAGGAAGGCTGAGAGAGTTTCATACCATGCCTTGGGAGCTTGTTTCAGTCCATAAAAGGCTTTGTTAAGCTTGCAGACATAGTCAGGAAACTCATTGCTTTCAAATCCAGGAGGTTGCTGAACATAAACTTCTTCTTTCAGTGAGTCATTTAAGAATGCACTTTTAACATCCATTTGGTATACTTTGAAGTTCATGTAGGTTGCAAATGCAAGGAAGATCCTGATGGCTTCCATCCTTGCCACTGGTGCAAATGTTTCTTCATAGTCAATGCCTTCTTGTTGATTATAGCCTTTGGACACAAGTCTGGCCTTGTTTTCAATGACTAATAGCCCTAATGTTAGCTACAGGAGAAAAGGTCTCCTCGTAGTCAACACCAAATGTTTGAGTAAAGCCTTTAGCTACCAAACGGGCCTTATAGGTGTGTACCTTGCCATCCATGTCAGTTTTCTTCTTGAAGAGCCACTTACTCCCAACTACCTTGGCATTAGGAGGAAGGTCTACTTCAATCCAGACATTGTTATCTTTCATGGATTGCATTTCCCTATTCATAGCAACTACCCATTTGTCCTTTTCAGGACTCTCAATGGAAGCCAAATAATTAAGAGGTTCATTAAGATCCCCTAATATAGTTTTCTCAACTTCTACATTAAGACATAGACGTTCAGGAGCTTTCACATGTCTTGAAGACTTGCGAATGGGAACAATTTCAACTTCAGGTGGAGGACCCAGACTTTCAGGTTCCACAGGAAGTACGCTAATGTTTTGAGAAGGTAATGTATCTATATGATCATCTTCCAAATCATAAACTCTCCCACTGAATTCTTGAGATATAAGTTCCTTTTCTAAAAATTCTCCATATCTTAAAACAATAACTTTGTTTTCAGGTGGGTAGTAAAAGTAGTAACCCATCGTTTCCTTTGGGTATCCTACAAAGATACACTTTACAGATCTCTGTTGGAGTTTATCTGCTGAGTCACGTCTTATATATGCCTCGCAACCCCAGACCTTTAAATAAGACAAGTTAGGAGCTTTTCCATTCCATATTTCATATGGTGTCTTATCAACCTTCTTAGTGGGAACCATATTCAAAATACGAACTACAGATTCTCAGGCATAATCCCAAAAGGATAAAGGAAGAGTTGTAAGATTAAACATTGATCGTACCATATCTAACAATGTACGATTTATTCTCTCAGATACACCATTTTATTGTGGAGTATATGGAGATGTGAGATTCTGGACAATTCCATTCTCAGCTAAATAATCTTTAAACTCTTGGCTTAAATATTCACCGCCTCTATCGGATCGAAGAGCTTTAATCTTCTTTCCTAGTTGCAATTCTACTTCTGTTTTGAAAACCTTAAATGTTTCAAACACCTCATGTTTATGTTTAAGTAAATAAACATAACCATAACGGCTGAAATCATCTGTAAAGGTTAAGAAGTAGCTAGCACCTTTCCTTGACACATGTCTAAGTGGTCCACACACATCAGTATGTATTACACCAAGTAGATCAGAAGCCCTTTCCATATTACTATGAAAAGGTTTCTTCGTCATCTTCCCAAATATACAAGACTCACACTTATCAAATGATTCATCATTGATACTTTTCAAAAGCTCATCATGTTGCAGCTTTTTCATGCGAGTCTTGCCTATATGAGCAAGTCTACAATGCCAAAGGTAAGAAGAATTCAAGTCTGACTTAATTCTCTTACTAATGCTATACATTGAATTATTATTGGACATAGAATCATTCATATCAATTTCAAACACACCATTAACAGCAATAGCATTAAAATAAAAAACATTATTTAAAGAAACAGAAATTCCATTGCTACTGATAATGTGATTAAAACCAAGATCCAATAAACACGAAAAGGAAACAACACCCCTAACAATTGAAGGTGCATAATGACAATTGTTTAATAACAGTACTAAGCCCGAAGGCAAAACTAAATTAAACACTCCTATGGCTTCAACAGCTGCAGGTGCTCCATTTCCCACATGCAGATATTGCTCCCCATAGGCAAGCTTCCTTTCCACTCTAAATCCCTGCAGCGTATTACAAATGTGAATACCGCATCCAGTATCATATACCCAGGAATTAATTTTATGATTTAGAGTAAATAATTCAATCATAAGTAAGTTACCTGAAGTGCTGGCGCCCGAGTGCCCAGTCTTCTTGTTCTTACTTTCCCGCAACTTTAGGATATAAAGAGGGCAGTTCCTCTTCCAGTGACCCACTACATTACAGTAGTGGCAAGCCTGATCCTTTTTAGAATTATCCTTCTGCTTAGGAGGGTTTTTCTTAGGTGGAGGTGGAGGTTGATAAGCCATAACTTGCTTACCCTTATCAGCCTTACCCTTACCCTTGCCCTTCTTGTTCGTACTTGGCTTGTTAATCCTACCCCTTTGAATAGCAAGTACCTGGGGCGTAGGAGAAGTCCTTGGTGGTAAACCCTTCTCGTAATCAATAAGCAATGCGTGCAAATCAGAAACTGTCTTCCCCACGCAATGCATATTGAAATTACGAAAAAAAGCACTAAATTCCTTTTTCAGGGATCTATTGATTAAGTTGATGGCAATGTGTTGTTCATAGACTTTGCCCAGTGCTTGTAGTTGATCCATATAACCTTTTATTTTCAACACATGAGCACCTACGGGTTCACCTTCTGCCTATTTGCAACCATGTAGAGATTCCATTAAATCATAGACCTCAACATTCGTTGGTTTTTCAAACATCTTCCTGAGTTCGTTTATCATGTCCCTTGGGAAGTAATTCTCAAACTGCTTTTGAAGAGCAGGTGTCATCGCCCCCAACATTAAACAGGCCACATCATTATGCGTCTTATACTCTATTTTCCATGCTGCTTTTTCTTCATCAGTTGAAGTTTCAGCATTGGGTTCAGCAGAACAAGGCTTAGACAAATAGTCAATTTAGTCAAGCACTCGCAGGACAATCCTGAGTAAACGATACCAATAATTGAAATTCTGTGTGCCAGTTAATTTTTCCCGTTCAAAAAAGGATTTGAACGCAGAACTCATTGTGGTGTTATAGTTTTGAGTCATTCTACAGATAAAGAAAGTTCAACTTAGTATTTTTGATAATACAATATTTCAAGAAAATATAAAATACTCTTGGAAATATTCATATAACCATAGTATTTTCTTGAAAACTAGGATCCAAATTATCATAGTTTCATTACATCAGTTGATCTGCTAGTAATGAAAGTATATAATAAGGTAATCTGTCGAACAATAATTGGCAAACAATTTTCCAATTCCTAGATCAATGGGATTTATATTGCCAAACAATTTCCAATATAAGCATGTTTTATCCCCATCTTATACCTTGAGTCCAAGCTCTCACTTAACTCAATTTAAGTCGTCTAGTTAAAAACTGTAAATTACCGTAATCTCATTACATTAGTTGATCTGCTAGTAATGAGAGTATGAAATTTACCTTTCCATTGAAATTTAGTCCAAGCTCTCACATGACTAAATAACAACTTCAAGTTTTCTTTAACTAGATGGCATTGACTTAATTTTAAAGTGTACTAAATTTTGATGTGTCAATCAAAATATGTACGAAGAAGCATGCATACATCTTCGTATCATCAAGTTTTTCAAAACCTTTTTACCAATTTTTAAGCTAAGATTTCAATCAACAAAGTTTTAATTGAGGTATTGGGTTCACCAATCAAAGAATTACCTACAATTATCATCCACTATATCCTACTACTGCATGAGTCAAAAGACCTAAGTTATTCAGATAATTACCACAAAAGTGGCGCATGGAATTGAGGTCAATTGTAGCGTCCTGTAAATTTCCACTATAATTAGTAACAGTTAATCATATATTAAATATCGTTACTGTTCTGTTTACCATTTTTACGGGAAAATTTGAAATTTTCATTATTATATTATAATAACACGAAAACGTTATCAAATGATTTACCAAATAACGGGACGAGCTCACACACGAACCACAAAAACAAAATGTACACAAAACAATGCCAAATGGGCCAATAATTTCCAGCCCAACATCCACTTCCGGTTACTGTTCATCAGTAACCCAACAAGGCCCAATTTCTTATTTATTTCATTTTCCACTCGACCCCAAACGCTCCAAGTCGAACCCGTTTTCTCCCAATTCCTAAACACAACATATACGCATTATTGTACCACCTATTTCTTCTCCCACCAAAGAATTAGGATGTCGAGTTTTAGCTCTTGATATTAACTTTTGATACGTTTAAATTAATCAAAGTGAACTGCCATCAAACACACCCATTCGAATCACATTTTTCACTAACTTCTCCAAATCAACCCAAACTTGTTTCCACCTAATTCTATTGAGTTTCTTAGTCAATATAGGAGTTAAACAAATGTATTTCTTCTACCCTAACTCCATATAACACGATTGAATCATTTTTGGACCTTATTAAAACCTAGTCAACATATATATTACACAAAACAACTCCCACTTTTTTCCCTACACTCACAACATCTCTTAAAGTCTTCTAAATGTCAGAATATCTATCTAAAAATCACCATTATCCCTGAAATTGAATAGTTCTCTCAAGTTGTATGAATAAATTTACAATATAACACCTATACGTGTTATATATATATGTAAATTCATTCTCTAGCTCACCACCTCTCACACTCAACTCATTTACACGCTTCTAAGTTCCTCTCAATCATTTAGTAAGCCCTAAGAGACCAGAAGCATTTCCTAGTTCCATTTCAATCTTATTCGAAGGCTTAGGGTTTTAATATTGATCGTATATTGGGTTCTAGCGAGTTGTGGATTTTTCCGTTTGTTCTAATCATCTCTACACGTTCCCTCACCACCCTAGAGGTGTTGTAAGTCCTCTCATATCATTTCAAGTTCATTTCATTATGTTTTTATGCACCATGCAACGTATATACGTTTATTTTGAGCACACATGTTTCACTCTTTATTTTACGTATTACGTTTAGTTCTAGACACAAAAACGTGGTTTGCCTCCTTCTTGGAAGGCCTAGGAACCAATAATCACCAACACCTCACGTTTATTCTTTTGCTTCTTGCATATTCGAAACCCATTTTAACCTATGTTCACGCGTATGTAATCATGTAACTAAAAATTGACCAAGTCTTTTTGGTTTGAAAATGTCCCAAGTCGCCTCCTAAATGGCCACATAAGACCAAATTCGACTTCACAACATATGGATATTTTTACACGACCCAATTCTTCATACTACTGGCTAATAAGTTCATGTTTATAGTTTACCAAGATAAGCTCATTTAAGCCTTTGAAATTGACTAGAGTAAATCAACTCGCAACTGTTACAACTTGTGTTATAATTCGATATTGGACTAAAAAGCCCAATAAGCTAAAATTAAGACAACCGAATAAGCTGAGTAAATAAGGACTTTTGATATGAAATTATGACATTAAAAATGGGCCTAAGGATAAGCCCAACTTGCCTAAAAGCTCACGGATCATTAAACGTTAATAGGCCTTTAATATTAGCTCGTTAAGGCCCATTAATAGAAAAATAAGCCATTTTGGCAAATAAGCAGTTGAAATAAGCTTTAATAAGCCTTAATAAGCCACAGAAAAATTTGGATAATTTTCCCCCACATTTTTTCGTACTTTCGGACTAAATTTGCAAACTAGTTTCACTTACAAGGACTAAAACTGACAACTGTTAAAAATAGGGACTAAAACTGTCAAAACCATAACTTAAGGGTAGAAACTGATATTATGTTAAACTCCAAGCTCAGAATGCCATTTTGAACAATTAGTGGACTAAAAATGCAAGTTATATATAACTAAGGACTAACGGTGCAACGCTAACGCCGTTAGGGTATAAAGTGTAAAAACAGGAAAAGTACAAGGACCAACAGAATGTATTGGACATTTTCATTTCTATTTTACATTTTACGATTTCCCGTCACGTCACGTGCATTATCTACGTTTCATTTATTTAATTTATAACGTTACGTTATATTTATATATAACGAGTTTTAAACGATTTAACTTAACGTTTCGTTTCACCATTTTTGAGGAAATGGTATTATTGGATTTAAATGACATAAAAACAAGATAATATTATATATAATATTATTTTTAAACTTTAGGCATTTTAAGCATATCAAACTCACATCACCGATCAAATCATCATCCGTTTTTCACTTTCACACTCACTATTCGTATAAGTCAAGTTCTCAGACTTCCCTATGTATTCAGGTCGTGTGTTGAAGCCGTTTCCGTAATCTTACTTGATTTCGTATTCCACCTTGCCAGTTACACTCAAGGTGAGTCATAGCCCCGTTTTTATACTTGTGTTATAAATACTATTTGGGGGAGATACATGCTCAACTATATTTTGTTAGTTTTACAAGTACTCTGAAAACTCTCACGATTTACCCTAAGTCATAACCCCCACTTTATACGCTTTGATTTAATCTTTTGGGGAGATACATGCTTGTTTCTATTTACAAACTTACTTGTTTACTTGGAATGTTATACTTAAATGATGAAGTACCTTATTAGTTATTGAAACATAATACTTGTTTCCACTTACAAAAGTAATTCACACCTTTGTTAATCACTGTGAATTTACATACCACTTGTTATATGCCATTTCCAAAACTCCAATGGAAATACTTGCTAGAATTAGAGCACTCGTATCCTATGTATACCACAATTTAGTTGATATTGCCTAAGTTTATTGTATTGCCAAAAAGCCCCTCGAATCATGAACCATTAATCACTTGCGAGTGAACGCGAATATAGTGAGCAACTTCGAAACCTGCTAGAGGTTGACGACCTATTCCACTAATACTGGACGGATAGCCTTACCCGCTAGTCGTATTGGTCGCAATACACTATATTTGAGATAAATAGGAATTGGCAAATCACCTATTACCCCGAGGGCCATGTCTCCATCATTGATTTGATGTGACGACTTCCATTTTTACGAGACTCTGTTAACGTTTGCGTGTCATGAGGCTTAGGGCAATGTTTATAAGAATATATATCTTTTCATGTGTATTTAAATACAGCTGTATTAGTACTACTCCAGACTACGATTGTAGATTTCAGAAAAAACTCCACTATTACTACTCTAAGCTAGGATTATGATTCCCATGGAATCCTACCCCTGTATTTAACTGATTCCATATATGATTTACTTATGGTTTTTATCCAACGCAACTTACTACTTACTTCAGTAAGTATTAGTATTTATTTCAATTACCACTGTACGCCACTTGAATTTATTGAAATAAATTTTTTTCTATTAAACTCTATGAACTCACCAACCTTTGTGTTGACACTTTAAGCATGTTTATCTCAAGTAATTAACGGAGCAGGACAAGAAACAGAGAGGGCATTATTACTCTGATAAATTACATGGTGTAAAATCAAATATGTCATTCTTTTCAAACTACTATATCCTTTCATGGGATTTTAAAAATCTGATATTTCACCTTTTGTAACGAAATTATCATTTGAATGACAAACAACTTTCAAAACGTCTCTTTTGAGCCATTTTCTATGATTATGACTTCGATCCTCCCCGTAATACCCCGATTAGTCTTCCGCTGTTATCTCACAAATTAGGGGGTGTTACAGATTGGCATCAGAGCTATGGTTATAGAGAACCAAATGTTTTCAAAAATTGGACTATAACTTCACTTTCAAAATGAATGATTTTACACCATACCATTTTACGCCCTCCGTGTCTGCATATCACCGTGCTCAGTACATTACCTATTAGGATTATTTGACACTAATCTTCACATACTACACACTTTACTATTTCATACTTTATTATTTCACGCCCTAAATTTTATTGATTACTTATAATTACTATTTTTGGGTTACTACAGCACCATGTCTTTCAAACCAGTTGATATTACCAAAACTACCCCCCGTACTACTCGTACATCACCTACTCACTTACCTACATGTCAAAAACTTAGGAGAGCTACTGAATCTTATTCAGATGAAGAGTTGATTGGTTGTCCGGCAACATTCGAGGTTGGACAGAATTCACACAAAGAAACGATTTGGAAAGATGTTGAGCCAAATTCTCCACTGTCTGACACTCCAGACTCCTCAATACCAGACATCCCAAATGACGTATCCTCACCCAACCCCCTTGACTATAATGTAAACACTTGTGATTCAATATGGACCCTTCTTCATCAACAAGCCAACACGTTAGACGCCCACACTGATCAGATGGAAAGGTTACTACCAAACCTTTTCGAATGCTATAATCGAAACCTTGATACCTTGTTTAAAAGAGCTGATGCAGAGAGGCGAGAGGTGTTTGAGTTAGGAATGCGGGTTGATAAGATGCAGGATACTTATAACCAAGAGCTTAGAAACTTGGATACTAGAGTCCGTTGTTTGAGTAGAGACTATGCTCCAATACATGGTAGAGTTGAAAACGTTGAGAGAACCCTATGGATCGCCAGAGACACGGAAAGGATCCAGAATCAGAAGATTACTGCCTCAGAAGCCATGTTAGCTACTCAGATGAGGATGTGCCAGGAGTTCCAGAAACGCTTCTCAGACATGAAAGCTGCACAACTAGAACTTGAGGCAGAAGTTAAGCATCTACGTCAAGGACGTAACTAATCTTAGATTCATATGTATCGTCCCGTACCCACTAAACCGAGTAGTCTTCGGTTAGTGTCTAACATAATTTCCAATAAGCTCAGAACTTGTAACCAACTTTTAATCTATAACAACCTCTTTTGTTATATCTCTCTGTGTGAATAAATTCTTTCTTTCATGCCCTACTATGATGCTATGCATGCATGTAATGACTCCTCATACCCTCATGCAAAATCTCACCAACTATTACTCTCTTTCGTAGACCAATAGCTCCACACAAATCAAACCGTACTCGAAACGCAACAAATGTCATTTTACCCTCCCTCCGAACCTAGTCAACCGACCAACTTTGACACATCTTGTGACACAGCAAGTGGCAGAAACTAGGGCCGCTGCTGTCAACATAGGACCAAGCACTTATACTAGAGACAGAAACACCTAAACCTACCGCATGGAGCATTAATAAAAGACCTTGTATCGTTTGTTTTGTAAAAACAATCGATCAAGTTATTAATATTATGTTATTATATCCAGACCTACCATGACACTAGTACAAAAATAGGATTTAGTCACACATGCTATTTTTCGAACAGCCAGACAGTCGCCTTTTTATGTGACTAAATGTACCAGAATAAAATAAATAGCCACACTTGATCCGACTTGTGTGACCATTTCGGAATTACATCCGAGGCTACAGCCACACATTTGAATATTTTCATGATTATACGTATCTGGTAATTTTTTTTTGATTTTTTAGTCACTTATAATTTAGGACGTGTGACAGATACAAATAAGGTTGAAACATTAGTCACACTATATATATACATATGTGATAAATATATGTCACGCAATTGAAAAGTGTGACCAAAATCCATATATGGTCACACGAAGTAATTGTGTATGTGGCTAAATCATATGCTCAAGTTTGTCACACATTATTTAAGCGTGACTGCTAGTTTTTGTTGAAAATTTAGCCACATATGAATTTGAAATGTGTGACAACTGAAAAGTAAGTTTGAAGCATAGTCATGATATGCATTTAAAAGTGACAAATATATGTCACACACTTGAGATGTGTGACCAAATGTCATATATGGTCACACTAAACCATAGGCATACATGATTAAGTGTGACCAAAATTCGATACAAATAGTCACGTAAGTTAATATGTGTGTCTAAAGTTAAGTGTGTGTTTGCCTGCCAATTCCTAATGTGTATGGTCACATTTAATTGTAGCACAATCATGTGACTATAGGCAATAGTCAAATTTTGTCACACATTATTTAAGTGTAGTCACAATTCGATACATATGGTCACACATTTCTGATAACTTATGCAATAGTCAAAAATTTAAAAATATCAATGTTTTGGCTCCATTGTAAGCATTTATGTAAGCATATTTTGTCAGACTATACATTCTAGCAGTAATAACTATACATTCTAGCAGTAATAACTATACATGTTTAAGTCAAACTATACATTCTAGTAGTAATAACTATACATTCTATTTCTTGTCCTTGGGTCCTAGATACTCTTCCATCTTCTTGAGCAGTTCATATGCCATGTCATCATAATTAAGCTGAAGCTTGAGTATTTTCTTCCCACGCAACATCTGATGTAGAATGTCTTTGTGAAACTTTAAAGGGTAATCCTTTTCTACAAGCATGTAGATCACCAACTCATTCACAGTTAAAGCATGTACTCCACATCGTTGAAAAATTTTCCATTCTTTAACAGTATTGTGCGTTAGTCTTCTCCAACATTCATCTTCATGATTTGGTTCAAACATTACCTTCAAATAATTCCAGACTTCTCTATCATAAGCTTGTTCTGGTGTCTTATTACCAAATCTTTGTTTGAGTAATTTCCATAGAGCTATCATATCTCGTCTATCAAAATCATGAACCATGTGAAGAAAGCTTACAAACCTTCTAGAAGAACCATCACGCCTCTTAATATCGTAATAAATTGTTTCCCCATGAGATCCAGACTTATAATCAACAATGGGATGTTTGACAGTTAAAGGTTGTGCATCCATGGCTTCTCCTACAGAGTCAACTGCAAGTTCAGTGTGAGCTTGCATTTGTTCTTTAGCAACAGCTTGCTCAGTTTGTTCTTGTTTTCTCTTTTTACTGCTTTCTATTTCCAACTGTTCACCTGCTCTCTTTGAACTTGTTTTCTCTTCTTTCTTTTCTTCACTGCCCTTCACCACCTCAGCATTCAAGAAGCGTTCATTGTTTCTCTTGGAAATTGCATATAATTCTTCAATTCTTTTATCATCCAAGAATTTCAAATCCTTTAGTTTCCAACTGGCCACATTCTTCAAATACCTGCACATGAGATCTCTTCTTTGTTTTTGAGTGGGTGGCTTGTTCTTCTTAGCTGCATATCTTTGTTCTGCATACAACTTCTTTTTTGCATCAAAAATTTCTTTCAGCATCCTGGCTTTTTCATCTACTGAGTACTTATCTTGCTCTTCTTTATGTAGTTTCTTAGCAAACTCAGAATCAGCTACAACCTGAGCCCTTTCCTCATCCCATGAAGCTATTAACTCTGCATCTTTTTTTTCTTGTATTCTCCTTTGTTCCAAAATTCTCTGATGTTCTGTTTCATACTTTTGTCCTAATTTCATAGCAACTTCAGCATCAACTTTTAATTGCTCTTCTTTTGATAATGGTTTCTCCACAGGCTCTTCAGTAAGAATCCCTTTACCTTTGCCTTGTACCTGTGGAGTTGATTGTTTAGCTTTTGGAGAGGATGATGGCTCTTGTATCACAACACCTTTGGTTACTGGTTTTGCTGTCTTCAGCTCAGCAAGTACACTAACAGCAGTTGCAAAAACCTCTGGTGTAGCAGTACTAGCTTTTGTAGTACCAGCTGTAATTGGCTCACTAGCACTATCAGCATTTGTAACCTTGCCCAGACGATGATCAATCACCACTTGATTCCCTTGGTTATCCTCCCCTAAAACTTTGCCTTCATTCCCTCCCTGTTTGGGAGCATCCTTAGAAGCTTCAGAAGATTCAACCTTGTGTTTGGGAATTCTTTATCCTTTGACTCCTTCTAAATACCTAACCCTTCTCTTCAAATCCTTTATCTCCCTACCTTGTGCTTTGATGACTCCATCTTGGGAAGCAACTTTTGTTTGCAGATCAACAATTTCTGCAGACAGCTTGGCACAGGTATCCTTCAATTCATTCAAACATTTCATACTATCCTCACCACTTCGGCTTGTGTTACCTAGCCCGATAGGTGGATCACTGGAAAAGTTAAGTTCAGTCTCACACCTAGGATGAACATCCGAACCCCCCATTGTTTCCATGTGACTGGGACCTTCACCTGAATCAGTTCCAGAGGAACGTTCTTCATTAGAAGTTGTCTTGGTTTGGGTCTTAATGATGTTACCACGGTCCTGTGCTGCTGCTAAGCTAGACACAGTAGTGGCAGCCCTTGCCAACATGTCACTCTCCCCCCAGTGACATCCTCATCTGCAACAGTTGGTATAGAACCACTAGCCTGAGGTAGCTCAGTGTTCTTGGTGTTAGTCCTACGTTTATAGGTCTGTTGTTGTTGTTCTGTGGGTGTGTGATGGGTACCAGCTGGGATTGCTGAACCTTCACCCATTTGGGTTTGGGCTAGTGCCACCATTGTTGGAAACAAAGGTGTCACTCTCCCTGAAAAAACTTTTCCAACCCTCCTCATATTAGCAAAAACCTTTTTGGTAAGGCAGGGAGTGGGATAAACATTTTTGTGACTTTTCTTTTTTTTAAATTGGTTGTCCAAAAAGAGTTGCAAAAACCTTGGATATAGAAAATATTTAGCCGAAGAACTATCCAAGTTCTTAACCATACTATCAAAAATTAATTTCGAGAAATTAAATCTTTGAGTATTTTCAGCCAAACAAATTATAGCAGAAGCTAAATTACTGCTAAATTCATTCCACGCAGTGGTCTTTGGACTTAGACACACTAAGACAGTATGAATTAAGAATTTCCACTGAGGAGAAAAATTACCTTTTGAAACTTTAAAGCATCTGTATTTCTCTCATAGCCCATCAGTGAAAGTTTTTCAAAGATTGTAGTATTTGGAAGATTCTCAACTCCGTTAGCATCATCTAGGAGAAGATCTCTTCGAATAGACGCCTCTGTAATGATAATCCTCTGCCCATCTACAAGGGCATGGATTTGTGCTTCCCCATTAATAGTTTTGACCTTAGCAGACGACCAAAACTGGATAATGTTGGAAGTATATGTAGTAGGTTTTACTGTTAATGCAAACTTAATATAGCTTGCATTAAGGAAATCAATGATCTCAGTAAAATCTACAGACTCATTGTATTTTTCTAAAAAGGCAACATTATTATGAGGTTCGGTAAAAGTTAGGTTCGACATTATGATTTGATTTGGGGGTTTTGCAATATGACGATTAAAATTTGATTAGGGAGTGGAAGAGAGATAGTAATGTGTGCGTGAATGTGCTTGTGTGCCGCAATTGGGGATTTATACCCTTTAAGTAAAAAGTGATACAAACTACCCTCCACTCCCAACCACTGCTAAAAGGATACCCAAGCAGTACAACGTTTCACTAGCAGTACAACTGTTTGCCTAGCAGTACAATAATAATAACTGCATTCAAATATCATAAACTTGTAATAATAACTGCATTCATATATTAAACAAAGTCAAAATAAGTTTACATTTACATAGGCAAAATATATAAACAAAAGATACATTAAGACATATATATACTAGCTTGAATACTTTTGTAAACTTCAACTATTTGCTCTCTTGCTTCTTCTATTTTTTTGTTCCTCTCATCAATTTTCTTCTGATGCTCCTCAATGGCCTCTAAATCTTTCTTGTTCCTTTCTTCAAACATCTTTATACGTTTGTTGTAAATTTCTGTCAATGCATTTTCAGCACCATACTCGCCTTCACGACATTTCTCCCAAATATGTTGGGATATGCCTAATTTTTTATATTGTTCAGGCATTGGAGGAGGAGAATCATCCCTTGGGCGTTTGTTTTTGTTTGAAGAAGGAGTTGAAGAGGATTCAGCCATTGAAATTTGAAATTTATTTTCTAATGAAAATATCAAAGGAGTTGATTATGAACGGTTTTCCATGTCCATAGGTATAAATAGGCTGCAGACGGTATTCAAAGGAGTTGATAATGAAAATATCAAAGGAGTTGATAATGAAAATATCAAATTTGAAATTTATTTTCTAATGAAAATATCAAAGGAGTTGATTATGACGGTATACGAACGGTTCCCAATACTTTAGGCGGGAAGAGGGACCATCGAAATGCGCCAAAAGTAAACAGATGGATAATAGGATTTGGTTTGTGTTTGGTTTGGATTGACTAGTTTAGTTGATTTGGAAGTGTGTTTGGTGTTGGATTGACTAATTGACTTTTTGATTAGGGTAATTGATATTTTATATATTAATGATATTTTCTATATTAATGATATTAAATAAGTTTAAGTTTTTTTAATTCAGTATTGTAATGTTTTTAATTAAGTATTGTAATGTTTTTATTATTAATGAATTTTAAGTTTATTTTAATTGTTTGATTAAAAAAAAAAGTCGGTCATCGAGTGTGGCAAGTCGGTCGCTTCTGGTCGCCGGAGAGAGAAAGCTGACGTGGCAGCCGGTGACCCATGTCGCTTTTGCCCTTAAATTTGGTTAACTACGAAGTAAGGAAATTAGAAGTGTACGTGAGACCATGGTTGTCAGGATCCCGATCCTGATCTTAGGATCTTACGATTTTACGATACTTCAAAGCAAAAACGATCTGGATCTTTACAAAGGATCTTTGAGAGCTTAAGATCTTATAGGATCCCGATCTTTACCATTAGGATCTTAAGAACTAATACGATACGATCTTACTTTTCTCGAACCGCAAACTAAAAAAGTATGGAATGTATTTTGTAGAATTAAAAAAAAAAAAAAAAAAATTGTAGAATTAATACTCTTTAAATGACATTATAGTAGGATCTTAAGATCCCAATCCGATCTTAATTACAAGCTCGATCTTGCAAAGACGAAATCGATCCTAAGTATTTGGATTTATTGGACTATTCGAGACATGCTACCCGTAGACTAACATATTTGGATTTATTGGACTATTCGTTTGGTTATTGTTTGAGTTACGGATTGGTTTAGCTTTAAGGGTTTAGGGTTTAGGGTTTTTAGGGTTTGTAAAAAATTGTAATGTTTTATTTGCCTCTTTGATATGGTATGTAATGTTTTATAAAAAATTGTAACGTTTTCTAAAGTGTCAAACCAAACGGATTTGGGTCTTGGTCGACAACCGGTGGATTGTGCACCGGTTCATTTTCCGGTGGATTGTTAAAATAGGCTCCAACGGCTAACGAATTAACCAGCAGAGGTGCAAAAGGCTATCCTCACCCGATTACGCAATGAACAAGAAAAAGAACTCAAATTGATTAACAATTTCCTAGGTGAGATAACTCGTATTATGCTACAGATGCATAATCGTGCTCCAGATGTCGAAAGGTTGCGTGAGTTGCCTCAAGACCATCCAGCTATCAGGGTCGGTCTAGTAAACTCTATTAAGAAATGATGAAACAGGGTCGAAAGGTTGCGTGAGTTATTGTTAGACCACCAGGTATCATGACATTGCCATCCCTCTTCATTCAGGCCCCACAGGTGCCACATCACCACAACTAACAACCCCCTTTATCATAACATACCACAACTTACTCACTTGGGCCCCACCACTATCTATTTTTTTTCAAATACCCAAATAAACTAAATTAATTTCATTCAAATAAAAACACATTACATCAAATTTTAACACATACTAATTTATAAAGTTACGATACGAAAAAAACGATACGGGAATTAAAAATAACGATACAACAAATACTAATACGATACGAAATTTTATATAGAGTTGTAGTTGTCGATGAGATCCGACTTCTCCTCCCAAACTTTGACTTTGGGAAACTGCCACCCAAATTTCAGCTAGCAACTTCTCTTCCTCTTTAGACAAACGATTATTCATTTCAGATTTGTTGAATACCCAAGAATGGTATGGTATTTATAACCGTTTGAACTTTTAAATTCAAAATTCGAATTTAATTAACGAGCGGGATATTCAAAACATAAAATTTGAAATTCAAATTCAAACTGGAGGGCGAGTGTAACACCCCGACCCGACAAGGGCAAAGGTGTCACAAATACGGATTCTTATCAGAACAGATACAAGCAGATGACATACATAATACAATAGAATTCAATGGTTACAAAGGAAATATGAACTACAAAATCCCAATACAATGATTTCTAGGTCTAACATGAGATCTTCTAACCATCATCAATAGCTAAACCCAAGCTGCTAGTAAAATCTTCTAAATCCAATGGGCTCTTCACTCAAACGCAACTTCCAACTAAAACCTGCCGCGAGGAAAGAAAACGCGGCTGAGCTACAAGAGCTCAGTGAACAGATATAACGGTAACAAGCAGTAAAGGTAAAGTAGTGAAGTAAATGATTGAATACCAGGTGTAACCAGAGTCAGGAACAGGAGCATAAAGATTATACAGACATAACAGGATTAGAACTAGTTACAAAAGATAGGTGAAAAGGAAACCGTAACCCACCACAAACCCAAGTCAAATCAAGTCAAGTTCAGTATTAAGTCATGCATCATGCTATAGGTTAACAATAACAGTAATGGAAAGTAAAGGTTATACAGATATAACATGAGTAAAACTAGTTACAGAAAATAAGTATAAAAGTGTAATCCGTAATCCTACCACATACCAGGTCATATCCAGTCAAGTCAAGTGTTAAGTCACTTATCAGGTTACAGGGTGCCAGTAATAATAGTGGGAAGTAAAGGTAATCAGGTTATAAGGTTACAAGGTACAGGGTAACAGAAATCCTCTACGAGCCCAGAAACAGTAACTTGTAACAGTAATATAATCAGTATCAGAGTGTATGGAGGGGAGACCTCGGCATACTAAACAGAGTGAGGGGATAACCTCTATGGGTGGAGTGCGCGGCTCCCAGAGTGTGAAAGACGTGTATCGCACACACCATCAGTCACCAGTAATAACAGTAATCAGTAATCAGTAATCAATAATCAGTAACAGTTCTAGGATGCATCCATACGCCCCTGGTGGCCATAAACCTCCCAACACACCAAATAAAATACAGTAAAGGGACGGAACAGGTCATCACTCTCCTGCCCTAGAGTCATGCCATCGGTGCATCAATGACATGGACATGAAACCCTCATGCCTAGTTATGGCTCGTAGTATCAAACTGTGGGTTGAGGCCAGGTATCATGTATCATGTGTTAGGTGTCATGCCTCAGAATTCAATATCATATATCAGAAATCAGTATCATGTATCAGGTATCAGTATCATGTATCAGGTATCATGCATCAGGAATCAGTATCATGTATCAGAAATCAGTATCATATATCAGGTATCATGCATCAGAAATCAGTATCATGTATCAGATGTCAAGTTTAAGGATCAAGTGTCAGGTTCAAGTATTAAGTGTCAGGTTCAAGTATGTAGGTGTCCGGTGGTCCAGGTCATGTTTTATATCAGGGTTAAAAATAAGGTTTAGAGCAAAGGATCAGGACAAGAGTTCAAACAAAGGTTCAAGTTGAATGGTTCATATCAATTGTGTCAGGGTTCAAGTTAAAGTTTGTATCAAGTATTTAATTTAGTTGCATAAGTCAATTTCCATTTCAAAATATCAGAAGTTCCTATCAGAGATTCATATCAGAGGTTCATACCAGTAGGTCAATATCAGAAAGATCATATCAGTAGGTCAATATCAGAGAGGTTCAGTATCAGGAAGTTTTAATATCAGAAAAATCATATATCAGAAAGATCATATAACAGAAAGATCATGTCAAAAGTTCATAATATCATGAAAGAAACAAGCAAGGTTCACAGAACAAGTAGACATAGCAATAAATCAGGAATCGGAAAGTAGGTTCATATCAATTTGTTCAAAGGTTCATAACAAGGTTCAATTTAAAGGTTTATATTAAAAGTTCCCATCATAGTTCAAAAGTAATCTCTTAAAATGGCTTTCATAAAAGTGATCTTCAAAGCAGTCTTTATAAAGTAGGTCCTTTAAAGAAAATTTTCAAAAACATTTTCACATGTAATTAAGAAGAGTTTTTACATTTAGTTATAAAATCCTATGAACCTTCAATGTATCCCAGAGTCTAAATATTTATATTACAGGGTAGTGAACAGGTCATAAAGCACGGTTCATGAATTAAGGAAGACATAGCAAAGGCATAGATTCAAGTAGGAAAGCCCCATATAAAAGGCTCAGATCATAACCAACTGATATACGTAATGAAGAATAAATCAGAGTATGAGAAAACATAACAACTGCTCAGAGAAATACTAAGATGAATCATGGATACTGAATGAAATGAGAAAGAGGACACCCTTACTGAAAAAGGGCAGAATATCTGTACCTTAATAACCAAGCAAGCAACAGAAATAGCAAACACAGAAAAGAGTCAAGATCTCTCCTTCTTGGCACCTAAAGGAGTAAAGACATAATTACTAATGATCCCACTTTCCATATTAAGTTACTTTCTATTTTTAGCAGGTTTTCATTTTTAGAAAGTTTCCTTATTTAGTATATCGGGTAGCATAACTTAGTTAAATCATTATTAAGTGGAAATAAAGTATATTTGATCAGATTTACACCTTTGGTCCTTAGGGTTTCACAATTTACATTTTACACCCTTTTATTTCATAAGTTACACTTTAAACCTTCAAATATTCATAGTTACACATTAACCCTTAATTTATCCATTTTACACAATGAGTACTTATTTTAACATGTTATACGAATGTTCCCTTAATTATTCATAATTTACACATCAAGTCCCTCAAGTTATCAAAGTTACATATTAAACCCTTTTATTTACAATTTCAACCTTTAATTATTAATAATTACATATTAAGCCATTAAATTACCAAAATTGCACATAACCCCCTGAATATAATTTATTACTCGAATCAACCCTAAGTTTCCAGAAATTACATATTCAGTCCCTCTATTTAATTTATTTCTAATTCGGATTATATTTTATCAAGTAAAACATTTTAATCCTTTTAAAAATAAAATATTACACATGACACCCTGAACTTACATTTTATTCGATTAGTATACAGTCCAAAATAAGTTCTAAAAATAACCCTTGAGTTTTAAAAGTTATAAAACACACCCAAAACATTTTTATACCAATCGAATACCCTTTTAAAAATACGAAACCTAACCCTAACATGTTTAACCTATTTTTAATCATAACATCATCATTTAACATCATTAATCATCACAAGAACAAACCCTAATTCCCCTTTTTTTTCAGATCGTATGAATTTATTCCATTTTCTACACGTTTTTAACTAAACCCGATTAACAAGTTAATTCGTTTATAATTCGTAGAGGCCATAATAAATCATTCTAATATTTTTCCAGACCTTATAACATTATATTGAACGCAAATAAATAGTTCATGCAACCCAGAAAAATCGTATTACATTTTACATGGTTTTTGTACGTTTTTAAGGTGTAATTCGTATATAATTCATAGAGCATGCATGGTTCATATTTACCATTTTATTCAGACCCTATATGATGAGTAGAGTATGGGAAAAATACCAGACCAGATCTAGATCGAAAGGAATGAGCTGGACGATTTTTGTTCTCTCGGCTAGGAATAAACGATACCAAAATTCTCCACGAGCACACACGACACCAATAAACCTTGGAATTATTTTTCACAGGTCATACATGATACTAGGAACATAGGAAAAATGGAAAACGAATTTTACAAATGCCGTATGAATTATGGGGAATTTTTACCTTACATTTGGATAAAAGGAAGAACAATTCGACACCAAATGAATCCGACACCTATAAATCGTGGGGCTATTTTTCCAGATCTCTTGAGAGGCTTAAGAATGCATGAAAAATAGTGGTTCACTTCCAGAAATTCGTATGAGCAAAGGAGGAATTATTTTGGTGTTTAGGGTTTACTCGGTTTGTGATTTTGTAAGGAATAATATATAAAATATATAAGTTGAGAAGTAACCGAGTCTTAGGGGAGGAAATTGACCAAAATTTCGGGATTTAAGTTAGGCAATTGATTTGATTTGATTTGCTATTTTATATGCATTTTAATTACCTTTAAAAATCATAATATTAATAATAAAATTTCTATTCGGCGCCCAAAGGGCATTTTGGCAATTTTGTGGCTTGTAAAAATATTAAATGGAGTTGTCAAAATTATTTAGCATCATATCTTGTCCACTACCAGAAGTTTGGAATTTATTTGGTGCATTACATATGTTTTATTTAGATTTTAAAGTTTCAGGGGCAATTTGGTCATTTACATGTTTCAGATTTTTCAGGTATTACAGCGAGATATATTTCAAAATTCAAATTCAAATTGGAGGGCGGGATATATTTCAAATTTCAAACTTTCAGATTTGCTAATTCTTGTCCACTATAAATAGCATGGCCTCTGAAACAAATGTCACACACAAACACATTCAAATCCAAACTTTTCAAATTCAAGATCCAAACATCTCAAATTCAACATGTCATCCAGAAAAGATTTCGGGCAACAATTTCCAAGCCCACCTCGCCAAAGGGATTTCGGGAAACAATTTCAAAGCCCACCTCGCGAAAGGGATTTCGGGCAACAATTTCCAAGCCCACCTCACCAAAATGAAGAATTCCATACTCCACCCGAGCATATCTTTCTGGTTTTCCAACCGGAAAATTTTTCGGTGAATAATCAACCGGAAAATGAACCGGTGCACAATCCACCGGTTGCCAACCAAGACCCAACTCCGTTTGGGTTAACTGAGGAACAACTTCGCCAATTGGACCAAGATATGCAAGTCTTACTGGAAATGGAAGCACTTGAAATAGAAGAGGAAGCTGCTCGTTTGGAGCGGCAAGCTAAGGAGGATGAAGAACGTAGGCAAAGGTGGGAGTTTGGTTTTTTCACACCTTCCGAATCCTCTGAAGATGGTTACCCAGACTCAGATGATACATTTCATTAGTCTGTGCAGTGGTTGTTTATGTTAATCGTATGTTGTTTATGTTAATCGTTCGTTGTTTACGTTAATCGTTTGTTGTTTTTTCAAGTGGCTGTTTAATGTAGGTTCAATTTGATGTTTAATGTATTCTACTTGATGTTTAATATAGTTTCAATTTGCAAGATCTTCAACATTACAAGTTTTAAAATAAACTTTACATTTCTAATTACAAATAATATCTATTTTATCAAAACTATAAAAAGCAAAGAAAAAATAAAGAAAAGGCAAGAAAACAAAAAAAGAGTCCCACTTCGTCAGTAATCTTGCCAAGTCAGCTATAGTTAAACCAAACCACAAATTCAATATTCAACCGGCAATTAATCCCTTTACCCTATCATTTGTAAACACACACAATAATCAATAAACCCTAATCAACACACACATTCTTCTGGCAAACACAAGCACGCAAACAATGAATCAAAATAACAACAAAGGTATGTTTTTAAATGTTTTCACATATCAGTTGATGATTGATTGTACAATAATTAATATCAGGCTTTTGATCTATAAATGGTGATGTTATTGGTTGTTACCGATCGATTCTATTGTAAAATGGGGTTGTTTTGTATTTTATAATGGTTGTTATGCTATGTCTAATGTATGCTCTATTTTTTTTGTTTTCCATACTCTGATTTTCGTATACATAATGGTTGTTATGCTATGTCTAATTAAGTGTTTTGTGTCTGAGTATTTTTTGTTGCCTGTTTGTGAGTACACTGAGAGGTCTAAATCAATGAGAGCATTGGAATGTGCCTAGTTTGTGATTGGCCAGTAATGAGAGTACCTAGCAGACTTGTTTGTGCTTGGCCACCAATGAGAGGTCCAAATGCAGCCTATTAGAGTACACTGACATGTCCATTGAGACTACAAATACAGTATTTTGAACTGTTTGTGAGTACCCTGAGAGGTCCAATTGAGACTTCAATTGCAGCCTAGTTGGCCACCAATGAGACTTGAAATGCAGCCTAGTTTGTGCAACATTGCTTCATTGTTTGGGATACCACAAAAGAGGACCAAAATATGAGAACACAGTACAATGGATTCTTCTACAATGGTAAACCATCAAAAGGTTTTTCTTTGATTGTGATATAGTTTAACATTTGAATCAATAAAACTGATCTAACAGTTGTTATTTGTAGATGTCATACAAATTTCTTCTGATTCAAGCAGTTCAGAATCAAATGACGGTGCTCTCAACATCCTTCCTAGCCTCCTTGCTTGGTATTATCCAGAGCAACATTCTGATGCAAGTACTGATACTTGGGAAGTGGAACATATCCAAGCCTTGAACCTCCAGAGGAACTCCCATCTCAAGCTCCTATCCTGGTTCTCCCTGTGCAAGTTCAAATACCAGTTGAAAAGGCACACAAAAAGAAATTTACTCAGGATATTGTCTTGGGAATGTCGTGTAAGAAGAATCCTATAGGTTTTGGAGCACCTTCTAGCAGCCATGGGAAAGGCAAAACTAAGATGGTTTAGGGGTTTAGGATATACATTAACAGCTTTTGTGTTTTGTAAATGGTATTTGGTTCAATTCTGACATTTAATTTGGATATTGATTGTACTGTATTATGTTTTAAATATTCTCCTTTCTGTATTCCCCAGCAACTTGTTGGTTTTTGTTTTCAATAGAGTATTACTTACTTAATAAAAAGTCTTCAATGTTCAAAAAAAAATGTAGCAATTTGTGTTTTGTAAATGTAATTAGTAATGGTATAATATGTAACACCCCAACCCGACAAGGGTAAAGATATCACAACAATGGTGGCATATCAGAAGTCACAAACATTCAATAGATAAAACATCATAAGTCTTAACATTAAATCCAAAATAAGTCAACATGACTTACATCAAAATGCAAGACAAAATGACTTAAGTACAAATTCCAATATTCAAATGCCTAAACAATGGCATAATAAAATAAATAGAAGTTCAAATGGTAAAGCTAAATAACTAAGGTCAACTCCGAAATAGATCGCTCTCATCCCAAAGCTAAACCCAGCTCCTAGCTTATGTACCTGTCGCAGGAAAAGAAATGCGGCTGAGCTTCAAAAGCCCAGTGAACAGATATATAGATAACGGGAACAAATAGCAGGTAGCAAATACAAAAGCAAATCAGGAATACGAAATCATACCAATACGAAGTCAAATGAAAGGAATGAGAAATGAATCATGAATAAAAGAAAAGAACGAAGTGAAATAAGATTTAAGAAAACAAACACAGCAATTCATCACGAGCCCAGACGACTTACGATACCATAGCATACTAATATAATAAAACATACCTGTGTAGAGTGATCAGCTCTCAGACCAAGTGAAAGACGTGTATCGCACACACAATCAGTCACCAGATATAATAACTATAACATATAACATATACAGATAACAGGTCAAATCTAGAGTGCACCCATACGCCCCACAGACAAATCAATAATCATAATTATAATGGCCATAGCAAATAATAAATAAGGGACGGAACAGGTCATCACTCTCCTGCCCTAGAGTCATGTCAGAGGTGCGTCAATGACATGGACATGAAACCCTCATGTCTAGTGATTGGCTCGTAATATCAAACTGTAGATCAAAGGTCGGGCATACTATCAAATAATCAAAATTATATCTTAAGGGTACATGGCAAAAGATTCAAATCAAAGATCACTTCGAAAGTTCACAAACAAAAGGGAACATAGCAATGGTATAGGGAATCCTAATAAGGAAATGAATTCTGAAGAAAAAGAACTGAAAAGCCCTTACTGAAAAAGGACGGAATATCTGTACCTTATTAGCAAAGCAAAAGACAAGAAAGCAAATACGAAGCAGAAATCAAGGCTTCTCCTTCTTCACACCTAAAGAAGTAGAAGACGGAATTATGAATTATTCCAACTCAGATTATTACTTTTAGTTTACTTTTCCATTTTGCAACTTTCCAGTTTTAGTAAGATGTTAATATTCCAGATTAGGTTAAGTCCTTATTTCAAGATCATTATGGAATTAGGGTACCTTTTATCAAGTTACAAAAGTTTAGGGTTTTAATTGTAATTTCATTAGATTCAAGGTTTAAAATGAAAATACTTTAAATTACTGATTTGATCTCTATGATACATACATTTACCAAAGAAGTACTTTATTCTACAAAGTTACATAACTTCACCTCAGAATTATATGAAGTACGAATTTGACCCTCAAAATTTAGTAATTACACAATTGGTCCCTTAACTTTACAAAACTTACAATTTAAATCATATAATTTATTTATAATTACATATCAATCCCATAAATACTCAAATTTACCCATTACACCCTTAATGACATTATTTACTCAGAATAACTTCAAGTTTCCCAAATTTACACTTTTAGTCCTTCTATTTTAATTATTTACAAATCGACCCTTATAAAAATAGTTAATTCATTTTCTTGCACATTTATGCTTAATACCCTCAAGTTATATTTTTCTCACATTCCTACTGACTTATATGACATTACAAAAATATCCCATAAGTTTCAAAGTTGACAAAACAAGCCCTTACACTTTTAATTGCAAATCGTATAGCCTTTTATTGCACCAAAACAAGCCCTGGTTTTATCCAATTATTAAACCATAATGACATCATCATTAAAACATTAATTACATCAGATCTATACACATGAACCCTAACCCTAATCCATTCTAGGGTTTATTCTTATTTTTCCTTATTTTCTCTAAAATCCGATTACATACAATAATTCGCATCAATTAATTTGAGCTTCTATAAATCATGTGATTATTTTTCTAGGCTTATATGATCAGTATAGGACATGTAAAAATTATAGTTACACCTCAGAAAAATCGAATGACATTATTTGGAAATTATGTGTGTTTTAACTCTTATAATTTCGTACGTTTTGTTTAGCTTGCATGATCCATGTTTAACATTTTTACTGAGTTATATAAAATATATAGATCATTAGAAAAATGTTAGATCAATTATAGAACGTAAGGATTAAGCGTAGGATCTTATACCTATCGAGCGAAGCAAACCGAACAAAACAAAATACCACGATCGAACTAAGGCTTCCACAACTCGAATCCTATTTTTCTTGGCTTCCTTACACCTTGATCAACTCCAAAAAATTGCTTGCTCAGGTCCAGAAGTCGCAAGGATGTTTTGGTCGAATTTAGTGTGTAGCGATTTAGGGTTTTTCGGAAATTAGGGTTTTGCGAAATAATGATTTGATTGTGTATATAATATTAGCCGATTAGGAGGGGGATATACTCAGAATTTTTTGCCCAAATAGTTTGCTTAAAATCACACTTTGATTTGGTGTACAATTCCCATATTTATTTTGGTACTTATCTAATTAAAATGATTTTACAAATATATATACTAAGTTTATTTAATTAATTTTCGGATCATATATAAGTGTATATATGAATTTGTAATTTTTGTATATTCAAAGTAATGAAATGTTGTCCCAGAAATTAAATTACTTGATATGTAGTTCGTTTTCATAAGTTTGGAATCAATTCAGAATTGCTATAAGTGATTTATTTAGGTTTTATAGTTTCAGGGGTAATCTGGTCTTTTTATAGGTTATCTGAATTTCAGGTATTACATAATAACTGGTAATTATGTAAGTATTTTGGTTTGTTAAAAGGGTAGTAGTTTGTACTATTGATGTGATGGTTGCACAGTATGGTACTGTTGTTCCCGTTACACTTATAGAAATAACTACAAAGTTATCCTAAACGTGTACTAAGACTGATATAATTTAATGATTAATTTTACCAAGTAAGTAATAACGTAAAGATAAAAACAACAAAGGTTTTTCAACGTTTAAATTCTTATTAGAAATTAATCAAAGAATCTATTACCCAAGTGTTTTGCGGAATAAACACTTGGGGTTGTATAGACAAGGTATGGTGTTCTCCTCTCTAAACTCAAGCTGTTCTTGAGTGACAACAAAAAGACCCACTGAGCTATCTCAGGGATGTGTTGTTCTTTGGAGGAGAAAAGTGGTTTTGTGAAAGTCTAAGCTTTTAATGCACAAAACTTATCCCACTTTTCTCCCTATCTATCCTATTTATACACAAGTATAAAAGAACAACCCGTGACTAAAAGTACAAAAGGAAAACCTAGTCTAGTCTGACAAAAGCACTACAGTCTTTTGTCAGTTCTAAGAATCTATTTTGGGATGGCTATAAAGAAGCTTTCCAATTGTCAGATATGACACTTCACATCCTTAAGCCATATAAGGTAAGTTTACTTTGGCGGCGATAAGAATCATCCTTATCTCCTTTAAACTTTCCCGCTCGATCCCGCCTTTCTTTCAGGCTATAGATTAAGTCTTGGTCTTCAGTCTTTAGTCAACAGTCTTCATTGTTGTGAGGAGACTGAGGGGTTCAGTGAGCTCTTGTCAGTACTCACTGAACCCATCATCTTCTTCTTTGGCTTAAGTCACACTCAGGGAATTCCACCTTCCTGAGAAGTGAATCCTTCTTCTTGAATTCTCCTTAAGCTTCCTGAAGATGACTCACTGAGTTACTATTCACTCAGTGACTTGAATTGCTCTCGGTTGATAAACACTTGGCTTAATTTGTGTTCAAATCCTGTTTAAGATAATTAGGTATTTACGAACCCAACAATCTCCCCCTATTTGGATATAAATTATGCCTAAGTGTTTTGATCAGTATGAGTGAGCTAAAGGCTTCTTCTCATACTGAATATACTAGAAGACAGTTAAGGACACTGATATAACATAAACATGGACCAACATTTTATTCATATTATTACAAAGTTCTAACATCTAAACAAAATACTCAAGGTTCCTAAAGGATAGCCATGAGTTCTAGTTTCGCCTTCTTTGACACCAACACATCTTTGTCAGGTCGTTCCTTCATCATTTGATCCATCAGCCTGACAAACTCCTCATTATCAGGACTCCTGATATTAAACGCCATCAGTTTGTAGGCAAGGAGTGTTTTCGTTTCCACTTTATCAATGTTAGAGACTCTCTAAAATGCTTCCTGACTAAATTCATCTACAAAGAAGATACCATACACAGGTTCCTTGATGACCAGGTTGGGACAGAACTTGACTCCCTGAGGAGGAATCCTGTTGCAGTGAAGTGCAGCTATGTATTGTTCAGGTTCTAGAGCCACAACTTTTCTTTTCTTCCCGGTCTTCTGAGTAAGTTCAGGGATAGTCAGTCCCTGAGAAGCAAGTGCCCTCTCGTGGTCAATTCCAAGACTTTTGGCCACTTTCGAGAGTTCCTCATACTTAGCACTTAGAGACTTGATGAGGGTTGGGGCATTCTTGCTTGAGGTTTTCTTCCTCAGGATGGGCATCATCATATCCCATTCTCTTAACCCATAGTCTGAAAATTTGATTGTTGGAAGATGTTCAGACTTTCTTGGCCCCCTATGAATTGTTATGCTTAAAGGTTTGGTGTTGTGAATGGTGATGTCAGTGATTGTGCCTTCATCCATGGTTTTGGTCATGTACCATACGTACCTCTCATATATTCTCTGCCTCCTTTCTTCCTTAAGTTTGGCTTGTTTGTTGTGTTCTTGAAGAAGTTGGGCTTGTAGCCTGATGAATTCATCTCCTTGAATTTCTTTATCAGACTCCTTGATTTCCTCCTTGGCGACCTCATAAATTACAGACCTGTTGAGTTCCTGCTCTTTCTCTTGGTCCTTCCTGAGATCTTCTTGGTGTAAGATTTCAGCTAATTCTTCATGAGTCCCATAGACCCTTTTCCCTCCCTCTAAATCAACATAGAACGGTGCACCATGATCTGCACGTCTTTCAGTTGAAGCCTTGACTAAGCGTGCATCAGGAGGAGGGTTTGTTTCAGTCATCATGATTTTCTTCCCTTTGTCAATGGGAGGGGTTTGACTGGTGGATGTTCCAGGGACAGTCACCAAAGCAGAAGTAGGATCAGGGATCGGATCATCATTTTTCTCCCCCTCAGCAGGTGGTGGAACTTCAGTGGAGACACCTGCTGACTGAGGAGTTGGAGTAACATGAGAGGCCTGAAGAATGGATAGAATGCTGGAGACCATAGACTTTGTTTCAGAAGTCTCATTCTTCACGACACTTAATTCGGAAGCCATTTCCTTTTGGTGGGTTGTGAGTTCATTGACATGGGTGGTGTAGTGGGTGATCAGCTCATTATGTGTTGTTGAGAGCTGATCATAAGCTGAAGAGATTTTGATCAGGTGCTCCTTGGATGCAATAACAGCCTGATGAATTGACTCCTGCTGTGTCCTTAGACCTTGAAAATCCACCCCCTGAAGGAGCTTCAGAAGCTCAGTAATATTGGTGGAGGTGGACGCCTGAGAGGCCAAGTAAGCATCCAATCTTTTGATTAAGATGGGATCATCTGCAAGTTGTTCTTGGACTGATTCAATAGCCTTGAGGATGTTGGAGAGTTCCTGATGCTGTCCAGTGACTATTTCATCTATAGATTTGTTCAGGTCGCCAAGTTGTTTATCAGTGAGTTTGGCGGTCTGAAGAATCTTTTCCAGAGATTCTTATACAGAGGCCCTGAAGTCAGCATAGGAGGCTGCCACTTCAGTGTGCTTATCCCATTTCTTATCCGTGAGTATATTGTAAAGACCTTCGTTGGCTTTGCGAAGGAATTTGGCCACTTGCCTTTCAGACGCCGGACGACCATTGTCATACTTTTGCAACCACTCAGGAGTGGCTGAAGCACCTGATGATGATGATGATGAGGTTTTTGGGGAATTGAGTGGTTGATCCTCAGGAGGAGGAGAAGAATGTTGTTGCTCAGAGTGCTGAGGAGGGTTTAATTGACCCTCCATTTCCTCCTCAGCATCAGGGATATCATCATCACCAAAATCAATCTCCTCCTCTGACTCATCAGCTAACAAATTTTCATAATCAGCCAGAGAAGGAGCCTTCAGGATATCCGGCTCCCCCTCAGAAGAGGGCTCACCTTCGTTGTGGCCAGGTTCTGACTCTATTGTCATAATAACTGGTGGGGTTTGACCAGCCTGACTAGTCATAATAACTGGGGGGTTTGCCCAGCCTGACTTTTAGGGTCAGTTCCCGAGAGAACAAAAGTGCCTGAGATGCCTGAGGTGGTTTTGGGTTCCGTATCGGCGGGTGGTTTATATCCCTCCGAGTCTTTGTCCCCCTGAGCGCCTTCAACCACTGATGGGTGTTTTCCAGTGGAATCATGAGGCACTCCTTGTGAAGATTTATGGACCCCCTTCCCATCAGGATTGGTCTGTCCTTTTGGGGATTTAGGGTCCTGAACTCCCTGAGACTCTGAGTGTGATTTCTCAGAGACGTTAGCAGGATGTGAGTGGGTGTGGGTCCCCTTCTCAGTGGAGTAGTGCTGCCCCACTGAGGATATAGAACCCTGTAATCACTCAGGCTCTGATTGTGATTTATCAGTACCTTTATTGGGATGTGAATGGGTGGATGTTCCTGATCCCTCTGACTTGTTTATGTCAAAGGAAACATGCGGAAAGGATTTGTCCAAGGACACTGAGGATGATTTCTCAGTGACCTCCGGTGACGGTTGTTTTGTGGTCAGAAGGGTCTCTGTAGTAGGTGTCTCAGAGGTCTGGGCCACAACATTAAGGGTGCCTGAGGCTACAGTCTCAGTGACGAGTGGTTTAGGTCTAACCACCTTACTGGACTGTCCCCCTTTCTTCTTCTTCACCTTCTTGGTTGGTGAAGGTACTGGGGAGCTTGCATTTTCACCTTGAATGACTACTAACATGTAGCTGGTCAGGGCGGTGGGTTGTACCTCAGTGATGTCACTACTAAAATTGGTCTTATGCAAGACGTCAGATTTTGTACCTTGATCGTCAGACCTTAAGTAGTCAGAACCAAGAAGGTCCTGAAGCACACAGAAAATGAACCTAGGATAAGACATGTGTCTTTTCCTATGTTTCCCTGAGAGCTTGGCAACGAGGTCACGGAAGATTATACCTCCGATATCAATTTTTCTACCCTCCAAGAGACTGAACATCATCAATTGCTGTGATGAGTTCAATTGCTCAGTGGAGGATTTATTCCCTCCGGGGACTTGAATGAAAAATGTCATCATAAGTCTCCAGATGGGGTAAAACCATGTCTTCACTATGGGAGCCTTTTCTAACAAGGCTTCAGGAGACAAAGTAGGACGCTTAGCGTCATGAGGCCCAAGGAATAGCATTTCTGCTTTAATTTCCTGGTCAGTAGGGTTTGCCTCAAAGGTCTGGGCGAAATCAAGACCAGTGGCCTTGAGAAAGGTCTTGTAGTCCAGGGAGAGGGGTTTCTTCCCATTCATCACAGTGAATGTGATGATTGATTCTCTGGTGTCCTTAGGGCTAGTAGCCGTTGCGGTACACCAGAACTCCCTGAGGTAGTCATGATAAATGACTGATGGGGTTTTGGTAAAGGCCGTGGTAAGGAAGCAGTTATGTAAATACTTAACCACATCCTTGTACCCCTCATATTGTTGGGGGTAGTGGAAATTCCCAACCACGTTGTTCTTGGTCATATCCACGCCCTCCATTGTGAAATTCACATTTGGGGCGAGGGTGATAGCATTAGAAGATGCCATTTTTGTGTTAGGGTTTTGGTCGGAAAAATGGTCTGGGTTTCTAATTGCTAAGAACACACACAATTTGTTTGATAGAGAAAAGGGCAAGAAGTTTGCTTATGATTTCTAAATAAAACGTGTGTGTGTTATCTTTTGTTTGGGTTTTTATAGGGAAGTGGAGGTTGAGGGTATTTTGGGCATAAATCGGTTATTCTCAAAATTTTGAAAATTGTTTTATAAAACATTTGAAGTCCGCATTTAATGCCACGTTTCCACTTCCCCATGTATTCGGCAACCGTCATGGTGAACAGTTGTGCCGTCTGCAAAAAGTGTAATTTGCAGAGCTGAGTCATCACATTTCTATTATGTGATTGGAGAGACATTTAATGCCTAGTGGGAATGTGGGGGCCCAAGATGTGTATGCCAGAAAGTTAAAAGAACATATATTCCTATATTAAATAAGAGTTCAGTTATCTACCTAGGACATTTACTAACTAAATACTTAGAGTATTTAAGTTAGCATTGAATGACATCTTGAGGGCCTTGAATGACAATTCATTCACTGAGGGGTTCAGGAAGGATGATTCAGTGATCTTGTTCACTGACGAACACATTGAGTTAGGGACCTGAGGTTTTAAGAATTAACACTTCAGTTGGAAGGATTCAATCAGTGGACTGATTCTCGATATCCAACATTCCTAATTCAGCTTTCAGTCTTGTAAAAGTTGGTTCATCTAAAGGTTTGATGAAGATATCAGCTAACTGATATTCAGTAGGGATGAAGTGTAATTCAATGTCACCATTCATGACATGGTCCCTGATGAAATGATATCTGGTATCAATATGTTTTGTTCTCTGATGAAGAACAGGGTTGTTGGATATTGCAATTGCACTTGTGTTATCACAAAAGATGGGTACCATCTTATACTGAATGCCATAGTCACTGAGCTGACTTTTCATCCAAAGTACATTTTCACAACAGCTAGCTGCTGCAACATATTCAGCTTCTGCTGAGGACATGGCAACTGATTATTGCTTTTTGGCACTCCAACAGACTAATTTTCCACCAAGAAATTGGCAGGATCCTGAGGTACTTTTCCTATCAATGTTGCAACCAGCATAGTCAAAGTCTGAGTATCCCTTGAGATCAAAGCCTGAGCACTTAGGATAGTATAATCCAAGGCTTGGGGTACCTTTCAGGTACCTGAGGATCCTTTTCACAACAGTGAGATGAGATTCTCTTTGGTCAAATTGATATCTGGCACACAAACATACTGAGAATTGGATGTCAGGTCTTGATACAAGGAGATACATCAGTGACCCAATCATTCCTCTGAATAGAGTTTGATTGACTGATTTACCAGTGAGGTCAGGACCAAGGTTGTTTGGAGGAACCATGGGAGTCTTGACTGAGGCACAGTCACTGAGATCATACTTCTTCAGTATGTTTCTGACATACTTCTCTTGACTGATAGAGGTACCTTTATCAGTCTGCTTGATTTGCAATCCGAGAAAGTAAGTCAGTTCTCCCATCATGCTCATTTCAAATTTCTTTGCCATCAGTTTTTCAAACTGTTTGCAAAGTTTGCAACTTGTTGAGCCAAAGATGATGTCATCAACATATACTTGTACAAGTATGACATCATCATTTGTCTTGTAGATAAACAAGGTGTTGTATATCTTGCCTCTGACAAATTTGTTTTGGATCAGGAAGGATGAGAGAGTTTCATACCATGCCCTGGGAGCTTGCTTCATTCCATAAAGGGCTTTGTCAAGCTTACAGACATAGTCAGGAGACTCACAACTTTCAAATCCAGGAGGCTGTTGGACATAAACTTCTTCTTTCAGTGAGCCATTTAAGAATGCACTTTTAACATCCATTTGGTACACTTTGAAGTTCATGTAGGTTGCAAATGCAAGGAAGATCCTGATGGCTTCCATTCTTGCAACTGGTGCAAATGTTTCCTCATAGTCAATGCCTTCTTGCTGGTTGTAGCCTTTGGCAACCAGTCTAGCCTTGTTTTTGATGACTATGCCATTTTCATCAGATTTGTTTTTGAATACCCATTTCATGCCAATGACTGTGACACCATCAGGACACTTAACTAAGGTCATCACCTTGTTTCTGTCAAACTGTTCCAGTTCATCATGCATGGCCTGAACCCAACTAGGATGTGTAAGTGCTTCTTTGACACTTTTGGGTTCAATGGTGGAAATGAAATCCACAAATAGGCATTCATTGGCTGAGGCTGCCCTTAGTTTAGCAGCCATGCTTCTAGTGAGCATGCCTTCAGTAGGCTCTCCAATGATGTTGACAAGTTCTATGTCCTGAGACCTAGTCCAATTGTCCTGAGGTCTAGGATACTGATTGGAACTTGTGGAGGCCTGATTGGGTAGAGGTGTAGGATCAGGTTCAGACACTTGAGAATTTTTAGGATCTTGAGTGTCCGAATGGGTTGGCTGATCACTGAGATTGTTTGGTTCCTTAGCCTTTTGAACAGACTAATTTAATGTATCAGTGTTTGTTTGTGCTTCAATAAACTCAGTGATGGTTGGGTAAGGGAGGTTGTGAGGGATAATGTGATAGGAGATATCAGCATTTGCTTGATACTGAGTGGAAGGATTGTTTTCAGGATCATATTCATCAGGAGGATATCTGGATGAGTCATTGATTCCTATTTCTTCCACTGAGGCATTTGAGAACCTGATAGCTTCAGTGCTCTCATCAAAGGTAACATAGAATGTTTCCTCAGTTTGTTGTCTCCTTGTGTTGAACACCCTGAAGGCTTTTGAGACAAGGGAATATCCTAGGAAGTATCCATCATCAGCTTTGGCATCAAATTTCCCTAAGTGATCCTTGTGATTATGAATAAACACAGGACACCCAAAGACATGAAAGTAGCTGATGACAGGGATTCTTCCCTTGAATAACTCATATGGAGTTTTGCTATGTCTCTTGACAATGATGGATCTGTTCTGAGTATAACAGGCAGTTTTGACTACTTCAGTCCAAAAATGTTTGGAGAGGACTGATCCATTTAACATTGTTCTTGCAGCTTCAATGAGTGTTCTGTTTTTCCTTTCAGCCACACCATTTTGTTCAGGTGTGTAAGGTGAGGAAAAGTTTTGATGGATACCTTTCTCATCACAGAAACTTTCAAGTTCATGGTTCCTGAACTCTGTCCCATTGTCAGTCCTAATCTGTTTGACTTTGATGTCATTCTGATTTTCAATGTTCCTGACAAAGGACATGATAGTTTCTGCTGCCTGACTCTTTTTGGTCAGGAAGTAAACCCAAGTGTATCTTGAGTATTCATCCACAATGACCAGAGTATACTTCTCATGGTTAATAGATCTAGGACTGATGGGCCCAAAGAGATCCATATGAAGAAGGTGTAGGCAGTTCCTGATGGAAAAGTTGGTTTTGGTTTTAAAGGATGCTCTCTTGTGTTTGCCTTTTTCACAAGCTGAGCAAGGTTTGTCCTTTGAAAACACAAGAGATGATAAGCCAAAGACCTTGTTTTGTTTCACAAGATGATTTATGTTTTTGAAGTTCAGATGGGAGAGTCTCTTATGCCAAAGCCAGTTGAGGGTCTCAGTGGCCTTAGCAAAGAGACAAGTTCCATTCTGAGTTAGACTGGTCATGTATAACACATAAACATCTTTCCTTCTTGGTGCAATAAGGACAACTTCCTTGTTTGCATTGAAGATGGTTCCTTGCTTATCATCAAACTAAACTATGTACTTTGCATCACATAGTTGACTGACACTGATCAGATTATACTTAAGGCCATTTACATAAGCTATCCTAGTAAAGACTATACCATTGCAGTTTACTGAACCATACCCTTCAGTGAGACATGATGAGTTATCAGCAAATACCACCTTGGGTCCTGGTTCCTCTACATATTTGTGCAGATATTCTTTCACACCAGTTATGCTCCTTGAACATCCACTATCTAGATGCCAAATTGGCTCCCTGACATGTCTCTGCACAAATTGTGAACTGAATTAGTTCTTTCTAGGACCCCTCTTCTTGGAGGGCTTGGCTTTTATAGCCTGCTTAAAAGTAGACAATGATTCATGGTCAGTGGTGGAGTGGAATGAGCTCCCATAAATTTTGCATTTGATAGCAGTGGATGACTCAGCAGACTGAGAGGATGATTTGGTCATTCCTCTTCTTGCCTGAATGACCTCCTCATGTCCTGAGGTGTCATGAGTAGGATCACCACATAAGTCACAACATGTGTCCATTAGGAAATCCTCAGGGAGGTGGTCATTGAATCCACAATGAGGGTAAGGTTCAAAAGGCTTTGCCTTTTGTTTCATTTTCTGCTTTGAATCAGATGGATACTTATGAGCAACTGCTTTAAAGTTTGCCAACTTTGATGAGGCTGTGTATGATTGATGATCAGATGTTCTGTGATCTTCCTTTTTGCATATCATGCAGTAAAGGATTCTATAGCAATCATCAGTGGAATGATTGGTAAAGTGACACAGCTCACATTTCAGCAGAGGTTTGGTGGGCTTTGGTTTTGGTTTGGAACTTGTGGAAGCTGATTTTGATTCCTTAATCTTAGATTTAGGAGTTTTCTCAAAAGATTCTATCTTCTCACTCAGCTTCCTGACAAGCTCAGCCAACTGGTCAATTTTTGAGTCAGGGCTTTCTGTTTTAACTTCAGAAGGGACTGAAGTTGATGAGTCATCAGTAGTTACTAAGACCTCAGGGGTTTGTCTTTTCAGGATTGTTTTTCCCAGTCCTGATTTCTCCTTTGGAGAATGTTCAGAATAGACCAATGGTGTGAGGTCTGAGCTTGGAGAAGCTCCCTGAAGGACTTTCAGTGGTGGGAGAGGTGCAACTGATTCTGATTCTGATTCTGACTCAGTGATTGACTCAGTACTACTGGGTTGATCAGTGAGTCCTAGCATACTTTTCAGAGCCTGACTTTCAGGAAGCAAGATTTTCCCAGTCTCAAAGTTGGGTAACTTACTGACTGGGTTGTCCCTGACAATCCAGTCATTTGACTTGGGTTTCATCTCTTGCTCAAAAGATAAGCCAGCTGGAATAAAAGCCTTTTCTTTGTCAGTCTCACTGGGGGTGTCAGTGAGTTGGTCTCCTCCTATGATTTTCTTATTTTCACTAGGAATTAGACTGACAGATTCATAGACTCTTGGGTTCTTTTTAGTCCAGCTTTCTATGACAGCCTTTTCTTTGTTAAGTTCATTTTGAAGGGCTTGATTCTTTTTCAAAATCTCAGTGTTTTGAATTTGTAGTGTGACAACTTCTAACTTGGTTTGTTTAAGTACAAGCAATTCATCTCTACATTTATTCAATTCTAACACAAGATTATTATATTTTGAAAGCAAATTCAGCCTTTGTTCTTCTACAAACTTAAGATCTACAGAAATATAGTTCAAATAAGACTGCCAATCAGAATCATCATCCATAGAAAGTAAAATGTTTACCTTCTTCATTGTGATGTTGACCCATTCTCCATTTCTTGCATGGCTCTTTCCAACAGCCAGCTGATCACCATCAGAAAGTGCCATCAGTGCACTCACATGAACTTCTTCATCATCAGAGACCTCTTCTTCATCCCAGTCATAAGCTTCAGCCATAAGGACCTTGTTCTTGGTCTGAACAGGTTTGGGAGCCTAAGCCTGAGAGACTGAGGGAGTGGCCTCAAGAAGAGAAAGCTTAGCTTTTGCTTTCCTATACTTAGTTTCAAAGTCTTTTAGACTACCTTGAGAGGTTTGAGAAGACTGAAACATTTTAGGTTGAAACTTGCTAGTTCCTGAAGAAGAACTGTTTCCAGAAAATTTGTAAGAAGGTTCTGAGGTTGTTTTTGAATAACAGTCTTTAGCAAAATGACCCTTTTTACCACATTTAAAACATTCAGTGGTCTCATTTGCTTTAGCTTTTGAAAACTTTGACTGATTTCTTTTGATAAACCGTTTTGAATTTGCAAGGAGTGCCCTTTCTTGGAATTCCAAGTGTAAGTCACTTAGGTACTCCTCACAGGTTCTATCATCAACCTCATCATCAGAATCCTCTTGAAAATCCTGCACAATACCATTAGAATAAAAGGCAGTTGATATGGGTGAGGAAGTCAGGGCCTTTTTGGTCTCAAGGGCTTTCTTTGAGTCTGGGTATCTCCTTGAGATTAAGTTGTCTTCATAGACAAACTTCCCATAGATCTCAGCAAGCTCAAGGGTCTGAATGTGATTTGCATTCCTAAGGCCCTGAGAGAAGTTTAGCCACTTCTCAGGGAGACTGTTGACAAAGCCAACATTGATCTCATGCTTAGACAAAACTACACCATCATTGGACAACTCATTCATCAGGGTCTTGTACCTGGTATAGGTCTGAGAGAGACTTTCAGAGTCTTTGGCCCTGAAAGTATTATACTCAAGTTTAAGATCCATGATCCTATTTTCCTTGGTATCTGAGGGACCTTCGAAGCTATGAACCAAGTCAAGCCATGTTTGTTTGGCTGAGGTACAGTTAATGACTGATTCCATTATATCGTCAGGGAGACAAGATATAATGATGCTTCTCAGGCGCTGGTCTTGGTTGACCACCCTTCTCTCATCAATAGTCCACTGAGCTTCAGGTTTGATTAACCCTTCAGCAGTTTTTGGGACATAGGGACCTTCATTGATACAAGTGATGTAGTATGGTTCCATACCAGTCAAGTAGCAAAGCATGCGCTTTTTCCACTTGCTAAATTTTCCAGCTTCAAGTCTGGGAGCAACAGCTGAATAGCTACCTCCCTTTTTATCGACTAGCTGGGGCACATTGATATCAGCCATAGTAGGATCTTGGTTTTAAAAACCTTGAGCACTCTTAGTTTTGAAAAGATTTTATAAACCAGAGGCTCTGATACCACTTGTTGTTCCCGTTACACTTATAGAAATAACTACAAAGTTATCCTAAAAGTGTACTAAGACTGATATAATGTAATGATTAATTTTTACCAAATAAGTAATAACGTAAAGATAAAAACAACAAAGGTTTTTCAATGTTTAAATTCTTATTAGAAATTAATCAAAGAATCTATTACCCAAGTGTTTTGCGGAATAAACACTTGGGGTTGAATAGACAAGGTATGGTGTTCTCCTCTCTAAACTCAAGTTGTTCTTGAGTGACAACAAAAAGAACCACTGAGCTATCTCAGGGATGTGTTGTTCTTTGGAGGAGAAAAGTGGTTTTGTGAAAGTCTAAGCTTTTAATGCACAAAACTTATCCCACTTTTCTCCCCATCTATCCTATTTATACACAAGTATAAAAGAACAACCCGTGACTAAAAGTACAAAAGGAAAACCTAGTCTAGTCTGACAAAAGTACTACAGTCTTTTGTCAGTTCCAAGAATCTATTTTGGGATGGCCATAAAGAAGCTTTCCAATTGTCAGATATGACACTTCACATCCTTAAGCCATATAAGGTAAGTTTACTTTGGCAGCGATAAGACTCATCCTTATCTCCTTTAAACTTTCCCGCTCGATCCCGCCTTTCTTTCAGGCTATAGATTCAGTCTTGGTCTTCAGTCTTTAGTCAACAGTCTTCATTGTTGTGAGGAGACTGAGGGGTTCAGTGAGCTCTTGTCAGTACTCACTGAACCCATCATCTTCTTCTTTGGCTTAAGTCACACTTAGGGAATTCCGCCTTCCTGAGTAGTGAATCCTTCTTCTTGAATTCTCCTTAAGCTTCCTGAAGATGACTCACTGAGTTACTGTTCACTCACTGACTTGAATTGTTCTCGGTTGATAAACACTTGGCTTAATTTGTGTTCAAATCCTGTTTAAGATAATTGGGTATTTACGAACCCAACAGGTACATTTGCTATTATTAAGATAATGATATATAACATTTGGAGCAAAAAATATTTTATGCTTTAATTAACAGGTTCAAAGGCAAAATTTTCAAATAATTCAAATGTTAATTTCAAATTACAACTTGGAGGCAAATTTTTGGATCAAAATTTTTTGAATCACAACGATTCATATTCTTGGTGTATAGCCTCTTTTCTCTCCTTAAAAAAAAGACTGCAAAGAAATAACAAAAATCAAATCTTCTATCACCATTACTTTCCAAGCTAAGCCATAATCATTTTCTTTTACCCTTTGTTACTCAAGAGTCATGGATATTGAACCCATTGCTCATAATCAAAGTTTGCTTCCTCCTGATCATGATGTTGTAGTTGATGATAACGTCTTACAATATGAATCCGAACACTATTATGATGATGAAGATATAGATGCGACTGGAACCAACCAAGCAGAGATACTAGCTAAGAGGGGCTCAACCAGGCTAGTAAAGTTTCGCGCGAAGCATGACAAACCTGGTGCAATAAAGCTCAAGGTAACCTTCGATGCATTCAGTAGGGTATTAGGGGCAAACAGAGCAGTGTTTGTGAGTTTTTTAGGAGATGTGGCTCGTGAGCAGATAGGTGTGAAGATTCTACACTGGAAGAAGGTGAATAAACAATCAAGAGATAAACTATGGGATGAAATCACGGTACATATATACTATTTTGTAACCCAGTACTACATAAGTTTATGTATGCAGTTACATTATGTGCAACGAATTAACAACATTGTGTTAATCTTTGCAGAAATTTTTTGATGTTGACTTGAAATACAGAAAATTGATAATGATTCGTCTTGGTAAAATGCTAAGGAATTACAGAAGGAAGCTCAAATTCAACTACATTTTGCCCAACCTAAATACACCTTCCAAACTGACTGAAGTCCCGGACTTGTATAGTACAATAATGAAATCAGAAGACTGGGTCGAGTATGTTAAATACACGACCACCGAAGCATACAAGGTTTTAATTAGTCATCTTTATTTAAGTGTATATGTCATTTTATTATTTTCAGTTTGCAGCATTACCGCATCTAAACGCCTTATGATTTTGTGTTTTTAGGAGAAATCTGAGAAAGGTAAAATGGCGCGTTCCCAAAATATTTATCAGCATAAAATGGGACGAGGTGGATATGTTTATGTCAAAGAGAAAATGGTAAGATTACATAATGTTTGTTTTGCAAATTGCCCATGAGAAATAAATCTGTTTACATTGCCCAATTTGCACATTTGCATTAATACCCTCATATTTTCGTTTATCTTGGTTTAACTTTACATGTGTATGCATTTGATGTTTATTAGATCCAAAATAAAGAGATTGAAGCGGATGAAGAACCCCCCCGTGATGTAATGTGGGTGAAAGGAAGGGTAAACAAAGACGGCGAATACCTAAATGATGATATTAAATCAAAGGGAGATGAACTTGTAAGTTTGACTGCTAATTCTATTATTATGCTTATATAGCAGCAACATTAACTGTGTACTAGCAGTAGTATCTTGTATACCAGCAATAACTGTGTACTAGCAGTAGTATATTTTTCATTGAAGTTCATGAGCAAAACTAACTCCAGCTGAGCAGCATTGACACAAATATGAGCAGCAGTTACTCTAACAGCATCAAAAAGACTTTTAATCCCAACATTTCCTATATTTTTTGTGTAGAAAGAAGCTGATGACAATATCAAGGAAGGAACCTCGAGTGTTGATGATGGCACTAATGCCATGTGCTAGGATCCTAGACACACGATTAAGGTGGTTAAACCTTGTAACTTTGTGTGTATGATATGTTGTGTTAAAATGATTAAGTGCGCGGAATTTACTCAACCAAACTTAGAAGGTTGTGTATGTTATGGAAATGGAATTGTTATGTTTGTTAGTTAGCAATGAACACATAAAGATTATCACCAAACGATTCAATATTATTAAACATAATAATACGAGTGATCTTGAGATATCACTAGGGTTACAACCTTGAATCTTAAGTTTTTCTAACTTGTGATATATTTGTGTTTGTTCTAACAGTTATGAGTGTTCTAACATATGCATGGACTAACTCTTGACACCTCTACACTAATATCACTAGTCTAAGATCTCTTTTATAGTCAAAAGATCTTTACAATATTGCTTAAAGTCTTGGCCGACTTACTTTGTTAACTTATCCTTTAGTGTCAGTACATAAGATACAACATGTATCTATGAATACAACTTGTTAACTAAGCACATGGAGTAAGATATTATCTACCGTATATTGTTGACCAAAATACAATAAATATCTTTTCGATCTTATCCAACCATCAGCAGAGTGTTCACTATCAGCAGGAACAAGTTATTGCTATCAGCAGAATCCATTAGCAGAATGCTAAGCCTATCAGCAGAGTCATTTATCACTATCAGCAGAGTGAAGTGTTCTATCAGCAGGAACAACATTATCAGCAGAAACCATTTGCACTAGCAGCAGAATTACACTTAGAGTATTTCTTGGATTAGAACCCGATATTAGACATCTTGAATATTTAATTCCCAACAATCCTCCCCTAAACATGTGAATCCTTTCAAACATGTTTCTGAATTAAATCTTGGATTGAAGATCTTTCAAACACTTATGTTCTTCAAGATTGAATATCTTCTCAGTAATTCATCTACTTTGCTCTTCTTTGACTTTAAAAATATCAAAACATATTGAACCAATCTTGGACTAAAAGATGGTGCAATTTCCTTGGATGGAGGAATTATAAGAGGCAATGATGCTGTGTATCTTGGATGCTTGTTTCAACAAGTGAAATCATCTAACCAGCATGTCTTTGAAGTGAAATTGAAACTTTTCTTCGTTTGATCTAGATAGAACTTTCCCCTTTGGAATGTTCTTGTCATTTTCAACCTCCTCATCATCTTGTATGCTCTTGTCTTCTCCTTCCTTTTATTGGATTATCTTCCTTTTCTTGGCCATTATTTCCTCCCCTGAGATTGTTACCTCCCCTGAAGCAAATAACTTTTGTTTCCTCCCCTTGTTTGGAAGATCTCACTATGTACCAAAATATATCTTTCCTTATCATCTGATCCATCAAATAGAACTTGTTGTCAGACAATATTGTACATGAAGCCATCAATTCCTTAAGAGTTTAAGTTACTGCCCTCATCACTTCTAGGTGTGTTAACTCCTATGAGAGGTGAATCAGTAGACATTTCGATTCATGATCCATCAATGGATGGTTTTTGTGAATCCTTGAAAATCCTTTTAAGAAATCATTTAACTTAGTAGTATGTTCATGATTTTAGAATTGAAAAATCATACTACTTTCAACCATTTTGAAGAAATCAAGTGTATAACAGACACTTAATCAGCATTTCGGTTTAAAGCAACCTCTGGTTGTGTGAGAACCAATATTTTTCAGTTATAAATAACTGCCTGTGTAAAGATAAATCTATTCAAAAGATTTTCTTGACAGGGTTTCCAGCTCATAGTAATTGTTGCCTCTAACACAAGTGTTAAATTCACTTTTACTAGCTGTTCTTTCTATCAGATGTCCTCAGACTTGCACATTATACTTAAAAGTATAAAATGATAGAAAGTGAGTTGCATCAGTTACTATCTGATCAACTAAGTCATCAATTCAATGTGAAATATCATAACTAGATTTCAAGAAAGAAGTTTTAAGGAGCTTTAAAGTCCCAAACTCAGTCCATCATAAACCTATTATGGTCAGCAGCTAATATCTCAATTCTGCTGTTTCCATTTCACTTGAAAACATCCTTTGTGTTTACATATTCATACCTGAAATTGTTAGTCTAAAACCAAAAGAACAAAATACAAAGTAGTTGTCTTGCATTAGTATAATCATAAGACCAACTATATGAATAACACAATTTTAATTTTGTACTAGCAGCACCTTGTGTGCTTTAGCAGTACCTTATGATATATTAGCAGTAACTTATAAATCCAGCAGTACCATGAAAAATTTATTTACATAAACACATTATTTGAAAATTTTAAAGATTAAGCATTCCAATACTTGCTACCAAGTACTGAAACCTTGAAACATCAAAAGCTTTTGTTAGCAGATCTGCAAAATTATGTTCTGAAGCAATTTTAAGAACTTGAATTAATCTTTTCTCATTGCAGTCTCTTATAAAGTGATGTCTAATTTCAATGTGTTTTGTTTTAGAATGTTGCACTGGATTTTTAATAATACAAATTGTACTACTATTATCAATATGAATAACAGTGTTTAAGAAATTGTACCCATAATCAAGGAGTTGGTTTTGAAGCCATAGAACTTGACTAGAGCAACTTGCAGCAGCTATGTATTCAGCTTCAATTGTTGAATTTGCCACACTTGTTTGCTTCTTACACTGCCATGAGACAAGTCTACACCCAAGGAATTGACATCCTCCAGTTGTTGACTTTCTGTCCAAGCTAGCACCAGCATAATCACTATCCGAATATGCTACCAAGTCAAAAGGAGATTCTCTAGAATACCATATACCCAACATTGGTTGACCTTTGAGATATCTAAAAATTCTCTTGACTGCAGTTAAATGAGAAACCTTTGGAGTAACTTGAAATCTTGCACAAACACAAACAGGAAACATGATATCAGGTCTAGATGATGTAAGGTACATCAAAGAGCCTATCATAGATCTGTAATTGTGTACATCTACATTTTCTCCATCTTCATCTTTCAGAAGGTGCTTCTCAGAGTCCATTGGTGTGCTTGCTATTTTTGAATTAGCAAATTGAAATTTTCTAAGTATCTCTGCAACATATTTGTCTTGACTAATAAATATGCCTTCAGATGATTGCTTAACTTGCAAACCCAAAAAGAATGTAAGTTCTCCCATAGAACTCATCTGAAACTTATCTTTCATAAGCTTCTCAAATTCTAAACACATATCTTTCCTAGTAGATCCAAAGATAATGTCATCCACATAAACCTGCACTAACAGAAGATCCTTCTTGTCCTGTTTGATGAAAAGTGCCTGATCAATCTTTCCTCTTTGAAATCCATTTTCTAATAAGTAGGAAGATAGTGTTGCATACCAAGCTCTTGGTGCCTGATGAAGGCCATAGAGAGCTTTCACTACTCTGTACACTTTGTTTGGATGTAATGGGTCAATGAAGCCTGGAGGTTGTGAAACATACACCTCTTCTCCAATTTCACCATATAAAAATGCACTCTTGACATCCATTTGGTAGACTGTGAAGCCTAAAAATGAAGCATAAGCTAGAAACAGCCTAATTGCCTCAATCCTTGCTACTGGAGCATAAAATTCATCATAATCTATCCCTTCTTCTTGTGTGTACCCTTGCGCTACTAATCTAGCCTTATTCTTGATCACAATTCCTCTTTCATCCCTTTTGTTCTTAAAAACCCATCTAGTGCCAATTACCTTCACACCTGTAGGTAAATCAACTAGCACCCAAACCTTTTGAATCTTGAACTGAAGAAGCTCTTCTTGCATAGCCTCTAACCAGCTTGAATCATCTAGGGCTTTAAGAATTGTCTTTGGTTCAACTTGTGAGAGAAAACATACAAACAAGCAAGAGTTTAAAAACTCATGCTGTTTTGAAGCATAAAGGGCATCAAGAAGCCCTTGTTGGTCTGAAGACTTCAATTGTTGTCTTGTCTTCACACCTGACTGTATATCTCCAATCACATGTTCCAGGGAATGAACTTTGTGAATTCTTGATTGTGGTGTAGTAGGAACTTGATAATTTGATGGAAGATTGTTGTAATCCACCTCATTATCTGAGAATTCTGCTTCTTTTGTTTTTGAAGGGCCAGCAGCAGAGTCATTTGGCCGAACAGCAGAATCAGTAAGCTTATCAGCAGAGTCATCAGCAGAAACAGATACACTACCAGCAGCAACAGAAAGACTACCAGCAGAAACACTTTGTTGTTCCTGAGTTCCATATTCTTTACTTTCATCTTCAACACCTTCTTTAGCTTTACTCGAAGAAGATTCATCAGTTGTCGAAGTTGATTCCACAATTGAACTTGACCATATTGGCATTATCACATCATTTTGATCTTTCTCTAACTCTGCCTTATTTGTTGTATAAGAACCTGCAAAATCATTAGTTTCTGCAACAACAGGCACATAATTCATTGAATTTGTTAGATACTCTAGATCAAATAGCCATTTTGGTCCTTGACCTTCTACATTGGATTTGTTTTCTAAAAACTCCACATGTAGATTTTCTTCTACTATTTCTTTTCTTGTGTTGTAAACTCTAAAAGCTTTGCTATTGAGAGAATAACCAACAAAGAAACCTTCATCTGCCTTACCATCGAATTTTCCTAAATGGTCTAAGGTATTGAGAATTGTCACATGACATCCAAAAGGTCTAAGAAATCCTATTGCAGGAGTTCTACCATTAAAAAGTTCATATGATGTCTTATTGTGAGGCTGCACAACTAAAACTCTATTTTGAACATAACAAGCAGTGTTGACTGCCTCAGCCCAAAAATTTATTGGTAGCTTGGAATCAGCTAACATTGTTCTAGCAGCTTCAATTAGTGTTCTATTCTTTCTTTAAGCTACACCATTCTGTTGTGGTGTTCTAGCAACACTAAATTCTCTCTTAATACCTTTTTCTTTGCAGAAGTCATCCATAACTCTATTCTTAAACTCTGTCCCATTATCACATCTAATGACTTTCACTTTCTTGCTTACATGATTTTATATCTGTGTAATGAAGTCCTTAAGGATGCTTGATGTTTCATCCTTAGTGGCTAAAAAGAAAACCCATGTAAATCTACTATAGTCATCAGTAATAACTAGACAATATCTCTTATGCATTATGCTCATTACTGAAACAGGTCTAAATAAGTCCATATGAAGCATAAACAAATACTGATTGATAGAGTTAAAAATCTTGGGCTTACAAGTGGCTTTGTATTGTTTGCCTTTTAGACAAGCAATGCATGTTTGATCATTTTCAAATCTTTTGTGAGGTAAACCTCTTACCAAACCATTCTTAACAATTTTATTTATAGTTTTGAAGTTAATATGACCAAGCCTTCTATGCCATTTCATTGATTCATCCAATGTGGCCTTTGCAACAAGACAAGTTAAATTCTTTTTAGGAATAATATTCTTCATGTCTACACTGTACATATTGCCCTTTCTAGGAATTCTAAGAAGTACTTGACTTTCATCAGGCATCTTAAAATCAGGAGAAAGTACAAGACATTCAGTCTCACTGAAAAGAACATTATTCTTTTTGTCACACATTTGTGAAACACTAAAAAGATTATAATTTAGCTCTTTTACATAGTACACATCTTCAAAATCTAAATTTCCGGTTTTGATTGTACCTTTACCAGAAATTTTGCCACGGACACCCCCTCCAAAGGTAACATATCCTCCATTTAAAGTTTCAAAATCTGAGAGATAAGATATGTTGCCTGTCATGTGCCTTGAACATCCACTATCTGAGTATCCTTGATCCTCTTCTTGATCATTTGAATGTTCCTGCACACAAATAAGAGTGTTAGTTTCTTTTGGGGATCCAAGCCATTACTGACTTGGATCAGCCTCTTGCATCAATGTAATTAAATCTTTTTAGGATAGTTGATGCAACATTGGATTTGAGAATCCAACATGCTGAGGCCTTAACAGCATTTGCCCTTTTTCCATTAGCAGCAGAGTGAACTACATACTTATCAGCAGAGTCTGCTAACTTGGTAGTTAAACTCTTTGGTCTCCAAATTTGTTTATGGACCACTGCTTTTGATTGAATGGGACTTAGAACAGTTGTAGGTGCATGTTTGAAAAATGATTTTGCACCCTTAGCTGTTGATTTTGGGTTAATAGTCATAAATGGTCGAGCAGCAGGAACAAATTTTCTAGCAGCAGGATCATTTGGTCTATCAGCAGGATCAGATTTTGAGATAGACTTGTTTTTTACTACTCTGGGGTTTGATTTCTTAGAACTAGAGTGAAAGTGAGATTTAGGTGTTTGCCTTTTGTGGTTCACTCTATGGTTTTCATACCCCGTTACCCATTGGTTGCAGAAAGCTGCAAGATGGTCAAAACTACCACATGTGTAACAAGCTTTATTATAAAAAGCAAAGTCATCACCTAATTGGTTAGACTTGAGGTTGTTCCAATTCCTTTGGTTACCTCTGGGCTTGTTAGTGGTTCTATATTGCTCACAATATCTAACTGGTTGCCTATCATGCTTAATGTTTGATTTAGGCCTATCAGTATTGTGTTTGACTACCTTAGGAACACTTGTTCCTACTTTCTTAACCACTTCAGGTTTAGACATAACCTGTTCTACTTCATCATCATCACTATCAGTTGTACAGTCTTCAACAACTATAGTTTCTCCTTTCTTAGCAAAGGACACCTTGTCCTGATAAAGTAAAGTTTTATCTAAACTTTTATTTATCTTTGCTACCTTAAGACTCTTACTAGCCTTAGAACCATATTCCATGATAAAGTAAAGTTTTATCTAAACTTTTTACTTATCTTTGCTACCTTAACACCTGGAGGTGAAGGAACACCTCTATATGGTGGAGGGACAGTTTTGTAACCTATACCTGAATTAGCTTTATCAATTACCTGAGCTTCCCAAATCTTATTCATTCCTTCTGAGGCATGTGCTAGAGTATCTATAGTTACCTTAACATTTTCTTTTTCAGTTTTGACTTCAGATAACTGTCTACTTTGATCATTAAGTAATTCATCTCTAAATGCTATTCCTCTTTTTAAAGCATTTAAGTCATCAGTAAACGTAGATTCATTCTTTTTATAATGTTGAATCTGTTTTTCTAAAACTCCTACACACCTCTTATGATTAGCTAAATTATGAAGAGCATCAATTAACTCTTCTCTAAAAGCATCAAATCTTTTTTTAATGTCTTCATAATTTTTAAGATTAGGACATGAATTAGTACAAGTAGGAATGGTATCTCCCTCTGAATCAGAAGAGGCCATTAGAGCAATCTCATCGACAACAAGAGCAGCATTTGGTGGTGCATCCTCTTCAGTAACCATAGAGCTCCAATCATATCCAATACCATCAATAGCCAGCATAGCCTTTGGTTCTTCCACCAGTACTTCCTTATTCCTCTCTTGTTTATACCAAGTGTTCCTATTATCCTGCTTCCTTGGGCTTCTACATTCTTTAGCAAAGTGTCCCAACCTATGACAGTTAAAAAATTCTACTTTCTTCTTATCGAAACCAGCAGTATCATTACCATTTATGGTAATTCGCTTTCCAGTTTTCTGCCAAAACTTCTTAGCCCTCATGCTAAGTAAAGCAACTTGCCACTTAATATCCATCTCTTCCAAATCATCACCATCTACCTGCTCAAGGTCTTCATGATTTAAAGGAGAACCACTAGCTTGACTGGTTATAAAGGCATAAAATGTTGGATCTCCAAGTCCAGCAATATCCTTTTGTAAACTAGTAGAAGGACCACCATAAGTAACATTAGAAACACTTTCAACTTCATCTACCTCTTCTGCATGACTAACACTAGGAACTGATAAGAGTGCAGCATTCCCAGAACTAGTACCATAGTTTCCACCTCTCTTTAGACTTTGTTCAACAATTTTAAAGTTGTTGAACAAATCATTAAGCTTCATTGTTTCAATTTCTGGTTTGTTCATCCAGACAATAACATGAGTATGGAATTCATTAGGTAGACTTTTCAAGAACTTCATGCTGAGATCTTCCTTCTCAGTCTCAACACCCAACACAGCTAACTGACTGACAAGCTTGTGTAGTCTTGAAAATAGTTTGTCAAGAGACTCATTACTAAAAGCAGTAAAGTTTTCAAATTGGTGCTTTAGTAAAGTCTTCTGTGTCTTTTTGGTAGTTTCATTACCACCAAACCATGCACAAATCTCTTCAAAAAGAGTTTTTGCATCAAGATATTTGTTAAAAGATAGCATTTGCTCACCAGGAATGGTCATAAGCAACAAGTTTCTTGCTTTCTGATCATTTCTCTTCTGTATCTTTTCATCATTGGAGACTGGTCCAGTATTTCTTTTTCTAACTGTTTTCCCTTCAACAAGAACATCTGAATAGCCTAAAGTGAAGGAATCACCATACTGAATTATGTCCCAAAGAGCATAATCTTGAACCATAAAATATTGCTCAACTCTCATCCTCCATAACTCAAACTCATTGGGTTTGATCATGGGCAACTTTGCAGCAACATTTGTTTGAACATCTTGTACATCCATTTCTAGTTTCTTCTAAAAACAACAATATCAACCTGTATCTCTGATACCACTTGCTAGGATCCTAGACACACGATTAAGGTGGTTAAACCTTGTAACTTTGTGTGTATGATATGTTGTGTTAAAATGATTAAGTGCGCGGAATTCACTCAACCAAACTTAGAAGGTTGTGTATGTTATGGAAATGGAATTGTTATGTTTGTTAGTTAGCAATGAACACATAAAGATTATCACCAAACGATTCAATATTATTAAAGATAATAATACGAGTGATCTTGAGATATCACTAGGGTTACAACCTTGAATCTTAAGTTTTTCTAACTTGTGATATATTTGTGTTTGTTCTAACAGTTATGAGTGTTCTAACATATGCATGGACTAACTCTTGACACCTCTACACTAATATCACTAGTCTAAGATCTCTTTTATAGTCAAAAGATCTTTACAATATTGCTTAAAGTCTTGGCCGACTTACTTTGTTAACTTATCCTTTAGTGTCAGTACATAAGATACAACATGTATCTATGAATACAACTTGTTAACTAAGCAAATGGAGTAAGATATTATCTACCGTATATTGTTGACAAAAATACAATAAATATCTTTTCGATCTTATCCAACCATCAGCAGAGTGTTCACTATCAGCAGGAACAAGTTATTGCTATCAGCAGAATCCATTAGCAGAATGCTAAGCCTATCAGCAGAGTCATTTATCACTATCAGCAGAGTGAAGTGTTCTATCAGCAGAAACCATTTGCACTAGCAGCAGAATTACACTTAGAGTATTTCTTGGATTAGAACCTGATATTAGACATCTTGAATATTTAATTCCCAACACCATGACAGTTGTATTTGGTAAGGAAAAGGGCGGTTATGCCAGAGGAGTGGGAGGTGGAGTAACATACAAAGAGTATTTTGGCCTTCCTCGAAGAAAACAAGAAGCCGATGAAAAACTTGCGTTACTTCAAACTCAACTGGATAATGAGAGACACGAGCGTGAAGAAAAAGATAAATTGGTCAAGAAATTGTCCGCCGAGATGACCGAAAAAGATGTACAGGTCAAGAAATTATCCGGTGAGGTGGAAAACACAAATAAAGTGCTTGCTCAAATTATGAAACAGTTGAATGATCAAGGGATGAATATAACTTTGCCATCTGAACCATTGCCAATAGCCTCAGTTGTAAGCCATTTTTTATGTTGTTAACAATTTCATTTTCTAATGCTAACACCACTGATGCTAATGATACCAGGCATTGAACATAAACTGATGAGTGACTGTATTTCTTAATTTATATAGCAGGTGACTCCAATGGCCATTGACAATATAGAGAGCAGCGCTAATGAGGTGGACGGCACTCAGACAAGTGATGTTGTAAGTGCTAAAGATGCGGGAATTGAGGAGAAGTCCAATGGCCTTGAAACTTCTAAAAAGGTAACGGAAACAATGGTAATTAAGTATAGTAATAAAACATCCCCCTTTGATTTTTGAATTTTACATACATGATCGACTAATGTACCGTGTTTTATATATACGTATAGGAACCTGCTAAAACTTTTAGGCCTAAGCAAAACCTTAAGTCATGACGAAACGGGTCTCCAGATTCCCAATCGCTACAAAATGTGTCGTCTCCAACACAACCACTGCCAACAGTATGTATTTCAACATGTTTCTTGTTACTCTTTTGTTTAAATAATGTAACGTGTTTTATATATACATATAGGAACTTGCTAAAACTGTCGGACCCAAGACAAAGCAAAAGAAGCGAAAAAATGGGTCTCCGGATTCCCAATCGCAACAAGATGTGTCTCCAACACAAGCACTGCCAACAGTATGTATTTCAACATGTTTCTTGTTATTCTTTTGTTTAAATAATTTCTGATATATACATGCAAAAATTCTTTTTTTGTAGACACTTAAGTGCAAACTGTGGATTATAAAGCAAACAAATATTGTTGCTTTAGGTACCGTATACCAGTCTCTTGGAAAGCAATTGTTGCATAACCGACCACTCCCAAGTGATTGCTACAAAGTGTCAATTGATGAATCGTTAGTTGACGCAGCAAGCATACCGGACGTAGCACATAATGGGTTAAAAACAGTTAAGAAAGTCGAAGGTAGTTTCGTTGCATGGCCAAAGGATCAAGTTATTTTTGAAGAGGAGGTACATACATGTGTTTTTTCAACCTACATATATATAATTATTCATATGTAATTCAATGTTTGATAGAAGTGTCTTTTGTTTACTACAGGTTACACCAACAAACCATGTGACTAAATGTGTACCACCGGAACCATTGAAGAAACAATATATATCTGCTAACGACTTAAGGCAAACTGCTAATAAGGCGGTGAAGGTTCAAAAGTCTTTACATTATTGAGAATTTGATTAATTAAGTACGACATTACAATTGTATATTCTGTCCAGTTATATACATTCGAGTTTAATTCAATTTGAAATTTCTTGTGGTTTTGAATATTGTTTTATATATAATATATATACTCATTCCAGCAGCACACTAGCATAGTACTAGCAGTAGTAACTCTGCTTCAGCAGGACTACCTTAGTACTAGCAATAACAACTCTGCTCCAACAGTATAGTAACCCTGTGACTAAAAGATGCATTCACATAATATGGTCACGCTTATCAACATTATTGGTCACTCTTTGTTTAATTCGATGTGTGACTAAATAGTACCAAAGGCCACACAAACTAAAAATTCATGTGACCATTGGATGAACAATAGTCACGCAAAATACACATTTCTTCACTTTAAACAGCATATGGTCACACTTATTAACACCTTTGGCCACTTTATGCTTAATTGTATGTGACTAAATACCCAAAACAAATATGCTTTGTGTGACTAAATATTACAAAAGGCCACACAAACATAAAATTCAAGTGGCCATTGGATGATCAATAGTCACACAAAATACAAATTTCTTCACTTTAAACAACATATGGTCACACTTATCAACACTTTTGGCCACCTTATGCTTAATTGTATGTGACTAAATAACCAAAACAAACATGCTTTATGTGACTAAATATTACAAAAGGCCACACAAACATAAAATTCAAGTGGCCATTGGATGATCAATAGTCACACAAAATACAAATTTCTTCACTTTAAACAGCATATGGTCATACTTATTAACACTTTTGGCCACTTTATGCTTAATAGTATGTGACTAAATACCTAAAAAAAACATGCTTTGTGTGACTAAATATTACAAAAGGCCACACAAACTAAAAATTCATGTGACCATTGGATTATCAATAGTCACACAAAATACACATTTCTTCACTTAAAACAGCATATGGTCACACTTATTAACACTTTTGGCCACTTTATGCTTAATTGTATGTGACTAAATACCCAAAACAAACATGCTTTGGGTGACTAAATATTATAAAAGGCCACACAAACTAAAAATTCATGTGACCACTGGTTGATCAATAGTCACACAAAATACACATTTCTTCACTTTAAACAACATATGGTCACACTTATTAGCACTTTTGGCCACTGTTTTTTAAATTGTATGTGACTAACTCGAAAAAAACAACACACGTTGTGTGACTAAATCATCACAAACGTCACATTTATTATATTTTCATGTGGCCATAGGATGGGAAATAGTCACACATACTGATGAATCCAACAAAACTTGTGCCTAATTAGTCACACATATTTGGGTTTTGGTCACTCTTTTTCAATGTAAACGGCCACAAAGTAAACAATGTGACCATATGATACCTACGGTGGTGCGACTTTTTGTCACACACACCCAAAAAAACGTGTGTGACTATATGCATATAGTCACGCATTTTTGGTGTGACAAAAGGTGAAATCTGTACCAGTGTGATATTACCTACGATTATTATGATTCCTTATACCTGCCATAACTGGGCTATAACCATAGAATTCTCTAAGACAAATTTCGGAAGAAAACTAGATGAATGAAGAGAAAGTTGCTGAACTTCAGCTGTTGTAGATGAATCAGTTTGTTCCTTAGCAGTTCCATACCAAGAGTTGATCATTTATCTACGATACTACCCAGACACATCGTTATTTTATGATTCTCAATTGGTTATAATTTCGCATTGTGACCACACTGATATGACTAATATACGAATACCTTGTTACTCAAATTATTATAACATGGTCATTAGGTGGATTCTAAATCCGTGTTTCTTGTGATATTGATAGAAGATGGCTAGCATGAGCAGTACAAATACCCCACCAACACCAACCACAACTATGACTCCTGAAACTATCCGAAATTTAGTAACCAACAATCGTTGTTGTGGTACACGGAGCGACTACAGTAGCTCATCCAAGTAGCAACAATAGGGCAACAGGAGAAAATAAGACGGCTGTGTCTTGTAAGCATACCCATGAAAGTTTCACGGGTTATAGACCAACTCACCTTAAAGGTACAACAGGAGTGACTGAACCTACCATCACCATTACCCAAGGATTTCTAGACCAAGAAGTTAAACGGGACAATACAAGAATCAGTGCCCAACCCAGAATATCACTTAGGACAAAAAGACCAGTGGAAGAGAATGGAAGCTCTTTAGAACCTTAAAAATGTCAAAGGATGACACCAATGTTTAATCGGAAGAAGAAATTCCTGTTGTAATAAATAAACCATAGTTCAAACCCTCTAGAGTTGTATTTTTCTTTTGTACTTTACCTTAGGTACGATGGAGTAACCTAAGTGTAACAACTACCTTTCTACCTTATGAAATCTCTATCTTGTAATATTTCCGTAATAATCACAACCTACATCTATTTTCAATTTCTATTCCAGTTACCCTATTCATAGTCATTACGTAACAATACACTGTTATCCCATTTGAAATTTAGTTAATATCATTTCTGACCAAACAATAGACTATTACCACCTTGTAAGATTCTCACACGAACCCTAAGATTCATTTCAAGGATATCCTATTATCACCCTAGAAATTCCTAACTCATCACCGTAGCGTGAACCAAAATTTTCTTATTCTTTAGAAAAATAAGTATGTTGTTATTTTACAAAAATAACACGTTGAACACCATCTAAAACTTTTTGAGAAACATAAATACCACTATGACTGAGCCAAACATCACATCATTTGGTCCTCAATTATACATAGCCTGATCACCTATGTCTAATTTAGGAAGAATCATGTCATGAATGAAACAGTTATCTTTTTCAGATTTCCTAAAAACAATCTTCATTCAAAAGCAAAATCTTGAAACAAAACAAACTGTTCATAAAACATCACTTTTGACCAACCACAATAGATATCTACACCTATTACCCATCACCTCTATGATAGAAAACCGAAAAAAGTACGAACATGAGAGCCCTAAGAATTCATAAAGATATATGGAAAACACAAATATCGCAAATTTTATTAGAATCCAAGAAAATTGATACATAGCGATATAATTAGCATCGGAAGTGCTGATGTTACAAAGATTACAAGGAAAGGTATAGAATCGCCAATAGGTTGACCCGCCAAGGCAACGAAGAACACCACCAACCCTACGAGAGCGAGAGCCACCACGGGATGTATCACCTTGATTATTCTGTACGATAAATACAAACAAACCATTAAACACGATAGCAAGACTAGGTCTTAGACATAAAAACAAACAAGTTTTATTTCACATTTATTAAGGATTACATAGAAACACAACAAGGACTCATTTTAAGGATCCTAACTCGAGACTATTATCCCCATAGCTTGTCCACGCCAATAGCTAGAATCACGATTGGCACAAGAACTGCTAGAACGCAAACCAAGAATACGTCGTCTTCATCAGGAACGTACGCCAAGTAGATAACCGCAAGAATGACATACACGATTGCTCGAATTGTAATAAGGTGCGACATTTTGGAAGTATTAAATGAGAGGAATATGGTTGGTGGAAGAATGGAAATTAAAATGAGGTATATATAAGGATACTGTTCTGTTTACTATATTTACGGGAAAATTTGAAATTTTCATTATTATATTATAATAACACGAAAACGTTATCACGTGATTTACCAAATAACGGGACGAGCTCACACACGAAACACGAAAACAAAATGTACACAAAACAATGCCAAATGGGCCAATCATTTCCAGCCCATCATCCACTTCCGGTTACTATTCATTGGCAGCCCAATAAGGCCCAATTCCTTATTTATTTCATTTTCCACTCGACCTCAAACGCTCCAAGTTGAACCTGTTTTCTCCCAATTTCTAATCACAACATATACGAATTATTGTACCACCTATTTCTTCTCCCACCAAAGAATTAGGATGTCGAGTTTTAGCTCTTGATATTAACTTTTGATACGTTTAAATTAATCAAAGTGAACTGCCATCAAACACACCCATTCGAATCACATTTTTCACCAACTTCTCCAAATCAACCCAAACTTGTTTCCACCTAATTTTAATGAGTTTCTTAGTCAATATAGGATTTAAACAAATGTATTTCTTCTACCCTAACTCCATATAACACGATTGAATCATTTTTGGACCTTATTAAAACGTAGTCGACATATATATTACACAAAACAACTCCCACTTTTTTCCCTACACTCACAACATCTCTTAAAGTCTTCTAAATGTCAAAATATCTATCTAAAAATCACCATTATCCCTGACATTGAATAGTTCTCTCAAGTTGTATGAATAAATTTACAATATAACAACTATACATGTTATATATATACATAAACTCATTCTCTACCTCACCACCTCTCACACTCAACTCATTTACATGTTTCTAAGTTCCTCTTAATCATTTAGTAAGCCCTAAGAGACCAGAAGCATTTCCTAGTTCCATTTCAAGCTTATTCGAAGGCGTAGGGTTTTAATATTGATCGTATATTGGGTTCTAGCGAGTTGTGGATTTTTTTCGTTTGTTCTAATCATCTCTACACGTTCCCTCACCACCCTAGAGGTGTTGTAAGTCCTCTCATATCATTTCAAGTTCATTTCATTACATTTTTATGCACCATGAAACATATATACGTTTATTTCGAGCACACATGTTTCACTCTTTATTTTATGTATTACGTTTAGTTCTAGACACAAAAAACGTGGTTTGCCACCTTCTTGGAAGGCTTAGGAACCAATAATCACCAACACCGCACGTTTATTCTTTTGTTTCTTGCATATTTGATGCGGTGCGTTGTGTCGTTGCGGTTTAGCAGTATTAATGCCTACTCAAGTTTTAAATTTATATTTAGCCGACTTATCAATAACACACACACTTAACGAGCAGTGTACCCGGTCAGTATGAATATAATGGTAAGTAGAGTGTCGATCACTAAGAGTGGAACGTATTATCTAGTTATTCTAATCAGTATTTTAATATATTAAGTTAGCTATACAACCTATTCTAACGCAAGGGGGTTCAGCCTGAGAGACTGGCACGATTTGGTTGCAATTAAATAATAAACTAAACCAATAGGCACGAATCAACGAATAGCACACACGTACACAGATAAATACTCGAGACAATAAGAAGATCTGTCCTGATAGATAAGTAGTTTGTCACTTGTTTTATTGCTAGTTTTATATGAAGTGTATAGTTCGATGCAACGCACCGAGATTAAGTCCTTTCTCGTTGGTTCTAATCTTATCGGCGAGTAAACCCTTAATGATTACTTATGACTATCCTATTTATCTTTCCTCCTACTTTTCTACAGACGATAGAATGCATAGGCGATCTAATAAATAGGCGAGGGCAGAGGCATGGCGACCCGATCAACGCTCAGCTAGACACAGAGGTTATCAATGCACTAATAAAAGTCACCAAAGACATCAACATATAAACTTTAATTAATGAGAAAGCAGTTTTAAGGGAGTGCAATCTTTCCGTTGTCACATTACACAAGCCACCAATCTTGATGAATTAAAGTTTACTAACACAATAAAACAAAACTACTTAATGAATTAAACACATGCAGCACCTTCTTACAGCTCTTGTATCTTTGTTTGGGTGTGTCTTGTGCTGCCTATTTGACTGAATTCGTCCTAGGTTTCTGTACTTCGGTCTTCGGATATAATATTATTCCCCTCTTGAATTCGTCTGGTCTTGGGGTATTTATAGTTTCTGTCTGAGGGTAAGATGCGGCGCATCTAGTAAGTAGATGCGGCGCATTGACTTAACTTCGCGTGGGGTCCAAGATTAATATATTCAGGAATATTCGTACACCGCCAGAAGATGCGGCGTAACTCCATAAGTAGATGCGGCGCATGTCCTCTTGTATCTTGGATCGTATCTGGTGAAATCTGGATAGTGATGCGCCGTATGTAATGAGTGAGATGCGGCGCATCTGGAGCAGATTCGTGTTGATCTTATCCATTTCAGTAGACTCTTAACTTCTTGCATGTTTTGCTCCATAATTAGTCCAAAATCGCCAAGTTTCACCAAATGCTTGTTTTTACCTGAGAATTACAAAAGTAAACGATTAAGTATCAATCCTCATACATAATATATTAAAACAAGTCAAATAATTAGGATAAATGATAGTAATAAAATGTACTTATTTGAGTTCATCAAATATCCCCCCACTTGAACTTTACTTGTCCCCAAGTAAACCTTAGAATTAATCTTATGAAAATGTATCCTAAAAGATATTAGGGTTTATTTTTATATTTAAGCATGTATTCGTTTTTGTCATAATCACACAACCAAACACTTAACGAATTAGAAGTAAAAATAAAATAATTTGATAAAAGCAAATCTAATCGTTTAACTGTCCAGTCGTGACAAATATTCTATCATAAGCTTGGCAAGTATACACATCTCCCCCACTAAAGCCAAGGAATAACAAGTCTAAAGCGGTAAAAAGGGTTTTTAGGTTTAAGGGTTAATTATTCTCCTTAATCTCTATCGATCTCAAATTCCAGAAAAGGCGACAAAATCACAAATACATGATCGAATCCACGAACACGATACTTGCAATTGCTCAAATCCTTAACTCGAATAGGCTAAAGATAGGACCAAGTAATCTTTACCAATAATATTATATCAAAAAGGGCGACAAAATCATAAATACATAGTCGAATCCACGACTACGATACTTAAGATTGCTCAAATCCCTAATCTCAATAAATCAAAGGTTTGGATCAAGAATAATATAGGATATGGATAATATTTGGGATACAAATTGGTGTAAAATAAAAAATAAACAAAACAGATAAATTAGAATCCTAAGTGTGGTTAATCACTATCCCAACCATCCCATCAATAAGACTCATATCATAGAATAACTCACGCTTTAACACTTGAAACACACGCTTTAGGTAGACACGAATTATACTCAACAAGATCTTAATCAAAGAATAAACCTTAGTTGGCGTTCCCATAACTGCCAACTCCCATTCAATCCATAGATATAATATACAACAACTAGTGGTGATATCGACCACTTACATAACTTTACATCGTTGGTTAAAACAAACATCCAACTTTCTTCTTTTTTTCTTTTTCTTTTCTCATTTTTTCGATTTTTTTTTTTTTTCCGATAAACATAAACATAGATGTGTAAAATTTCACCACATCACTATAATGATAATTCTGGATAATTTTTCCATACTTTTCATGACTTCAGAAATAACGGTAATAGTGAAAGTAGTAAACACACGAAAAATAAACTCAAAGATATACAATATTTACTTTCACTCCAATTGCATTGTGCAATTTCCCGACCTAACCATAGATAATGAATTACGCACGCGAACACAGGTAATGTAAGGAAACACACTTTGCCTATAGCAATTAACCAACCACGGATTTTAATCTACAGGGTAGGCTAGGGTGTAACGAAACATTTTAACAAAGGTGTAAGAAACGAAAGGAATGGCTCTGAGTGTTTTTCTAGGGGTATCTTACTCTAAAAATGAGAGTAACAAAAGGGTTTATACGGGGGTTAACTAACCAGTGTAGTTAGCTAATAACACATAACATATAAGGCTATTTGGGTGTAATCCTAGAAATTTTACCAATTTAGACAAGTCATTCCAATTATATAAATAATACTTATTATGGTGGTCTCGAATAGTATACAAGCCAAGTTCTAAAGTTTACAAGTCACCGGCACACTCATAGATTTGTGAATTTTGAAAAATCACAATTTTTGAAAATAACGTCATGTGTGCAGCTATGCAACTTAGACTTTAAACAAAAACATGCTAAAAAAAATTTTTAATTTTGATATATTAAGCACATTTTAAGCATATTTTGAAAAGTTTAGGACAAGTAAGTGTTAAGTGTTCTAATTCTCCAATCCCCCCACTTAAGTTAAACAACGTCCTCGTTGTTTGTATCAAAGGTTAAAAACTGGAAAATAAAAGAATTAGAACAGAAAAACTCCCCTGAGATTTGCTCGGTATGATCCTCCATTTGTATAAGAGCAAAAATCATCTTTCTTGTGGATTAGAACGTTTAAGCTTCATAATAGATGTATCCACAGGAAATGCAGGAATCTATAATACCACCAAGGCTTTAAAACACACCTAAGTTAAGAAAGGTTCAAACTTGCATAATACATTAGTAGTTAGATAAAAATAAAACATAAAAATTAAAAATGAAAATCATCAGGTCAGTCGATGCGCCGTATCTTATGGAAGAAGATACGCCGTATCGAGCCTGGAATAAGTACGGATCAGAATAGAAGATAGGCCGCATCCTTAACCAGGGATGCGCCGCATTAAAATAAATTGATAAAAAGTTTTAAAGTCGAAAATAAAAAATGCAGAAAAATAAAGATATGACCTGTGCAGGAGATGCGTCGCATCTCAGGATTGAGATGCGCCGTATCCTCTGCGGCCTGACTGACTCGACACAGAACAGAAAATTAAAAGATAAATCCGGGTTGTCTCCCGGTCAGCACTTGTCTTTATTCCAGAGTCTTCTAGTTAGACTCACGTTCAGCTCCTTAATACCGATCACATTTGAAAGGTTGACTTTCCGCCTCTAGTTGTAATCCCTTTCAAATCGTGTTTAACCAAAAGAACTTTGTTAAGCACCGTTGACAATTGGTGCACTCAATTGCCAATCCATTAATCATGTTGTTTTGTTCCTTTAGTAAGATATCCGTTCATTGACATATCTTCCATAGCAAAACCTGTTATCATAGGTAAAATCGTCAGTAGCATATGTTCGCTAGAAGATTAATGAATTTAGAAACGAATATAAAGAATAAAAATGGCTGATATCTGCGGACGATGCGCCGTATCCAGAAAGTTGGATACGCCGTATCTTATTACGTTAAAATGTAATCAGACTTTTATTCAGAAAACAGATACACCGCTTATGAATTAGAATGCGCCGTATCAATTTTAATAATCAAAAATCGATATTTATTTAAAATTAAATGCGTCGTATTAACAAAAGTTAATGCGCCGTATTTTCGTTACGTTTCAAAATATAAGATTTTTGATTCAGAAGATACGCCGTATCGACAGAGATCGATGCGTCGTATCTGTTTAATAATTCGAAAACTGTTTTTAATTAAAATAATAGATACGCCGTATCTGCTAAAGCAGATGCGTCGTATGGCGTTAACGTTTAGAAAAAAAAATTTATCAAAAACAGATACGCCGTATCTTGGGGAAAAGATGCGTCGTATCGAATTAATTAAACGCGTTGTATTTTATAAAAATTAAACGCAATACGCCGTATCTGAGAGATCAGATGCGCCGTATCGTTCGATTTAGCTCAGTACAACGATAGCAGAATACAAAAAATACGAAAAATAAAAACAAATAGAAACACAAACGAAAATAAACACAAAGAAAACAAATAAATAGCACACAAAAACAGAAAATATGCAAAATAATACAATGAATGCAAATTGATCTAATACACAACAGAATTAGCGGTTAGATAAAAAAATTAAAAACCTAATTAAAATACTAATTAAATTAACAGATAATAACAATTCACTCCCCGGCAGCGGCGCCAAAAACTTGATGCGGTGTGTTGTGTCGTTGCGGTTTAGCAGTATTAATGCCTACTCAAGTTTTAAATTTATATTTAGCCGACTTATCAATAACACACACACTTAACGAGCAGTGTACCCGGTCAGTATGAATATAATGGTAAGTAGAGTGTCGATCACTAAGAGTGGAACGTATTATCTAGTTATTCTAATCAGTATTTTAATATATTAAGTTAGCTATACAACCTATTCTAACGCAAGGGGGTTCAGCCTGAGAGACTGGCACGATTTGGTTGCAATTAAATAATAAACTAAACCAATAGGCACGAATCAGCGAATAGCACACACGTACACAGATAAATACTCAAGACAATAAGAAGATCTGTCCTGATAGATAAGTAGTTTGTCACTTGTTTTATTGCTAGTTTTATATGAAGTGTATAGTTCGATGCAACGCACCGAGATTAAGTCCTTTCTCGTTGGTTCTAATCTTATCGGCGAGTAAACCCTTTATGATTACTTATGACTATCCTATTTATCCTTCCTCCTACTTTTCTACAGACGATAGAATGCGTAGGCGATCTAATAAATAGGCGAGGGCAGAGGCATGGCGACCCGATCAACGCTCAGCTAGACACAGAGGTTATCAATGCACTAATAAAAGTCACCAAAGACATCAACATATAAACTTTAATTAATGAGAAAGCAGTTTTAAGGGAGTGCAATCTTTCCGTTGTCACATTACACAAGCCACCAATCTTGATGAATTAAAGTTTACTAACACAATAAAACAAAATTACTTAATGAATTAAACACATGCAGCACCTTCTTACAGCTCTTGTATCTTTGTTTGGGTGTGTCTTGTGCTGCCTATTCGACTGAATTCGTCCTAGGTTTCTGTACTTCGGTCTTCGGATATAATATTATTCCCCTCTTGAATTCGTCTGGTCTTGGGGTATTTATAGTTTCTGTCTGAGGGTAAGATGCGGCGCATCTAGTAAGTAGATGCGGCGCATTGACTTATCTTCGCGTGGGGTCCAAGATTAATATATTCAGGAATATTCGTACACCGCCAAAAGATGCGGCGTAACTCCATAAGTAGATGCGGCGCATGTCCTCTTGTATCTTGGATCGTATCTGGTGAAATCTGGATAGTGATGCGCCGTATGTAATGAGTGAGATGCGGTGCATCTGGAGCAGATTCGTATTGATCTTGTCCATTTCAGTAGACTCTTAACTTCTTGCATGTTTTGCTCCATAATTAGTCCAAAATCGCCAAGTTTCACCAAATGCTTGTTTTTACCTGAGAATTACAAAAGTAAACGATTAAGTATCAATCCTCATACATAATATAATAAAACAAGTCAAATAATTAGGATAAATGATAGTAATAAAATGTACTTATTTGAGTTCATCAATATTCGAAACCCATTTTAACCTATGTTCACGCGTATGTAATCATGTAACTAAAAATTGACCAAGTCTTTTTGGTTTGAAAATGTCCCAAGTCGCCTCCTAAATGGCCACGTAAGACCAAATTCGACTTCACAACATATGGATATTTTTATACGACCTAATTCTTCATACTACTAGCTAATAAGTTCATGTTTATAGATTACCAAGATAAGCTCATTTAAGCCTTTGAAATTAACCAAAGTAAATCAACTCGCAACTGTTCCAACTAGTGTTATAATTCGATATTGGACTAAAAAGCCCAATAAGCTAAAATTAAGCCAACCGAATAAGCTAAGTAAATAAGGCCTTCTGATATGAAATTAAAAATGGGCCTAAGGATAAGCCCAACTTGCCTTAAAGCCCACGGATCATTAAATGTTAATGGGCCTTTAATATTAGCTCGTTAAGGCCCATTAATAGAAAAATAAGCCATTTTAGAAAATAAGCAGTTGAAATAAGCCTTAATAAGCCACAGAAAAATTCGGATAATCTTTCCCCACATTTTTTGTACTTTTGGACTAAATTTGCATACTAGTTTCACTTACAAGGACTAAAACTGACAACTGTTAAAAATAGGGACTGAAACTGCCAAAACCATAACTTTATTGTAGAAACTAATATTATGTTAAACTCCAAGCTCAGAATGCCATTTTGAACAATTAGTGGACTAAAAATGCAAGTTATATATAACTAAGGACTAATAGTGCAACGCTAACGCCGTTAGGGTATAAAGTGTAAAAACAGGAAAAGTACAAGGACCAACAGAATGTATTGGACATTTTCATTTCTATTTTACATTTTACGATTTCCCGCACGTCACGTGCATTATCTACGTTTCATTTATTTAATTTATAACGTTACGTTATATTTATATATAACGAGTTTTAAACGATTTAACTTAACGATTCGTTTCACCATTTTCAAGGAAACGATATTATTGGATTTAAATGACATAAAAACAAGATAATATTATATATAATATTATTTTTAAACTTTAGCCATTTTAAGCATATCAAACTCACATCACCGATCAAATCATCATCCGGTTTCTCACTTTCACACTCACTATTCGTATAAGTCAAGTTCTCAGACTTCCCTATGTATTCAGGTCGTGTGTTGAAGCCGTTTTCGTAACCTTACTTGATTTCGTATTCCACCTTCCCAGTTACACTCAAGGTGAGTCATAGCCCCGTTTTTATACTTGTGTTATAAATACTATTTGGGGGAGATACATGCTCAACTATATTTTGTTACTTTTACAAGTACTCTGAAAACTCTCACGATTTACCCTAAGTCATAACCCCCACTTTATACGCTTTGATTTACTCTTTGGGGGAGATACATGCTTGTTTCTATTTACAAACTTACTTGTTTACTTGGAATGTTGTACTTAAATGATGAAGTACCTTATTAGTTATTGAAACATAATACTTGTTTCCACTTACAAAAGTAATTCACACCTTTGTTAATCACTGTGAATTTACATATCACTTGTTATATGCCATTTCCAAAACTCCAATGGAAATACTTACTAGAATTAGAGCACTCGTATCCTATGTATACCACCATTTAGTTGATATTTCCTAAGTTTATTGTATTGCCAAAAAGCCCCTTGAATCATGAACCATTAATCACTTGCGAGTGAACGCAAATATAGTGAGCAGCTTCGAAACCTGCTAGAGGTTGACGACCTATTCCACTAATACTGGACGGATAGCCTTACCCGCTAGTCGTATTAGTCGCAATACACTATATTTGAGATAAATAGGAATTGGCAAATCACCTATTACCCCGAGGGCCATGTCTCCATCATTGATTTGATGTGACGACTTCCGTTTTTACGAGACTCTGTTAACGTTTGCGTGTCATGAGGCTTAGGGCAATATTTATAAGAATATATATGTTTTCATATATATTTAGGTACAGCTGTATTAGTACTACTCCAGACTACGATTGTAGATTTCAGGAAAACTCCACTATTACTACTCCAAGCTAGGATTATGATTCCCATGGAATCCTACCCCTGTATTTAACTGATTCCATATATGATTTACTTGTGGTTTTTACCCAACGCAACTTACTACTTACTTCAGTAAGTATTAGTATTTATTTCAATTACCACTGTACGCCACTTGAATTTATTGAAATAAATTTTTTTTTATTAAACTCTATGAACTCACCAATCTTTGTGTTGACACTTTAAGCATGTTTATCTCAGGTAATTAACAGAGCAGGAAAAGACACGGAGAGGGCATTATAACTCCGATAAATTACGTGATGTAAAATCAAATATGTCATTCTTTTCAAACTACTATATCCTTTCATGGGATTTTACAAATATGATATTTCACCTTTTGTAACGAAATTATCATTTGAATGACAAACAACTTTCAAAACGTCTCTTTTGAGCCATTTTCTATGATTATGACTTCGATCCTCCCCGTAATACCCCGATTAGTCTTCCGCTGTTATCTCACAAATTAGGGGGTGTTACATCAATTCACCCTTAAGGTGATTTTGTACATAAAATAGCTTACTTGGTAGCTCCAATTTGACGCACAAAGGAGCGGAGAGACAAACGTCAGCACTAAATGCCAATTAAAAACGCGTCTCTTTCGGTTTGACAATTTAATGTCAATCCTCCTTATACCCCTCTTATAGTTTGTCAAAACTGGGTGAGCCGTTCACACTATTGGTACAAAACTCACCAATCAATTAAAAGTTTATGATTTTAGTCTTAAAAATACATGTCATAAATTACGAACTTGCTAGTCTCGCCTGGGAGCAAATTACCGTGCGAAGCGAACCACTATCGGCACATAAGTCTTTGCATGATTCATACTTTATTACATAAAGTTGCATCATTATTTAGTCCGTTTAATTTTTTATTCAAAAAATCTCTCTTTTTGCTTAAAACATGTCTAACAATTAAACAAAAACAAGTAATTTTTTAAAAAAAATAAAACAACTAAATAATACACATAACTTAACAATTAATTATGTAAACAAGTAGCCACATGCAAATTAATTCGATAACCTATTAATAATCAATCTATGTTTTATAATGCATATATCTAATTAAGACTATCACTTACAATGGTAAGTGAGCCACATGCATCGACGAATCGATTGCGTTAGTCAAAATTAAATATATACCACGTTGCATATAATTGATTACTTAATTAATTGGAGTCTTCCCCAATTCAAAATCTATCAATTATTTTACATGTGAAAACAAATAAATCATCAATGAATCCATGCCAAACATGCACGTTTGCATGGATTCTACCTAACAATTAGCATATTGCCACATGATCACTTTACAACACATAAACATGTATAAACCTAGGGTTCTAATCAAATTAATTAACCAAACACAAACCCTAAAAAATGTTATTATTAGGCAATCGGCCTAAAAAAATTAGGGTTTGAGTTGGAAAAATAAACCCTAAATCGACTACATGTATAAACCAATCAAGAATCATTTTTTATTATGTGTTTTGGTAATTAATTACATGTTATAACGGCTCGTGATGCCACTGTTGAAATTATACTACCATGACAATCATATATATAAACCAAAACATCAAAGAACACATATAGCGGAAGCAAAGGATACATATAACATATAAATAATTAACCGAATGATGATTCTAGCAAGAACAAGAATCAAACCGTGCAATATGAATGATGAACCCTAATTAGGGTTAATAGGATTATAAGAATTGCCCCTTACCCTTTTGCAATTCAATCCAAGATTCTTACAATAGTGTGTAAGAATCACGTTCTTGTACACACAAACTAATACCGAATTAATGTTATGCAAGTAATAACACAAAATGTAACACCCCCAAAATCTGGCTTTGCGGAAGCATTAGGATCATGGGGTGCTACTGAAATGGAAATCAAAACGCAAGGTAACGAAGAACCGAATACACACTTTGTAAAAATATATTCAATTGTTTAAATCAACTTTCATTTAAAAATCTTTATTTTACAAGTATGCCCAAAAGCTTAGTGGTCCCTCAAACACAAGTCTTAAATATTTACGAAAACATTTGTGTATATAGTATAAGTCCGTCGCCTTGCCATGCCTTGCCATGCCTTGCCAAATATTGAGTTGCCTAGATACCTGAGAAAACATGCTAAAAGTCAGCAAAAAGCTGGTGAGTTCATAGGTTTAAGTTCAAAGTAGTAACAATAAATTTGGACCTATAGTTTTGCACATGAACATTATGTTGTATATAATGTCACCTAAATATTCTATCACGCTAGCACTAAGTTCATGCAACCGAAGCTATAACAGGTCTGCATGCTCTAGAAGCATGTTAAATAAAAGGCCCGACAAGTGTTTATCCCAGACACTTGTACTTTGATATGGTATACATTCGTTTGCCTATCCGGTCAAACCAAACGGGGACGTTACTCCCAATAGATCTATTTATAACATTCACGCTTCCTGTTGGGAATTAACGGTTCATGAAATTTGGGCAGTAGGGGACATAGTAGGGCTTAGGCTAACTACGCAATAGTTTTGATAAAATAGTAATAATGGTCCATAAAAATGGTTTTGCATGTTTCTCACCCCATTGATATAAAATAAGTATAAGTAAAGAGGGGCTATAAACTCACCTTAATAATGGATGCAGTGGATGAAAGAATGTATGGCACCAACACGCAACCTAGATTAATAATGTATGTTTAGTTTACGGTCTAGTTAAGTTTCCATGATAATTTAACTCAAAAGTTTTTGAAGTGTTTATGTTATTGTTGTTGCTTGTGTGGCGGCAATTAAGTGTAAAAGTAGTTTCCTAAAGGTTGGAGGGTTTTGGCTCTTAGAAGGGCTTAAGTGTATGACAATGAGGACATCGAAGACGAATAAGATTTTGATTGATGGTGACTGAGAGATGATGAATGAAAAGCGATTGTGAACGATACTAGACGTTGTTGGGATATGGAATATTATTGTTAAGGGTGAGTAAAATTGTTGTTATAAAATATATAAATAGTTATATATGTTTTGAAATGTAGTAAAATTATATGTAGGTGATGATTGCGTTTAAATAATTTGTGGTTTGAAAACTATCGTATAATGGTTGTTCGGAAAAGAGTTTGCTTGTCCAGTTTTAAATAGAATATTACATTAATGTGATAAGAGTCGGGAAAAATCCGTACATGTATGTTGATTTCTTGGTTGATAATGGTTATATATGTTTAGAAAAACATTCGCTCTAAAATTGGTTAATAAGACTTAAGTATAATCTTGCTATAATTCCATTTTACGTGTCCTCAATTTTTTATAACAATGTAAATAAGATAGATGTTTATTAGTTTAAATCCGACATTATGTTTATAGGTGGTAAAATAGTAAGTCCGTACATGAATTTCTAATATCGATATAAGTAAATGGTCATATGTAATAAAGTTCATATTAGGCGACATGTATATAAATGTTCACATTGTTTGTGTCGAGGGTTTAATATTTTTACGAATGTATATGTGTTTACGACGACGTTATGTGACAAATTATAAAATCGAGAGTGAGTAGTATAATAGATTGGTTTTGAGATCACGATGTTACATCTTTTAAACAACGGTCACGATATAAAGTTTTATGCTCTCGACTTTTAAATATGATGTATATATAATATATATATATATATATATATATATATATATATATATATATATATATATATATATATATATATATATATATACACGCGGCCACAGGTTTCACATGCATCATCCTTGTTGGGTTGCGGCCCAACCAAAATCAAAGGAGGGAAAGAATTGGATGGGCTGGACTGGATCATAATTACTGAATGGTTGGAATGGAGCATAAATACAAATGACTGGACTGGATTTGATAGCAACCAAGGCTGGACTGGATTTATATAGTAACCTAGGCTGGACAGGACAAGATCAAAAAGGGGAGTTTGGGAGCATTTATACCATACGAGATTACACACACAAGCCCAAGTGGGATTTGTGTGATTACCTGGTATACAGAAGTATGTTGTCGACATCAAGATGGTTTCCAACACAAAATACATTTTACATCGGGGTTGAGTACACTCGACACTCCAACTCGATGACCTCGAGTGTTACGTGAGAACTATTGGTTCCACCCCGAGGCTTCACCATTCATGACACTCCTAAATCAAGCCTTGATGTAAGACCTTGGTGTTAGACCTAGTAGGAAGAAAACAATAACTCAACTCTTCATTGAGTTTTCGACCACAACTGGACAACCAAAAACACCCCATTGGGTTTTGCACGTGACTTGAACTTGACACCCATAGTGGGTTCGAGTTAGAGTTGAGCAAACATGCCTCCTATTAGGGTTCTAAGGGATCAAACTAGGGCCATTCCAGGATTGACCAAGGCACGCACACCCTTAATGGGTGGCGGCTTGGTGAGGAACATATCGAGACTCATCACACCCCTTTTTGGGGTGGTTATCCCTTGATTAAGAATCACCACAGCACCGGCTTTTTGGTGAGGTTTGACGGGACTAATATACAACATCCCACACCCTCGTGGGTGTGGTTTTTACTTGACCCAAATCCAACCACAACCCTCTTCAACCTAGACCGAGTTCTAAGGTTCTACACATGTAAATTTGAGAGGAGTTTTAACAACATTCCTGGTTTGTAATTCAAGACCTTCTAACCAACGACCCTAAGAATCACTAATCGCAACAACACCGTTCGACTAGGTCCTAGATTGCCAACGACAACTAACAAGAATGGATTTTTAAGCTAATCGAGCCAATACTTATGCTTTTCTTAAATCTTGGGAGCCACACAAATAACAACATCAACAACAATAAATCGATAAAATCACAGATTTCGACATCCTAAATAAATTATAATTTGAGTTAAGAACAACATCACTTAAGTCTATCTTGAATGACAGAAATTTGGTATAAAAGAGTTGAATACATAATGTTTATACCCTTGTGATGAATTGGCTGAGAACTTTTGGACCCAGAAGCACTCGAACAAACCCCAATCCGAACCATGGCTTCTTCAAATCAATCCCTAGTCAACCCACTCCAATCAACCGTCGCCCTTCGCATTTCCTTCGACTCTCAGTAGCTTTTGAGTGATCGAATGGTTCTGTGTGGATTGACATGGTTTGGATTGGCCATTAAAAAGAGAAATTTGAGAATGGATTAAATCCCACTTTCTTGGCTTCGATTCTTGAGGCGTCCGAAACGAGCATCACTCGCTTTCTCTCGGCAACTTTAAGATCCATCCGTGACTTCCCTTGGGGGAAAGGTAAAAGAAGAAAGTGATGTCTGTTGACCGTGTTCTGACCTCAAAATAGGTTAAGGATTTGATGGTGAGGGTTCGATGGCATACCTGGGTTTGTGGTATCGAAGACAAAAAGAGAGAAAGGAAAGAGATAAGGATATGTGGGGGAGTGTGTGAGTGGGAGGTAAAAAGAAAAAATATTATACCCTGATTGTTTTATTAAGATGGTGGGTAATGGATACCCCGTGTCCCAGCTCTGTATGTATCTCCCCTTTTTTTACACCTAAACTTCTTTTACTCGAGTTGATGTTATACATTTCTATGATTTATATTATAAGCGGAGAATTTGCCCAAAAGATCCAAAGTAGGTCAATTTGGGCTATGTTTTTTCAGTCTTCTAGGTTTTTTTGGAAACGGGTCCTAATCGGCCGATCGGTATTTGTTGACCGTGATCGCTTTTCCTATGTTTCTAAAATTAAAATAATAATTTTATTTTATATAATTAAACAAGATGAGAGAGGCAAGCATTTAAAACTTCTTTAAGTTTTAAACCCGAATATCATGATTATGATTGGTTTAATTCTTTTGACGCTACAGTTTATTGATTTTAAGCAACTAGGTGTAAATTTATAAGCTGCGCATAATTCATGGGTTATTACGGGTTCAAAAGAAAACAGAAAAAACTAACTTTTCAACCCCAAACCGTCTGACCTATCATTAGACCCGTCCAATATGCCACTCTAATATATATATATATATATATATATATATATATATATATATATATATATATATATATATATATATATATATATATATTGTAACCATTGTAAAAATCCCACATTATAATAAACTATCTTACAGAATACTTATCCATTTTTCTACGTATAATTTTTTTTTATCTGCTCATAACTACTATCTAATGTGACGTAACTCACATCCTTGATAAACGTGCTCTCACGCGGACAAACATCAACTTACTTAATGCTTATTTTAAATAAACATTTATATAAAAATCCTACGATATACCATTTGCCACTTTACGATCATTCGTTAACGTACGAATAATAAACCTACAAACTAAACATTCTTATCTATTAGGGTTCCTACGAAACCCTAAATTATTATAACAACAATTATGGATAACTAAACCCTAAAACACTAAAGTACAGCTCATCCAAGCCAATGTACAAGTTACTAAAGCACAAAAACCCTAAATTCACTTTAACTCCCGATACAAACCCTACTTTCACAAAACTATGATTTTATGTACTAAAATCGCAAACCCTAATTAATGTATATATAATTTTTACAAAATATAAATGTACAAGTCTTTCAAGACAATGTACAAGTCATTTATGCATAAAAACTAGGGCAAATGCTAAAATAATACATTGAAGTTGGCATTTTTTGCCACTGTATGGTCCCACTTTTTTTTTCGTCAATGTATGACTAAAGTTATGAAATCGGGTCATTGTGGGAATAAACGTCACACCATTAGTCCTTTATACTAACGGCCGTTAGTAAATAACTTACAATTCCGTTTTCTTACGTTTTCGTCCATTTTTTTACGTTTTCGTCTGTTTTGGCACGTTTTCGTCTGATTTTATCAATTTTTTTTTACACGTTTTCGTTCTTTTTTTTTTTACGTTTTCGTCTGTTTTGACACGTTTTCGTCCTTTTTTTACGTTTTCATCTGTTTTGACACGTTTTTGTTCGTTTTCTTACGTTTTTATCCGTTTTCTTACGTTTTCGTATGTTTTGACATGTTTTTGTCTTTTTTTTTACGTTTTCGTCTGTTTTTTTACGTTTTCATCTGTTTTGACACGTTTTTGTCTGTTTTGACACGTTTTTCTTCATTTTTTTACGTTTTCGTTCATTTAATTACGTTTTCGTCTGTTTTGACACGTTTTCGTCGTTCTTTTACATTATCGTCTGTTTTGGCACGTTTTCGTCGTTTTTTTACATTTTCGTCTGTTTTGGCACGTTTTCGTCGTTTTCTTACGTTTTCGTCTGTTTTGACACGTTTTCGTCTGTTTTTTTACGTTTTCGTCTGTTTTTTTTACGTTTTTGTCTGTTTTGGCACGTTTTCTTACGTTTTCGTCTGTTTTGACACGTTTTTGTCCATTTTTTTTACGTTTTCGTCTATTTTTTACGTTTTCGTCCATTTTTTTACGTTTTCGTCTGTTTTTTTACGTTTTCGTTTGTTTGGCACTTTTCTTACGTTTTCATCTGTTTTGACACGTTTTCGTCTGTTTTTTTACGTCTGTTTTTCACTTTTTTCGTCGTTTTCTTACGTTTTCGTCTGTTTTTTACGTTTTCGTCCGTTTTCTTATGTTTTCATCTGTTTTGACACGTTTTCGTCCCCTTTTTTATGTTTTCGTCTGTTTTTTTTTTCGTTTTCGTTCCATTGTTTTAACGTTTTCATCTATTTTTTTACGCTTTTGTCTGTTTCGACATGTTTTTCGTTAAAAAACAACGTAAACGTTTAAAAACGACTTAAAAACATGACGAAAGTTAAAACAACAAAACGTAAAAAAACTAGACGAAACGTAAAAAACAGACAAACGTAAAAAAAATGGACGAAAACGTTCAAAACAGACGAAAATGTAAGAAAACGACAAAAGTGCCAAACAGATGAAAAGTAAAAAAACAGACGAAAACGTAAAAAAAACAGACGAAAATGTGTCAAAACAGACAAAACTTAAGAAAATGACGAAAACGTGCCAAAACAGACGATAAATGTAAAAAAACAGACGAAAACGTAAAAAAACTGACGAAAAGTGTCAAAACAGACAAAAACGTAAAAAACGACGAAAACGTGCCAAAACAGACGAAACGTAAAAAAACAGACGAAAACGTAAAAAAACGGACGAAAACGTGTCAAAACAGACGAAAAAGAACGAAGGAAAACTACGAAAACGTGCAAAAACAGACGAAAATTTAAAAAAACGACGAAAAACGTGTCCAAAACAGACGAAAATGTAAAAGAAGACCGAAAACGTGTCAAAACAGACGAAAACGTAAGTAAACGAACGAAAACGTAAAAAAAATGAAAGAAAAAACGTGTCAAAAACAGACGAAAACGGTAAAAAAAACGTGTCAAACACAAAAAAGGACGAAAACGTGTCAAAACAGATGAAAACGTAAAAAAACAGACGAAAACATGTCAAAACAGAGTAAAACGTAAGAAAACGGATAAAAACGTAAGAAAACGGACGAAAACGTGTCAAAACAGATGAAAACGTAAAAAAAGGACGAAAACGTGTCAAAACAGACGAAAACGTAAAAAAAAAGAACGAAAACGTAAGAAAACGGAATTGTAAGTTATTTACTAACGGCCGTTAGTATAAAGGACTAATGGTGTGACGTTTATACCCACAATGACCCGATTTCATAACTTTAGTCATACATTTACGAAAAAAAAGGTGAGACCATACAATGGCAAAAAATGGCAACTTCAATGTATTATTTTAGCATTTGCCCTAAAAACTAAATATTAATCCTATTATAACCTTAAATGTATTCATTTTAAAACACATTGTCCAAATATTTTATGCACCAACTTTTAAAAGTAAATTTCTTAAACATACTAAATATAAGTACAAGTCTTTAAACCTAGAGTACAAGTGTTCAATGCACAAAAGCCAAAAATCTCATTTATATATTTTTAAACCTAATAAAATTTACATAGAAATAAAGTAACTTAAGAAAACACTAAAAATATATTTTCCATATTTCATAAACCCTAGTACAACCCTATTTAGCCCATGAAACAACCCCTTAAAGCACAACATGAATTCCTTTTTCTTTTACATATAATTCGACACCTATATAAATAAGAAAACCCTAACTTAATTTCTACTCAACAATTATTTAAACAAAACCATAAACCAACTTGTTACTTTCCCTAAACCTTAAGTACAACAACTTATAGCCTATGTACTACCATTGGAATCTATTCGACCCATATAAATTTCCCTAGTTCGAATTAACCTAAAGCCAAACTAAACTAATTTAAATTTACTACTAGGCAAACTATAAGCCACAAGGACTATACTTGGTTTAGAGATACTACACATAAACATGTCCCCTAAGATCTTCACTTAAGTAGGTAAAATCTATGGTACAAAACCAAAACACATCACCACCCTCACAAAAGTCCCACGAATTCCCTCCCCCTCCATCCACTTGGCTTCAACTAACCTAAGCATACCTCACCATGTCCCCTCACTCCATAACATGGTGACTAAAACAACTAGAAAACTCTCACTTCCTTCCTTTATATATATATCGACACAAACACTCTTGAGTTTCATCCATAATTTTCGAACCATATCAAACACAGCCACCCTCACTTAAACATTGATCAAAACAGCCAAATACAAGTTAAAGGAAGTCCTTAAGAAGCCTAAAAAGGAGAAGGAGGAATAACATTTCCATATCAAGCCTTTTTCGCCAAAATCTCACTTATTCGAACTATAATACAAGTAAGTATCCTAGCCCTTTTCCAATACCTTTATAAATCTTAAACACACCTAAAAATGATATTAGTTAAGTTATAATAGAAAGCAAGGTCAAAACTTATGCTTTCTTTTCTTTTCTTCTTTGTCGAACAAAAATCAAACGCACCATAATAAATTTTTAAGAAAAACAAATCAAGAAACCTTAAAACACGCTAGAGATGAATTAACAATGATTATGACCATGTTAACATGCATTAAAAATTAGCTAGAACATTTAAATATCAAAAACCCACTTGATTTTTCATTTTCTTTTTTTGTCGCAAAACAGCCCAACGCCCCAACTTGGCATAGTTATTTCGACCACCAAATGACCTCTGAAAATTCTGAAATTTGGCCAACATAAAGATCACCCAGCTGGCTAATTATAGGAAAAAGAGCGTCATAAAAAGATTGATTTATCTCAAAGTTATTCGAGTCCCATTACTGCCCTTCGCAAACTGTTCGAACACCCCATTTTTAAATTATTTCGAGCTCATGAGCTCGAAGTGTTCGACTAGACTTATCAATATTGTAAAAGATCTTTCTTGTGATATAAAAGAAAGATCTTAGACTAGTGATATTAAGTGTCCAAAAAGAGTGTGTGAATTGTTAAGTGTTTTAGATAATAACTCTCAAGAACATAGAACATATATCACAAGATATAGAAACATAAGATTCAAGGTTGTAACCCTAGTGATAACTCAAGATCACTCGTATTATTATCTTAATAATATTGAATCGTTTGGTGATAAGTTTTCGTTGTTCATTGTCATATAACAAACACAACTGTTCTATTTCCATAACCATAATAACCTTCTAAGTGTGATTAAGTAGATTCCGCATACTTAATCATATTCACTCAATATATCATATACACAAAGTACAAAAGGTTTAACCACCTTATAGTGTATCGATCAACCCTCATCAATTGGTATCAGAGCATGGCTGATATTATTGATTTAGAAGAAGAAGAAGAACTAGAAATGGATGCACAAGATACTGCTATAAATGTTGCTGCAAAGTTGCCCATGATCAAACAGAAAGAGTTTGAGTTATGGAGGTTGAGAATTGAGCAATATTTCATGGTCCAAGATTATGCTCTTTGGGATATCATTCTGTATGGTGATTCATTTACACTAGGTTATACAGATGTTATTCTTGAAGGCAAAACTAAAAGAAAAAGGAATACTGGACCATCTAACAATGATGAAAAGATACAGAAGAGGAATGATCAGAAGGCAAGAAACTTTTTGCATATGACTATTCCTGGTAAACAAATGCTATCTTTTAGCAAGTATCCAGATGCAAAAACTCTTTTTGAAGAGATTTGTGTATGGTTTGGTGGTAATGAAACTACCAAGAAAACATAGAAGACATTGCTAAAACAACAATTTGAAAACTTTAGTTCAAATAGCAATGAATCACTTGATAAGCTGTTCTCAAGATTACATAAGCTTGTCAGTCAGTTAGCTGTGTTGGGTGTTGAGATAGCCAAGGAAGATCTCAACATGAAGTTTTTGAGAAGCCTACCTGATGACTTCCATACTCATGTGGTTGTCTGGATGAACAAACCAGACATTGAAGTCATGAAACTCAATGATTTGTTCAATAACTTCAAAATTGTTGAACAAAGTCTAAAGAAGTCTGGAATCTATAGTACTAGTTCTGGGAATGTGGCACTCTTGTCATCTCCTAGTATTAGTAAGTCAGATGAGGTAGATGAAGAAGTAGGTGTTTCTACTGCTATCTATGGTGGTCCTTCTACTAGTTCACAAAAGAATGTTGCAGGACTTGGAGATCCGGCATTCTATGTTTTCATGTGTAGTCAAACTAGTGGTTCTCCTCTAACTCATGAAGATCTTGATCAGTTGGATGATAATGATTTGGAAGAGATGGACATCAAATGGCAGGTTGCTTTACTTAGCATGAGGGCTAAGAAGTTCTGGCAGAGAACTGGTAAGCAGATTACCATTGATGGTAATGAAACTGCTGGGTTTGATAAGAAGAAAGTAGAGTGTTTCAACTGTCACAGGTTAGGACACTTTGCTAAAGAATGTAGAAACCCAAGGAAGCAGGACAATAGAAGCACATGGTATAGGCAAGAGAAGAAGAAGGAAATCACAGTTGAAGAACCAAGGGCTATGCTAGCCATAGATGGTATCAACTATGATTGGAGCTTCATGGCTGATGAAGTGGAAGCACCAACAAATGCTGCACTTGTGGCCACTGAGACTGCTCTAATGGCCTTTTCTGATTTAGAGGTAAATTCCATAATTAAATGTACTGAATCATGCTCTGCTCTTAAAGCTCATGAAGATCTTAAAAAGAGATTTGATGCTCAACTAGAACAATTATATGATGCATTAGCCAACTTAGGTAACCATAAAAGAGGTATATCTGTTGTTGAAAAACAACTTGTACATTATCAAGAAAATGAGTCTAAGTTTGCCGATGACATGAATGCTCTCCAAAGAAAAATAAATTTTCAAGCTGAAATAATTTGCTCAGAAAGAACAGCACTAGCTAAAGCCCTAAATAACAGTGAAAATGTTAAGATAACAGTAGATGCTTTAGCTTATGCCTCAGAGGGAATGAATAAGCTTTGGGAAGCTCAAGTAATCAATAAAGCTAAGTCTGGTTTAGGATACAAATCTGTTCCTTCACCATACAGAGGTGTTCCTTCACCTCCAGGTATTGACCTAGCACACACAGGTTTTGCTGAGTTTCAAGAACCAATAATGGAATATGGTTCTAAGTCTAATGAGGGTCCTAAGATAGAAAAAATAAGTGAGAGTTTAAATAAAACTTCACTTCCTGAGGACAAGGTGTCCTCTGATAGAAGATCAGATACAATAATCATTGAAGACTGGGTATCTGATGATGATGAAGATGAACAGGTTATGTCTAAACCTGAAGTAGTTAAGAAAGCAGTAACAAGGGTTCCTAAAGTGATAAAAAAGGATACTGTTAAGCCTAGAACAAACATTAAACATGTTAGGCAATCAGTTAAATATTGTAAACAATATAGATCCACTAGAAAGCCCAGAGGTAACCAAAGAAATTGGAATGGCCTCAAGTCTAACCAATTAGGTGATGACTTTTTCTTTTATAATAAAGCTTGTTACACATGTGGTAGTTTTGATCATCTTGCAGCTTTCTGTAACAAATGGGTATCTGGGTATGAAAACAATAGGGTGAACTTCAAAAGGCAAACTCCTCAAACTCACTTTCACTCTAAGTCTAAGAGAACAAAACCCATAGCAGTTGTCAAAGCAGTTTCTGCTGCTAGACCATTCATGACTGTTAACCCAAGACCAACAGTTAAAAATGAAAAATCTTTTTATACAAATGCATCAAAGACTGTTCAAAGGCCCATTCAAACAAAAGCAGTGGTCCCAAAACAAGTTTAGAAAATTAAGGGAACAATTACAAAGCTAGCAGTTTCTACTGCTAAGCATGTAATTCATTCTGCTGCTAGGGAAAACAGGGCAAATGCTGTTAAGGCCTCAGCATGTTGGGTTTGGAATTCAACTAAATCCAATGTTGCATCAACTGTTCTTAAAAAATTAAATTACATTGATGCAAGAGGCAGATCCAAGTCAGTAATGGCTTCGGTCCCCAAAAGAAACTGATACTTCTCATTTATGTGCAGGAACATTCAATTGATCAACAAGAGGATCAAGGATACTTAGATAGTGGATGTTCTAGGCACATGACAGGCAACAAGTCCTATCTTTCTGATTTTCAAACATTAGATGGTGGCAATGTTACCTTTGGAGGAGGTGTTGGTGGCAAATTTTCTGGTAAAGGTACAATCAAAACTGGAAATTTAGATTTTGAAGATGTGTACTATGTACAAGAGCTAAATTATAATCTTTTTAGTGTCTCACAAATGTGTGACAAAAAGAACAAAGTTCTTTTCTGTGAAACTGAATGTCTTGTACTTTCTCCTGATTTTAAGATGCCTGATGAAAGTCAAGTATTTCTTAAAATTCCTAGAAAGGGCAATATGTACAGTGTAGACATGAAGAACATTGTTCCTAAAAAGGATTTAACTTGTCTTGTTGCAAAGGCCACATTGGATGAATCAATGTTATGGCATAGGAGGCTTGGTCATATTAACTTCAAAACCATAAATCAAATTGTTAAGAATGGTTTGGTAAGAGGTTTACCTCAAAAACAATTTGAAAATGATCAAACATGCATTGCTTGTCTTAAAGGCAAACAATACAAAGCCACTTGTAAGCCCAAGCTGTTTAACTCTATTAATCAATCACTGTTTATGCTTCATATGGACTTATTTATACCTGTTTCAGTAAGTAGTATAATGCATAAGAGATATTGTCTTGTTATTAGAGATGACTATAGTAGATTTACATGGGTTTTCTTTTTAGCTACTAAGGATGAGACACCTAGCATCCTTAAGACTTTCATTACTGAGATAGAAAACCTAGTAGAAAAAAGAGTAAAAGTCATTAGATGTGATAATGGGACAGAGTTCAAAAATAGAGTTATGGATGAATTCTGCAAAGAAAAGGGTATTAAGAGAGAATTTAGTGTTGCTAGAACTCCACAACAGAATGGAGTTGCTGAAAGGAAAAATAGAACACTAATAGAAGTTGCTAGAACTATGTTAGCTGATTCAAAGCTACCTATAACTTTTTGGGCTGAAGCAGTCAACACTGCTTGTTATGTTCAGAATAGAGTTTTAGTTGTTCAGCCTCACAATAAGACATCATACGAACTTTTTAGAGGTAGAACTCCTGCAATAGGATTTCCTAGACCTTTTGGATGTCATGTGACAATTCTCAATACCTTAGACCATCTTGGAAAGTTTGATGGCAAAGCAAATGAAGGTTTCTTAGTTGGATATTCTCTCAATAGTAAAGCTTTTAGAGTATACAACTTAAGAACTAAGAAAGTAGAAGATAACCTACATGTGGAATTTTTAGAGTATAAATCCAATGTAGTAGGTGAAGGTCCTAATTGGCTATTTGATCTAGAGTCATTAACCCATTCTATGAATTATGTGCATGTTGTTGCAGAAACTAATAATTTTTCAGGTTCACAAACAACAAATGAGGCAGGGTTAGACAAGGAGACAAATCAAGATCATATATGGATGCCAATAAGTACCAGTGTGGTTTCAACTTCAACAAATGATGAATCTTCTTCTGGTAAAGCTAAAGAAGATGTTGAAAGTGAACTCAAAGAAGATGGAACAAAGGAGCAACAAAATGTTTCTGCTGATGATAGTGCTGCTGAGACAGAGCATTCTGCTGCTAGGCCAAATGATTCTACTGCTGGCCCTTCAGTTTCAAATGAAGCGGATTTCTCAGATAATGAGGTGGATTTAAGCAATATCACACCTACCTATCAAGTTCCTTCAACCCCACACACAAGAATTCACAAAGTCCACTCCCTAGAAAATGTGATTGGAGATGTACAATCAGGTGTGAAGACAAGACAACAACTGATGTCTTCAGACCAACAAGGGCTTCTTGATGCCCTTTATGCTTCAAAGCAGCATGAGTTTTCAAACTCTTGCTTGTTTGTATGTTTTCTCTCACAAGATGAACCAAAGAACATTCTGAAAGCCTTAGATGATTCAAGCTGGGTAGAAGCTATGCAAGAGGAGCTTCTTCAGTTCAAGATTCAGAAGGTATGGGTGCTAGTTGATTTACCTAAGGATGCAAAGGTAATTGGCACTAGATGGGTTTTCAAGAATAAAATAGATGAAAGGGGAATTGTGATTAGAAATAAGGCTAGATTAGTAGCCCAAGGGTACACACAACAAGAAGGTATAGACTATGATGAAGTTTTTGCTCCAGTAGCAAGACTTGAGGCAATTAGGCTTTTCTTAGCTTATGCTTCATTTTTAGGCTTCACAATTTACCAAATGGATGTCAAGAGTGCATTTTTATATGGTACTATTGAAGAAGAGGTTTATGTCTCACAACCTCCAGGGTTCATTGATCCTGACCATCCAGAAAAAGTGTACAGAGTAGTTAAGGCTCTTTATGGCCTTCATCAGGCACCTAGAGCTTGGTATGAAACACTAGCTTCCTATTTAAAAGCCAATGGATTTCAAAGAGGAAAGATTGATCAGACACTTTTCATCAAACAGCACAAGCAGGATCTTCTGTTAGTGCAGGTGTATGTGGATGATATTATCTTTGGATCTACAAGGAAGGAGATGTGTTTGGAGTTCGAGAAGCTTATGCATGATAAGTTTCAGATGAGTTCCATGGGGGAACTTACATTCTTTTTGGGTTTGCAAGTTAAACAGTCATATGAAGGCATATTTATTAGTCAATATAAATATGTTGCAGAGATACTAAGGAAGTTCAACTTTGCTGATTCAAAAATGGCAAGCACACCAATGGACTCTGAGAAGCCTCTTCCAAAAGACTTAGATGGAGAAAATGTGGATGTACACACTTACAGATCTATGATAGGATCTTTGATGTATCTTACATCATCAAGACCTGACATCATGTTCTCTGTTTGTGTTTGTGCAAGATTTCAAGTAACTCCAAAGGTTTCTCATTTAACAGCAGTCAAGAGGATTTTTAGATATCTCAAGGGTCAACCTAGGTTGGGACTATGGTATTCTAGAGAATCACCTTTTGACTTGGTAGCATTTTCGGATAGTGATTATGCTGGTGCAAGCTTGGACAGAAAGTCAACAACTGGAGGATGTCAATTCCTTGGGTGTAGACTTATCTCATGGCAGTGTAAGAAGCAAACAACTGTGGCTACTTCAACAACTGAAGCTGAATACTTAGCTGCTGCAAGTTACTGTGCTCAAGTCTTATGGCTTCAAAACCAACTTCTTGACTATGGGTACAATTTCATGAATACTGTTATTCATATTGATAATAGTAGTACTATTTGTATTATTAAAAATCCAGTGCAACATTCTAAAACAAAACACATTGAAATTAGACATCACTTTATAAGAGACTGCAATGAGAAAAGATTAATTCAAGTTCTTAAAATTGCTTCAGAATTCAATTTTGCAGATCTACTAACCAAAGCTTTTGATGTTGGAAGGTTTCAGTACTTGGTAGAAAGTATTGGAATGCTTAATCCTCAATGATTTTAAACTTTGTGTTTTTGTAAATAAATTTTTGATTGTGCTGCTAGTTTTAAAAGATACTACTGCTATTAAAAAAGTTTGTGCTGCTAGTACAAATTTAAATTGTGTTATTCATACAGTTAGTCCTATGATTATTCTAATACAAGACAAGTACTTTGTACATTGTTCTTTTGGTTTTAGACTAACAATTTCAGGTATGATCATGTGAACACAAAGGATGTTTCAAGTGAAATGGAAGCAGCAGAATGATAATATTAGTTGCTGACATAATAGGTTTATGATAAAAAAGGTTTAGGAATTTCAAACCTCCTTAAAACTTCTTTCTTGAAACTTGATTATGATGTTTCACTTTGAATTGATGACTTAGTTGATCAGATAGTAACTGATGCAACTCACTTTCTATCATTTTATACTTTTAAGTATAATGAGCAAGTCTAAGGACATCTAATAGAAAGAACAGCTAGTAAAAGTAAATCTAACACTTGTGTTAGAGGCAACAATTACTATGAGCTGGAAACCCTGTCAAGAAAGCCTTTTGAATAGGTTTATCTTTACACAGGCAGTTATTTATAACTGAAAAACATTGGTTCTCACACAACCAGAGGTTGCTTTAAACCGAAATCTTGATTAAGTGTCTGTTATACACTTAATCCCTTCAAAATGGTTGAAAGCAGTATGATTTTTCAATTCTAAAATCATGAACATACTGCTAAGTCAAATAATTTCTTAAACAAGGATTTTCAAAGGATTCAGAAAAACCATCCATTGATGGAACATGAATCAAATGCCCCATGAATTACCTCTCATAGGAGTTAACACACCTAGAAGTGATGAGGGCAGCAAATTAAACTCTTAAGGAATTGATGGCTACATGTACAACATTTTCTGATAACATGTTATGATTGATAGCTCAGATGATGGAGAAAAATATTTTGGTACATAGTGAGAGATCTTCCAAACAGGGGAGGATAAAATGTTATTTGCATCTCAGGGGAGGTAATATCTCAGGGGAGGAAATAAATTCCAAAGAAGGAAGTTTAAACCAATGAAAGGGAGGAAAAGACAAGAGCATACAAGATGATGACATGGAGGTTGAAAATGACAAGAACAGAGCTTATTATATATATTCAGAAGGGATGAAGCATTCCAAAGGAGAAAGTTCTATCTAGGTCAAACGAAGAAAAGTTTCAATTTCAGTTCACTACGTTTGTTCATCACTTGCAAAGGCATGCTGATAGATGATTTCACTTGTTGAAACAAGCATCCAAGATACACAGCATCATTGCCTCTTATAATTCCTCTATCCAAGGAAATTGCACCATCTTTTAGGTCAATGTTTGAAGACTGAAGATGTGTATTGATATTGTTAAAGTCAAAGAACAAAGCAGATGAGTTACTGAGAAAGATATTCAATCTTGAAGAACAGAAGTGTTTGAAAGATCTTCACAATCCATAATTTAATTCAGAAACATGTTGAAATGGATACACATGTTTAGGGGAGGATTGTTGGGAATTAAATATTCAAGAAGTTTAATATCGGGTTCTACTCAAAGAAATACTCTAAGTATGATTCTGCTGCTAGAGCATTTGGTTTCTACTGCTAGTGTTTGATTCTGCTGCCAACATTAAATATTCTGCTGCTAGGCTTAACATTCTACTGCTGAAGGATTCTGCTGCTAGCGTTTACATTCTGCTGCTGAGTGGATAAGTATGAAAAGATATTATGTGTATTTAAGTCAACAATATACGGTAGATAATATCTTACCCCATGTGATCAGTCATAATGTTATATTCACAGAACAAGTTGTAAACATAGATACAAGTTGTATCTTAATGACTGACACTCTCAAAGCAAGTGTTCGACTAGACTTATCAATATTGTAAAAGATCTTTCTTGTGATATAAAAGAAAGATCTTAGACTAGTGATATTAAGTGTCCAAAAAGAGTGTGTTAATTGTTAAGTGTTTTAGATAATAACTCTCAAGAACATAGAACATATATCACAAGATATAGAAACATAAGATTCAAGGTTGTAACCCTAGTGATAACTCAAGATCACTCGTATTATTATCTTAATAATATTGAATCATTTGGTGATAAGTTTTCATTGTTCATTGTCATATAACAAACACAACTGTTCCATTTCCATAACCATAATAACCTTCTAAGTGTGATTAAGTAGATTCCGCATACTTAATCATATTCACTCAATATATCATATACACAAAGTACAAAAGGTTTAACCACCTTATAGTGTATCGATCAACCCTCATCAGAGATGAATTAACTATGATTATGACCATGTTAACATGCATTAAAAATTAGCTAGAACATTTAAATATCAAAAACCCACTTGATTTTTCATTTTCTTTTTTTGTCGCAAAACAGCCCAACGCCCCAACTTGGCATAGTTATTTCGACCACCAAATGACCTCTGAAAATTCTGAAATTTGGCCAACATAAAGATCACCCAGCTGGCTAATTATAGGAAAAAGAGCGTCATAAAAAGATTGATTTATCTCAAAGTTATTCGAGTCCCATTACTGCCCTTCGCAAACTGTTCGAACACCCCATTTTTAAATTATTTCGAGCTCATGAGCTCGAATCATGAGCTAATATTTTGTAGAAATGATGTCTACAAACTTATAATAACTTGTATAAAGGAGTCGTAGCAAGTCGTGTCGTTTTTACAAGTTTAATTTGCGTAAAATTGAACTAAGGACGTCGAGTGTAACGACATAAGTGCTTTGAGGGTAAATTCTGCCAAAACTCCACCCATTTTTATAACTAGGATTAAAACTGAATTCGACCAAAGAGTTTAAGGGGAAAACTTGCCAACTTTGAAAGATAGAGTTTTATTGGGCCAAAAATGTAAATATTTCTAAATTATTTAAACCAAGGACTAGTTTTGACAACGATTATTAAATTGAGGGTATAAAGTGTCAATTTCAAAACTACAGGGGTAAAAACTGTCATTTCACCAAAGTTGAGGGGTAAAAATTGTCATTTTATTAAAGTTCAGGGGTAAAAATTGTCATTTTATGAAAGTTCAGGGGTATAAACTGTCAATATATGAAACTATGGGGTAAAAAGCGTAACTTTATATAATTATTATTATTAATATATTCTAAATATATAAAAACTAAATACATTTATTTCAATAACGAACAAACGGAAACATAAAAATGAGAAATAAGATAAAATCTTATCCAACTTTTGAAGAGACTTCATGTTGTCTCAATTTAAACATTTATTCGACAACCAAAAACGTTACGAAACGAATATTAAAAACATATATATAAATATATATATATATATATATATATATATATATATATATATATATATATATATATATATATATATATATATATATATATATATATATATATATATTGAAATACGATTACTGAAACTTGACATAACAACCCAGGTTTCGTGCCGGAGACATTTACCAACTCTATTTAACTTTGTTTTCCATCCAGACTGCTAAGGTGAGTTCATAGTCCCACTTTTATACGTTTTCCAAATTTGTGGGGAGATACATCTATAAAACAAAAACGAACATAAGTATTTTTCTGTATGCTTTCCTGATTAATATTGCCTAAGTTACCTGTTGCCTAAAACACCTCCTATCATGAACCTCTAATCACTTTCGGGTAAGCGCGAATACGGTAAGTAGATCTATTGGGTGTGACGACCCCTTTGTGTTACAGTAACGTGACCCAATGTACTTTATTTGAGATGAATAAAGAGACCGGCAATCTCCTACTCGGAGGAAAAATTACTTCATTTAATTATGGAGTAATATACATTAATAGCTCATAACTATTGATGATCCCCAGTTAATGTTTTGCGTGTCATGAGACTTAGGGCAATATATGTAACGAACTGCAATATTACTGAATTACTTTCTACTTAGCTTGTGTTCAAACTGATTATAACTTTAAACGCTATGGATTCACTCAACCTTTGTGTTGACTTTTTAGCATGTTTTATCTCAGGTAATTAGAAGCTTGGTTTGGCACGGAGTGGCTGTGGACTTTCTTATAAAAAGAGTGTCCATTTTGTTATCATTCAACAAATAACGTATCTTTATTAATGTATTTTGGAACTTCCCGTTGGGACCTGTATAATGTAACTCTGATTTAAATAAATGAATGATAACAATTTAATTTAAAACGTCTTTTTTCGAGTCGTTTTCTATCATCATGACTGTGATGCTTGAAGTAACTCCCCAACTTATATTCCACTGCGATTATCGAAAATGGGGTTGTTACATATATCCATTTGTACAGCTGGAACAGGCAGTGCCGAAAAAGGTTTCATCTCCTCAATCTGGCGTAATATGTGTCCAACGCTACAAATTGAAGAACATCAATGCACCAATTCTTGAAGCCATTTTAAAGAAACACGGTGACATTGCAGCAAAATGTGTGTTCACAGATGCTGTAAGAACAGCTTTACTTGAGGCTATTTGTGAAATTGTCGGGTGGATTGAAACCAATGATGTCACTAACATCATTTCTAAGATAGAAGAAATAGATAATCAAGTGTCAGCTATGGAGGCATCCAAAATAAATGTGTCGTGGCTTGGAACTCACTTAGAAGCCATTCGTGAAAGGAACGAGGCCCAAAAAAAGGAAACTTTGCTGGAAATGAAAATGAACACCATTTTGGTTAAAAGGGCAGCACGAACTGATCTGAAAGAGAGGTATGCCAAGCCCGTGGCTGCACAAAATCAGTTTGCAGAGGCTGAGAAGTTAATTGGGAAATGGATAAAAGTTCGGGTAAGTTTTCAAAAAAATTGACACTCAACCACAGTTACATATATATACTGTCGTGGTAACAACCTCGACTTTTAATAATATGTGTGTTCCTGTGAAACCATGGTTTTACTGCTGGTAATATCTTTATCAATTAGTATTTCTTTTGTTTCAGGGGATCTACTCAGTATCTAATCTTTCTACAATGATAGGTCAATCAGGGCACACGTTCATCATACACGGTAGTTGTTTCCCTTAATTTAATTCATACGTTAACAAAATTTATTTTGACTCAACTTTTGTATTCTGTCTTTCATACCTTATTCTACAGACATCTCATATCTCTTCCTTCTGTCTCTCATGTCGCTGATGCATAGAAGATGAGGAATCGGTTTGGTGAAAGAAATCAAGAAACAAAAAAAAAGGTGCCGAATTCTTTATACAAAATTCATTCGAATTTTTTATTTTCAGGTTTAATAGTTGTTATAACTTATACATACTGAAAATGTGTTACAGCTCAACTGGGATGAGTGCCTGAGAAATTATGAGAATGATTGAGCAAGAGGCTACGCGTTCGGCTACTATTTTTGACGTTCGTTTTTAGTTTTTTTTTTAAAAAAAATATATATACGGGGGTTTTTGAAATTGTGGTGTCTTTACTAATATAGGAAGTATGTGTATCTGTATTGGGGTATCTAAATAAGTTTAGTAAGGATGAGTTCTGGTAATTTTAATGCTTTCGCCCAAGTTAGATGACAATTAGATGTATATACTATTTGGTTTGTAGATTTAACGATCTGTAACTCTTTATGTCATAGTAAAAACATCCAGTTATCTATTACATACTGAGGTTACACTAGGACACCAGGTTTCATAACTTGCTTATGATTTGATTTAAAAGAAATTTTTGAGACATATCGCTTTTTTTAAGAAAGTTACGAACGTCTAAGGAGGCGGTACACAATTAAAAGGCATATTCGTTTGCACTATATGAGCCACTAAGATGAACTCATATCCTGTATCGGCTATTTGAAACATACATTTTTGGTACATCGCTCTTTTACTCCAGTAACATGCTAATGTACTCATTACATCCAATATAGGGAAAGTCGTAGCAGTTCATTGGTGTTGGTTGAATCTTTAGAAAAAATGATGGAGGATCCAAAGTGTACAAAAGATGGTCTTATCCGTGCAACTCAAACTTACCTTTTATTCTTGCAACACCTATCCACATGGAATATTAATTTAGGTTTTAACGTACAGGTTATGAAGACAAAACAAAGACGCAAACTACGGTTGAACATTCACACTTTAAAGAGGCTACACACAATGTTCATTGTAATACCTCAACTCCTAAGTCCATCATGAAAGTATTTTATGAATTTAAACATGGTTGAGTAGGGTTTTTTTTTTGAACTACAACAAATGTATCTATGTTTTCTCCCTTTTCTGGGAAAGCCTCTTGCGTAATGAAATAGGTTGTACTTTATATGCGTGTCACTAAATAAGTTCCAGCTTTATACGCAAAAGTGATGGCAATGCGACCGTGGTTTCGGATGTAATCCTATTCTGTATTGATTTGTCTATTTGTCTATATTATCTAATAATTTTAACGGGTCAATTCAATAAAAGTTTTTGTCTATACTACTCTGCGATGGTTTTAGGAACAACCTAAAAGAGAATGCTGTAGCTCAAAAGTTCTCTTTTGACACGAGCATCTTAAGAAAAAGCTGGATCAAAAAGACCATCTGTCCATATATGAAAATGTTGATAATGAGACAATATAGACTCAGAAATGAGGTCTATAAGGATAAGGTTATATAGGTTGTATAACCTGGATTAGTCATTTGATTACAATCTGGTAAACGGGTCCTTTTCCATGAATTGAGCCTCCGATGAAGAGCTGTTGTGTAAAGGGCGCATTTATACCTTTTCCATGAAGATGGTTTCACAATGAATATACATAAACGCAGTTAAGATTGACAATACTACTAACCTTCCACGGCCTCAGTATGCTGCTCCTTAAGAAGATCTTTATAACCTTAGCCTTACATCGTTCATCACCTGTACATTGTCCTAAATTACACTGAAAAAGTGAGAAGCCCATTCCCTCTAAGGCGCTTTCAGTTACTAAATAAGGATCATGCCAGTTGGCACCAAGGCCTAAAAGGCTAAAAATTATTTGGTTCTCATATACGTAGACATAAAGTTCATGAATGAATGTTAGCTTAGCGAGTATGATTTCAATATTACCTCCTAAACTTTTAGATAATGCTTTCAACCTCGTCAGCTTCTCAAGATAGAGGTCTGCATGCACACAAACACCCATGGTTGATAATGAATTTCATAATTAATGTGAGAATAACACTTGCTCTAATGCAGGTAATGAATGCAAACTCTGATCGATCAGTAAGAGCTTGTATAGCAGTTGGATCCAATACAAAGCATTGTGATCCTCGTGCATATAAAGATGAAATAGATTTACAATAGAAGCATTTTGAAGTGGTGCTTCGGAAATCCTACATCTAATTAAGAATGACACTCACATTAATAAGAATGAATACCTTCGAAATTCTTTGTTGTCCAATATCATATATCCTTCCAACCACCAAAGCCATTTCTTTGTCATCACCTGGTCTCGTCTTCTTATTTGCACTTTTTTATGCCTCTTTGAAAACTCAAAAAATTTTGGACTCGTGAAATTAACCCGTTTGAGAATGTGGTCTTTATTGTAAATCATAATCCCATTCTTCATGCACCTAGGGTGACTGAGGTAAGATTATTTTTAATGAAACAAAACTAAATCAACTTTTTCCTAAATAGTATATCATTCCTACTTCACAAAACAATTAAAAGACATATTTTTATTATGCAGTAGCGCGCAGATATTTAAGTTTGTAACTAATGATGAATGAGGTGATATAATGATAAGTTTATGGCGTCGATACATTTTGATGCTTCCATCGATAATAGTTACAGCCAGATAGCCAAAAAGTTCTAAAACACACCTAAGTAGTTTTAATTAACTCAATGAATGGGCTACAACAAATCAACACAAATCACTAATGCCACTTATCCAGATGAATGCTAAATTTAATTCAGTAAAAACATACCTGACTTTATATGTAAGATGCGTTATGATGAATTAGCTGCAGCCATTTATAATGAATTGGAAAAACTGGTTGCAGCCATTTAAGATGAAATAGTGAAAGTGGCTGCACACGCTCAACCTTAACAAACCAAACATTTCAACACCTAATTAGGTCTTGCGTGAAGAAGAATACACACGGTTTTAGCATATATTGTGAATTATAAGAGTGATTGTGATAAATTCCTAAGGAACTAAATACTAAACACACATTTGCTTATTATAGGGAATAAAATATACCACGAAAATGCAAACAATAAAGGCAGCCACCACACTTTGAACTCTTTCTACTTACAAAAGTTCCACAATGAAAGCTGATGCACCTCCTCCTCCATTACACACACCTGCTGCTCCGTATTTGCCACCTTTCATCTTCAAAACCTGCATAATCACAACAGTTATAGTTAACCACAAATCTATATTTGTACTCTTACTTTGTTTCATATAAGTACCTTTTGACTCTCTTTCACATATGTAAAACTTACCCCCAAAAGAGTGACTAAAATGCGAGCACCACTGCAACCTAGAGGATGTCCCAATGACACACCGCCACCATGTACATTAAGCTTCAACTGCAAAGTATATACGAAAAAGATATTACAAAATGTTAACATACTGAAGCTTAATGAATTTGAGTAATGTTTATACTTTATATGCAATTAGGAGATGGCTGGGTTTTGAGTTTTGATATTGATTATTGTGACCTAAAAAATAGCAATAAAAGAAAAAAGACAATGCAACTACCTTACAAAGTTGGTTGGCTAAATATAACATCGTAGGTGATAACTTTTGTGCAAAACTATCTGGTCGTACAATAAAAGTACAAACAACTGATCGATGTCGATCAAACTAAATAGAGGTAGTGGGACGGGTAGGCGGGTTAATGGGTAAAAAAGGGTCATTTTGTTACGAAGAATGAGGACGCTATTTTTCAAACGTCTTTCTGAAAAAACACGGTTGAATAACACTTATACCTAATAACACTTATATCAATTAAATACAATAAAATTATAAATATCAGTAAAATCAAATCATGAGATCAACATCACCTAAACGTTAAACATGACAGTATACATGAGAAAATAAAACACGGATATCAGCATGCATGAAAATATGACAGTAGATATACATGATTAATAGAACAATTTAACATCATATTATACTAATAAAAACGTGATCTTATGATTCTAACCTTTTTGGTTTGAAGACATTATTATAGCCAAACGATTGTTTCCTACTCTTGTTGCCCAGCTCCAACAACTATCATTTGAATCAATAATCTAAAAGTAAAAAATCAAACTCTGAATTAAGAGAACAATTTAACAGCATGATATACTAATAAAAACATGATCTTATGATTCAACCCTTTTTGGTTATACATGATTAAGAGAACAATTTAACAACATATTATACTAATAAAAACGTGATCTTATGATTCTAACCTTTTTGGTTTGAAGACATTATAACGGCCAAACGATTGCTTATACATACACGTTTTCTATTTTCCTGTATGTGAAAGAAATATTAAATCAAATAGATAATCTTTATCAATTTTGTGTTGCAAAATATATCACAGAGTAACCAAGTTTCATCATTAGGGTTAACAATAATTTTTTTACCTCTTCGATTTGAGATGAAAGAGACGTAGGGCCTGTGTAAAATCGTGTTTCATCAGGGTTTTAAATGAGGCGTATGTTTTTTTTGTAACAAACCGTAATATAGAGAAAATAAATATGGGATTTATATTCGAGGGTTTTAAGAATGTGTTGTTATTAAGATATTACATTTTGATTTTAAATAGTCTATCACAACTTCTGGCTTGTTCCATTGGTTGAAGTGCTTGTTTCTGAACTAATAGACCCAGGTTCAAATCTTGCGAGGCCTACATTTTTTACACAATTAATTCCGAATTAATTCCGAATTTTGCATAGTTTATGATTATGTGGCATTAAAATGATTATGTGGCATTGAGGTGGCATTTATGTGGCATTATCTACGTGTAACGCCTCCTGTTATATATAATGTAGAGATGTGTGCCTGAGTTCGATTTACCTTTACTGTATTTGTTTTGAACTGAGTTGAACCCGGGTTTTCCCGGAGTTGATATGAATATGGAAAAGAAGTTTTTAGGAACGTGTTTATAAGACTTATATGAATTTAGAGTTTGTTGACTCAAATAATTTTTGAGTTTTTAATTTGTTACTGTTGTGGTGTCGGTACACGTGTGGTTTCGTTTTTGAGTAAAAATGAGATAACTTCTCGCCTTTACTACATTATAGTTTGAAAATGTGAGAATGGGGGAAATTTACTGTTCCTGGTGAGATTTAATAGTTTTGGTGAGTTAATGTATGCTAAAATGGGCGGGTTTGTTTTCCCGAAACAGTTATGCAGGCTCATGTATGCCTAATTTTTATTGGTCCGGTAATAATAAATTAACATTTATTATTTAAATAATGGTGGAAAATTGCCGTTTGTCACACAAAACAAAGATTTCTTGACAATCAAAAATTATGATCGATCCTATAGGGATATAGGTCGATCGAATTTTAGACAAGGAGAGGAAAAACACACAAGGTTTTGGTATTAGAGTGTACAAGAGTACCCAATAATGAAACCTAGCCTTTGTATTTATAGAGAGTAAACTTGGTGGAAAAGTTTGAGATGGATTAGGGTTCCTAATCCCCTTTACCGATCGGTTGTACCCTTAGGGTCATCCGGATCCTTCTCGACTTTCCTTTTTATTCACTCTTTAATTATTTCTTTTTATCGTTTAACGGTCGTTAGTCGGTATCCGTTAAATACTTAACGTCCGTTAAATGTTTTGTGCATATAATAATTATATATAACATTTTATACATAATTATTAATCATTAATTCTTCATTTGTAACGTGTGCAATCCCGTGATCTCGAGTTCGATCCTAACACACAACTACTAGTTTATGTCTATAAAACTAACACATATGAGTAGTAGATTCCTTGAAACCAAAAGGGGTAGTAGTAATATGGTGGCGGAAGCGGTAGTGCGGAGGTGGGTTACGGGTTTCTGGCTCAAGGTTGATTGTTACCATTTTCGGTTTATTTTCTCCAAACCAAGATATTTGGGTTGAACTTATATATATATACACAGATCATTGTTGACTTGGCGGGAAAAAATAAGAGAACAGGTGGAGGGAAACTTTCCACTTTTTACAATATTTTGTATGTATCTTTTAATTTTTCTAAACAATGCAAACAAGTTATTAATCCTACTATTATATATATATTACATTTAGCGGGATTCACTTAACCCGTTTCTTTGTCCAGCCCGCTCCATCCGTGACCCGCCTAATAAGTTGGTGATCCGGCCTGTTCATCCTCACTCACAACCACCGTTTGTATTTTAGATCCGAAACGTGCTGCTCTAGGACCAAAGCCTGATGGCCATTCAAGTTTCTCCGATCCGACCTTTGGCAGCTACAATTGCCTGTGAGGGGATGAACAGGAAAAGCAATAGTGAACGCAATTTTTTAATGCTTTTGTGGCTGTTATTACGCCATATGTTACTGATACAGTATCCCATTAGTTATAGCCACAAGTTTGGATCTAATCTTACCTGGATTTCGCATTTTTTGATCAAAAAAGTAGTTCGACTTATTGTCTGAAGATACACTGTTAAAGAATACGTTGTAGGTTTACCTTTGTTATTATGTTTTATTGTGTTTTGTTGTTTTTATTCGTAATGTTCTTATCTCAAATTTATGCTCTTCGTTGATTTAATAGTTGCTGTTAATGTTGTTGTGGTGTAAGCAAGTAGATGCCTGTTATTATTTTAGGTTTCCAACTATTGATCATTTTCTCATGTCATATTTAATGTTTTGTTGTTGTTATTGCTCATTTAATTATTTTCTCATGTCATATTTAATGGTTTGGTTGTTGTTATTGGTTTATTTAGGGTTTTGCTTCATTTAATTCGACACTTCTTCTTTATTACAGTTGTTGTTTTAGGATTGGTAGATTAGAAACTTTCTTGCACTTCTTTATGTTACAATCATTTAATTTTTTTGTTAGTGCAAATATTACGATATTTAAACTAAACGGTTTCTTCGGTTTTAATAATGACAAACATGTAACTTGTAATGCATAACGTAAAATGCGCAAGTTACTTGTAAACACAAATCATCAACGCATACTTACATCAACATCTCTCAACTTATCAAGAATGCCTCAACAGAGTCGTAAATTTTCATCCCGACGTAAATCACTCAAGGTATGAACAAACAAATTTAAACTTGACGGATGATCAAAGAAATAAATTTTTTGTTTTAAACTTCACATTTTTATGAATGTGACAAAACATTTTTCAAAAATACATTTTACAAATTATTTTTGAATTAGAAAGAAATGTTTTATTTGGGATAATCATTTCAAAAATAGTAACAGCTATTTTCCCCCCCAAAACAGCTCCAAACATTCCCAAATAAACCTTCCCCACTAAAAACAAATGGAGGAGCGTCCACGGTACCACTAAAGTACCGACGGTACCACTAAATTTAGTGGTGCCGTCTGACAATTAGTGGTGCCGTCCCTCTGTAACGGCTAGTTTTTTCTTTGCCTATAAATAGTGGACCATTTTACACTTCCAACTTGATTTTTCCAGTCAGTTTTCTCTGGTCTAATCCCTCCTTATTTAGATCACTTTCTTTGATCATTTAGAGAGTCTTAGTTTGTTTAAGAGTGAGCCTTTCAACCAACCAAGAGATCACCTTTATTCCTCTACTAGTGCAAGAGAAGAACACATAGTATCACAAAGATACAAAGTGTTGTAGTTGTAGTTAGAGCACTTGTAACACTTGTTACATACTTGTTGTATCTTTGTATATATCAAGATCATTTTTCTTTTGAGAGTTTGTGAGAGAAGATCATTGTGATCTTATAGAGATATTGAATATCTCTTGTAGCTTATGAGCTAGTGTGTTGATCAAGTTGATCAAGGGTAGATAGAGTAGATTGAGTCAAGTGAGGGTTGATCATTGTGATCTTGTCGAGATCTTGGAGATCTCTTGTAGCTTGTGGGCAAGTGTATTGATCAAGTGGATCAAGGGTAGATCGGGTAGATCGAGTCAAGTGGGAGTAGATCATTGTGATCTTGTTGAGATCTTGGAGATCTCTTGTAGCTTGTGGGCTTGTGTATTGATCAAGTGGATCAAGGGTAGATCGGGTTGATCGTGAGTAGATCGTGTGGATCGTGGTAGATTGGTACTAGCTAAGATTAGTACTCGACATTTAGCTTAGTGTCGGAAATAATGATAAGCGACGTTGTACGGTTTTCTCCGCCTGAAGGGAGATTGTTGATTAGTGAAGTAACTCTCGAGTTGGGTACTCGGGGAGTGGAGTAGGGCGAAGAGGTGCTTTATATTTATATTTGCATTGCGTTTATGTTTGTGTGACTTGTTGCTTATGTTATGTTGATTATGTTTGTGTCATGGTTTGATTGTGCTTGTGTTGTAGTTTACTTTATACCATCTCTAGATGTTATATGATCATTGTTGACACTTTTCATATTACGTCACACTTGATCGGGTGTTTGATACAAAAAGTTTTTAAGTTTTAAATGGAAACGTATTCACCCCCCCCCCTACGGTTTCCACAATTGGTACCAGAGCCACGTCGCTCAAATTTTTTAAAACAAATGGTTTTCAAAATTGAGTATGATCCATGTATCAAATTACCTATGAAGGTGATAAAATATGAAAAGTTTTTAGTTGCTTAAAGTATACTTTGTCATACTAGCTTGAAGGTTTTCTTAAATCAATAAAAGAATAAAGTTTTAAGTGTCCGGTCATGTTTTCAGAACGAGTCGTTAAGTCATGCGGTTTTGAAAGGAATGTTTGGGACAAACCATTATTTTGTAGTAAAAGTATTATCGTAAATGTCTTTCTTAGTCCTAAACGTGAAAATGATGCTTAATATATATTTTATATGTTCGGTATCTAGTTTATTAAATTTTACATTTTTCCGTCGAGTTGCCGCACTAAAATAGTAAACTGAATCAGAAAATAGATCACGGTACCACTAAATATAGGATGGTACCGTTATATTTAACGGTACCGTGGGATATTTAAAGGTACCGTGCCTTTGTCTGTCTGTTTTTAGTTTTGGGTCATTTTCAGAAATTCATATAAAATCAACCATAAGTCCGTAGGAGTTGTGTCACCCATCATTTTAAACGAAGTTGAGTCTACTTTCTTTTGAAAAATATTTTTATGAATTAGTTCTAAATGAACGTATGTTAGAGTCCTTGATTTTCAACTAAAGGTCTTTTTGGTCATGCAAATTGCATAAATTTTTGGTTAAACTGAAAAAGGGCGTTTCAACTTTTGAACCTTGACGTGTTTTCAAAGTGACTTGGAAAAAATCTTTGAAATGGGGAGGAAACCAATTCGTTTTCAAATAAAATCAAGCTTAGTATACATTATTATACTTAATACACAAAATGACGATAAGTATTTTTGTGTGTTATGCTAAATGACAATTTGTTTTTCTTTGTGTCTTAGTATTATTAGTTAATTTTTTTTAGTGCTTATAGTTATCTTTAGTTGAGCTAATTATATCTATAATCACAAGCATTTTACATGCCGTGTTGCTATTTGCTGATTATTAGTTTCTCGGCTTATGCGTCAATAGGACTTAGACTAGACTTCTTGCACTAAGTTGCGTAATTGATTTTGCATTGCATATAGGCATAGACCACTTTTTTTGCATACGTGTTCTAGACATATTGCAAGTTTTAAGATGCTTTAGTAACCTTCTTAGGAATAGAAACTAAGTTGGTTGATCATGTGTGTCGAAAGATATTGTCTTACACAATTATTTTTTCAAAGGTTTAAGTGTAAAAGGTATATCACCTCAAAATACTTAACACTCTAATAAAATCCGTAACATGATCTCTAAAACATCACATCATTTTGTCTTGCTTGACCATGGGTTGTCTAAACAAGATAAAATATCATATTAATACATTAGTATTTAAGTAAAAGAAAATGTATTAAACTTTCATTGATCTAACACACACACAAAATATTTTAAACATTTAGTATTTTACGTATGTTTTATAAAAATGGTTAAGATAATTATTTTTATACTAATGAGGTGTCTAAAAACTAAGAATATAATACTTAATAATATAAATAGTTTTTCGCAAATAAAAATAAATGACAATATCGAAGTAGTAACTTAATATGTCATTAACCTCACACATACAACCAGTATTAGAATAAATGGAACACATTCCTTAAATCTTTATTTTCTTTTTAAAAGAGTGATCGTGAAGGTCAAGAAAAATTACGAGTACATATCAATTCATTATTCAAATTATGATTGATATCATTATCGAATCTAATTGACAAATTTTTGAGTATGGACATGAAATTGAAGTCATTATTGGTCTAGCTTCAAGATACCATCAAAATATAATGAAATATATTATCTTGAATCTACATACTCAATCACACTCAGTTGTTATGTAAATAGTGACTTCCTCTCAATACGAACATAATATGCATCCGATCATAACTCACACTTGTGTTGAAGATGCCATATTGAGTCTTCTTGTCCAATGGTTGTGTTCCAAACTTTAAACTAATATGTTTAAAAGATGCATAAAATACACAACTAAGTAGGATTGACAACTTGGATGTTTCATCCGAAATATACAAGTAATTTACATTGCAATGCAATTAGTAAATGTGTCATTTCCGAAAAACCAAACACGAGCAAACAAACAACATATGTAAACTTTGCTCATGAATGACTCAACACTCAAAATCACATGTCTAGTAAAAGTGTCACACATAATATATTATTAACTATTATGTAAGTTATCAATCTTTGAGAATATCACATGTATTTCTCTTATCAAAAGATTGACAAAGGATAACTTATATCCTATGCATCTTATTCCCTTTGTAACATGAATAGTTATGTTACAAGAGAGTACATTGCATCTTGTTAACAAATATAGGATATTAGATTTGAATAATAACCCAAAACAACATGTGTCATTGCATAAACAAGTAATATTGGTCATACACTAAAATACTTGTTTTACTAAGCATTCGTAAGAGTGATAAGTTTCCTCTTAGAAAAGCATATTTGTTGAAATATACAGTATGTCTCATTTTAAATATAATACTCACAAGATCTATTGAGGTAAGTAACCTTTACTAGATTCCTTTCTCAAGATATGCAAAGGAGCATTCTTGAAACACACACGATGTAGTAGATTCTACATTGTATCACATTAGAGTGTCTCTTGGTTCTAGGAAACCAAATCATGTTAAAATAACATGTAACAACTCAACAAACAAAGATGTTGTCCAAGAGATCATAAAATGCACCATCTCCATCAAATAACCTCTAAATCTCAAACACGAAATTAAAACATTTCGCTTGCCTTTGTTAGGAGTTGTGTAAGACATGTCATTTTCTTAACCGACTTTCAAAGTATGGTTAGTTGAGTCATATTAGGCCATGTATTAGCGAAATAAGCTAATATCATCTTTGCTATACTTCGATAGGCAAATATAGGAATTTGAATTTTTCTAACATGAGAATGACTACTGGAGAACCTATCGCACTAGAAATTCAATTTGACCTAACGGTTGAATTGCTTCCAGGAGAGAAGTTGGGTTCGTGGTATAACCCGTAAAAATGGTCGTGTTTAGCCTGAATTGAGCACCACTAGTGATAGTCTCATACTCATTCTCTAACTTGAAAATTTTTCATTCCTACATTTGACTAGAGATAGTTTACATCGGTGAACTTTATCTCCCGTTAGGATTTCATTTTGAACAAGTAGTAATTAGGATCTTCCTTAGCAAACCTAGATTGCTTGCATCCCACATATGTGTTTCAAAATGATAACATGTTCTCGTAAGATATAATTATCATGTTTTGCATGATGTTTGCATTTATTCCTTATGTGCATTTTACATGATTTGCTTGTAAATTTTGCACCCACACTATGTCCTTTTGACACATTAGGAATTAGGTATGCCTATCACTATGAACCCTTAGAAGTCATATAGTCATACACTAGTGTCAAAACCTATAAGTTAAAGTAGTCGCGAAGTTGTCCTAATTCCCTGGTCATCACTTCGCCTTCTTCCAAGTAATACACCCTTTTGTCATGGGAAGGTTAGATACAAACCTAGTAGAACTCGGAGTAGGTTTGACAACTTAAATATTTCATCCGAAATATTCAAGTAAGTTTAACTTGCGATCGCAATTGTTAAATGTCATATCCGAAACATCATATTCAAGCCTTTTAACAACATATGTTAAAACGCTCATCCAAAAGCTAAAAGCTAACATCTACCCTCGGGTGACAAAGGACTCATGAGTTACTATATAAGTGATTAGTAGTTCCTTTCATCCTCGTGTGAATATACACCTCTTAAGATCCCAAACCCTGCTGCAAATCAGCACCATAGGCTTTGCTTTACGTCTTTCAAAACCCCATGAAACACTCGCGTGCGAAGCACATAGAAATCCGTAAATCAACCAAAACCTCTCAAACAAGAATCCTCTAACCATCTTCGTCTAGGTCTAGGAATGATGGGTCATATTCCATAAATCTTATGACTATTTAAATATTTCACAGGAAATATTAAAGTCATCCCTCGTACCCCTCTTATGACTACTTGAATATTTCACTGGAAATATTGTAGTCATCTCGTGCGTCTCGTCTCATGACTCTTTAAATATTTTACTGGAAATATTGAGTCATTCTTCACATCCCTCGTATGACCACTTAAATATTTCACTGGAAATATTAAAGTCATCCCTTACGTCTCGTCTCGTGACTTTTTAAATATTTCACTGAAAATATTAAGTCATCCCTCACATCCCTCTTATGACTATCTGAATATTTCACTGGAAATATTGAAGTCATCTCTCATGTCTCGTCTCATGACTTTTTAAATATTTCATTGGAAATATTAAGTCATCCTTCACATCTATCTTATGACTATTTGAATATTTCACTGGAAATATTGAAGTCATATCTTGTGTCTCGTCTCATGACTTTTTAAATATTTCACAGGAAATATTAAGTCATCCTTCACATCGCTCTAATGACTACCTATGTATTTCCTCGGAAATATAAAAGTCATCTCTTCTCGTCTAGTACCGTTCATCTCATAAAAAGAATTTATTATGTATAAATTCTCTCCTCATGTCGAAAAGTCTCACTAAATCAGCGAGATCTATTCGTAAAATCCTCTTAAATTCTAATAAAAACTTAAATATTTCATCCGAAATATTTAAAGTATATTTAATTTGCGAAATGCAATTAAATGTCATCTCTCGTTCTCGATCAACGTTCATCGAATCCCGTTGGATTCATTCATAAAAGAATTTATTCGGTATAAATTCCTTTAATCTAAGGTCCAGAAAAATCACAACATATGTGAAATTTCTTTGTCAAAAATCTAATTATGGGTCAAAACTGACCTCAGCAGGTCACGGTACCCTTAAATAGGGGACAGTACCACTAAATTTAACGGTACCGTCGGACCATTGTCTGCTGAGACAGTTTATCTTGTTTTCAACTCTCACTGTTTCAAAAGCACTATCGAAACCCACTCGATGTAGTCTTGAACCAGAACCGTCTCCTATCAGAATAGATTCTGTCTATCTTCTGATTCCTTAGCTTTTTCCCTTTCACTTCCGCATGGTACTAAACACATCATATGTTTGGTTACTTCCGTATCCATTATCTTCTCAACTTATCTACACTTTTCAACCTTCGTTCTACACTACCAATGCTTCCGCATCCCACTCATCTTCCACACACTTCATGCGAAGAACCGCTAGGATAAGTTGAGATAACCTTTCTTCATCAACATAGATAACCCCACTAGAACCTTATCACTAACCCCACAACCTTGAAGATTTTATCTTCTTAACCCTTAGCATATTTCTACAAAATCACATGCCTCATCATATGAATGTTCTATAAATATTCAAAATGATTGAGAAGAGCTACGTGACTTCAAAGGTGAAGTTTACTGTATGTTATCCACCACTTGTCATGAAGTTACTAAGCTCATCGCTTCCGTCAATGTTTGTTTTCCTCTTTATCTTTTACATCTTGTCCGGATAGTCATAAATTAAGGGGGAGCGAAAACACACTCATATAGTCTTTCACCAAACACTCTCAGGAACACACAAATGTGGTTCTTATTCCCTAGGAAACTTCCCTTTAACTGTCCAGAACTAGGCTGCATAGGAAAATTCGTGACTTCCAGGTCACGGTACCGTTAAATAGGCCACGGTACCATTAAATTTAACGGTACCGTGCGGTATTTAGTGGTATCGTGCCCTTGTTTGACGAATTTTCACTGTTTCCTCTAGATCCCTGCATCCCTAACCTCAAACCTGCAAAATTTTGCAAACTCACATACACCCTAAGATTCCCTCACTACACCATAGGACACTGCCACCAACTTTAATTCGAATCCCACAACTCTTGCCTATATAAGGCCTCACCACTGCAAGCTTATCTTGCATCTCATCTTCACACTCAACCCTTATAACTAAACTTCACTCTTGACAGTGATATTTAGTTTCAAAACCTTCAACCCTTATATCAATCCCACTCAAACCTTACAACTATTCCTCACTTTGGATAAGTGATAGTTAGTTCAACAACCTTCAATCCTCACAATCACACGAAACCCTTCATGCACCAAATTATCTCTAACACACAACTAGGATCATCCAAACTAGAAATCTAGAACTTCGTTACCTCAACCCCGTTAGAGATATCCACCCACAATCCTGTTAGGATCACATGCACATTTTCTTTTTCTCTTTTGAAATATATCATGCATCTCATTGTCAGTGCAAACGATATATTAATCTAAACCATCTTTCCCCACCTTTCCTCAAAGGTCAAAACCAACACTTCCCATCTTATGGAATCATTTCCATTCAGATATTAGTGCGTGTCATTCTCATTCTTATTTTTTCTCTTCTATCGAGTCTACTTTATGGCATGACTTGTCATAATAGTAATCATTTAGAGTCTGTCTTATCAACAAACCATCCTTAACACCAATCATCTTATGTAGATGATTATGTCGTTCAAAAGGTTTGTTAGAACTCGCCTTCCCAATGACAACTTGGAAGAAGTCATTTTGTGTGTCAGTCAATGAACGAATCTCGATCTTGTTAGTGTGATTGATTGAACAATTACACCTTAGGTTGTCGGTCAAGTTGTGACTCTCTAGTGTCATTGAATTGCATTACACATTCACATCTTTGTGTTGCCCAACTTTCTTGGGCTTTCGTCTTGGTTTTTATCCCTTTGGCACACTTTCATCACATGTCTGACCTGTAGCATACTTTGATATGCTCACATACCTCATCAAACTCATTTTTTTTTTGTGGCTACACTTTAACATAGTTTAACCCTTGCATGTCTTGCTATGAGCATTCTATCCCTATAATGTTGCTCCTATTCTTTTATATATTATGTTGCACGAAGCTAACCCTTGATATAGGAAAAGCCTTCACAAGAATTTGATCCATGGATCCGCTAGATACTAAGGTAAATAAATAAGGGGATGCAATCACCATAGGAGATAATTGAGCTAGGGGGAGCTCGGGGTATTTGAATACATAACATGGAGTCGCCTTCACAAGTGGTGAAAGAAGACTTCACTGGGATGATGCAAGCTCGCCTTTCTGGGGAGAAAGGAAAGTAGTGCAATAAGGGGGAGTAGGGAGTGAATTCAAGGGAGAGCTCGAGGCAACTACCTTTTTAGTTCGACAAAAGGGGGAGAAGGGAGTGTAAATAGGTAACTTTTACATTTTACTTTGTGTTACGGTTTACATATTTGTCATCATCAAAAAGGGGGAGATTGTTAGTGCAAATATTACGATATTAAAACTAAACGGTTTCTTCGATTTTAATAATGACAAACATGTAACTTGTAATGCATAACGTAAAATGCGCAAGTTACTTGCTAACACAAATCATCAACGCATACTTACATCAACATCTCTCAACGTATCAAGTATGCCTCAACAGAGTCGTAGATTTTCATCCCGACGTAAATCACTCAAGGTATGAACAAACAAATTTAAACTTGACGGATGATCAAAGAAATAAATTTTTTATTCTAAACTTCACATTTTTATGAATGTGACAAAACATTTTTCAAAAATACATTTTACAAATTATTTTTGAATTAGAAAGAAATGTTTTATTTGGGATAATCATTTCAAAAATAGTAACAGCTATTTTTCCCACCAAAACAGCTCTAAACATTCCCAAATAAACCTTCTCCACTAAAAACAAATGGAGGAGCGTCCACGGTACCACTAAAGTACCGACGGTACCACTAAATTTAGTGGTGCCGTCTGACAATTAGTGGTTTCGTCCCTCTGTAACGGCTAGTTTTTTCTTTGCCTATAAATAGTGGACCATTTTACACTTCCAACTTGATTTTTCCAATCAGTTTTCTATGGTCTAATCCCTCCTTGTTGGGAATTATAATTTGAGTTGATATTCACAAAAGATGAAAGATGGAGGAAACTTATGAAGACAAAGATGAAGGACCTAATATGTATTATTAAAATGTCTTTGTAACCCTAATCTCTAGTTTATAAAGAGATGGGGCGTCTATTGTTTAATGTACAGGAGAAAAGATGTAACTCCATTAAAGGTGTGTGTGTAAACCTAGGTGTATGGTTCTTGTTTAAACGCCTAGGGTTAGGGTTAGGGATTTGTGATAAGCCTCAAGGATCTTATGATTCCTATTAGAGTGTAATCGTGCTACACTTGATCACGTAGCATTGGGGCTTTTGATGTTTGTATTTGTTAGTGGTAGAGATGATGACGAGAAACCTTGTTCTCAATAATAATAATGATTCTTTTGTTATTCTGTTGTGCATTGTATCTGTTTAATCATTATTATTGTTATCCTAGATAAAAGGTCTAAACAACCTGAGCTATAAACGATCTTAACAAGTGGTATCAGAGACAGGTTTCTGATACTTTGAATTAGAAGATCCTCTTTTTGATTAAGAAGAAGAGATGGACATGGAGACTTCTACAACCAATGTTGCTGCAAAGTTACCAATGCTCAAGCCCAATGAATTCGACATGTGGAGGTTAAGAATTGAACAATTCTTCCAAGTGCAGGACTATGCACTTTGGGAAATCATAGAAGAAGGGAATTCATTCAAGCCTACAACTACAACAACAACAGTAGAGGGTAAAGTTGTGACAACTGTGCAGACTAAGCCAATGACTACAGAGGAGAGAATCCAGATGTAGAATGACATCAAGGCAAGAAGTATGCTTATGATGACAATACCTAATGATCAACTCTTGAACTTCAGCAAGTTCAAGGATGCCAAATCATTGTTTGAGGCCATTGTTGCAAGATTTGGTGGGAATGAAGCCACCAAAAAGACTCAGAAGACACTTCTCAAGCAACAATTTGAGAACTTTTCTGCAACAAGCAATGAATCACTGGATCATATGTTCAACAGACTTCAGAAGCTTGTGAGTCAGCTTGCTATTCTTGGAATTGAGATACCTCAGGAAGATCTCAACTCAAAATTCCTGAGAAGTCTACCATCAAAATGGGCTATGCATGTTGTTGTGTGGAAGAACAAGCCGGATATTGAATCTATGAGCTTGATGGATTTGTATAGCAATTTCAAGATAGTTGAGCAAGATGTGAAGAAGGTTGCTGGAACAAGCTCAAGTACTGGGAATATGGCATTTGTGTCAACTCCTAGTAACTCAAGTTCTGATGATGTGAAGGTTGCTGCAGCAGTTGGTACTGCTAGCACAAATATTGGTACTGCTAGCACATCAAGCAGTACTAAAGGCATTCTGGATGAAACAACTTGTTGTGCTTTCTTGACTACTCAGCATAATGGTTCCATGCTAACATATGAAGATCTCCAAGAGATCAATGATGATGATCTGGAGGAGATGGATATTAAATGGCAAATTTCTCTTCTTAGCTTGAGAGCTAGGAAATTCCATTAGAGGATAGGGAAGAAGATTACCATAAACAGCAATGATACTGCTGGTTATGATAAGTCAAAGATTGAATGTTATAATTGCCATAAGATGGGTCATTATTCAAGAGAGTGCAGAAGGCCAAGACAACAATTTGGCAAGAATAAAGGATTTGGAAGCAAGACCAAGGAAGTGGAGATTACTGACTCAAGCTCAAAGGCTATGGTAGCCATTGATGGTTTGGGATTTGACTGGAGCTTTATGGAAGAGGAGGAAGCAGCACCTACTAAGATGGCTCTCATGGCTTTCTCTGATTCTGAGGTACAAGTTTCTAAGTGTTCTAGATCATGTGATGCTTTAAAAGAATTAGAAACTCTTAGGAAACACTATAATGAACAGAGAATAGAGTTAAACCAGACTATTTTTAATTTGGCAAATCATAAAAGGGGTTTAGCTGTTCTAGAGGAGCAAATTGTTCATTATAAGAGTAATGAATCTAGGTTTGCTGATGACATAGCTTTGCTTAAAAAGGACATATTCTTTAAAGATGCTGAAATTAAGTTTTTGAGAGAAGAGTTTGCTAAGCTTAAACAGGATAAATAGAACATTCAATTAAGTGTTGAGACACTAGAGTATGCATCTAAAGGTGTCAATAAAATAATTGAGTGTCAAATTATCAACAAATCTAAGTCAGGTCTAGGTTATAATTTTGTTCCACCTCCTCACAGAGGAATACCTGCACCTCCAGGTATTAACCTAGAACATACAGGTTTGGAAGAATTTCAACTACCTAAGATGGAATATGGACCAAAACCAAAAGAAAAGGAAGTAGTTGAGAAACATGTAGAAGTAAGTGCAAGCTTTGAGAGTGCAAGTGATAAATCACTCTCTGATGACAAAGTGTCATCTGCTAGGGATTCAGATGCTCCAACCATAGAGGATTGGACTTCTGATGATGATGAGGATGATCAGGTTAAGGCTAAACCTGATAGTGTTAAGGTAGAGGAAACAATAGTTCCTAAGGTGGTCAAAGTTAATATTGTTAGGCCTAAAACCAATGCTAGACATGTTAGGCAACCAGTAAGATACTATGAAATGTATAGAGCCACACACAATCCCAGAGGTAACCAAAGGAATTGGAACAACCTCAAGTCTCACCAATTAGGTGATGACTTTGCCTTTTATAGAAAAGCTTGTTTTAATTGTGGAGAGTTTGACCATCTTGCAGCTTATTGCAACAAAAGGGTAACTAGGTATTCAAACAATAGGGTGAACTCAGAAAGACTTAAAACTCACCCTTCCAATGCTAGAATGATACCTAGATCAGTTCTTTTAAAGTCTGGCCAAAGACCAATTCATACTGTTAGGCAAGCAGTTCATACTGCCAGACCAAATCAAACCTTTTACCCAAGACAAGCAGTTCAAAGTGCAAAAACACTTTTCAAATCTGCACCATCAACTGCTAGAAGGCCATTTCATAACCAAGCAGTTGTAAAGAAACAAATTTGGAAACCTAAGGTTGCAATTGCAAACCCAGCAGTTCATACTGCTAGGCAAGCAGTTAATACTGGTAGTTTTAAAAACACTGCTAAGGGAAAGATGGGCAATGGTATTAATGCATTAGCATCATGGGTTTGGAGACCACTTCAATCCAATGGTGCACCAACTATTTTGAAAAGGTTTAATTATATTGATGCTAGAGGTAAACCAAAGTCAGTAATGGCTTGGGTTCCACAAGAAAACTAATTTCCTTATTTAGATGCAATGTTAGTCATATGCTTATTCTGTTATGATATAAGTGCTTTGCACTTTGTCTTCTATTGTTGGACTAACAATTGCAGGTTGATTGGAGTTTGTGAATTAAGTGTTTGATGCTTTAGATGGTGAGATGCTTTGGAGATTCAAGTGTGTGATCTGTGCACACAACAAATGGTAATTAGTTCACCATGTCTAACCCACTTCAAGAACCAACTAGTCCAGAGCAAACAGTTTCTGGTAAAGACTTCTCAAATCCGGTCATGGTTGATAGTTTAACAAAAACTATATGGTTATCTACTCACCATATCTAACAGTGAAGAGTTGTCTAGTCCAAAGCAAACGGCTATTGGTAAAGACACATCAAATTCGTTAATAGCTGATAGTTTGCTAAAAACTATAAGTGGGCAGTGTTGTTTTTAAATCAATATTGAGTTTATACTGCTCATTAAAATTTTTCTCAAAAATTAGAACTGCTAGTGCAAAGTTTGTTCTGCTAGTGTAAACTTTGTACTGCTCAACTAGCCGTTGGAACTGTTGTGTCAGTAACAGATGTTTTAACTAGCCGTTGGGTTAATTCAGTTTCTTACCATATATATAGGGTTTGTGTTTGGACAATTATCTTCTTACTAAATATTTACTTATTCACTTTCTAAAGATAATAATTATCCCTTTGCGCAAAATTCTCAAACCCTAACCGTACCTATATAAAAAACCCAATTGGCTTTGCACATCATCAATTAAACCTCAAACGATCAACTTTCAGTTATAATCTGCACAAATAATCATGGTTGTTTTGGAGTTTGTTAAGACACATAATCAGGTTGCTTATTTGGAGAAAACAGAGCAGGGTGATGGACCACTCTTCTATGAGATTGTAGACTTTCTGAATGCATCTCATATAAGGTATGCTTTAACTTTTAACCCTACTCTTTTTGTCTCTCACATCACACAGTTTTGGCAAACTGCTATTGTCATAACTAGTGAAGATGGAGACATAGAAATTCATTCTAATGTGGATGGCATATCATTCATTGTTTCTGAATCTTCTATTAGGAGACATCTTAAGTTAGAAGATTCTGATGGAATCATGACTTGCCAAGCACATAAATCTGGCAAGAAATTGCTAGAATGGGGTATGATACATCCAACCATAAATTGACTTTTCAAAAAGGATGTTTCTCCCCTCAATGGAGATTTCTAATACATACTCTCTTGCATTGTTTGAGTCCCAAAAGAACATCATGGGAGCAATTCAGTAGCAATATTGCTATTGCTATCATATGTTTATCATCAAACAGAGTCTTTAATTTTTCTAAATTCATATTTGAGTGTATGGTTAATAATGTGAAAAGTAAAACAAAGTTTCTAATGTATCCAAGGTTTGTCCAAACCTTTTTGAACAAGAAAAAGAATCTGCTTAAGGAACATAAACAAACTTTTCCAACATCTTGCCTACAGCAAAAACTCTTTCAAAACATGGCTATGGCAAGTAGACTTTTTAATGGGGTAGTGATACCTCTTTTTCCTGAGATGCTACAAATTGTTCAGGGTGAAGGGTCAGTAAACCCAACTGAGCCCCAACACACACCCATTGAGGTTCCAGAAATCACTCATACACTCCCAATCACCACAACTTATAGGAGAAGAACCAGAAAGGAGACTATGGTTGCTCAGCCTAGTCCTCCTACTCATACCTTTGAAGCAGAAGAGCCTATCTTTCATGATAGTATGGATGAGGCTTACACTACTGCTAAGCAGGCCAGTGTAACCATAACTAAGACCCCTATCATGGCAACATCTAATGTACCAAGTCCTACAAGACTTGTCACAGGTGATGAAATCCCAAGCCACATGGAGCAAATGGATGGTTCAGGAGTACATCCTAGTCTAACTAGGGTAGAAACTGAATCTATGCCCCTTGATTCACCTCTCCTAGCAGGTAACACAGCTAGAAGTGATGAGGGCAGCTCTAAACTTAAGGAATTGATGGTTCTCTGTAAAAATTGTCAAATAAGGTGGAAAGTCTGGAGGAAGAGCTTACTAGTCACAAAAGGAACTTTGCCAAGGTCTACACCAAACTGACCTTAAGAGTAAAGAAGTTAGAAGCTCAAGTGAAGAAGTCCAAAAGATCAAAGATGGTGATGTCTACTAGTTCCTCTGATTCTAGTTCAGATGATAGTTCAGATGATGGTGATGATTCTCCCAAATAGGGGAGGAAATCAAGGAAAACAAGATCTCAAACTCAGGGGAGGACTTTGAATTTTAAAAAAGAAGGTTCTGGTAATGGTAATGGTTCTGGTAATGGAAATGGTAATGAAGATATGGGTGAGCAAAGTGAACAAAGTGATCAACATCAAGAAGGTACTGCTGAAGTTGAAGGAGCAGTACAAACTGTTGAGGTAGCAGTTCAAACTGCTAAGGATAAAGGAAAAGGGATTCTGGTTGAAGAAGGTGAGCCACAGACTAAGAAGATCAAGCCTAAAACTCAAATGCAGATTGACTATGATGCAGAAGTAGCAATAAAGATGCATGAAGAAGAAGTAGCTAAGTTTATGGAAGATCAAAGAATTGAAAAAGAGAGAATGGCTTCTGATGACATGATTGCACAAGAATCACTTGAAGAAGAGATACAATATCAGATTAATACTGATCCAGTTGTGAGACAAAGAGCCTTAGAATTGATTGCAGATGAGAGTCTAAGTGTTTAAGCAAGATCAGCAATACTTGCAGATTTCATTTACTCTAGGAATCAAGAAGTGGCTATGGATGACATTGTGGAGAGTATTAGATCTAGTTAGAAGAGAAAGAGACAACCAACCAAGGCACAGATTATAGCTGGGATGAAGATGTATTTGAGAAATCAAGCAGGTTGGAAGGCATATCAGTTAAAGGGAAAACCTAATGAAGAGATAGAATATTTGTACTACAAGGCATATAGAAGAGCTCATATTAAATTTCCTATGGACTTAGAAGGAAGACCTTCAAAGAGACTCAAGGCTGCTGAGATAAAAATAAAATAAAGAAAGAAGAAGTTCAAGGAGAGAAAGTGGAATTATCACAAGATCAGATGAGTAAGATGTTAGTAACTGTTCCAGAAATTATTCATGTTGACCCACTTCAAGCAAGACATCCAATAATGGATTGGGAGATCTACAGGGATAAATTTGGAAAAGCTTGGAAGATTACAAGAGTTGGTGGAGAGACAACAGTGTTCAAGAATTTTGGAAATTTGCTAAGAATCTGTGATAGAGAAGATTTAGATACTCTGTGGAGGTTAGTACAAAAGAAGCTTAATACAAAGAAGAAGACAGATGTGAAAGAGCAAGAACTATGGGCTGAATTCAAGAGACTGTATGAGCCAGATCCTACAGATGTTTATTGGAATTTTCCTTATTATGATCTGACTACATCATGGGAGTTCTATAGTTCATGCAATGTGCATCATTTGTCTACACAGAGTGGAGTAGACATATTCATGTTAGCTGAATTGGAATATCCTTTGAGTTATGAAGTGTTAGTTGTGATGATTTCTTTGAAACTCAGATGTGAAGGACATTCAAAGGTGGTTAAAGATTTGCTTCAGAGAATATTTGATCAGTATGAAAGGATGAGGAAGAATAGAAGATGAAGTGTTTGGAAGAATCCCCCCATCATCAGTGTTAATGTTTAATTCGAAGAAACTTAGTGATTTGGAGAGAAATCATAAGTTTAGGGGAGGATTGTTGGGAATTAAACCAACAGTTAGTACTGCTAGGCTTGTAGTTTCAACTGGTGGAAGATAACACAAGCAGTACTAACTGCCAGTACAAACACTTTGTACTACTTATATGCTGATTACGTGTAATAGGATAATTATAGAAAAGATTTAGTGAATATCTTATGTAATTAGAGTTATAGTTATCTTGTACAGGAATCCTTGTTCTATAAAAGGATATCCTAGGTTAGAGTTTATGTACGAATACAGAAGTACGAATAGATTCAAGGTTGTAAACCCTAGTGATAGGAGATCACTCGTATTATAATCAATAATATTGAATCTTTTGGTGTTAAACATTGTCTTCATTGTTCATACACTTACATTATCACTGTTCCATTCATTCATATACACAAATAATATCTTTAAAGAACACGGTTAATGCTGATGATGTTGAAGATATTGTTTTAAAAAGAGATTTGCAACTGTATGTATTAACCTTAAGCATTAACCGGGCGTCATCTTATGATTTACATTAGGGTTAGTCAATCTAGTAGGACTGTTTTGATTCACCCTAGCATTGGTATTCCCATACACCCTTGAATTCCCAAAAACCTTCTTTTTCCATGGGTTTGAGGCACAATATGCAACCAAATGATCAAAATTACCACACACAAAGCATACTTTATTCTACATAACAAACTCATTACCAAGTTGTTGAGATTTTAAGTTATTCCAGTTCCTTTGATTGCCCCTAGGAACTGAAGATCTATGTGTAGACCTATACATCTCAGCATATCTAACATTTTTCCTAACTGGTTTTATGTTTTCATTTTTGACCACTTTAGGAACATGTTTTACTTCTACCTTAACAACATTAGGTTTAACCTTAACCTAATCATCCTCATCTTCAGATGTCCAATCCTCTATGGTTGGTGCATCTGAGTCCCTACCAGAGGACACCTTATCCTCAGAAAGTGATGTATCACTTGCACTCACAAAAGAATCCTCAGCCTTAACAAATTTAGTAGGACTCTCATTGGTTTTAGCACCATATCCAGGAAATTCCATATCCTTAAACTCTTCTAAACCTGTATGAGCTAAGTCAATTCCTGGAGGTACAAACATTCCTCTATTGGGGGGTGCAACTGACTTATATCCTAGACCAGATTTTGCTTTATGAACTGCTTGAGTCTCTATTAGTTTCTGAACTCATTTTGATGTATATTCAAGAGTGTCAACACTTAACTAAATGTTTTCTTTTTCTTTCTTAAGCTTTTCTAGTTCATATATAAGCCCACTCATCTTGTCATCTCTCAGTTGCAAATCTCTTTTTAAAACAGCCCCATCCATATATTCATCCTTTGTCTCCATATAAACAACCAGCAGTAGGATTAGTTTCTGAACTCCTTTTGATGTATATTCAATATCTTCATACAATCACGGTTAATGCTACTCGATCTTTACCAAGGTCGATTATAGTGAAACCCTAGAAAAGACAAGATAGAGGGTTGTGTGATAACAACTGATGGTACGCTTGATTAAAGAAGCTGCATGAGGTACTGCTGCATCGATTTGTTTGTACTGCTTTGAAGTTGGTTAGTACTATTGGCGATTGAAGATTTTTACTTTGTACTGCTAGCTTTAATCGAAGTTAATACTGCTTACTTGATTAGTACTGCTTGCACATGGTTAGTACTGCTACGTTAAAATAGTTAGTACTGCTCAAGTATTTACTTTGTACTATTCTTGAAAAGACGATTGGTTTCATGGATCGACAAACAAAGTATTTTAATGGATGCTACTGACTGATGCTTTATTTGCTTCTACAATGGACGATGTGTGTGGTCTTTTATACCCATATTATGGGATGAATCATGGTTGCTTTGTTGGATAGTGGGTCGGTTGCTATCTTCTATCAATATATTACTTTGGGTTGTCATGTGATGCATGATTTCTTATAAGTGAAAAGGCAATGATCTACATGGTACTGCTCGATGTATACATATTCTTATGGGACGGTGGAAGCTTATGGTGAAGAGTTGTAAAGTTATCCATGCACAATATATTCATTCGATCTAAATTCACATGGGTGCTCGATAATATATTAATATAAAGAGATCATGGGTCGGTGCATTTCATTCTTGTTAATCTCATGTATTTGAGAATTGCATTTCATGGCAGTGAACGACTTGGATTCATTTTATACATACCATGTGAACTATTCCATTATTTACTGTTGTGATAGTTACGACAGTAAGGGGAAGCATATTGGTGATTTGGAACAAGATTGGTTCCAACACACACACGGGGAAGCAACACACATATAAAATGATTTTTGGTTTATTGGTTCTTAACAGTTTAAATGGCTCATTTTCTTGGAATATGTGATTACGAAGACGATTATTTATCACTTCTTTGATGTTGTAGTTGAGTTTCATAAGTGCATGTTCTTATTATATCTACGAATTGACGAACGCTTGAATGAGTTACGTTATTGTGCTCAGTGTTCATTGTCAAGGGATTACGATCTCCTTATACATCGGTTTGGGTATACGTTCGCAGTTATATTTAAGACATGTGTTTGCGATATTCTACGTCAGCATCGAGTTGGTAATTCTTAGTTTTCTTCACCGGTAATCATTACATAGAGCCTATAGAATTGAAGATTCAAGGAATGGTTAACATATGGGTTTCAGGGGAAGTTTAATGCTACATCGCAAACATTTATATGCTACATCGAGGTGAAGGTTTTTACTACTGCTAATTGGTATTACTACTGCTGGTTTTGATTTCTACTGTTTCAAGTTCATTTTTAGTGCGGAAAACTTAATGGTGGGTAATTTGAGACATTGGAAAGATGGATTGGACGTGTAATATTGATTCGTGGTTGTGAAGATCAAGGTTGCTTACTTTTGTCCCCTATTTGATGATGACAAAAAGGGGAAGAAGATTTATTTTGAAGAGTGCACCTTGAAGATCCTTGATGATATGCATGGATTAAGAGGAAGACGACATCTTTCATACATGGTTTTGTCATATCAACTAGGGGAAGATTGTTGGGAATTATAATTTGAGTTGATATTGACAAAAGATGAAAGATGGAGGAAACTTATGAAGACAAAGATGAAGGACCTAATATGTATTATTTAAATGTCTTTGTAACCCTAATCTCTAGTTTATAAAGAGATGGGGCGTCTATTGTTTAATGTACAGGAGAAAAGATGTAACTCCATTAAAGGGGTGTGTGTGTAAACCTAGGCGTATGGTTCTTGTTTAGACGCCTAGGGTTAGGGTTAGGGATTTGTGATAAGCCTCAAGGATCTTATGATTCCTGTTAGAGTGTAACCGTGCTACACTTGATCACGTAGCATTGGGGATTTTTGTGTTTGTATTTGTTAGTGTTAGAGATGATGACGAGAAACCTTGTTCTCAATAATAATAATGATTCTTTTTCTTATTCCGCTGTGCATTGTATCTGTTTAATCATTATTATTGTTATCCTAGATAAAAGGTCTAAACAACTTGAGCTATAAACGATCTTAACACTCCTTATTTATATCACTTTCTTTGATCATTTAGAGAGTCTTAGTTTGTTTAAGAGTGATCCTTTCATACAACCAAGAGATCACCTTCATTCCTCTACTAGTGCAAGAGAAGAACACATAGTATCACAAAGATACAAAGTGTTGTAGTTGTAGTTAGAGCACTTGTAACACTTGTTACATACTTGTTGTCTCTTTGTATACATCAAGATCATTTTTCTTTTGAGAGTTTGTGAGAGAAGATCATTGTGATCTTATAGAGATATTGAATATCTCTTGTAGCTTGTGAGCTAGTGTGTTGATCAAGTTGATCAAGGGTAGATAGGGTAGATTGATTCAAGTGAGGGTTGATCATTGTGATCTTGTCTAGATCTTGGAGATCTCTTGTAGCTTGTGGGCAAGTGTATTGATGAAGTGGATCAAGGGTAGATCGAGTAGATCGAGTCAAGTGGGAGTAGATCATTGCGATCTTGTTGAGATCTTGGAGATCTCTTGTAGCTTGTAGGCTTGTGTATTGATCAAGTGGATCAAGGGTAGATCGGGTAGATCATGAGTAGATCGTGTGGATCGTGGTAGATTGGTACTAGCTAAGATTAGTACTCGACATTTAGCTTAGTGTCGAAAAAAAGGATAAGCGACGTTGTACGATTTTCTCCGCCTGAAGGGAGCTTGTTGATTAGTGAAGTAACTCTCGAGTTGGGTACTCGGGGAGTGGAGTAGGGAGAAGAGGAGCTTCGTAACCGAACCACTATAAATCATCGTGTCCGGTTTGCGCCTTCTTACTTATCTCTTTACTTTTATTTTATTCTTTATCGCTTTATATTTATATTTGCATTGCGTTTATGTTTGTGTGACTTGTTGCTTATGTTATGTTGATTATGTTTGTGTCATGGTTTGATTGTGCTTGTGTTGTAGTTTACTTTATACCATCTCTAGATGTTATATGATCATTGTTGACACTTTTCATATTAAGTCACACTTGATCGGGTGTTTGATACAAAAAGAATTTAAGTTTTAAATGGAAACGTATTCACCCCCCCCCCCCTCTACGGTTTCCACATTTTTTTTTTTGGGTTGCATGATACGGACTGCTTAATTATTGCTTTTCATCAGCTTTTTCCTGCTTATTTTTTGAAGGTGTTCTTTATTTTTTGCACCAGCTTCTAACTTTCGTTGCCTTTTTTCCCCTTTTTTTTCCTCTCTTTGCATACCATCCTTTGAAAATGCGTTTGTTGCTCATAATAACTAATTATAAACTGTTAGTGATTGTTCTTTGGTTAACTTTTTTCGTTTGGCTCATTGGTCTTCGTCTTGCTCATTCTAATTATGAAACAAAACTTGAAAATTGATGCTAAAAATATCGACACTCGAGTCCCTAAAAATAAAAAAGTAACAAATCCGGCAACTATACATGCCTCTGGTAACAACGAGATGCAAGATCACATTAGACACACCGTGTCTGATTGTCAGTCAGTTACAAGATGTTGTTTTAGTACTGGTGATGATACTCGGCTTAGATCAAACTTTTGTTCATCCAAAGGCTAGTTCATTGTACATGTTCCATATGCTTATGGTTGCTACTTTTTATCACATGGGCAGGTCACTTTACTAATTATTTTTATTAATTTTCTCCAGATGATTTCCATCTCGGGAATTTAAGTATTACAGACCGTCAGCTTGGCACGCACCAAATTGTTGCTATAACCCAGTCAGCTGCACCGTTGGCCAATTTATTTAGTGTTCACCGCTAGAGACGGGGTAATTTAACCAAATAAATTTGGTTTGTATTTATTCAATAAATGTTACATTATTAACAAAGTTTTTATGCTTATGGTTATAACGGAAATTATAGATCCTTATATTCATATATGTTTTTAAAAATGGAGCAACGCCTACATGCAAACATGACAAAGGCCACAAAAATGAACACCACGACGCGATCAACACTAGCACCTGCCCTGTTGCCAGCGGCAATTTACAGAGTGCTTCAGCAAACTACGCAATAGCGAGCCAAAACGATTTACTTGATAAATACCTCAAGGTAAAGTGGTACGGTCAATTATAAAGAAGTTTAGGTGTTACTGTAACAACCACCTCCTTCAATAAATGTATTTCATACAAAATAACATTTACCATCCTTATCTTTTTCTGTTATTGACAGGAGCAGTCCCAATATTTATTGACCACAGTAAACAGACTCATCCGCTTGGAGATCAAACTGCTCACTGTATAATGCAACAACATCCTCCCAGGGGTACTTTCCAAAATACCCTCGATCAACCTGTCTTTCCTATTTCGCAATAATTTATGCGCAATAATTTATGTTTCATATACCTCAATGTAATTCTGTAAATTGCCTTTAGAGATGATCATAACTTAAAATGACCACCTAATTTATTGTCTAACATTTTAAGAGGACGTTAATTTCACGCAGCATTTAATTAACTTTTTCAAAATGTTTTTCACTGACAACAGGAATAGCCACACAGGGTCGGGCTGAATCAACTTCTATAAATAATAACAGACAAACAGAAAAAAAAATAATAATAAAAAAAATAAGCAGTGAAGCGACTACAAGGCATGTGCGACAACGTTGTTCAACAACTGATTTACAAGGTGCTTTAGATAATGGGACCCACGATCCTCATGAAGAATCACCTTCGCATACAGGTGCAGGTAAGCCTTGCCACTTTCTTTCTGAAGAACTTTAGTCTTAACTAAATACGTTGGTTTCCATGTTTCTATTAAGAGGAAACTTTTAATTAATGCATTATTTTAACTTCACAACAGGACGACTCACACATAATGCCCTTGAATCAACTCATATAAATAATAACACCTGTTTACCCCAAACTCCAAAAAAAAAAATAAATAAATAAATAAATAAGTGAGGGAAGCACAAGGCATGTACGGCAACGTTCTTCGACAAGTAATTTACACAGTCATTTAGATGATGTTATTCATGATCGCAGTCAACAATCAGTTTCTCATGCAAATGAAGGTGAATCTTGCCGTTCTCTTTCCCAAAAACTTACCTTTTAACTAAATAAGTTGTTTTCCATGTTTGAATTCAGAGTTGTCTGTCAATAAATGCAGATACATCACCTGTGTATGATGATTTAGGAGATTGTAATCAGCGCTGTCGCTACTGCAAAGCTGCATTCTGGCATGAGGAACGCCTTAAAGGGCATCATTCTCCCAATAGTCAGGCTGAATATCATTTATGCTGTAGAGGTGGTAAAATTTCCATGGAACCAGAGGTAGATCCGCCTCCATATATCAAGCAACTTATTGCAGACAGCAATTTTATGCAAAATATAAGGGCTTACAATCAAATGTTTGCCATGACTTCATTTGGTGCCAACATTGACAACACAATCAACCAAGGAAGAGGGCCATATGTCTTTAAATTTTCTGGTCAATATACCATTGGATTGGTTCATTGTGTCCTACTGGTGATCATGCGCCATGTTTTTTACAGTTATATATCTACGACACACATAATGAAGTGCAAAACAGGATGAATTGTTAGGAATTATATTTAGAGTTGATATTGACAAAATATGAAAGATGAAGGAAACTTATAAAGACAAAGATGAAGGACTAATTATGCATATAAAGACAAAGATGAAAGACTAATTATGCATTATTTAGAGTCTTTGTAACCCTAATCCTCTAGTATATAAAGAGGATAGGGGCATAGGTTTTCTGTATAGGAATTAGTGATGTAATTCCAGAAAAAGGTGTGTGTATGTAACTAGGCGTTAAGTCTTAGTGTAGACGCCTAGGGTTTGTAATCGTTCGACTAACCTTGTGCAATAATAATGATTCGTTTAATCTATTCCGCTGCGTAGTACTATATTGTTGTTCATTATTATTGTGTTAATCCTAGATGGTCTAACAAACCTCGAGCAAACGATCTACACATGAATCATTTTCAAGATTCTGACAGAGCTGCATTAGATCCAGAGCTGGTGCAAGGCCTCATCGAGCTTTTAGATACTCACAATGAATTGGTCCAGCTGTTTAGAACCGCAAGAGATAAATATGCAAAAGCCGACGTGCCTGAATTTAAGGTTAGGCTTTACAACACTGAAGGTGCACGCAGTTATGAGCTACCTACATCCCACAGTCTGGGAGCCATAGTGTTTGAAAATGGTCCAACGACAGAAACAGACTATGATGTTATCGTCGAATACAAAGGTGGCCCACCAAAACGGATCAACAAGCTTCATCAATCATACATGTCATTGCAGTTTCCACTGATTTTCATTTATGGTCAGCCAGGCTTTCATACAAATTTAAAGGTAAAATCTGTAGATCCAAACGACAAGGCAAGACGAGTTTCGATGAACGCGTTCTACACCTACCAGTTACACCCAAGGCATGACCAGTATAATCTACTTTTCCAAACAGGATGGCTTTTCCAGCAGTACGTAGTCGGTGTTTATTGCTGTATAGAACAGAATAGAATGGATTTCTATAGAACGCACCAAAATGAAATTCGTGGAGAATATTTATCAGGCATGTATGATGCAATTTCAAGAGGTGATCGTGATGGGTCAGAAGTGGGCTCAAGAATTATTTTGCCTTCTTCATTTACTGGAGGTCCTAGATACATGTATAACCACTACTTGGATGCGCTAGCAATTTGTCGTGTGCTTGGTAACCCACAATTCTTCGTAACGTTCACATGTAATGTCAATTGGCCTGAAATCCAAAGATACATGGCAGCGTTCGCGCATTTGAACGCAGTGGACAGGGCATATATAATATGTAGAGTTTTCGAGCAAAAGATTAAGGCCTTTATTAGGTTTCTAAAACAGAGACAGCCATTTGGATATATCACAGGAGGTATGCCTATGTTTTGTTACAAAAATTTTTACAATTTAACTTTCATTAAAATTTATGCCCTCAATAGGTGGACCGTCTAATGTATCAACATATTGTCCTAATTTATACTTCTCTATTGTTTACTATGCAGTATTATACACGGTTGAATTCCAAAAGCGTGGGTTACCACATTGTCACACACTAGTGTGGGTGTCTTCATCAACCAAAATACAAAATGCTGTAGATGTTGACGAATATATTTCTACAGAGTTGCCTGACCCAGCTGTTGATCCACGCGGGTAAAAAATTGTTTCTGAAATGATGATGCATGGACCCTGTGGAAAAGCCAATTTGGGCGCACCGTGTATGCAAGGCAACGTATGTACAAAAAAATTCCCAAAGAAAATACAATAATGAGACTTTTTTTGATGACATGGGCCGTGCGCATTATCGAAGAAGGCAGACAAAGATTTCTGCAGCTAAACACCAGATGAAGCTTGACAACACGTATGTCGTCCCATATAACCGGTCTTTGTGCTTGGCGTTTGAAGCACATATCAATGTAGAATACTGTGGATGGAGCATGCTTATAAAATATCTGTTTAAGTACATATCCAAAGGAACAGACAGAATATTTGCTCAAGTAACCAGGTGCATAGGTGATGCATCTACTTCAACAATCCAGTCGCATCCACACATCAAATTTTGTAGACGGCCGTTTCATATGTCCTCATGAAGCCTGTTGGAGGATCCTCAAATTTGAAATACACAGTAGAGAACCAGCAGTACAAATACTTTCAGTCCACCTCGAAGGCATGCAGCATATAACCTTTCGAGACAGCGATGATTTGGAATCAGTTGTAAATCGGCCAGATAAGAAGCTGACGACACTCACAGAATGGTTTACTTACAACATTGAAAACACAGATGGACGGCATTTGACTTATCTAGAGTTTCCATCACAATTTGTTTGGTATCCAGATAGGAAATCCTGGTCGCAAAGAAAAAATAGCAAATACTCTGTTGGCCGTCTTGCATATGTACACCAAAGTTTAGGAGAACTTTTCTACTTTAGAATGTTGCTATGTCATCAACAAGGGTGTAGAGGGTTTACAGATGTACGAACAGTCAACCGAATCGTATATCCTACGTATCGAGCTGTATGTGATGCTCTTGGTCTACTTGGTGATGACAAAGAATGGGATACAGCCCTTCAAAAGGCATGTATGTCAGCATCATCAGCCGAACTAAGGTTTCTTTTTGCTCAGGTTCTTACTCATTGTGAAGTAACAAACCCTTTACACCTATGGAACAAATATTGGCAACAAATGGGTCATGATATTCCACGTATTGTTTCAGAATATGTGCGGATTCCCAGCTATTATGTCAATGATGCCGAATTACAAGGTTATAATTATATGAACTAGAAATATTACTAAGCAGTTGTGGTAAATCAGTCCAAGACTACGGTTTGCAACCACCTCCAAAACACTTACTTGATCAGTTAAACAATCGGTTACTAATGGAAGAAAAGAATTACAACATAGCAGTATTAGCACAGGAAATAGATGATTCAGTACCTAAGCTAAATGATGAACAAATGAGAATTTACGAGCTTATTCTAAATGGTTATAGAACAGGTACGCAGGAGTTGACATTTGTGTATGGCCATGGAGGAACTAGAAAAACTTTTCTGTGGAAAACTATTATCAACAGTCTGCGATCTGAAGGTAAGATCGTCCTTGCGGTTGCTTCTTCTGGCATCGCTTCCCCCTTCTTCCATCAGGCCGAACTGCACATTCAAGATTTAAATTGCCACTTGAACTGACAGATGAGTCGCTCTGCAGAGTTAAAAAAAATACTCAAATAGGAAAGCTGCTAGCAGAAACTGATCTAATTATTTGGGATGAAGCGCCTATGAATGATCGACGATGCTTCGAGACACTAGATAGAACTCTTAGAGACATACTAGATGCACCCGATGTTCTCTTTGGTCGGAAAACAGTAATTTTAGGCGGTGATTTTCGACAGACACTACCAGTGAAAAAAGGTGCTCCAAAAATAGAAATAATAGCATCATCTATTGCAAGATCCCAACTCTGGCCACATTTTAGGCTGATGACATTAAAAGAAAACATGCGGTTATTTCGATCAGGCCTCAACCTAGAAGAACAGAGCTTGGCACGTTCCTTCGCGTCATGGCTTCTTGATATTGATGATGGCAAAATCGGTGAACCCAACGAAGAAGATAGTAGAAATACAGCATGGGTTGAAATTCCAGAAAGATACTGCATAGAAGATGGCGCAGAAGGTCTGTCTAACCTCATAGATTTCATCTATGACCGAAGCACACTCCAAACACCTTCGGCAATCACCCTGCAACAAAAAGCAATTGTCTGCCCAAAGAATGAAACTGCAGACATTATTAATGCGCATGTTCTGTCAATGGTTGAAGGTGAAACTACAACTTATGCAAGTCATGACATTGCTGTCCCAGTTAATAATAATGGCGCTGAAACAGAGATGTTGTATCCTGCTGAATATCTAAACACGTTTAAGCCCCCAGGGTTTCCATCACATCAGCTGCAACTTAAACTTGGAACACCGGTAATGCTTCTAAGAAATGTTAGCCTGGCAGGTGGTTTATGCAATGGGACACGCATGATAGTGACGCAACTGATATCAAAACTTATTGAAGTGCAAATCATCACAGGGACAAGAGTCGGCGAAAAAGGTTTCATACACATAATACCTTTAATCCATACAGATCAAAATCTTCCATTCCTTTTCAAACGTAACCAATTTCCAATTAAAGTTTGTTATGCCATGACAATCAACAAAAGCCAAGGCCAATCTCTCAACAAAATTGGCGTCTACCTTCCAGAACCAGTTTTTGACCATGGGCAGTTGTATGTCGCTCATTCTAGGGCTACATCCCCTCACGGATTAAAAGTTCTCATGAAACAACAAGAGAATCAAAGGCCAAATGAGACCAAAAAAAAATATAGTTTACAAAGACTTTTTAACAAAAATAGAGGATGCGCATCTGATGCGTGGTTTTGTAACCTTACAACAGGTTTTACCTCTCGAGGGATCTCAAGAGGCTTACAACCCCACCAGGCAGTGTACCTGACCGATGTAGTATAGTGTAGTGGTAAGTACGGGGATTGATCGTTCTCCACAGGGAATAGTGTTCGTTAGGTATGAAAGGCTACTCTAATTAGGTCTAAGGGTTGAGGAAGATTCTTTTTATGTTTTTATAGTTTTTATGAAAGCAAGTAAAATCTCGGTTTTGAAGGAATGGGCGGAATTAGTTGCTAGTCAACTAACCCAAATTACTACGAATGCAAATAAAATAAAATAACAAAAATGAAAATGTGGAGAGAAACTTATGTGTAGAGAAATGTGTTTACTTAGATTTCCTTACTCCCTAACTATCTTTTACCGGTTAATTAGTGTGTATTAGTTGCGTGGATGACGGGTGTATTCCTTAATACCATTCGTGGGGTGGCGTACTTACTTCCCCAACTCTACAAGCTCCTACTTCACTCCTATGTCGAGCCGGCTAGGAAGCTCCTAACATGGGATCACTAGAATTCGCTTGTGCATTAAATACAACCATAAAAACCTTTAGTACGCATTTGGTTCATGTTTCTTAAGACGTTCAAGCAAGTTACCGAATAGGAAGTTAGCCAGTTTTCTTAAGCCTAACATAGATAAACAATCATCCAATACAACTAACAACACACTAACAACCAATAATCAATAGCTAGGTTTCATTAGATCTAAGCAAACACAAGATAAATTTAGCCTAACATGTTAAACAAAAGACAAGAATAAGATAGAATCAAACAACACATAGACATATTGAATGATTAATTGATAACTTATCTTTCAATGAAACATGGAAGATCTCAAGGCAAAAAGCCCTGAAAAAGTAGCTAAAATCGTCTTAGGGTTTTCTCCCAAAATTCCACACACTAAGCTCTCTCTAATGACAAAAAAATTAGAAAACTATATATAGATTTTTGGATCTGACGGCGTCACCTTATGGAGTGTGACGCCGTCACCTCGCCGCTTTTAGGGTTCCCGGATGACCTTCTTGACGCCGTCCCTCTTTAGCTCTTCCAAAATCCATTCTGGCTTATCAAGGCTTGACGCCGTCGAATCATGAACGTGACGCCGTCCCCTTATGATTTAAGCCGTGACGCCCTCGATCAAGTTAAAGCGTGACGCCGTCAGAATTCACATGCTATTTTCACTGGCCCGTCATGAGTAAATTTCACGTCCAACTTTTCTTGCCAAGGCATGACGCCGTCCAGAGTAAAGTCTGACGCCGTCAAGAGTAACTTTTAGCCGATTTTTGAGACTTTGCCGTTTTCTTCACTTTTATGCTCCAAAAACGTCCAAAATGCCTCCTTTTCCAGATTTCTCCTCAAAAGTACCTAAAATGACAAAAGGAACGATTTAGGGCGATATTTGATCAAATAAATACGATTTAGGGCTTAAATGACCCCTTAAAAGCGGTACACTTTTCGCCTCATCAAATACCCTTACACTTGAGATTTGCTTGTCCTCAAGCAAATGCGCTTTTATTCTAATCAAAATACAAGTTAGGGGTCATTTAATGCTAACATAAAAGTAATTACAACAAATAATCGTTCCACTTCAATCATAATAAGCACGGAGATTACATACTAGCACCTCACAAGTAGTGTTTAGATACTCACATCTCTCAAGTGTCATCAAAATAAATCTCATAAATGAAAACGGATAATATCTCTCACTACCTGTCATAGCAAATAGATTACCATAGGCTTGGGAAAGGATCGAAAACCTCCTCCACTAGGCGTAAGCGCCTAAGATAAACTATCAAAGAGGGCTTTTAAATGGGTTATAACGTTAGGTGTAGGGAAAAGGAAAACACGGTTTTGTTGGATAAAGGATATTTTACTGGTGGCGAGTTAAAAATCTTGATCAATTACATGTACTATACAATGTTGCTAAGCCAAGACTCGACTCGATCTTAAGCTAGAAACGAAATAACAAAATAACAAAAACATAAAATAAACATAAAATAAAACGGGATGGTAGTCCGTATGTTTTTTCTATTTTTCTTTTTCTCATTTTTTTGTATTTTTCTTGATTTTTTTTTTCTTTTTTTTTTTTTTTTTTTTTTTTTTTTTTTTTTGCATACACTTTTACCCTACCATCCAAAATAATACATCATAGGGGCATTGCATTCCCCTTACACTTGAATTTTTACATAACTTTACAAATACTAATCTAACGACTCGAATTAAGATAATTGAAAAATTTGGAGTACTTTTAAAATATTTAGCACATATGGGGGTAATAAATGATGTTCTTCCCCATTACTCCATTATACTAGTACTTTACCCATGAGTCTCAATCGTCCCAAAACAATATGTACAAGGATATGACTTGACTTAGCAACCATGTAATCAATTAGATAATTAACTTGGGTTTAAACAAATGTTGTAACAATAATGCACTAAAGATGAGTGCATACAAGGTAGGCTAAGGCGATTTGGGTGTACATTTAAGTGGGGTGTAAACAAATTCTTCCTTTAAGTAAAATGCTTAAAGGTCGAAACAAAAAGATAGACTCTGAGGGGTGTACTAGGGTATCGTGTACTAAAAATGAGTACAACGCAAAGGGTGTGGGAGAATTACTTGACCAATGTAGCCAAAGTAATTATAACAAAAACACATGTGTAAAACAATGGGTTAATCCTAATGCCTCTTATCATGTAGTAAATCTAACTACACGAATGTAGTCTCACTTGTGGCCTTGGAATGGTCCTAACGCAAGTTCTAGAATCTAAGTGCTACCGGTACACACATCATAGCAAAATGCTTTTCCTACCAATTCTAGGGGCAAACCTCACATATTTGGGGTGGAAAATTTTTTAGTGGTACGGTTTTTGTGCTAGTCATATAACTCCTATCCGTGAGACGCTCATTAAGATCAAAGTTTCACTCCTATATGTTGTAAAAAATTTTAAATTTGGCACTAAAATTACCTTAACAAGTATTTCTCTTAGTTTTATTACACATCTATTATTAAACAAACAAAAATCAAGCGCAATGGTATTCTCTAAAATCGTACTTTTACCCTCCCCTTACACTTAAGATGAACATTGTCCCCAATGTTCAAGTAACAAGATGTAAAAGCAAAAAGTAAAAGAATGAAATCAAATACTCCCCTGATTCGTTCGGTGGATAATGAAATTACACGGTTAAATCTTCCTCCAAAGAGAATGTTGAAACTCCATGACTAATGCATCACCATAAGCTTGATTCCATAAACATCTCCTTGTCCAAAATAACCTGTTAAACCTGAGAAAACAAACACGAAAACCTGCATAACATCGGCGGGATAAAATCTATATATAAGGATATAATGCTTGTGGAATGATAATTTTGCAGATTCCTGGAGATTATAAGTTGGAGATTTAATAAAAACTTTTTATGAAAACAAAACTTTCAAAAATTTCTGGAAATTAAATCTGACGCCGTCAGGTTATACCCCTGACGCCGTCAGAAATGACCAGACAAAAATTTTCATTTTAAGTTTCCGGAAAATTTCTGGAAAAACCTTTACCTTACTTCCTGGAAATCCTGCAAAACATCATTATGACTCGATACAAGCATTTGACTCAAACAAATACTAATATGTATGCTAATTTATTATTATTACGATTCATGTTCATTTGTGTTCTAATAAACCGATTTAGAATTCCCTTACACTTATCTTTTGCAAAATACCTTTATATGTAGTTAAGACGAAGTTAAAAACAAAATAAAGCATTTTCACAATTTAGTTTTGAACATGAATCAATAATAATAAAAATTAAACACACATACGGAAACAAATAAAATCAAACAAACAAATAAATAAACACACAAAGCAAATAAAATAACAATCAAATGAGGCTAGCATGCGATAAATAAAATCAATGTAACAAATGTTTTAAGGCAAACAGATGCCTTCCCTAAATTATTACAGACCATATTGTTTCAACACATACAACCAAATATCAAATTGTTCAAACATCAACACATCAAATCACATCATCACTGGTGTGGGGGTCCTTGGCGATAGTCATAGCCAGGAGGAAGATGCCCGTGGTACCCATAGGGTGGGTAATCCTGCTCACGACCCGGGAAAGGGTCAATCTGCAGATGCGGGTCCAACTGATCACGTGTGGAAAGATGCTGCATCTGACGAACCGTGTGATCGTACATCCAGTCGAACCTGTCGTCCACCCTGGTCCTCCACGTATCAACCTGGCCCATCCAGGTCCCCTGGTGAGCCTGCCAGTCCCCCCTGCTCATATGCCGGTAGTAATCAGCTGTACCAGCCTCGTAACCATCATGCTGCTGCTGCTGGGGCTCCTCCTCCTCATCATCATCCTCATCATCATCATCCTCAGCTCCAACCGGGTGATACCACATAAAGGACCCGTCATGCATCTCCATGATCACCTCCATCTGCTTCAGGGACCTCTCCTTCACCGTCCTGCATTTATCACCACTCAAATACCTCATGACCTCGGGCCTAAGGACTCCATAAGACTGAGCCAGTCGGGTGATAAACATCCCACCATAAATCCTGTCACCTTCCCTCTCCCCAACTCCACCATGCATAAAGCTAGCAACCCAAAACGGGATGTTGCAGTAAACATCATTAGAGTAGATGGTGTACAGGTAGAAGAGATCAGAAGCTGTGACACGGTGGTGAGAGCTGTGACGCCCTGTCAAGCTGTAGGTGAGGCAACGATGAGTCAACCGAACCCTAGGATCCCTGATTTGGGATGCCACAGTGGTCGAGGTATACACCCCATCCCCAATAGTCTGCCAGAACATGGAGCACCTAAAATCATTCTTCATCGACTACCCACGCAACAACCTCTGCATGAACCCTGCCTGAATGGTATCATGCTGATCATATAACCCAAGTCTCCACCCAAACTCAGTAACAGAACACGTCCTTAGCTCACCCCCCAGCCTGAAGTAGATCGTGGTACCGCCCACATCGGTCCTTGCCTCAGCCATGTCAAAATGAAAGGTGGCAAAGAACTCCCGTACCAACTCCTCATATACCGGCTCCTGAATCTTAAACAGTCTTTCCCACTGAGGGCCGGTAAACCCATCCGTCTGAAAACTTTGGAGAAAGGTCTGCTCAAGACCTACTCTCCTCAGAAAGCCCCAGTCAACCACTGCTCCATTCTCGACCTTGTGTAGTAGCAATTGTGCGTATTTGCTTGTAGCAGCATCGTTGTCAAAGATACCCCAACTGAGGACCGTATCCCCAAAGTTTTCTTGAGATCGGGAAGAACTTCCTCGGCTGGGTCTTTGACGCTTACTCATTATCTGGAACAAAGCAGGAGGAACAAAAGTGTTAATATGTGAATTAAAGACTTGGTGGCGTATCAGACAGGTCTGACGCCGTCACCCTTTGATATGTGACGCCGTCAGGTTCAACCACATTTAAATCCGAAATTACGAGGGAAAAATCAATATTCAAACTTTAAGCTTATAAACCAAACGCCCTTTTTACAGCAAAATGGGTGATTGGATCATAGGTTATGGTTCAAATTCGTGGCCTCCCTATTAGTGAATAGACCCAATTGATTGCCAATCATCAAATGCTTTAATCTTTGTTAAATAACACTAATTAAAACACATTATGAGTTCTAAGCATGAATCAATCCTAGGGTTTCACGAGTTGGGGATTTTCGAAATTTACAAATCCTATGAGTAATTGAAGCGAAAAGAATGAGTAAAAATTACTTACCACGTGGAAATTGATGACGAAAGTCGGTGAATTTGATCCTGGAAATTCGAAGGTGGGGTTGGAGTGGATATGGTTTGTGGGGTTTGTGATGAAAGTGATGGAAATTAAGTTATTATTGCTGTGCAGACGGGGTGACGGCGTCACGTTTAAATTCTGACGCCGTCAGATTAGCGTATTTTGCTACTTTGTGCCAGTTTACAAATGAGCCCCTCGTACTTTAAGAGAGCAGCTAGTCAGGGTCAATAATCCTGATAGCTAGTCTCGTTAACAAGTTCCTCCTGGATCAAATGTTTTGTTACTGTCACGGGGTGTAGTAAAATGTTGAAAAGGGTCGGTTGACGTCTTATTCGGGTCCCAATTTCCATCAAGGCGAGTATTCAAGGAGTGAGAGGAACTTTCCCAAGGGGTTTTCGAAATGATGGTGTGCTTTAATTGAGTTCTTCTCACACCTGGCTTAAAGCCAAAAGATCGTTTCCTAGCTTCATGAAAGTTAGGGAGCGTGACAACCATGCTCCCCACGAAAATGCTAAGATCTTGAGAGTTTTTCTCGCGAGAGGATCCAAATAAATAAGAGGGTTTTGAAAGTGAAGGCTCGGGGAGGAGGGTTTCATCATCCCATTCGTTGTATGGTTCATTAGGGACCGGGAGTTCAAAGATCTTCTCGATCTTTTTGTATGAGGCTTCTTCCCTAATTTTCTCTTTTATTCTCGAGATGAATTTTTCTGCTAGTTCCATGAACATATCTTGGGTGTTTTTCAAGTGAGTTTCTAATTCCTTGATACGTCTCTCTTGGTTGTTCACGAAAGTTAGCATTATCCCTTCAAATTCATCTTGTCGTGAGAATTGGTGAAACGTATGTTTACCAATTGTGTTCACGCACTCATCGGGATTTTTATCAGCCGTAGGTATCTCAGCTTTCATTAAGCTCTCAACCTGCCTTTTTATGTTTGCGAACAGCTGTTCTTGGGTTGCACTCATGCAATTTAAAATCCCTTCTTCCGAGAATGTTGAGTCATCCCATTCTTCTTCTTCGTACTGTGCTAAGTCCTCAATGACTTCCCAGCACTTATCGACACTGAGCCTGCTCAATCTCCCATTGGCGGCGTAATCTATGGCTCTTCTAGTTTGATGATTGACACCATCATAGAAGATTTGGATTCGTAGCCAAGGATCCATGCCATGGTGAGGGACCTTTCGGAGTAAGTCCTTGAATCGAGTCCATGCCTCATAGAGAGTTTCGCCTTGACGCTGTTGGAACATCAAGATATCATTCCTTAGCTTGGTGGTTCTTCCCGGTGGGAAAAACTGAGCAAGGAAACGAGTGGTGAGATCATCCCAAGAGGTGATGGATCCTGCGGGTTGACGTTCTAAGCCACTGACTAGCTTGGTCCCGCAAAGAGAATTGGAAGAGACGCAATCGGGTCGTCTCTCGAGTGGCAACATCAAGGTCTATAGAATCAACGATTTTAAGAAAGTCCTTGAGATGTTGATTAGGATCTTCAGAACGAAGTCCATGGAATGCGCATCCGCTTTGCACCAACCGGATGGTGTCGGATCGCAAGGGTGTGATATTGGCTCCTTGAGTGAGCTCAATGGTGTTTCGATAGCCATGGTGGCTAGGACGGGAATACTCTCCTAAAGTACGGGCTCTAGGAGGTGGTGGTGGTTGTTGTGGTGGTGGGTTGTGTGGGTTAAGGATATTACCATCTTCCATGATGTCGGATGGTATGGTTACGAACAAAGACACGAAGAAAATAGATAGACTAAAGAAAACCTAGAAAAATAAAATAAAAATCTCACTAGAAAGGAATCTAGTGAGTAGACCTAATAGAAATAAAAATTCAACCTAAACAATAACTATTCCCCGGCAGCGGCGCCAAAAACTTGATGCGTGGTTTTGTAACCTTACAACAGGTTTTACCTCTCGAGGGATCTCAAGAGGCTTACAACCCCACCAGGCAGTGTACCTGACCGATGTAGTATAGTGTAGTGGTAAGTACGGGGGATTGATCGTTCTCCACAGGGAATAGTGTTCGTTAGGTATGAAAGGCTACTCTAATTAGGTCTAAGGGTTGAGGAAGATTCTTTTTATGTTTTTATAGTTTTTATGAAAGCAAGTAAAATCTCGGTTTTGAAGGAATGGGCGGAATTAGTTGCTAGTCAACTAACCCAAATTACTACGAATGCAAATAAAATAAAATAACAAAAACGAAAATGTGGAGAGAAACTTATGTGTAGAGAAATGTGTTTACTTAGATTTCCTTACTCCCTAACTATCTTTTACCGGTTAATTAGTGTGTATTAGTTGCGTGGATGACGGGTGTATTCCTTAATACCATTCGTGGGGTGGCGTACTTACTTCCCCAACTCTACAAGCTCCTACTTCACTCCTATGTCGAGCCGGCTAGGAAGCTCCTAACATGGGATCACTAGAATTCGCTTGTGCATTAAATACAACCATAAAAACCTTTAGTACGCATTTGGTTCATGTTTCTTAAGACGTTCAAGCAAGTTACCGAATAGGAAGTTAGCCAGTTTTCTTAAGCCTAACATAGATAAACAATCATCCAATACAACTAACAACACACTAACAACCAATAATCAATAGCTAGGTTTCATTAGATCTAAGCAAACACAAGATAAATTTAGCCTAACATGTTAAACAAAAGACAAGAATAAGATAGAATCAAACAACACATAGACATATTGAATGATTAATTGATAACTTATCTTTCAATGAAACATGGAAGATCTCAAGGCAAAAAGCCCTGAAAAAGTAGCTAAAATCGTCTTAGGGTTTTCTCCCAAAATTCCACACACTAAGCTCTCTCTAATGACAAAAAAATTAGAAAACTATATATAGATTTTTGGATCTGACGGCGTCACCTTATGGAGTGTGACGCCGTCACCTCGCCGCTTTTAGGGTTCCCGGATGACCTTCTTGACGCCGTCCCTCTTTAGCTCTTCCAAAATCCATTCTGGCTTATCAAGGCTTGACGCCGTCGAATCATGAACGTGACGCCGTCCCCTTATGATTTAAGCCGTGACGCCCTCGATCAAGTTAAAGCGTGACGCCGTCAGAATTCACATGCTATTTTCACTGGCCCGTCATGAGTAAATTTCACGTCCAACTTTTCTTGCCAAGGCATGACGCCGTCCAGAGTAAAGTCTGACGCCGTCAAGAGTAACTTTTAGCCGATTTTTGAGACTTTGCCGTTTTCTTCACTTTTATGCTCCAAAAACGTCCAAAATGCCTCCTTTTCCAGATTTCTCCTCAAAAGTACCTAAAATGACAAAAGGAACGATTTAGGGCGATATTTGATCAAATAAATACGATTTAGGGCTTAAATGACCCCTTAAAAGCGGTACACTTTTCGCCTCATCAGCATCCTTTTTCAAAACGCAACTACAATCTTTAATATCTGCCTTTTTACACTTTTCCCTTTCTTTTTTTCTTTTTTTCCCTTTCTTTTTCCTTTTTTCTGTCAATTTACTTTTTTTTTTTTTTTTTTGCCTTTGGGATTTCTATTTTTTTCCCGTTATTTTAGATATTTTTTTATCATTACCACGTATTTACCATCTAAGTTTTCCTATTTCTTTTCTTAACTGATGCCTTTTTACGATAGATAGACAATTGCATGTTATTATTATTTTAAAAAACAAAAAATGCAAACACTTTTGATCCTCAGCACTCTTGAATATGCTACGACAACTGAATATCACCATCTTTTGCTTTCATAAAACTATCATAAAAATTATGACATGCATGTACAATTTGTAGACAGGCATTCTATTTAACATCTGCCATCCTATTATTATTTAAATGTTTTGTATAAACAACATCTCCACTTACCAATTTTTCCTTATAACTCACTCTTATTTATTATGTCTTAACAGTGAAATGGAAGATCGTACAGTTGCTGAGGTACAACATCCATCTGAAGACAAAATGCTTAAAACCAGCACCACTACCCTGGCTGAGGTAGAACATCTATCTCAAGACACAATGGTTGAAAGTAGCAATGCAACACAGATTGCAACAATTGCTAAGTTACAACCGAACTCCTATGACAAAGTGCTTGAAGTTAGAGTATATATAAAATTGATTTCAGTAAGCTACCCAAAGAAAGGTGGAAGTGAATTCTCACAAAAAAAAAATGAAAATGCATTCTGCTGCATATTAATAGACCGAGAGGTATGTGAAAGCTCATGTAGTATAAACAATACATGTTAATTACTTCAATTTGTATAATGACAAATCAACATCAACAGGGCAGCGTTATACATGCGAACATGAATGTCAAATAGATCGACTACTTTGACACAAAAATCAAAGTTAGATCTGTCTACAGGATTTCAGATTTCATGTGTGAGCCCACCAACCCTTACCAACAAACAATTGACAACAGAACAAGCCTCAAATTTGGAAAAATCACAAAGTTTGATGCTATAACAGCACCAGAGATCCCATACCACTACTTTAGATTTGTTTCGTACAACCACCTTCAATCCAGAGTCCCAAAAGAAGATGCAACAGGAAGAATGCAGTACCTAATGCTGACAGGTCATGTTTTAAATCTTAAATTTTTTAAATCCAACAAATTATACAAATTCTGATACTTATTTAGTCACAGATTACATTGGATGTCTAAGGTCAGTTGGACAGCTAAAACGTAAACAAAATACCAACCAAAATGAAACTATGTATAGAAAGCTTGACATTGAAAATTTAAGGTATGTTAGCTTGCAGTAAAAAACTTTTGTTAACAAATAAATACTCAATGCATTTTGTAACTTTTCTAATGAGTTGCTCATGTTGACAACGGTAATGTCATAGATTTCACGATGTGGGATGACATGGCCAAAATTTTGAGGAGGCCAGGCTCGAAACAATGGAGCAGCCCGTTATAATTGCAGTAAGCTCTTGCCGTGTGACACGGTTTAGAGGTACTCCGTCAATACTGTAACAAACATTTCTATATAAACACGAGATTACTAATGTATTTTCAAAAATTGCCATGGTAGATTATCAATTGGCAGCGACGTCAGCAACACACTTTTACCTAAACCCAAAGATACCAGAGGCTGAAGAAGCAAGAGAACAGTAAGAGTCTTCGAACCCAAAATTCAAAATTGCTTCATATTGACATAAGAGTTTGCTAAAACAAATTCGTTCTAACTTTTCGAAATGAAACAGATACAGAGAGAGACACCAGGCAACTCCACCATTGCGAATTTGCAAAACCCCCTATGAAGATCCTGAAAAAGAAAAGTTCAGAAACAGGTTCCCTCTGAAAACACTTTTAAAACAGAATCCAGAAGCCTACAAGGTACATTTTGTACAACATACAACAAACCTTGCTATAAAATTTTATCCATACCTGACCATTTGCATAAACATTGATAGGGAGTAAAGTTTACTACTGAGGCAACAATAACCAGCATCAACATCAAAAGAGATTGGTTTTACATATCTTGCAACAAATGCTCTTTAAAAGCAAAAGAAGAAGATGGAATCTACCGGTGTTTGGATCATGGAAAACAAGAAAAACCATGCTACAGGTACATGATATTCTAATTGAAGTTTGTAGAAAGTTAAATAAACAAAAAAAATTAAATGATGCTTTAACTTGGTTCATGATATGCAGGTATAATTTCAAAGGTTTTATCACAGACCCATCTGCGACCGCTCCGATCACTTTCTTTACTCCTGCAGCAGATGATGTGACCGGGTATTCATGTTCACAGTTAATTGCAATGCACAAAGCAGCCGCAAGAAATACCACCCGAGATCTTTGCAATTGAAGGTCAAAAGAATATTTTTCAAATCCATTTCAATCAAACAGCCAGAACAGTTGACTTTATTCTAGATCAAGTTTTCAACAAAAGAAACAGAGAACAAGGAACAACCACAGCAATAGAAGCAAACCCAGGTACCAACATTTGAGTTAACAGTTTCTCTTATTTAAAGATGCCATCTACAAATGCAAATATTAACTATTTTGTTTATAAAAAGTAGGGACACCACCAACAACCCTCGCGCTAACAAATCAACAAGAACCAGATGAAAAGACAGATGAACAGAGCAGATCGAGAACAGTTAGGAGAGCATTGTTTGAAGATGAACCACCACATCCAAGGAATTACGTAATTTTACTTAACATAAACGATAACTTTTATCCAATAGAATATCTTACAATCAAATCACATAGGCTTCAGCCAAACATTACACCAGCACTCATAATAAAATTAAATACACATACATAATTGCAAATACAAACACCAATATAAATCACACATCATAACCAACAACAATTTCCTCCGAGTCTAGGCACACAGTTAGAAATCCATCACACCCTTAAGCTTCTGAATAAACAGATCCTTATCACGAGCATTTAGCTCCAACTCAGCTATCATTATGCGCATCTGCATAACCTTTTGGTCATCTTTTGACTGTACCTCTCTTAGGTACTCTGCTGTTTTCTGGGCATACGTGTTCCCAACAGTCTCTAGCTCTTGAATAAAACTCGCCCTTTCACGGATTACACCAACCAGTCTTCCACTAAGCGCATTCATCTGTTGTGCCATTTGAATGTCTTCAATTGCAGATTGACGACAATATAGGACTAACATCTCAGACCAATTGTTAGAGTTAGCCTCGACTCTAAGCTGATCCCATTTAGGACGCCTAGACATTGTGTTTTCTTGCTTCTTTATAAGAAGTTGAAAAATGAATTGTCAAAATAAATATACACCATAACTGCCTTAAATAGAGAAACAAAACCCAAAAAGGAATTCGCATAGTTATTTTTTGGACACATGCATATCATGAACCAAGGTAGCCTTATCTCCTTTGGCTTATTGCCATGATACAGCCATTGAAAAAAAAACTTTGGAATAGACCATACCTGCCAAAGATGCACAGCAACTTTATTTACACCCATTATAGCCATAGAAAATGGTTACAGCTACTCTGCTGTTACTCCTTTCTATTCAACCATACTACCATCCAAAAGAACCCAAAATTATTAACTTGCACCCTTTAAAAGTTGGCAGAAATAATGGACTGTAAACAGTTTCGTTTCAATCCTAGACCCATTAAAAAATAAAAAAATAACCAAAAAAAAAAAAATGTTAACTCAAGTGTCAGCTACAACTTTTGTATCTGTTACCTATTAAAAGACTTGATTATTACTTTTAGTATGCCTAAATAACCTGTTATTAGTGACTCATAACTTACTTATTTTCATTTATGCAAGAACAGTAGAAACCTCAACAGAAGACCACTCAAAGCCTAGGAATCCTTAAAAGAAAAAGTCGAAATTAACTTAAAGTAATCATGGCAGCCACATGCAGCAAACTATTGCAAATATTTAAATGATTTACTACCGTTGTTAACCAACAATATGTTTTGTAACATATTTGTGCTTCAGGTGGACAAATATGTCGTAAAACATCCATATACGGCAACCCACTAATCTTTTGTATGACATTTACACTATAGCTGCACACAAACCTTAACTGTGCACCCATGCTTTGTATAGCAGGTGCACATTTGGCTGTGAGCCCCATTTTTTGTATACCATTTATGCAGCAGATGCATGTAACCCTTTTGTCAGGTTGCAAAGGTCCATGTTTTGTAACATATTTGTGAACCAAGTCTATAGCTGGACAAATATGGATCAAAACATACATATTTTTTTGTACAACATTTGTGTCACCCCTACACAAACAGCTTATGTGTATAAAAGTATTTTATGTTATGTTATTTTCTACTCATTTTGTACAATTCTGCATATGATAAGTTCTTGGTATAATCTTTCATAAAGCTTTCTTTATATGTAAACTTACAATAGTAGGCTTAATGGTTGCTTTAAAATTTATAAATGTAACTGTTGGATAATTAAACGTAATTTCTTCTTTTGCACACACATCCTGTTAGCTTTTCCTACCAACTACATCCAATATGAATAGTCAAACAATTTACTGCCGTTCTTGAGCAACAACAACTACTTTAACAATGTATACATATAAAAAATGGTCAAACAATGTTTTGTAAGATATTTGTGGTACAAATCTGCAACTGCACTAAAATAACCATAAACAGACCAAAAAGAGATTTAGTAACAATCATCAAAAAACCAATACCACTAACTACACCAACCTTTTATTCATAATAACCATTAATTTACAAAGACGATGTCAAAATGAACACCATCATCAACATTAACTGGAAAAAAATAACAATACAACAAACATGAAATTTAACGAAACCAAACCAGCCTAATCCTTCATGTCCATCAAACCGACATGTCGCTGCTTTTCCAGCCTGCCTTCACGAGCTAAATCCAAAACAACACTCAACCCAGCTAAAATCTCTTGCTCTCTCTGTTGCGTTTCAACCATGCATTCTAACCCATTAGTAGCTACATCATAAAAAAGACCAAAAGATTGCGCCTCTTGAATCAACTGATCCCTCCTCTCAATATTCGCTTGGAGATCAGCACATTTCTGTCCAAGATACGTAATAAGACCCTTATTCTCTGTCCATTCCTGCACAAAAAGATATTTGAAACAATGATGAAGCCGATTAGAACCACACGCCTGTTTTAGCTCATCAATCTTTGGTGTTGCAGCCATTCACCTTAAATGTATCCTAACAAAAAAAAAAGCAAGACAAACAACATGGAAGGAAACCTTTGTTCCAACCATTCTTTTATAGCCAAAAGTAAATAGGAAGCAAACAAAATTGTAATAGTAGCATTGCATTAAAAAAAAAAAAAAAAAAAAAAAAAAAAAAAAAAAAAAAATTAGTATATCCACTCAAAAATAGACAATACTATAACACAAGCGGAAATAGCACAACCTATTTGGAACCAGTTATACTAACAATTTTACTTGACCTGTTTGGGACATATCTACCTGTTACCGACTAATCCTATCATATTATGACACACAATATAGCCCAAAGCTTAAAGCATAAACCGGATAATAACATACCAAATGTTGATAAAACTCTTTCATTCTCAAAAAAAATTAACACTTTGAAAAGTCTAACTGGTGTACGCTTACAAACACTCTAATTATCATATACATTCACACATGCTAACCATAATAGCTACTATATACAACTAACATTTCCAGCCTTCAAAATCTAAAGGCAAACGTCACTCTACCTATGTGTTCTACTATTTAAAATCCAGATATGGCCACCGTTTCAAACACCCATAAAAATTGCACATTTGAAGCAGACACAAATTATGCATAAATCAATGAAAATAACAACAGCTGCTACAACCAGATTACATCAAATGCCGTTTTCATAACAGTGTCAAGTTTTTTATAATGATACTTATTTTTATTCATAAAACCATAAGCAATTCATTCATACATAAACCTGGGACATATACACTGCCAACACAAAATTTGTCCACAGGCTCAGACCATAAAAGAAAATACAGAGACCTAAACAACAAACACACCAGCATACTACCAAAAGCTTTCATCCCTTCACTAGAGCGTACGACTTTAACACAAACTACGCATACACAAACGCTACAAATTACTACAACCTTACATCTTAATTGAAATCCTACATACCTAACTACATACTGTTTACTTAAGAAGTAACATCATAACCTTAGTCTGTGCAGCCCGACGTCGCTCACAAGCCCTTACTAGCAGATTCAAATACCCAATCTCCTCAATGTCTTCTTCCTCTGCGAATCTTAATCCTTCAATAGTATGAACAAACACAGCCCTTTCCCCAAAACTCTCAAACTCCCTCATAATCCTTCGCCTAAAAGCCATACGATTTTCAATCATTGAAATCATGTCTTTGTAATACCTCACTGCATGAGTATTACCTTCCCACTCTTGCTTAAGAAGCTCCCCCAAGATATCATGCAAGCACTTAGAACCACCAGCCTTCTTAGAAAAGAAAGTGCACATAGGAAATCGAGATCCCATGATTGACAGATCAGACAGCCTAACCTTCAGTAGAATTACGTGTTAACCAATAACAAAATCCACAAATTGATTTTCCCTAAATTTTAAGCAGTCGATTTGTAAAGAAACCCTAATGTATAACTAAGTTTCAGAAATATGAGAGACAAGGGAAAAAAAATCCTACTATATACCGACCTAACTTTTATTATATATCTCTATATTTTTTTTTACACCAAAGTTATAATTTAGTGGGCTAATACCCAAAATTACTACCACCACACTTTTATATAACTTACATTAGCGGGCTATGTATCCCAAAATGACTACCCACACACTTTTGAGCACCAGCTCCAGTGAACTGCGTGGAAATGCCCAAGCAATTTTGTAACACATGCTAACACCTGACCACAACATCATAACTTTTAACCTATTTTCTTACGATTACCTTACATATACAAACGCCCTGCGGCAACGCGCGGGTACCCAACCTCGTTATATACATAATTTAACATTTGGTTAGAGTTATTTACATAAATCGTCCTTGTGGTTAGGACCAAATTGCAACGTTATTCCTTATTGTCAGTTAGAGTTACTTACATAAATCGTCCTTGTGGTTATCGATTCGGGTTGACACGTGTCGGGTCGGATCGGGTCGGATCGAGTAGGATATCGATTTGGGTTGACACGTGTCACCAACTGAGTGGTGTCACGTGGCAACGGGTATTAATAATCCCAAATGCCCCAAGCCGGGTTCGAACCTGAGCCATTTGTGTGGGAGTGAGGGTGATGCCCAGATGAGCTGGGCATACCTTCAATTATATTGGCGCGCCTACTTCCTTTTAACCCAATATTGAACTCAGTCTGTTTATTAATAATAAAAGGGTCAAATTAGTATTTGACCTGCTAATTTAACGAGTTTTGGCCTGGTTAAAAATTTGAGAAAAATATTGTTGGACTCGTTTTTTCGTGCTCTTTCCAATGGTGCGCTCGGGGAATTTTTTTCGACTATGTCTAAACCTCGAAAAACGTGAAAATATCGTCGAAACTCATCCAAAAATCACATTTTTTGATTTGTTTTCAAACCCTTGTACCTGCAAGACATAATAACACATAACAAACATATTTGCAATATAATTTCACATATTTGCAAAAACGGTGATTTTTGGATGAGTTTCGACGACGTTCTCACGTTTAACTAGTTTCAAACGAATTCGGAAAAATTCCCTAAGCACCCCATAAAATATATTGCAAATATGTGAAATTATATTGCAAATATGTTTGTTATGTGTTATTTTGTCTTGCAAGTACAAGGGTTTGAAAACAAAGCAAAAACGGTGATTTTCGGAAGAGTTTCGACGACGTTTTCACGTTTAACGAGATTCAAACGAATTCGGAAAAATTCCCCGAGCACTCCATTGGAAAGAGCACGAAAAAACGAGTCCAACGGTACTTTCCTCTCCTTTTGAACCAGGCCAAAACTCCTTAAATTAACAGGTCAAATACTAATTTGACCATTTTATTATTAACAAACGGACTGAGTTCAATATTGGGTTAAAAGGAACTAGGCACGCCAATATAATTGAAGGTATGCCCAGCTCAGCTGGGCATCACCCTCACTCCCACACAAATGGCTCAGGTTCGAACCCAATGGCTCAGGTTCGAACCCGACTTGGGGCATTTGGGATTATTAATACCCGTTGCAACGTGGCACCACTCAGTTGGTGACACGTGTCAACCCGAACCAATATCCTACTCGATCTGAACCGACCCGACACGTGTCAACCCGAACCGATAACCACAAGGACGATTTATGTAAATAACTCTAACTGACAATAAGGACTAACGTTGCAATTTGATCCTAACCACAAGGACGATTTATGTAAATAACTCTAACCAAATGTTAAATTATGCATATAATAGTAGGATTAGTAACTTGTTTGCATTGTTTAGAAAAATTAAAAGACACATACACAACATTGTAAAAAATGAAAAGTTCGTTACATTTAGAAACAATTATCCCAATGGTTTTTGGATACTAGATGCCTTTGGCGGGTTAACCTCAAGATTTATTCGCTTGGTTTATAAAGAATCGTATTTTTGGTTCATCTTCAAAAGTGTTTACATAAAATTTTCATATTAACTTCTATAACATTAATTAACTACTATAACATTTGGAGAAAAAAAATAACCAAAAGAAAGCACTATTCATTAGAAAAGTTATTATTCTTCATTAGAAAAACAGAATCCTTTTTTTCCAGTAACAATCTTGTTTCTTTCGCTAACCCTTTTTTTTATAGAGATTTTGTATGTGAAGGCCACCCAAGTTTTTACTCTCTTTCAATGAGGCCGCCCATGTATGAAACTAACTTACAGACTGTTCAAGTATATTTACTTTTCATTTATACCAAATCCGTCCAAAATTACATTGGAAAATTGTATATTGACAAAAATGCCCCATCTAAAAAATATTATAACAGATTGTATTATAAATATGTAATGCCTAATATACCCTTTAAATAAGAAAAAACTATACCAATGATAATACTCACAATATAACAGAATCTGAGATTCTTATTTATCATCATAAGTTATGAACAACAATCCCCCTTTATTTTGCAAATGTGGTTCGAGGATCATAGGGAATTTGTGGGTACCTTTGCATAAAGGTAAAATTGTAAGAATTTCTCGAAATCACTTAACGGGCCCCTTTTTTAAACAATTTTTTTCACACGAAAATGGATGAAGTATATGCTAGAGCTCATAAAATGAATTACTAATGACGATCTATTACTGAATGTGAAGATTCATGAAAAGGAAGTTACTAATGAAGTTGTCGGAGAAGATCGATCGAGTATTATAAACTTGTATTCGAATCTTTTAACAACAATGATACGAATGAAACTTTTGATCAAAACGTTTGGTGCTTGCATCTTTATGCTGTCAATTTAAATATAAATGACAATAATGTTGGTAGTTGCAAATGTGATTATTTTCTAGAATGGAAATGAGTTTTTGTAGTGTATATAAAAGACTGAAATGTTGAGTAGAAGTTCATTATGAATACCAAGATCTTTCTCAGGCTCCGCTACTGATAATTTTACTCATGGTGAAGAAAAGGAGTATGCTTGTGTTGTATCGTTTTTGTGAACACACTTCTCGTTTCATTTCTGGAATTAAATCAAATCGTTGCTTGAATACTTGATATCCCATGAATCCTTTTTATGAATGCTTGAAAATCCAGATCTAATACACTGGTTAGTTGTAGAAAGCATTTAAAATTAAAGTAACTTATTTTTATCCTAAAATAATATTTTCTTCTCTTTGACGAAGAAGCTTTTTTTTTTTTTTTCTTTTTTTTTTTTTTTTTTGATCGTTGGTTTTTTTTTTTTTTTTTTTTTCATATCAATACAAGGGTACTTTTGTCTTTTTGATATATCAAGGATTTTTTTAGTCAATAAACACTTTATATGGCCGGATTTGGTATAAATGAAAAGGGAAATATACTTGAATGACCTATAAGATAGTTATTATAGATGAGCGACCTTAATGAAAAAAAGTTAAAACTTGAGTGGCCTCCATGTACAAAATCCTTTTTTATAACTCAATTTGTGTATCCAACCGTAAACCATATAAAAAAATTGGGAATTCATTTATGCCAGTTCTTCAATATTAAGGTAGGGAAGAAGAGTATTACTAAGAAGATCATGGAATTGCATGCATTCGGTTACCTAAGTCAATTTTGTAAGTTAATCAAGCTTAATTACATTCTTGAGGATTATCATAGTTTTAGGGTTTAATTATACGGAATCGATTTCGGATTTTGTTGGGCCAATTCAGTGCCTACTTTCCTTAGTATAGAATTTGAATGAAATACAAGTCACTGAATGTTATAATACATTGAGAGAGTCATCCTAAAAAAACAATGACTTCTCTACGAACACAAAGACCTTGGAAAATGGAGTTTAGAGTTAATTGACCATTGGTTTTTCATCAATGAACCGTTTCATATGACTTCGCCACTAAATGTAACTGCCTCGAGTAAGTATAGATGAACAGTTTTCAGAACCTGCATTGAATTCATCGGTTTGAGTAGCCATGATGAAATTGTGATGGTTGATTTTGGATCTATGTGATAATAAAGAAGTTGGATGTTAATTTGGTTGATGATGATTATTAATTTGGTTGTTCTTGACGCGTGATGATTAATTCGGTTGTGGTTGTTAATTCGGTTGTTTTTGGTTAATTCGGTTGAATTTGGTTAATACGGTTATGTGAGATCTTAGTTAATTCGGTTGTTCTTTGATGTAGGATACTCATAAATCAAACATGTATGGTTCTTGTGATTTGTGTTCGATTCTAGAGAGAGAAAGAGATGAGAAGTGGAACCTTGAGAGAGAAAGTGAAGATGTTAGATTAAAATGAATGAGAATGTCCAACCCTCTCCCTTGGTGGGAGAGGGTATTTATACACCAAGCATAAACGCCCCATGTAGGCTGTGGAGTGAGCTGACAGTGGGTAAAGACCCGACCCAACTCCACGAATACTACGATAACTAAACTAATATTAATAATTCTACGAGCTACTTAATGCTAATAGATATTCGGGGTGACCGAGTCTTTCACATGAATATTTATATTCCTAACAATCTCCCCCTAAGGGAGGTCACCCTAGAAATTACACTTTGAATTCTAGCATTCTATTACGTAGATTAGACTTTCTAGCTCGTAGTCTTTGATTCTTCCAAGTCTTTAATCTTTGTACATTCAACTGTGAACTTTTGATGACTGTTCTTTCGTCTTGGATGATCTTTGAGGATTCTTTGAGGTCATCATCCAACATACGTCTCCAAGTCATCTTTTTTTTTTTTTCTTTTTTTTTTTTTTTTTTTTGCAGTATCGTCTCCATGTGATGTTGTGATCTTTGGACTGACATGCTCACACTTTTCTGGATCATGATTTTCAGCATCAGTGTTGCGGAAGCAGTGTTGAAAGTCTTTCATTTATCATGATTTCTTGGATTATGATGATGAAGTGTGAGCATGAGGTGATGAATCGGCATCTTTTCAGCAATCATCTGCAACCGCCAGGGATTCCTGCATACGACAGTTAGCAATAAAACGTCCGGTACTTACAGGTTCGGACTTTGAGATTGTTAACAGCATAGTGTGAAAACTTTCTCTAATCCTTACCAAGGTCGTTCCTAAATCGGATACCCCCAAAAGGGCTTACAAGATCTACCGAAGTACATCAACGATTAGGTGAGTCGCTAGAGTTCACTCCACGACTGTAGACCATTTGAAACCGCCGCGACCACTAAGCGTAATCCACAAGGAATTACTGAAGTGGCCTACTTTCAGGATTGTTTGATGTTGACCCTGGCAGGAATTTCCATTCAATCACTGAGAATTACGTTTGTAAGTTCCCTCATGAATGTTCTGGCAGATTGCTAAGATCTGCGTAGGACTCATAAGGTTACAACTGGCATCCTTAATATTGAACAACCAGTGTAGATGTATCAAGTGTTCCTATGAGATCTTATGATGTATCTCACGGCTCTAGACTCGATAAGTGCAATTTTGGTAGTCGGAGACTGGAGCGGTGTCTCCTGTTTCAATATCAACATAACTCGTAATGAGTGGTCGATATATTATGCAGGGTTCCCCGTGAGAATGAAACAAGTTCTTTTAAGAGAACTTAAGTGGCTAGAAGGTTTAGTGCAGTGCGTCACTGGGTCCATGACGTCTTGTCTTCAATACCGGTGTTACCTTAGTAACCACCAGTAGCATATGAGTTGAACCCGGTTTCTACCCTAAGGTTGAATAATTGGAGGGCTGTTTCTTTTCACCCTTTTTCATTACATTTCTTTTTAATTCTTCAACCCCTTCTTTCTCCTTTCTCATATTACTCCTTTTTTCATAATCATACCTAAGGACTTTCTAATACTAACTATTTGGTATTGTCCTTGGGTAGATCCCTCCGGCTCTGGCGGATCATAGGACGGTTTTCCTAACCTTAGTCACCTTATAACACCATGACTATCCTATGTTGCCGTAAACCATTTATTTAAAAAATATCTCAAAGTGTTTATAATTAAGAAACATATTTTGCAAACACTTTGAGAGTTTTGAACTTTTCAAATGCTCCCCCTTAACATGTGATCATATGTTTTAATTTAAAATTTGCACATGTTGGGTAGAGATTGCACTTTTTGAATTGATCCACTTTCAGTTAACATGAGCGATTCGAGACACGCTTACATCACTAGTTAGACTAGCTTGAAATTATTACCCGGCCTGGTCAAGTCCACATAAAGTTTCTCGAAACGGTACACTCTACTCAGACAAGTCCTCTTCGAAATACGCTTACATCACTGGTTAGAACAGCTTGAAATTATTACCCGGCCAGGACAAGTCCTTTTGATTAATGACAATTTTTGTTTCGTCAATTCATTGGTGAAGTCTGAGTCGCGCTCACATGAGATGCCATATCCTTTTTGTCACCACAAACCATTTGCTCCCCCTCAATACGTGCATTGATATACAAAAGAGTTTAGCACATATGGGAGAGCTTACATTTAAGTCCAAAACATCACATTTTATCAGGTTGCATATTTAAATCGCATTCTCTCCCCCGATCAGAAATTTCAAGCCTTTTGAGATTTTGTGATCCCAATTGATTTAAATAAGTTTAGAAAATATGGGAGAAAATGTGGTCAGGTTTAATATGTGCTGATAATGGAACGATACAATGCTCCCCCTCAATCAATGAAGAAGAATGTTAGTGTCAGGTATGATAAGTTTGAAAGATGTTAAAAAAAATCATACACTGACACATAACGACATGTTTCATTAAATTCACTGCTTATTATGTACAAAGTGACTTGTTTTTGATGATATAAAATTTTGAAATCATCACTCTCCCCCTCAATCGATGACCCGTTTTCTATTTAAAGAGCTGTAGTCATTGATTGAGTGATAGATTTTTATGAAAAGTTCAATTCTGATTGATATTCAAAAATCATGGTACCACCAAGTTTAGCACAAATACTTTCCTGAAGAATCATAGATGGAAAAGTATCTGTGATGTAAAGAAGACTTCTCTTCTTATACGAGAAATGATGCACTGAAACGTCACCCAGTGGGAGGAACAGCCGTCTTTTAGGCAACGTGCTTTCCCCATAATGAGGAACGGGTTACAGTCTGAAGTAACTGCAAGCCGATATGACATGTTTTAACCATTTAATTTAACTTCTGCTCGAGCTTCATTTAAAGACCCGTGTCATTATTGAATGACATTTCTAGGACCGTAAATGTTATCGATAAACAGAAGACATGCCTAGAGGAACTATTTTTGGTATTTTTGTGTTTTTCTGATTTTTATGGTTTTTATAGGTTTTATATTTTTCTATTTTCTTTTTGGTTTAAAATATATATAAATATATACAAGGATATATGAAGCAAATCCCTTACTCCTCATTTTCTTCTTGAAGACACTTGAGGGTTTCTAGAGTCAAACTCTTCATGCCAAGTCGCGGGAGAATAAATTGGAACCGTTCTCTCGGGAGTGCCGTAGTGAAGATATCAGCCAACTGAAACTCAGTCCTCACGAAGTAAAGTTCAACAACCCCTTTCTTAACATGTTCCCTTATAAAGTGATGCCGGATATCGATGTGCTTTGATCGGGAGTGTTGGACATTGTTGCAGCAAAGAGCTATAGCACTTTTGTTATCACAATACAGAGGAATCTTGTTGTATGCAAAGCCATAGTCCGATAGTTGAGATCTCATCCATAGGATTTGAGCACAGCACGCAGACATAGCAATGTATTCAGCCTTTGTGGAAGATATAGATGTACTCATTTGCCTCTTCGATGACCAGCTTACTAACTTTTCTCCCAGAAACTGAGCACCTCCCGACGTACTTCGACGAGTATCTTGACACCCCGCATGGTTTGCATCTGCATAGGCCGTGAGGGCCATGGCGGTGTCCTTTGGATACCAGAGACCCATGTGAATAGTTCCTTGAAGGTATCGAAATACCCGCTTTACCACTTCCAGATGCTTTTTGGTGGGCTTAGACTGGTACCGAGCGCACATGCATACTGCGAACAGGAGATTTGGCCTACTAGCGGTGAGATACATTAGGAATTCAATCATGCTTCGAAACATGGTTTGATCAACAGGGATCCCAGAGAGGTCTTCATCCAACTTCTATCTCTCAACCATAGGGGTGTCAACAGGATCACTTGAATCAAATCCAAATTTCTTCAATATTTCATTTGCATATTTGGATTGATTAATGAATATGCCTCCGGGACTTTGAGAAATTTGTAAACCCAAGAAGAACGACATTTGTCCCATCATAGACATTTGGAACTTGGAGCTCATCTCTTTAGAAAAAATGATCACATTCCATAGGATCAGAGGAGGCAAAGATAATGTCATCTACGTAGATCTGAACGTAAAGTAGATGTTTTCCCATTTTCCTAGTGAATAGCGTAGGATCAACAACACCTTTGGAGAATTTGTTTGCCATAAGGACCTTAGACAAAGTGTCATACCATGCCCTAGGTGCCTGCTTTAGGCCATAGAGAGCCTTCTTCAAATGATAGACGTGAGTAGGGCATTCAGGATCCACAAATCCTTCTGGTTGACTGACATAGACTACCTCTTTCAAATCACCATTCAAGAATGTTGTCTTAACATCCATTTGGTAGACTATCATATTCTGACTGGCAGCATTGGCGAGAAAGATTCTTATGGCTTCAATTCGAGCAACAGGTGCGAACGATTCTTCAAATTCTATGCCCTCTTCTTGACGATATCCCTTTGCAACAAGCCGTGCCTTATTTTTTAGAACGTCGGCATGCTCATCAAGTTTCACTTTGAAGATCCACTTAAGAGCGATAATCATTGCACTATCTGGAGGAGGCACTAATTCCCATACTTCCAATCGATCAAACACGTGAATTTCTTCTTGCATTGCAGTAAACCAGCAGTCTTTAGACAAAGCATCTTTGAAATCCTTGGGTTCAACTTTGGATAGTACTGAATTAAAGAAGCACCACAATGCATCAGTGGCAAGTTGCTTACGTGTGGATACCGGACGAGAGGGATTTCCAATGATGTTGTCAATTGGATGATCATTGGTCCATTTTCTGAGATGGTCATGTGGTTGAGGGTAGGGAACTGATGTTGCTGTGTTAGGATCCCCTAAAGAAGACGCCTCAGTATAAGATTCAGGAGCAAATATATTCTCGAATGGAGCATCATCAGCAGGAGCAAAAGGATTCACTTCAAAAGAATGATCAACTGAAGAGCCCTGCTGTACCGAAGGAGATTGAATATTCGATGATGATGGTGAGTGACTAGCAGATGGTGCTTCTTGATTAATTGAGACAGATACAGATGGACCATCTGAGTTGTGTGGAATTTGAGCATCAGCAACTGGAGGTACAGGTGAGGCTTCTGTTGTAGTATCAACAGTTGATGGCTCAAAGTATTCATCAAACATCGGATCAAACAAGTTCTTCAACTCATCACTCGTAGGGGGTACATAAGGAACTGCAGGAGTGGGATGTTGTACAAGACCTGAACTAATTGGTCCAGGAGACAAAAGATTAGGTGCGGGTCCAGAACTTGTGTGTCCAGGAGCCGTTTGCTCAGTCAGCTCATCGAATGTCACGTGAATGGTTTCCATAATTTGTCGGGTTCGTTTGTTGTAGATTCGGTATCCCTTGCGATCTGGTGCATATCCAACGAAGAATCCTATGTCTGCTTTAGCCTTTAGTTTTCTCAGATCCTGACTGTCATTTGTTGGGTAGCATAGAGCACCGAACACTCGTAGAAAAGAAAGATCTGGTTTCTTGCCATGTATCAGCTCATAGGGAGTTTTGTTGTGAAGAGTATGTATCAAGGATCTGTTTTGGGTGTAACAAGCTGTAGCAATTGCTTCCGCCCAAAGAAACATCGGTGCCTTAGAAAATATCAGCATGGTTCGTGCAACTTCCACAAGAGTACGATTTCGTCTTTCAATAACCCCGTTCTGCTGAGGAGTGCGTGGAACACTTTTCTGGTGAGTTATGCCAATACTTTCATAAAATTGAATGAGTTGTTTGTTAACAAACTCAGTTCCATTGTCTGTCCGGATGATTCTGACGGTTTTGTTAAGTCTTACTTATAGCTGTTTGATAAGTTTGATGATAACCTATGGAGTCTCGTCCTTGGTTCTCAAAAACATCACCCATGTAAATCGTGAGTAGTCGTCGACCACCACAAGAACATATTTCTTCCCATTTATACTCTGCACTCTCATTGGTCCGCATAGATCCATGTGAAAGGTGTGAAGAACTTCCATGATGGAGTTGACAGTTTTGGGTTTGTGAGTATGCTTCTTGCTTTTGCCCAGTTGACAAGCAGAACAAAGATGATCCTTTTCAAACTTCAATCTGGGCATACCTCGAACAAGATCCTCGCGAGTAAGTTCATTTATGGTGCCGAAGTTTAAGTGATTTAAACGACGGTGCCAAAGCCATGATTTGTTCTTTGAGGCCTTTGACAGCAAGCAAATGGGAGAGGACCGCATCATGTCTTCAATAGAGATGGTGTATAGATTAGTGCCACGACTGCCTTTAAGGAGATTAATACCATCCAATTCTCTGACGAAACATGTGTGTTTTCTGAAAGCAACTTCAAGATCGGAATCACAGAATTGACCAACAGAGAACAAATTGTGCCCAAGTCCTTCCACATAGTATACCCTGGAAATTACACTGTCACCAAACACATAATCTCCATAACCCATAATTGCCCCAAAATGGTCGTTCCCGAATCTAACTGTCCCGATAAACTTATTCACGAAATTCTTGAGCCGTGAGCGATCACCGGTCATATGTTTTGAGCAGCCTGAGTCCAAATACCAAAGGACGATTTGTACGACCTGCATTTGAAAATAGACAACGATGGATAACTGAAAAAGGTGGATCCCCACATGCAACTGGGGTCCGTTTGGTTAGCACAAACAAATTCTGGAACTACAGGATTCATAGATGCCATGGAATTCACAGTGGAAACTTTACTAGTAGCAACAATTGACCTAGTTACAGGGCATTGTGTCTCTAGAGGGAAAATTCGACCAGTTGGCTTCAATTCCTTAACAGTCACTACTTTATGATTAGTCATTCTAGTTAAGGGGCACTGATCTCCTAAAGTGAATTTTCTTCCAGTGGGTCTCCATTGATAACCAACATGTGTAAACAACTTTCCTGTTGCTTTCCAAATTTGCTAAATCAGTTTCGGTTTCCTAACATTCTTAACTGGGAATCATTGAGAAGACATCAAGAATGACACAACACATTCATCATGATTACCAGAAATTAAGCATTCATTACATGTCTTACAAATAGCATTAGAATTCGAATTAATTACAGTACGCTTATAGCTAATACTAGAATCAACACGATTCTTTTTTATCAAGTCAAACTTATTGTTCCTAGGGTGGACTTCTACTTTCTTCTCATGAGCACTCTTAGCTGGCGCAGTCCTATCTTTTTTTGTATTGCAACTAGGCTTTGACCCGCTAGCTTTGGTGTCACTGTTTACTCCTGTAGAAGCAATGATGGGAACATTAGTTTGTTTCACTGCCATTTGTTTTTTCCGGTTTTGATGTGCTGGGTTCAGATGTTTTCAGTGGTACATCAAAGGTAACATGCTTGTTCTTAGTCATTGAGGAAGATGCAATAAACCTATCTTGCTTGTTATCAATCTTAGGACATGTGCCAATGACGTATTCTAAGAGTTCCTGAGATCGTTTAGTGAGGAAGCATGCATCTACAACTGCACTATCAAGTGGTCTATCTATCCTATCCTCTTCTACGATCTCACGAAGAGTATCAAGGCTATCCTTAAGGTGAGTGAGATGTACTTGATGAGCAGACCTATTGTTCCTAAGGGGAAGCGGAATAGGCACAACATCAATTGCATACTTACTACAAGCAGAAACCTTTGGAACAACATAATCACTAGTGATAATTGACAATTTACCTTTCACCTGAGTCTTTAGATTCTCAATCTCATTTAGCAAAGAAGTTATCTTTTTATTGTGGTTGTTACGCGTGATCTTAATCGAATCATATAACTCTTTGTAATGCTGTTTGATTTTTGAATTTTCAGCTTGAAAACTGTAATACCCAAAAATCCTAAAACATGTAAAAAGACCGAATTGCCCCTACAACTTCAAAATTTGATTAATAAGCTTTTAAAGCACCAAATTAATCCCGAACCTTTAGAAATGAACAAGTTATGAAGCCAAATAATTTATGCTACTACATTTTAACATTTTGGAAAGCACAAAAATCTTATAAACACACAATTAAATTAATATGGCCGATTTACATTTTATGTATCATTATTAATATTATTAATTCAATATATATATCAAATAATATCAAGATAAGTACAAAATTAATTTGGAAAATCTTCTATCCAGAAATTTGATACACTTGGACTGAAAGTTTTGCTCTCCCCCCCCCCCCCCCCCCTCTTATCTACACGGTTTTGTTTATTTTTCCTATTGCCAAACCGAAAACCCTAATTAAGCACACACAAAATTCTCTGCGCCTCATACGATTTTCTGGAAGTCTTGGAGTATTTTTCTGGTGTTGATCTTCACCTAAGGAAGGCTAGAAAAATAGGCTAGAGGTTGTGGGTTCGTTGGTTCGATCGTGGGTTTTTATTTTGTCGATTAAGTCCATCCGAAAGGTACTAGGTTCTACTCGTTCGTCCGATCATTCTAAGTTGCTCCTGGTATTCTTCTTATGATTCTTACATCATATATGTTCCATGAAAATTGTCTAAACCGAATCATGCAAGCTTAATAGATCGCTATAATTATAAAGACCTAAAACACGCATATAATCTAAAATATTCCATGCGATTTTTTTGGATGCGAAACACATTTTATTTAGACTCTATACGAACTACACAACTCTGGAATAATGCTAGATCGAATTGTTATAGCCTGTAATTGCCTTGTCGAATTTATTTTGTTAATCGGGTTTAAAAAGAAAACTTGAAATAAAAAGAAACCCTAACGTGTGATCTAGGGTTAGGGCTTTTGGGGTTGAATCTGGGTTAATAAATGTGTATTAATGGTGATTTAATGATTGGGTCATGATTGGGAATTTTAGGGTTAGGGTTTGGTATAAATAAAGTGTTACCGAGTGAGTTTTGCAATTAAAAGGGGAGTTTTGTAAATTATAAAAGTTTTGGGTTATTTTTGTAACATAGTTTAGACCAGGGGTAATCTGTATAAAATATAATATGGGGGTCCTTTTCATCAAATATGTAACTTAGGGAATTATTTTGTAAATCGTGTTAAGTATGTAATTCGAATGGAAAATAAATAAATTAGAGGGACTTAATTGTAAATTCTGGAAACTTGGGGTTGTGTCGTATAAATAATGATGAGTAAGGGTGTAATATGTAAAATTGGATACTAAAGGGTTTAATGTGTAAATATGATTTATATGTAATTCGAATTGTATTTTTTTTTATAAAGTGAAGGACTATTTTGTGAATTATATTAAGTTAAGGGTGGTCGTATCAACTATTAAAATAAGGGGTTATTCTGTAATTTTGTTTAATTAAGGGCTTATTGTGTAAATATTATTATGTTAAGGGTTAAAATGTGATTTAATGAACTATGGGGTTTAATTTGGAAGATTATAAACTAAAGGGTATAAAATGTAAAATGGTCAAACTTGAAGTACTTAAATCGTATACCTTGTTAAGTTATGGATGATAATGGATAATTTGTAATAATTGCAATGTAGACCTTTAACTTTGGTGTAATTACAATTAAAACCCTAAACTTTGGAGAATTGTCATATTTAACCCTAAACTATCATAACTTGCTAAAATATACCCTATCTCCATAATATGCTTATATTTTGACTTAACCTACTTTATTATAATTAAATCTTTCTAATTTTGGAAACTTACTAAATAAGGAAACTTTCTAAAAATGGAAACCTGCTAAATTTGGAAATCTGCCATAAATGGAAAGTTACTTAAAATGGAAATAAAACTAGAAACGGTAATCTGAACTTGAACCCCTTAGTAATTCTGTCTTCTTCTCCTTTAGGTGTGAAGAAGGAGAGGCACTGATCTCCGTTCTGTATTTGTTTTGTCCGTGTTGCATTCGTAATAAGGTACAGATATTCTGCCCTTTTCAGTAAGGGTGCTTTTCTCTCTTTTGGACTCATTGACTTTGATTCGTATTAGGATTTCCTAAGCCATTGCTATGTTCCCTACACTTTGATTCGATTTGACTTTGATATGAACCTTTGGCATCTAAACCTTTGATATGAACCCTTTGCTATGAACCTTTGATATTTGAACTTTGACTATGATTCGAAGACTTAGACTATTTGAACCTTTGCTTTGATTTGAACCTTTAACCTTTGACCCTTCAGTTTGATACCCGAGCCAAATGTGTTTCCTAGCCATGAAGGTAACATGGCCATGTCTTTGATGCACCAATGGCATGACTCGCGTGTGGTCGAGTGATTTGCCACACCGTCCCCATTGTGATTGTGATATGCGCGCTTTATATTTATTATGGCCAATGTGATGTGTGTGGGGGGCGCATGGATGCATCCTAGGTACGTATTTGTGATGTGATATGTGATATATGTGGTGACTGATGATGGGTGCAATCCACGTCTTTCACAAAATATGGGAGCTAGCTACTCCAATTTGATACATGAGGACGCCCCTCATATTATCTGGTTACTTAAGAGGTATCCCCTCTAGATTACTACAGGATTTAGATATGTGATGTGATATGTGTGGGCTCGTTGTGGATTTCTGACCTACACATTCATTTCTTACCTTGTATCCTTTGCTTATTCCTTATGTCTTTCCCCAATGCACCATATTATTTCGTGTTCGTTTCATTTGCTTTCGTTTCCGTTTATTATATATCTGTTCACTGGGCTTTTTAAGCTCAGCCGCATTTCCTTTTCCTGCGGCAGGTATCTAAGCTAGGAGCTGGGATTTGCTATGGGATGAGAGTAGAGCTTAGATGGAGTTTACCTTAGTTATCACCCTTTTGTTCATGACATTTGTTTAGACTTGGTTTCGTTCCATTATTTGTTTTCCTTTGGATTATTTATCATCATTTGGAACTTATGTATTTGGCTTAAGCCGTGTTGGCTTGACTTCTTTAATGCATTTTGTTTAAGACTTCCGTTGTGTATTATGTATGTATGCTTTGATTTGTCACCATAATGTGATACTTCTACCCTTGCCGGGTTGGGGTGTTACAATTATGGTATCAGAGCCCAGGCTGCGACCTGTAGTACATAAGCCATGGCCTGTGAATCATATGGACCCTAGGATTTGACCCTTAGGATTTAAGATTTGACTGGTGAGGATTTGGGTAGACATTAGGTTTCTGCTTTGTCTTCTCTTTCGTGCTTATTCTCCCCATTTTGCTAATCCTTTTTCGTGATCATTCAGATGGTGAATACGCGTTTTACCCAGTACACTGATGGACAGGATGGCCCTGATTTCGAGGCCATGATAGCCGCTGCATTGGCTACTGCTCTTCCTCAGTTGGTGACCCAAATCACCAATGACATCAGAAATGGTGCGGGTTCATCAGGTGGTGGTGATGGCGGTGCTCCACCTACTGCTCCACCTGCTGGTATTCATGTTTGGATCGAGAGGTTCAATAAGCTCAAACCTCTTTCTTTCCGGTCTGTTGCTACTCCCACAGAGGTAGAGGACTGGATCACTCATGTTGAGAAGTTATTTAGGGTCTTGGGTTGCGCGGATGAATTCAAGACGCGCTTGGCTACGTTTAAACTGGAGGGTGATGCGCTGAGTTGGTGGACAGCTTATGTTCAGTCACAGGAAGAGGATTTCGCTAATACTTGTTCTTGGGAGGATTTTTGTGGCATATTCTATAAGCAGTATATTCCGGTGTCTGAGCAGCAGAGGTACGAACGTGAGTATGGGACTATTCGTGAGTTGGATCGAGAGTCGTCTGGGGAATTCATGCAGAGGTTCTTGAGGCTGGCTAGTTTTGTTGGACCAGAGGTTACGGGTAATGCTTATCGTCAGGCTAAACACTTTAAATGGGCATTGAAGAAGTGGGTGTTGGATCGTATTGTGAACACCGATTATGAGGATGTTGCTGCAGTTGCGAACGATGCCCGCAACATTGAGATGTTGCATGCTGATGGAGGTTCGAATAAGAGAGACAGGGATGGAAATCGGGTGAACTACAGGGGGCAGGGTCATCAGGGCCAGAGTCAGGATTATAGGGGTCGTCAGGACCAGGGATATGATTACAGGGGTCGTCAGGACCAGGATTATAATCAGAGGCATCAGGATTTCAGGAGGCATGATCAGCGGGTTTCCGGCAGGAGTGAGAATAGCAACCCGCGTCAGTCTAGAGATCAGTCTACTCGGGGTCCTCAGCCGAGTCATCATTTGAGTTCTTCAGGTCAGAGGAGGCCTATTGAGGCGTTACCTCCTCCTCCTCTTAGTTCCACTTGTGGAAAGCCTCATCCGGGGGTTTGTCACAAGGCTTCTGGGGGATGTTTCGCTTGTGCGTCTACTACTCACAGGGTGAAGGATTGTCCGCATGATAAGCGAACTGCACCAGTAAACTCGGTTAGGCCAGCTTCCACGATGGGTTGAGTTTATACTACTACCCGTGATCAGGCGGCGAGCACATCAGGTACCATTACCGGTTTTCTTTACATTGGTGATCGTATTGTATTTGCATTATTTGATACCGGTGCCACCCATTCGATTATATCTAATTCGTTTGCTGAGAAAATTAATATAACCCCAACACCATTAATTAATTTTATATCTATCTCTACCCCAATGAAAACCCAAGTCGTCATTGATCGTGAATATGTGAATTGCCCTCTACGTTTTGATGATTGTGTTCGTCCCGCAAATTTGCTCCCCATTGATATGATTGACTTTGACGTGATCTTGGGCATGGATTGGTTGGCTACTCATAAGGCTACCATCGACTGTCATGCCAAGAATGTGATCTTTGGCAATATTCATCATCCCGACTTTGTTTTTCATGGTTCGCAACCTCTTAAGTCAGTTAAGATCATCTCGGCTATGAAAGCCAGAACTTTGATTTCGCATGGTTGCCTTGGTTTTCTGGCATCCATTAAAGATACCTCTTTGGATACTCCGAGCATTGATAGTCTCCGTATTGTGCGTGATTTTGCCGATGTGTTTCCCGATGAGCTTCCTGGTATTCCTCCTGCTAGGGAAGTTGAGTTTGGCATTGATCTTATTCCAGGTGCCGAACCTATCTCCAAAGCTCCTTATCGTATGGCGCCCATTGAATTAAAAGAGTTGAAAGAGCAGTTACAGGAACTATTGGAGAACGGTTTTATTCGACCTAGTGTTTCTCCATGGGGTGCGCCTGTTTTGTTCGTAAAGAAGAAGGATGGAAGCATGCGTCTCTGTATTGATTATCGTGAGCTTAACCGTATCACGATCCGTAACCGTTATCCCCTTCCGCGCATTGACGATTTGTTTGACCAGTTGCAAGGGGCGAAGCATTTTTCGAAAATTGATTTGAGGTCCGGTTATCACCAGCTTCGGGTGAGGGAGCAGGATGTTCCCAAAACTACCTTTCGCACTCGTTATGGTCACTATGAATTTCTGGTTATGCCTTTTGGTTTGACCAACGCTCCTGCTGTTTTTATGGACCTTATGAACCGAGTATTCCGCGAGTATCTCGACAAGTTCATTATTGTTTTCATTGACGACATCCTTGTGTATTCGAAATCTGAAGAGGAGCATGAGCAGCATCTTCGGATTGTTTTGGAGATTCTTAGGCAGCGGAAATTGTATGCCAAATTTTCTAAGTGCGAGTTTTGGTTGAGCCAAGTTGCTTTCCTTGGTCATATTGTATCTGCTGATGGTATCACCATGGATCCATCGAAGGTTGAGGCTATCACCAAGTGGCCAAGACCTACCACTGTGATCGAAGTGAGGAGTTTTCTGGGGCTTGCTGGCTACTACAGACGTTTTGTTGAAGGATTCTCGCGTTTGGCTTTGCCATTAACGCAACTGATGAGGAAAGGGGAGAAGTTTATTTGGACTGAGGAGCGGGAGAATAGTTTTGAGGAGCTGAAGAAGAGGTTGGCATCCGTGCCTATTTTGACTCTCCCATCTGGTTCGGGTGGTTATCAGATCTATAGCGATGCGTCAAAGAAGGGTTTGGGTTGTGTCCTTATGCAGCATGGAAAAGTTATTGCCTATGCTTCGAGGCAATTGAAACCTTATGAGGAGAACTATCCGACTCATGATTTAGAGTTGGCTGCTGTTGTTTTCGCGTTAAAAATCTGGCGGCATTATTTGTATGGTGAGTCGTGTGATATCTTCACTGACCACAAGAGCCTTAAGTATATCTTCACTCAGAAGGAACTTAATATGAGGTAGAGACGGTGGTTAGAACTTCTGAAGGATTACGACACTAACATTCAGTATCATCCGGGTAAAGCCAATGTAGTGGCTGATGCTCTTAGTCGGAAGTCCGGCATGATAGCGAGTCTTAATTTTGAGCCTCGGATTCTTAATGACTTGGAGATTCTTGATGTTGAGTTTTGTATTCGGGGTTGTGACGGATATTGGGCTAGCCTTAAGGTTGAGTCCAATCTCATCCTACAGATTAAGGAAGCTCAGAAGGAGGATGGCGAAATTTGGTCTATGGTTCAGAATGTTGAGGAGGGTAAGCAGACAGAGTTCACTGTGGAAGATTTTGGTGTGGTATGGTTTGAAGATCGGCTTTATGTTCCTAATGATTCCGAGCTTCGCGAGGCTATTCTATCGGAGGCTCATAGTTCCCCGTTCACTATTCATCCTGGTTCCACCAAGATGTACAGGGACCTTAAGCAACATTTCTGGTGGAGTGGTATGAAGCAGGATGTAGCTTCTTTTGTGTCTAAGTGTATGACTTGTCAGCAAGTCAAGATCGAGCATCAGAGGGCTAGTGGTTTGTTGCAGCCGTTAGAGATTCCGACATGGAAGTGGGAGGAGATTTCTATGGATTTCGTATCAGGGTTACCTCTTACTCGTAGAAGACATGATGCGATCTGGGTAGTCGTTGATCGGCTAACTAAATCTGCTCATTTCTTACCGATCCGTATGACCTATGGTATTAGTAAATTGGCAGAAATCTTCCAGCAGGAGATCGTTAGACTTCATGGTATGCCATCAGCTATTGTTTCAGATAGAGATCCGCGTTTTACTTCTCGTTTTTGGAAAGGGTTGCATAATGCTTAGGGTGCACGTCTTAAGTTTAGCACGGCTTTTCATCCGCAGACAGATGGTCAGTCAGAAAGAACCATCCAGACTTTGGAGGACATGTTGAGGGCGTGTGCTTTAGAGTGGACTGGGAGTTGGACGAGTATTTGTGCTTGGTGGAGTTTGCGTATAACAACAGTTGGCATGCAAGTATCCGCATGGCTCCTTTCGAGATGTTGTATGGGCGCATGTGTAGAGCGCCGGTTTGTGGGAATGAGGTAGGTGAGCGCATTATTGAGGGTCCCGAGTTAGTCCAGATCACTAACGAGAAGGTGGATGTTGCTAGGGAAAAGTTGAAGGAGGCTCGTGCTCGTCAGAAGAGTTATGCTGATAAGCATCGTCGCGATTTGGAGTTCCATGTGGGTGATCGTGTATTCCTTAAGGTATCGCCGTTTCGTGGGGTTAAACGTTTTGGAATCAAGGGCAAGCTTAGTCCTCGATTTATCGGACCATTTGAGATTCTTGATTGTATTGGCGAGGTTTCTTACCGTTTGGCTCTTCCGCCTCAGTTATCGCATGTTCATAATGTCTTCCATGTATCTCTTCTGAGGGGATACAATTATCATCCTTTGCATGTGGTATCTTACCCACTTGATCAGATTCAGCCAGACATGTCTTTGTCTGAAGAGCCGGAGGCTATTTTGGACCGGCAAGAGCGGGTCATGAGAAATAAAGTCATTCCGTTCGTAAAGATTCTTTGGAAGAATCACCCAGAGCGCGAGGCTACCTGGGAAACTGAGGAATCGATACGAGCTAGCTATCCACATTTCGTATTCTGATCTGGTATGTCTTTGTTTTGTTTCCGTTCCTTTTCATTTCTACTTCTTTGCAAATTTCGAGGACGAAAATTTTCTTTTAGAGGGGAAGAAGTTGTAATACCCAAAAATTCTAAAACATGTAAAAAGACCAAATTGCCCCTACAACTTTAAAATTTGATTAATAAGCTTTTAAAACACCAAATTAATCCCAAACCTTTGGAAATGAACAAGTTATGAAGCCAAATAATTTATGCTACTACATTTTAACATTTTGGAAAGCACAAAAATCTTATAAACACACAATTAAATTAATATGGCCGATTTACATTTTATGTATCATTATTAATATTATTAATTCAATATATATATCAAATAATATCAAGATAAGTACAAAATAAATTTGGAAAATCTTCTATCCTGAAATTTGATACACTTGGACCGAAAGTTTTGCTCTCCCCCCCCCCCCCCCCCCCTCTTATCTACACGGTTTTGTTTATTTACCTATTACCAAACCGAAAACCCTAATTAAGCACTCACAAAATTCTCTGCGCCTCATACGATTTTCTGGAAGTCTTGGAGTATTTTTCTGGTGTTGATCTTCACCTAAGGAAGGCTAGAAAAATAGGCCAGAGGTTGTGGGTTCGTTGGTTCGAACGTGGGTTTTTATTTTGTCGATTAAGTCCATCCGAGAGGTACCAGGTTCTACTCGTTCGTCCGATCATTCCAAGGTGCTCCTGGTATTTTTCTTATGATTCTTACATCATATATGTTCCATGAAAATTGTCTAAACCGAATCATGCAAGCTTAATAGATCTCTATAATTATAAAGACCTAAAACACGCATATAATCTAAAATATTCCATGCAATTTTTCTGGATGCGAAACACATTTTATTTAGACTCTATAAGAACTACACAACTCTGGAATAATGCTAGATCGAATTGTTATAGCCTGTAATTGCCTTGTCGAATTTATTTGGTTAATCGGGTTTTAAAAGAAAACTTGAAATAAAAAGAAACCCTAACGTGTGATCTAGGGTTAGGGATTTTGGGGTTGAATCTGGGTTAATAAATGTGTATTAATGGTGATTTAATGATTGGGTCATGATTGGGAATTTTAGGGTTAGGGTTTGGTATAAAGAAAGTGTTACCGAGTGAGTTTTGCAATTAAAAGGGGGAGTTTTGTAAATTATAAAAGTTCTGGGTTATTTTTGTAGCATACTTTAGACCAGGGGTAATCTGTATAAAATATAATATGGGGGTCCTTTTCATCAAATATGTAACTTAGGGAATTATTTTGTAAATCATGTGAAGTATGTAATTCGAATGGAAAATAAATAAATTAGAGGGACTTAATTGTAAATTCTGGAAACTTAGGGTTGTGTCGTATAAATAATGATGAGTAAGGGTGTAATGTGTAAAATTGGATACTAAAGGGTTTAATGTGTAAATATGATTTATATGTAATTCGAATTGTATTTTTTTTTATAAAGTGAAGGACTATTTTGTGAATTATATTAAGTTAAGGGTGGTCGTACCAACTATTAAAATAAGGGTTTATTCTATAATTTTGTTTAATTAAGGGCTTATTGTGTAAATATTATTATGTTAAGGGTTAAAATGTGATTTAATGAACTATGGGGTTCAATTTGGAAGATTATAAACTAAAGGGTATAAAATGTAAAATGGTCAAACTTGAAGTACTTAAATCGTATACCTTGTTAAGTTATGGATGATAATGGATAATTTGTAATAATTGCATTTTAGACCTTTAACTTTGGTGTAATTACAATTAAAACCCTAAACTTTGGAGAATTGTCATATTTAACCCTAAACTATCTGAACTTGAACCCCTTAGTAATTCTGTCTTCTTCTCCTTTAGGTGTGAAGAAGGAGAGGCACTGATCTCTGTTCTGTATTTGTTTTGTCTTTGTTGCATTCGTAATAAGGTACAGATACTCTGCCCTTTTCAGTAAGGGTGCTTTTCTCTCTTTTGGACTCATTGACTTTGATTCGTATTAGGATTTCCTAAGCCATTGCTATATTCCCTACACTTTGATTCGATTTGACTTTGATATGAACCTTTGGCATCTAAACCTTTGATATGAACCCTTTGCTATGAACCTTTGATATTTGAACTTTGACTATGATTCGAAGACTTAAACTATTTGAACCTTTGCTTTGATTTGAACCTTTGACCTTTGACCCTTCAGTTTGATACCCGAGCCAAATGTGTTTCCTAGCCATGAAGGTAACATGGCCATGTCTTTGATGCACCAATGGCATGACTCGCGTGTGGTCGAGTGATTTGCCACACCGTCCCCATTGTGATTGTGATATGCGCGCTTTATATTTATTATGGCCAATGTGATGTGTGTGGGGGGCGCATGGATGCATCCTAGGTACGTATTTGTGATGTGATATGTGATATATGTGGTGACTGATGATGGGTGCAATCTACGTCTTTCACAAAATGTGGGAGCTAGCTACTCCAATTTGATACATGAGTACGCCCCTCATATTATCTTGTTACTTAAGAGGTATCCCCTCTAGGTTACTACAGGATTGTGATATGTGATGTGATATGTGTGGGCTCATGCTGGATTTCTGACTTACACTTTCATTTCTTACCTTGTATCCTTTGCTTATTCCTTATGTCTTTCCCCAATGCACCATATTATTTCGTGTTCGTTTCATTTGCTTTCGTTTCCGTTTATTATATATCTGTTCACTGGGCTTTTTAAGCTCAGCCGCATTTCCTTTTCCTGCGGCAGGTATCTAAGCTAGGTGTTGGGATTTGCTATGGGATGAGAGTAGAGCTTAGATGGAGTTTACCTTAGTTATCACCCTTTGTTCATGACATTTGTTTAGACTTGGTTTCGTTCCATTATTTGTTTTCCTTTGGATTATTTATCATCATTTGGAACTTATGTATTTGGCTTAAGCCGTGTTGGCTTGACTTCTTTAATGCATTTTGTTTAAGACTTCCGCTGTGTATTATGTATGTATGCTTTGATTTGTCACCATAATGTGATACTTCTACCCTTGCCGGGTTGGGGTGTTACAAAAACACTCATTTTCATATTGTAATTTATTGATGGTGTCTTGATAGTGAAAATTCTGAGAATCTAAAGACGATGGTTTATGGGTGCCAATCACATCACACTTATTTGATTTTAATTGGGCAATTTGGGCCCTCAATTTTCGAATCGTGTTAGTGTGAGCTTGAATTTTTTTCATCTCGTTTGCTTAATTCAAAATATACATCAAATTCAGGAGCATCCAAAGATGTCTTGGCATTTGAGATTTTAACTCTTTCTTCTAAATGTTGATATTTTAATTGCAAATTAAGATTATCAACCTCTAGTTTTGAAAAATGCCTGACCATGTTATCATGGTCATCGTTTTGGATTTTCTCATGCAATTTTAAATTCTCCCCCTCAAGCTCAACAACACGATTTTGGGTAACATTCAATGCAATAGACAACTCATGAAATTGACAAGCAGTTAAAGTAGAATCAGTAGCGGTATAAAACACATCCTGTGCAATATGTCTAGCAATCAAATTCTCATTGATGATGAGAATGTTCTTTCTCTCAATCTCACGACTCTTAAGTTCTATCGCATTTTGGGACACCTCGTTTTTCATATCTTTAAATACCTCTTTCATCTCTTTTACTTCAGTTTTAAGGGTTTTTTACATGCCCTCAAAATGTTCCTTGAGGAGTTTAAAGAATGGAATGACCTCAGTTAAGTAGCACTCTTTTGTTAGTTCAAAACCCCTTTCCCCTTCAGTAATTCCCGTTGGCGTAATCCTCTTCTTACATGTTTTATCAAAATCAGCAAATAATTGACAAAGAACATATATGCTAATTAGAGTTTTACATTATGTGGGAAGAGTTAAAGGAACTAAGTGTCTGGGTGTATTGGGTGGGTACACCGTTGCAGCCGCTATTTTCCTAAAGGGTGGAGTTTTGGCTTTAAGTTCTTCGGCCTTTCTCTTTTCTACGTCCAAAGACCAAAATATTTGTTTAGGCGTCAACTTAGTTTGAGGTGCAAAAACAATCAATCGGTTCTCCTCATAGTAATCGTGGGGTTTGATTATGACTCGATTGGCTATACATTTGGGATCTTTCATTTTTTCAACCATTCTTTCTCTACTTATTACTTCTATCTCATTACTCTCTTCAAATGATGACACATCGGGAGGGGCATGACCAGGCTTAAGCATTGCATTTGCATCATATAAGGCAGGTTGGGCAACTTTAACACTCTTAAGTAAAACTGATTTAGGTTCACCTACATCCTTTTCACTATTTTCATCACACAGCCTTTTATGCTTTTGAATCATTTGAGCAGTTTGTCTGGTCTGGTCTTGTGTGTACAATTTGTTTTCAATCTTGTTCTTTAACGTTTTAAGTCTGGAAAAATCATTTAAGAGTTTTGTTTCTTTTTCTTTAAAATCATGTTTTAGTGTAATTACACTTTCTTGGATCTCCTGTTTTTGTTTAACAGTTTGATCAAGTTGTTTTCGTAAAGAATATAACTCCTTTTTCAATGTTTCTTTCCTTAAATTACGTTATGTTATGAATGTACGCATTTAACTATCCATTTTCTGCTCACGTTCAGTTAGCTCAAATTTTGCACGTTGTTCATATATGGCCACCTGATTTTTATAGATATCAAGTCTAGTGGTCAGTGAATCATCAGGGATAAACACAGTATTCTCATGCAACTCACAAGCATTATCTACAGCAGATGATGCACAACTTGGTACATCAGACACGTTGTTGTGATTCACATATTGTTCATATGGGATAACATTACTATTTCCCATATCAACATTATCTGATTCAACAGCATCTGTCTGTTGTACTTTGTTGGGAATCTTCTGTTCATCTACCATGTTATATGTGTCATACCGCTTTAGTACCTCAGATATGATAGATGCATTGGAAGGACCAGCTTGTTGTGGTGATGAGACTGCAGAAGACAGATTAGCCATGAAGATGGTTTGAGAAGTGGGTTCATCATCAACGTCTGAGTCAAAAGCATCGCAGTCATCAGCTTGGAAGATGTTGGGATCATTAAGTGCCAAGTCCTGAACTGGTTGATCATCCACATCAGCATCAAATGTGTTCCCCTCATCACCGGCAAGAAACAATAACTCTTCTTCGTCCATAGCTGCTCCATTCTCTTGAGCTTGCATCAACAACATCTTATCTTTGAAGTAGTCAGAGTTCTGTGGACGCTTTGGTTGAGTACAGTTCCTTGCTATGTGTCCTAGTCCACCACAGTTGTAACACTTGGTTTGCTTTCCCTGTCCCTGATTCGCATTCCCAACTCTGTTCTGTAGATTACCCCGACCAACATTCCTTTGATTCACATTCTGCCTTCCCTAAACATTCTGAACCACAACCCTTCCATCCTCCACAGTTGCTTGATTACGTGGGTTTGACGAAGTTCGAAGTTGGTTGTTGGTTTGAGGGAGTGTTGCTCTGAACTGTTGGACAAGTAAAGAAACTTGGTTGGAGAGATTATCAATCATCTTGTCAGTATGAGAATATCCTGAATCCAGTTGGGAGTTCACAGCAGATGGTGGGTGCAATGATAATTGAGCAAATGATGTCTGATTCAGTGGAGAAAAGGTATGGTGATGAACTTGATCAAGTGAGGATTGATTGAACGGCTGAACATTTGAGACAAATGCAAGAGGATCATTAGATGTTGTTGGATTGAGTTTTTCCCTCAATTGACGATCATAAATAGCATGCTTTTCATGTTGTTGTAAGTAAGCATACAACTGTTCATAATTAGTCTGTCTCAATCCTTTGTTGAGCTTCACGGCTGTGACAAATCTATCCCACTCGGGTGACATGTCGTTTACAAACTTAGAATTGAGCTGGATATTTGGCATTGTCATCCTGATGATCCTCATGTCATTCACAAGCTTGTGAAATCTCACATAATAGTCAGTAATGTTTTCACCAGGATTCATCTTGAAGTGCTCAAACTCATCATACAACTGAGATTCACGATCTTCTTTGGTCAGTTCAGATCCAGCCAGAAGCATTTTAACATTGTCCCAAACAGCTTTAGCTTCAGTGTTGAAGTTGATGAGTTTGTAAACATCTTTGGGCAGTCCTTGAATCACAATGTTAGAAGCTCTAATGTCAGCATCATAACGCTTCTTCTCCTCCTCATTAAGGTCGTTGTAAGTGCGTGGCCTGACGATTCCAAAAGTGACAGTTTCATCCTCAGCGGTAGTGACAGCATCTCTAGTGGTGCCCATTTGAAAGGGTCCTTCATCAATGGATTTAAGAATGTTGAATCCATTCTCTTTTCCCAAGTAGTAGAGTCGAATTCTTTGTGCCCATGACTCATAATCCGTCCTATCAAGCATAGGAGGGCGGGTATCGGACCCGGCAGCTTGAATGTCATCAGAAGAAGTGCTTGCCATGATGTAAACTTTCACGGGATTTTACAACTCTTGTGATTTAAACCGAGAAATCGAATCTTTCGCGGGATTTTATAAAATCAACAAAAGAAACCGTAAGATACTGATTACTTGAGTGTGATATGATAAGGTTTGCAAATCACAATGAATAACCAAAGGTAAATTGCAGTACAGGTCTTTAAAAGAAATCAAGTCACAGAAGTCAAGTCGCAACTGATCAAATCGCAATAAGTCAAGTCACAATTAGTCAAATCGCAACAAGTCAAATCGCAATTAACCAAATCGCAATAAGTCAAATCGCAACTAACCAAATTGCAATAAGTCAAATCGCAAGTATCAACTCGCAATGTCAATTCGCAACTGGTCAAATCGCAATCGGTCAAACCGCAACTAGTCAAATCGCAACTTGCCAACTCGCAACTAATCAAATCGCAACTAGTCAAATCGCAGATACTCAACTCGCAGCTTGATCAAATCGCAACCGGTTCAAATCGCAGACTCAATTCACAACCGGACAAAACAGTCGCTTTCTTGCGATTTGTCTTCTTTCCCTTTTTAAGTAAAATGCCAAATCGTAGCAGAATAATACACCAAATCGCAACTCAACTTAACTCAAATCGCAACAATGAATATGTTACCGAGAGTCAAATCGCAGAGAAGAACAAACACAAAACACCACTCGAATTGGCAAAAATACACCACTAAACGGATGAAACAAGCTATCCAACCACTAAACTAAGCTTATACAATAATCCTAATCAAGAAAGTACGAACATATTTCAAGATTAGCCACAAACAAAGTCGAACCAAGGTATTTTCACACAAAACAAGTCGAACCAAGATAAACTCACAAAAACCAATAAAAAATCCGAGTACCCACACACCAAAAGATCAAACCAAGGCTCTTGATACCAATTGTAGGATACTCATAAATCAAACATGTATGGTTCTTGTGATTTGTGTTCGATTCTAGAGAGAGAAAGAGATGAGAAGTGGAACCTTGAGAGAGAAAGTGAAGATGTTAGATTAAAATGAATGAGAAGGTCCAACCCTCTCCCTTGATGGGAGAGGGTATTTATACACTAAGCATAAACAGCCCATGTGGGCTATGGAGTGAGCTGACAGTGGGTAAAGACCCGACCCAACTCCACGAATACTACGATAACTAAACTAATATTAATAATTCTACGAGCTACTTAATGCTAATAGATACTTGGGGTGACTGAGTATACAAACCGAGCAAATGAACCGGGTTATATACTAGCTAAACTGACCGAGATAATGAACCGGTTTATGTGAACCGAGCTAATACTGACCGAGCTAACAAGCCGAGCTAAGTATTGTACTTTCTTAAAAACCGGACCACTACCAAACCGAGTTATCTAATGATGAATTGCCGAATTAAAGTATCGACCAAGTTAAGTTTTTGAGTTCACGTTTTCACGTAAAAAACGATCAAAAACACAATTTTTTTTGAGTTTTTAAGCCATTCCTTTTACAAATAACTTTACAAAAACATGAAATACACCTTAAAAACATAAACTTTACACATTTTAACCACAAAAGCAAAACCTTTTGTTTAAAAACCCACGTTCCAAAAAAAGCACAAGTTACACTTTTAAAAAACACAAGTTTTTTATCTTGTTTTGAATTCAAAACACTTCTAAATCAAACTATTACTAGTCCAAGCCCAGTACGATATAACTAACTTATTACAACTATTACAAGAAGTGGCGGAGCTAGGAGCCAAGTTCAGGGGTAGCGAAATCGTCAAAAAATGGCCAAAAATCGCCAAAAAACGTAAAAAATGGCCAAAAATTCCACTACCGGGTAAAAGTTCAGGGGTAGCGACCGCTACCCCTGGCTTGTACATAGCTCCGCCCATGATTACAAGACTTGTAAACGTGATATGATCGCCACTTATGAGGCTAACATGGTAGACTGTGACATCCCCGTTTAGAATACTTAATGTCTTAACCTTTACATGATACACGAGAATTTTCATTTTTAAATAAATCATTTAGTTTCATTAAATAACTTTTGACATGCGTTCATAGATAATCGTTGTATAACACATCATTTACATATTATTTAGTGACTTAATATTTAACATTCTGAAAAAATATATTTATAATTCCGGTAAATTATATATACTACTCCAATATATCCAAAATATATTTCAGAATTGATAAGATTTTACGTAATATATGCAAAATGCATATATCAACAAAACCTTTGTCTTAACGTGAAAACAATCAAAAGTATATCTATGATTGAAATAAGACCGTTGGCCAACGGTCAAGAAGTGAAACACTATAAATCTTATTCTACTTAACAGATTAAGTATACATTTTAAATTTGATAAATTATACTCCCTCCGTCCCTAAATAAATGTCCACTATTGACTTTTAAAGTATTATTTTTTAAATTTTGACCTTAAATTATTTCATTTGTGGTATGTAATACTTGATAAAAATTATACCAATAAAAATACATTTAAAACTTAATCCATTCATATATTTTGCATTAAGTATTACATAACACAAATTAAATAATTTAATGTCAAAGTTTAAAAAAAAGACTTTAAAAGTCAATAGTGGCCACTTATTTAGGGACGGAGGGAGTACTTAATAAACCAATATCTACATAATACACTTACATCATTACCATAACCGTTGTTCGACGGTTATATTGTATTGTCATTTCAATATTGAGAGGATGTTCGATACACATGGTAGGATGTTAGTCCTTTATAACTTGTGTATATGATACTTTGAGTGAATATGATTAAGTATGCGAAATCTACTTAAACAGACTTAGAAGGATATTGATTATGGAAATGGAACAGTGATGCTTGTGTGATGAACAATGAACACAGAAAGTATAACACCAAACGATTCAATATTATTGAGAATAATACGAGTGATCTTCACTATCACTAAGGTTACAAACCTTGAATCTCTATTACAAAGAAAAACTATTTTCTATCTTGTTCTGTCAACTCAGTTAGTTTTTCTTAGTTACACATTAAGCACCCTTTTCAACTAAAATCTAACTCTCTATATATGTAAAATATCTAAGCACATGCACACTTGAGTATTGTCTAATCGCTAGCTTGTGTGTGTCAGTAGCAAAGATACAACATGTATCTGTGTACACAACTTGTTGACTGATCACTTAAAAGATATTGTCTACCGTATATATTTGACTTTTATACACAAATATCTTTTCCATACTTATCCAGTCAGCAGTAGAATACGCGACACTTATCCTTTCAGCAGTAGGATCTTTTACTCTAGCAGCAGTATCTTCCAGCAGTAGTATTTCTAACACTAGCAGTAGAATCAAATACACTAGCAGTAGAATCAACATTTAGTGAATTTCCTTGAGCAGTACTAACCTTGTGAACATTTAATTCCCAATACTAATCTTCAGAACATTTAATTCCCAACAATCCTCCCCTAAACATGTGATTTATCTCAAATCATCATGTTTCTTCTGAATTAAATGAGGATTGTGAAGATCTTTCAAACACTTCATAGTCAGACTCTTGATCTGAGCTTTCCTTTGTTCTGTAAGATTAAGTATCTTTCTGACTAACTCAACTGCTATCATTTTGTTCTTCTGGAGAGAACTTTGCTCTTTCTTTAGCTTCAAGAAGTCAAGTCATCTCTCAGCAAGCCAAGCAAGTGATGAACAAACGTAGTGAACTGAAATTGAAACTGAAAGAACTTTCTTCATTTGTATTGCTTCATCCCTTCTGAATATATATAATACTCCAGAATCTTGTCCAAATTTTCCAATGTGATCTTGAGACAAAGCTTTATCATTTTAAGTCAAAGATGTCCGAACATGAAGAAGAGTGATGAAAGAGCTTATTCCCAGCATCCATCAACTAAAACTTGAGCTTGTTCTTATTATTGGCTGAATAATAAGACATGTTGGTGATGATACTGAAGGCGAAGCTTCCATTGTAGGAGATACAACAACTGCTGCTGAGCCAGGTGTGGGAAAAGACAAGAGCATACAAGATGATGATGCTTTTAGTAGACTCATGCACTTCTTGAATAATTTTCTCCCCAACACTTTCTCCCCTGATTGTGAGCATACACATTCATAATCTTTCCTCCTCTAACCTTGGTTTATCTTCCTCCCCTTAATCCATGCTTGGAAGATCTCTCACCATCATCTGATCTACCGATTAGAACATGTTTTCAGACAATGTTGTACATGTAGCCATCAATTCCTTAAGAGTTTATTTGCTGCCCTCATCACTTCCAGGTGTGTTAACTCCTGTGAGAGGTGAATCATGGGGCATTGACTCATTATCCATCATTTGATGGTTTTCTGAGCCACTTTGAAAATCCTTTTTAAGAAACTTTTGACTTAGCAGTATGAACTTGATTTTATATTGAAAAATCATACTGCTTACAACCATTTTGAAGGGATTAAGTGTGATAACAGACACTTAATCAAGATTTCGGTTTAAAATAACCTCTGGTTGTGTAAGAACCAATGTTTTCAAAGGGCTTTCTTGACAGGGTTTCCAGCTCGTGGCAATTGTTGCCTCTAACACAAGTGTTAGATTCACTTTTGCTCGCTGTTCTTTCTATCAGATGTCCTTAGACTTGCTCATTATACTAATTAAAGTATAAAATGATAGAAAGTGAGTTGTGTCAGTTACTATCTGACCAACTGAGCCATCAAGTCAATGTGAAACATCATAATCAGGTTTCAAGAAAGAAGTTTTAAAGAATCAATTAACTTAGGTGTAAACCTTTGTTAATGAATTCCCAAACTCTGTCCATCATGAACCTATTGTAACACCCCAACCCGACAAGGGTAAAGATGTCACGCAAATGGTTTCATATCAGATATAACAAGCATACCTTCATAAGTAATACAAAGATTCTCAAAGGTTACAAATGAAATACTGGAATTACAAGGTTACAAAAGCGAATACAATTTCTAACAATAGAATACTTTCTAATCATCTCTAGGCCGAAACTATCAAGTCTTCTAAGTCCAAAAGTCTCTTCACTCGTACCCATCTTCCAACTAAAACCTGCCGCACACGAAAAGAAAACGTGCGGCTGAGCTTAAAAAGCCCAGTGAACAGATAAATAATACAAGCAAAGATAACGAAACGGTAATATAATGAAGTACTGGAGATGTCATAAGGTATAATCAAAGCGAAAGAGAAATAAGGAAATATAGGATAGTCATCTACCACGAGCCCAGAAACTCAAAGTCATAATCTCAACATCAGAATCTCAAAGTCATAATCTCACAATCAGAGGGGATACCTCTCAGGCAACTAGATAATATGAGGGGTGGCCTCATGTATCAAAGGGGGTGGAGTAGCTAGCTCCCAGAAATGTGAAAGGCGTGTATTGCACACAGCACCAGTCACCTCAAAGTCATACTCAAAGTCATAGTTAAATCCACTAAACATACATGCCTAGGATTGCAATCCATACGCCCCCACTCAAAGTCAATCTCAAAGTCATACTCAAAATCATAGTAGCCATGGCAGATAATATAAAAGGGGACGGCGTGAGAAATCACTCCCCCACACAGGAGTCATGCCAGTGGTGCATCACAGACATGGCCAGGTTACCTTCCTGGCTAGGAAACAGAAAGGTGGCTCGGGTATCAAACTAAGAGTCAGGTCTCAATGTCATGCAAACGGGTTCATCTCAAAGTCATATCAAAGCATATCTCAAGGTCATGTCAAAAGTGAATCTCAAAGTCATATGAAAAAGGTTCATATCAAAAGGTTCATAGCAAAAGGGCATAGCAAAGGTTCATAGCTCAACATCGAAGCATAGGTGATAAGACACCCTTTCTTAAAAAGGGTAGAGTATCCGTACCTTATGACGAAAGCACAAACAGAAACAAAGCACAGAAAAGTAGAGAACAGCTCAAAGTCACTCCTTCTTCACACCTAAAGGGGTAGAAGAGAATTACAATCTTTCCCATTTAAGTAACTTTCCATTTATAGCAGGTGTCCATCTTTAGTAAGTTTCCATTCTGAGAAAGTTTCCTTATATAGAAAGTTTCCATATTTAGAAGCATAGGGTAGCATAACTTAGTTACATCATTATTAAATGAAATAAGGTCTCTTTGATAAGATTTACACATTTAGTCCTTAGGGTTTCATAATTTACACTTTACACCCCTTTCATTACATAAGTTACACTTTAAACCTTCAATTATTCATAGTTACACATTAAACCCTTATTTTATCAATTTTACACAATGAGTACTTATTTTAGTGAGTTATACAAATGAACCCTTAATTATTCATAATTTACACATTAAGTCCCTCAAGTTATCAAAGTTACATATTTAGTCCTTTAATTTACAATTTCAACCTTTAATTATCAATAATTACATATTAAGCCATTAAATTACCAAAATAGCACTTAACCCCCTGAATATAATTAATTACTCAAATCAACCTTAAGTTTCCAGAAATTACATATTTAGTCCCTCTATTTTAATTATTTTCAAAATCGATTTATACTTTATCAAATAAACATTTTAACCCCTTTAAATATAAAAATTACACATGGGACCCTCAACTTATATTTTATTCGAAATGTTCACAGCCCAAAATAAGTTCTAAACATAACCCTTGAGTTTTACAAGTTACAAAACCTACCCTAAACATTTTAAAACAAATCGTTAATCCTTTTAAAATCATGAAACCAAACCCTAATCTTTCCAAACCATTTTTAATAATCACTATATCATTAAACACTAATTATCATCATACAAACAAGCCCTAATTCTCAGATTCTCAATCGAATTCCATTTCTTCCATTTTTCTCTTATTAGCCGATTTTAACTTAATTCAAAAATAATTGATCTTGGCCTCAATAATTCGAAGTATCATTTTTCCAGGTCTAATATGATTGTATAGAGTCCAAATAAAATAAATATGAAGCCTCAAAATCCCGAATTTAATTATTTAGGATTTATGCATGTTTTTAAGGTTTAATTCACAAATAATTCATAGAATGTGCATGGATTGATTATAACATTTTATTTGGTGTTCTTAGCATGTATAAGGTCTGAGAAAAATACCAAATCAAGATTCGAATGTGTGAAAAGAGGTGTACGAATTCTTTTGTACGCGTATAGCCAAAACGGGTCAAAAATCACCACGACCTCACGAACGACCTAAAAATCTTGAAACCAATTTTCCCAGAGCATATTCGACATGAGTATCACATGAAAAATAGCCAACGAATTTTATAGAGGTCGTAGGAATGAAATACGAATTACCTTGTTTCTACACGCTCAAAAAGGAAATAATTCCTCAAAGATATAAATCGACCAAGAACAGCTCCAACAATATTTTTCCTAGGTTTTACATGTTATAAGGAGTGTGAGAAAAATAAGAATCGAATTTTAGGGTGTCGAATGAATGAGAAACGATTTATACCTTATTATTCTTGTCGCGATAAAGAAAATTCACCAAGGATGATACGAACGAAGAACACCTCCACAATAATTTTTCTAGGGCTCTTTAGGTGTTGCTTGATCACAGCAAAATGTGTTTAGAATTTTTGGATGTCGAATTGAGGCTACACGAATTGTTTGTGTGTGTGTGTGTTTCGGCAAATTAGGGTTTGTAGAGGAATTGATGTGTGATTGATTTAAGCAAGTAATGGCCGGTCAAAAGGGGGATATTGGACCATAATTTTCGGCCATAAAGGCTGGAATTAAGTTTGATTTGATTTAGTCTTAATATTTCCATAATTTCCAAATTTAAATACATATAAATACTTTAATTATACACGGTTTAGGGGTAGGGGTATTTTGGTAATTTTACCACTCACATAAATGTTAAATGAAGTTCTTAAAATTATTTGGGATCATAACTTGTGCATTGCCAGAAGTTTGGAATTTATTTGATACTTTATAAGCCTTTAATTAAATTTTTAACTTGTAGGGGCAGTTTGGTCATTTTACAAGCTCGACGGATTTTAGGTGTTACAACTTCTTCCCCTCTAACAGAAAAATTTCGTCCTCGAAATTTGCAAAGAATTAGAAATGAACGGATCGGAAACAAACAAAGACACACTATGCCGAGTGCGAATCCCAAAGATAACGTACCAATATACGGATGATAATCGAGTTCTCTAGGAAGAGGTACAAACAAAACGTAGGGTTTACATCGAATTGATTAGGCGAATTAAATGAGAATACATCGAATCGTAGCAAACATGAGGTGGTGCAAACGTAACTCTTCAGCTTTTTGCTTCAGAAGAGCCTTCCAAAGGTGTTCTTATAAACAAACAGGTCTTGTTTTCTCAGAATCCACAACCTCATATCTTAACTCATAGCAGATCAAAATGAACAGATTTAATGAATGCAGAACGTATACATAGCAGAACAGATTGAACCCATACAGACAGGAAGCACATCGTTAGACATCATCAAATGGCAGAAGGCCCTATAATAGAATCTAAGATCATTATCGGAAGTGCAGAGATCAGTAAAACGCTTGTCGAGCATCCCAACGTATCAAGTCGAATATCAAAGATAGCAGATCGACTGGGTAGGTAGAATGAATCCAAAGTCCCTCTAACCGCGGATGATCTTAAACTGATATCAGAAGTTCTAAGGTTCTAAGGCACTTCTCGAAATATCCTATGTCCACAACAAGTGCACGTTATATGATGTAAGTATTATCACGTTGATCAGGCGTCATAATACTAGCATCATATAAATATGCCCTCATGATGGTCATACTTTATCTCAAGTCGTGAACAACACAACTTATCTAAATCCACCTAGTCTACATATAGTCTCAGGGTCACCAAAGTCAAACATCATAACTAAGAATACGAAATTTCTCGAAGAATAACGGAAATCTAAAAATGTTCATCAGAATTCAGGTACGTCGTTAATAGATCCAAGACTTCAAAACTCATCGAAATCCATTCAGCCAAAATAAGTGGTTACTTCATCATCCGTCTATTCGTAAATATCAAAATTCCTTCCATAGCTCCTAAAAATTCTCGTACAAATCGTCATTCAATAAACGCAGAATGAACATGGAACGGAATTACTAACAGAGAATCAAATCATCCGAAGGACCTCGTCACCAGGTAACGGAATTTAAGTAGGTTGAGAGGAAACGAATACGTCGTCGATAGCTTCTTCCTCTACATAATCATCTCGTCTATACACAATGTCCACTTCAAAATTCATCCATTCATATTCAAAATTTTAAAGTTTTTCTAAGTCGGAGTAGTTTGCCGCTTGTCCATCTTCTTCTCATGGTGAAAAGGAATTACAAGCTTGAGTCTGGTTCCTCAAGCCTTTGGCAACTCTTCTTGCTATTGTGGCGTTGTAACGGTAGTCTCTGACATGATCACTGTGCATCCCTCCATCCGCAAGCCTGCTTCAGCTATCAATTCATCTTAGTACAACTAAAATGAATAGAGAAACAAGATTGCGTTTCTTCGACAGGTCTTCTAACACCGCTCCAGGTTTTGAGGTAACACCGCCGTTGTCAACTCCAGATTATGTGTTGAATGGTTCGTCTTCTTATGGTCTGGTTGCCTTGATGCCCGAACTGAAATCTTCACGGTTTGCATAATATATGGTTGAGTATTATCCCAGCTCCTCGCTTCTTCCTAGGTGCTTCATCCATGGTAATGCTGGTCGCCACCGTCTTCTACTACTCTTCCACCAAGTCTCTCACTTCGATAACTATCTTCGATCTCGGTTCCTCCTGTGGAAAACTCTGTCTTCACGATATACAGGGTAGCGTCGTCTACAATGGTTTCCGAATGTCAATCAAGTTTCTCTTCCAGATCAAGTGGTCGTCTCATCATTAATCTCTAGGTTCTTCTTTCGCCTTTGAATATAACCCATTGTCATACTATGACAATTTGTCCCAAAACACACGAAGACATGATCATCTTAGCCAATACCATTGGCATCATTTAACTCATAAGGTTATAACGAGTGAAAGGACAGTCTCTGAAATCATTTAGGGAAAACCTTCACATACACTTCATGTCGCCTTCCTTCTTCGAAAATAAAACAGAATACTTCACAGAGGTTACTCTCGGTTAGTTAACCCCCTTCTTAGAAGTTCTTGTGGTTGCTGCTTCAGCCCTTCAAATCTAAGATGATGAAATCAGATACGGAGTTTCAAAAGAAAAACCAACTCAATTATTGGTACTTGGAAACGGATAATGATTACTGATAGCGGTACGGTTCGGTTTACAACAGTCGATACGTCGACATATCCTTCTTCCTTTCTTCTTCATAAACCAGCAAGAGCATACAAGAGAATCGCCGAGGTGAACAAAATCATATTACATCGGAACTACCGGAAAATCTTCGTACAATGAATTATTTCAGATGGTAGAACTTTCCAAGGGTGGATATTAATGGTTGTCAGGAAAACTTGATACTCATATGAGTTCAGGGTTGGTGCTTTCATAGCGGCAGAAATTTAGCAGATTCAGGTGTAGAGAATTCATCACAACGAAATGGGGTGAGATAGATTGGCAAAATTACATTTCAGATACGGTAGTCTTATTTACAAATATTCATCCAGTCCAAACCAAAGACCACACAATAAGATATATCAAGATCAAAAGATTCATAGAACGGATACAGTCATCAAATCAGACGGATAATTCAATAAAAGAGTTGAGATGGATAAAACGAACAGTTCAAGTGTGGGAATTTGTCCGGCTTCTTAGCATAAGCAGTAAGTAGAGCGTGTATTATCAGTAGTACGAACATCGTGTCATTGTCAAAAGTGAGATGTACAGAATATCCGTCATCAGCATCATCATGCTCAGTTAACAAACCCATACAGAGATAGTATAACATCATATCCTTCCAAGGGAACTGGTTGGCAGAACAAGGTTTGTCATTCAAAGGAAAGGAACACAACTTCATATGGTTAATAGTTACCAGGATTCTCATAGGAGTAGTAATGGATTTATGCAAGCTAAGTAGTATCGGATGATACATTTACATTCAGCATAAGCAATGACTTCACGAAATGTGTCGAACACATTGTGGTTGAATGGCTTACGACATGGTCGAAAGGTGTCAAACAAATCGGAGGTGGATATCAAAATTTGAAAATGGAGCTTAAATGGTGTAAGGTATCCAGGTGGGTTTCCGAGGTATTCCTAACTTGCTTGGTTTCTAAACTTTAAGTTGCAAAACTTCTAACTCCTGAAAAATTTCTGATGAGGCTTAACTAAGGGCAGAGGCACGAATCAGAGTGATGCGGAAGCAAATGATACTCACATATATGTCTTAGTCTACCCATTCCTCACTGGTCAATTTTAGGTTCCTATAGGGAGATCCTAAAGCAATTCTTACAGGTTATCTTATGAGCGCTTACAGGGAAACTTAGTGGTCCTAACTTACACAGGCCAAGGGTAAATGTATTACGAATCGCAACCTGTCTCTGATACCATAATTGTAACACCCCAACCCGACAAGGGTAAAGATGTCACGCAAATGGTTTCATATCAGATATAACAAGCATACCTTCATAAGTAATACAAAGATTCTCAAAGGTTACAAATGAAATACTGGAATTACAAGGTTACAAAAGCGAATACAATTTCTAACAATAGAATACTTTCTAATCATCTCTAGGCCGAAACTATCAAGTCTTCTAAGTCCAAAAGTCTCTTCACTCGTACCCATCTTCCAACTAAAACCTGCCGCACACGAAAAGAAAACGTGCGGCTGAGCTTAAAAAGCCCAGTGAACAGATACATAATACAAGCAAAGATAACGAAACGGTAATATAATGAAGTACTGGAGATGTCATAAGGTATAATCAAAGCGAAAGAGAAATAAGGAAATATAGGATAGTCATCTACCACGAGCCCAGAAACTCAAAGTCATAATCTCAACATCAGAATCTCAAAGTCATAATCTCACAATCAGAGGGGATACCTCTCAGGCAACTAGATAATATGAGGGGTGGCCTCATGTATCAAAAGGGGGTGGAGTAGCTAGCTCCCAGAAATGTGAAAGGCGTGTATTGCACACAGCACCAGTCACCTCAAAGTCATACTCAAAGTCATAGTTAAATCCACTAAACATACATGCCTAGGATTGCAATCCATACGCCCCCACTCAAAGTCAATCTCAAAGTCATACTCAAAATCATAGTAGCCATGGCAGATAATATAAAAGGGGACGGCGTGAGAAATCACTCCCCCACACAGGAGTCATGCCAGTGGTGCATCACAGACATGGCCAGGTTACCTTCCTGGCTAGGAAACAGAAAGGTGGCTCGGGTATCAAACTAAGAGTCAGGTCTCAATGTCATGCAAACGGGTTCATCTCAAAGTCATATCAAAGCATATCTCAAGGTCATGTCAAAAGTGAATCTCAAAGTCATATGAAAAAGGTTCATATCAAAAGGTTCATAGCAAAAGGGCATAGCAAAGGTTCATAGCTCAACATCGAAGCATAGGTGATAAGACACCCTTTCTTAAAAAGGGTAGAGTATCCGTACCTTATGACGAAAGCACAAACAGAAACAAAGCACAGAAAAGTAGAGAACAGCTCAAAGTCACTCCTTCTTCACACCTAAAGGGGTAGAAGAGAATTACAATCTTTCCCATTTAAGTAATTTCCATTTATAGCAGGTGTCCATCTTTAGTAAGTTTCCATTCTGAGAAAGTTTCCTTATATAGAAAGTTTCCATATTTAGAAGCATAGGGTAGCATAACTTAGTTACATCATTATTAAATGAAATAAGGTCTCTTTGATAAGATTTACACATTTAGTCCTTAGGGTTTCATAATTTACACTTTACACCCCTTTCATTACATAAGTTACACTTTAAACCTTCAATTATTCATAGTTACACATTAAACCCTTATTTTATCAATTTTACACAATGAGTACTTATTTTAGTGAGTTATACAAATGAACCCTTAATTATTCATAATTTACACATTAAGTCCCTCAAGTTATCAAAGTTACATATTTAGTCCTTTAATTTACAATTTCAACCTTTAATTATCAATAATTACATATTAAGCCATTAAATTACCAAAATAGCACTTAACCCCTGAATATAATTAATTACTCAAATCAACCTTAAGTTTCCAGAAATTACATATTTAGTCCCTCTATTTTAATTATTTTCAAAATCGATTTATACTTTATCAAATAAACATTTTAACCCCTTTAAATATAAAAATTACACATGGGACCCTCAACTTATATTTTATTCGAAATGTTCACAGCCCAAAATAAGTTCTAAACATAACCCTTGAGTTTTACAAGTTACAAAACCTACCCTAAACATTTTAAAACAAATCGTTAATCCTTTTAAAATCATGAAACCAAACCCTAATCTTTCCAAACCATTTTTAATAATCACTATATCATTAAACACTAATTATCATCATACAAACAAGCCCTAATTCTCAGATTCTCAATCGAATTCCATTTTCTTCCATTTTTCTCTTATTAGCCAATTTTAACTTAATTCAAAAATAATTGATCTTGGCCTCAATAATTCGAAGTATCATTTTTCCAGGTCTAATATGATTGTATAGAGTCCAAATAAAATAAATATGAAGCCTCAAAATCCCGAATTTAATTATTTAGGATTTATGCATGTTTTTAAGGTTTAATTCACAAATAATTCATAGAATGTGCATGGATTGATTATAACATTTTATTTGGTGTTCTTAGCATGTATAAGGTCTGAGAAAAATACCAAATCAAGATTAGAACGTGTGAAAAGAGGTGTATGAATTCTTTTGTACGCGTATAGCCAAAACGGGTCAAAAATCACCACGACCTCACGAACGACCTAAAAATCTTGAAACCAATTTTCCCAGAGCATATTCGACATGAGTATCACATGAAAAATAGCCAACGAATTTTATAGAGGTCGTAGGAATGAAATACGAATTACCTTGTTTCTACACGCTCAAAAAGGAAATAATTCCTCAAAGATATAAATCGACCAAGAACAGCTCCAACAATATTTTTCCTAGGTTTTACATGTTATAAGGAGTGTGAGAAAAATAAGAATTGAATTTTAGGGTGTCGAATGAATGAGAAACGATTTATACCTTATTATTCTTGTCGCGATAAAGAAAATTCACCAAGGATGATACGAACGAAGAACACCTCCACAATAATTTTTCTAGGGCTCTTTAGGTGTTGCTTGATCACAGCAAAATGTGTTTAGAATTTTTGGATGTCGAATTGAGGCTACACGAATTGTTTGTGTGTGTGTGTGTTTCGGCAAATTAGGGTTTGTAGAGGAATTGATGTGTGATTGATTTAAGCAAGTAATGGCCGGTCAAAAGGGGGGTATTGGACCATAATTTTCGGCCATAAAGGCTGGAATTAAGTTTGATTTGATTTAGTCTTAATATTTCCATAATTTCCAAATTTAAATACATATAAATACTTTAATTATACACGGTTTAGGGGTAGGGGTATTTTGGTAATTTTACCACTCACATAAATGTTAAATGAAGTTCTTAAAATTATTTGGGATCATAACTTGTGCATTGCCAGAAGTTTGGAATTTATTTGATACTTTATAAGCCTTTAATTAAATTTTTAACTTGTAGGGGCAGTTTGGTCATTTTACAAGCTCGACGGATTTTAGGTGTTACAACTTCTTCCCCTCTAACAGAAAAATTTCGTCCTCGAAATTTGCAAAGAATTAGAAATGAACGGATCGGAAACAAACAAAGACACACTATGCCGAGTGCGAATCCCAAAGATAACGTACCAATATACGGATGATAATCGAGTTCTCTAGGAAGAGGTACAAACAAAACGTAGGGTTTACATCGAATTGATTAGGCGAATTAAATGAGAATACATCGAATCGTAGCAAACATGAGGTGGTGCAAACGTAACTCTTCAGCTTTTTGCTTCAGAAGAGCCTTCCAAAGGTGTTCTTATAAACAAACAGGTCTTGTTTTTTCAGAATCCACAACCTCATATCTTAACTCATAGCAGATCAAAATGAACAGATTTAATGAATGCAGAACGTATACATAGCAGAACAAATTGAACCCATACAGACAGGAAGCACATCGTTAGACATCATCAAATGGCAGAAGGCCCTATAATAGAATCTAAGATCATTATCGGAAGTGCAGAGATCAGTAAAACGCTCGTCGAGCATCCCAACGTATCAAGTCGAATATCAAAGATAGCAGATCGACTGGGTAGGTAGAATGAATCCAAAGTCCCTCTAACCGCGGATGATCTCAAACTGATACCAGAAGTTCTAAGGTTCTAAGGCACTTCTCGAAATATCCTATGTCCACAACAAGTGCACGTTATATGATGTAAGTATTATCACGTTGATCAGGCGTCATAATACTAGCATCATATAAATATGCCCTCATGATGGTCATACTTTATCTCAAGTCGTGAACAACACAACTTATCTAAATCCACCTAGTCTACATATAGTCTCAGGGTCACCAAAGTCAAACATCATAACTAAGAATACGAAATTTCTCGAAGAATAACGGAAATCTAAAGATGTTCATCAGAATTCAGGTACGTCGTTAATAGATCCAAGACTTCAAAACTCATCGAAATTCATTCAGCCAAAATAAGTGGTTACTTCATCATCCGTTTATTCGTAAATATCAAAATTCCTTCCATAGCTCCTAAAAATTCTCGTACAAATCGTCATTCAATAAACGCAGAATGAACATGGAACGGAATTACTAACAGAGAATCAAATCATCCGAAGGACCTCGTCACCAGGTAACGGAATTTAAGTAGGTTGAGAGGAAACGAATACGTCGTCGATAGCTTCTTCCTCTACATAATCATCTCGTCTATACACAATGTCCACTTCAAAATTCATCCATTCATATTCAAAATTTTAAAGTTTTTCTAAGTCGGAGTAGTTTGCCGCTTGTCCATCTTCTTCTCATGGTGAAAAGGAATTACAAGCTTGAGTCTGGTTCCTCAAGCCTTTGGCAACTCTTCTTGCTATTGTGGCGTTGTAACGGTAGTCTCTGACATGATCACTGTGCATCCCTCCATCCGCAAGCCTGCTTCAGCTATCAATTCATCTTAGTACAACTAAAATGAATAGAGAAACAAGATTGCGTTTCTTCGACAGGTCTTCTAACACCGCTCCAGGTTTTGAGGTAACACCGCCGTTGTCAACTCCAGATTATGTGTTGAATGGTTCGTCTTCTTATGGTCTGGTTGCCTTGATGCCCGAACTGAAATCTTCACGGTTTGCATAATATATGGTTGAGTATTATCCCAGCTCCTCGCTTCTTCCTAGGTGCTTCATCCATGGTAATGCTGGTCGCCACCGTCTTCTACTACTCTTCCACCAAGTCTCTCACTTCGATAACTATCTTCGATCTCGGTTCCTCCTGTGGAAAACTCTGTCTTCACGATAAACAGGGTAGCGTTGTCTACAATGGTTTCCGAATGTCAATCAAGTTTCTCTTCCAGATCAAGTGGTCGTCTCATCATTAATCTCTAGGTTCTTCTTTCGCCTTTGAATATAACCCATTGTCATACTATGACAATTTGTCCCAAAACACACGAAGACATGATCATCTTAGCCAATACCATTGGCATCATTTAACTCATAAGGTTATAACGAGTGAAAGGACAGTCTCTGAAATCATTTAGGGAAAACCTTCACATACACTTCATGTCGCCTTCCTTCTTCGAAAATAAAACAGAATACTTCACAGAGGTTACTCTCGGTTAGTTAACCCCCTTCTTAGAAGTTCTTGTGGTTGCTGCTTCAGCCCTTCAAATCTAAGATGATGAAATCAGATACGGAGTTTCAAAAGAAAAACCAACTCAATTATTGGTACTTGGAAACGGATAATGATTACTGATAGCGGTACGGTTCGGTTTACAACAGTCGATACGTCGACATATCCTTCTTCCTTTCTTCTTCATAAACCAGCAAGAGCATACAAGAGAATCGCCGAGGTGAACAAAATCATATTACATCGGAACTACCGGAAAATCTTCGTACAATGAATTATTTCAGATGGTAGAACTTTCCAAGGGTGGATATTAATGGTTGTCAGGAAAACTTGATACTCATATGAGTTCAGGGTTGGTGCTTTCATAGCGGCAGAAATTTAGCAGATTCAGGTGTAGAGAATTCATCACAACGAAATGGGGTGAGATAGATTGGCAAAATTACATTTCAGATACGGTAGTCTTATTTACAAATATTCATCCAGTCCAAACCAAAGACCACACAATAAGATATATCAAGATCAAAAGATTCATAGAACGGATACAGTCATCAAATCAGACGGATAATTCAATAAAAGAGTTGAGATGGATAAAACGAACAGTTCAAGTGTGGGAATTTGTCCGGCTTCTTAGCATAAGCAGTAAGTAGAGCGTGTATTATCAGTAGTACGAACATCGTGTCATTGTCAAAAGTGAGATGTACAGAATATCCGTCATCAGCATCATCATGCTCAGTTAACAAACCCATACAGAGATAGTATAACATCATATCCTTCCAAGGGAACTGGTTGGCAGAACAAGGTTTGTCATTCAAAGGAAAGGAACACAACTTCATATGGTTAATAGTTACCAGGATTCTCATAGGAGTAGTAATGGATTTATGCAAGCTAAGTAGTATCGGATGATACATTTACATTCAGCATAAGCAATGACTTCACGAAATGTGTCGAACACATTGTGGTTGAATGGCTTACGACATGGTCGAAAGGTGTCAAACAAATCGGAGGTGGATATCAAAATTTGAAAATGGAGCTTAAATGGTGTAAGGTATCCAGGTGGGTTTCCGAGGTATTCCTAACTTGCTTGGTTTCTAAACTTTAAGTTGCAAAACTTCTAACTCCTGAAAAATTTCTGATGAGGCTTAACTAAGGGCAGAGGCACGAATCAGAGTGATGCGGAAGCAAATGATACTCACATATATGTCTTAGTCTACCCATTCCTCACTGGTCAATTTTAGGTTCCTATAGGGAGATCCTAAAGCAATTCTTACAGGTTATCTTATGAGCGCTTACAGGGAAACTTAGTGGTCCTAACTTACACAGGCCAAGGGTAAATGTATTACGAATCGCAACCTGTCTCTGATACCATAATTGTAACACCCCAACCCGACAAGGGTAAAGATGTCACGCAAATGGTTTCATATCAGATATAACAAGCATACCTTCATAAGTAATACAAAGATTCTCAAAGGTTACAAATGAAATACTGGAATTACAAGGTTACAAAAGCGAATACAATTTCTAACAATAGAATACTTTCTAATCATCTCTAGGCCGAAACTATCAAGTCTTCTAAGTCCAAAAGTCTCTTCACTCGTACCCATCTTCCAACTAAAACCTGCCGCACACGAAAAGAAAACGTGCGGCTGAGCTTAAAAAGCCCAGTGAACAGATACATAATACAAGCAAAGATAACGAAACGGTAATATAATGAAGTACTGGAGATGTCATAAGGTATAATCAAAGCGAAAGAGAAATAAGGAAATATAGGATAGTCATCTACCACGAGCCCAGAAACTCAAAGTCATAATCTCAACATCAGAATCTCAAAGTCATAATCTCACAATCAGAGGGGATACCTCTCAGGCAACTAGATAATATGAGGGGTGGCCTCATGTATCAAAAGGGGGTGGAGTAGCTAGCTCCCAGAAATGTGAAAGGCGTGTATTGCACACAGCACCAGTCACCTCAAAGTCATACTCAAAGTCATAGTTAAATCCACTAAACATACATGCCTAGGATTGCAATCCATACGCCCCCACTCAAAGTCAATCTCAAAGTCATACTCAAAATCATAGTAGCCATGGCAGATAATATAAAAGGGGACGGCGTGAGAAATCACTCCCCCACACAGGAGTCATGCCAGTGGTGCATCACAGACATGGACAGGTTACCTTCCTGGCTAGGAAACAGAAAGGTGGCTCGGGTATCAAACTAAGAGTCAGGTCTCAATGTCATGCAAACGGGTTCATCTCAAAGTCATATCAAAGCATATCTCAAGGTCATGTCAAAAGTGAATCTCAAAGTCATATGAAAAAGGTTCATATCAAAAGGTTCATAGCAAAAGGGCATAGCAAAGGTTCATAGCTCAACATCGAAGCATAGGTGATAAGACACCCTTTCTTAAAAAGGGTAGAGTATCCGTACCTTATGACGAAAGCACAAACAGAAACAAAGCACAGAAAAGTAGAGAACAGCTCAAAGTCACTCCTTCTTCACACCTAAAGGGGTAGAAGAGAATTACAATCTTTCCCATTTAAGTAACTTTCCATTTATAGCAGGTGTCCATCTTTAGTAAGTTTCCATTCTGAGAAAGTTTCCTTATATAGAAAGTTTCCATATTTAGAAGCATAGGGTAGCATAACTTAGTTACATCATTATTAAATGAAATAAGGTCTCTTTGATAAGATTTACACATTTAGTCCTTAGGGTTTCATAATTTACACTTTACACCCCTTTCATTACATAAGTTACACTTTAAACCTTCAATTATTCATAGTTACACATTAAACCCTTATTTTATCAATTTTACACAATGAGTACTTATTTTAGTGAGTTATACAAATGAACCCTTAATTATTCATAATTTACACATTAAGTCCCTCAAGTTATCAAAGTTACATATTTAGTCCTTTAATTTACAATTTCAACCTTTAATTATCAATAATTACATATTAAGCCATTAAATTACCAAAATAGCACTTAACCCCCTGAATATAATTAATTACTCAAATCAACCTTAAGTTTCCAGAAATTACATATTTAGTCCCTCTATTTTAATTATTTTCAAAATCGATTTATACTTTATCAAATAAACATTTTAACCCCTTTAAATATAAAAATTACACATGGGACCCTCAACTTATATTTTATTCGAAATGTTCACAGCCCAAAATAAGTTCTAAACATAACCCTTGAGTTTTACAAGTTACAAAACCTACCCTAAACATTTTAAAACAAATCGTTAATCCTTTTAAAATCATGAAACCAAACCCTAATCTTTCCAAACCATTTTTAATAATCACTATATCATTAAACACTAATTATCATCATACAAACAAGCCCTAATTCTCAGATTCTCAATCGAATTCCATTTCTTCCATTTTTCTCTTATTAGCCGATTTTAACTTAATTCAAAAATAATTGATCTTGGCCTCAATAATTCGAAGTATCATTTTTCCAGGTCTAATATGATTGTATAGAGTCCAAATAAAATAAATATGAAGCCTCAAAATCCCGAATTTAATTATTTAGGATTTATGCATGTTTTTAAGGTTTAATTCACAAATAATTCATAGAATGTGCATGGATTGATTATAACATTTTATTTGGTGTTCTTAGCATGTATAAGGTCTGAGAAAAATACCAAATCAAGATTCGAACGTGTGAAAAGAGGTGTACGAATTCTTTTGTACGCGTATAGCCAAAACGGGTCAAAAATCACCACGACCTCACGAACGACCTAAAAATCTTGAAACCAATTTTCCCAGAGCATATTCGACATGAGGATCACATGAAAAATAGCCAACAAATTTTATAGAGGTCGTAGGAATGAAATACGAATTACCTTGTTTCTACACGCTCAAAAAGGAAATAATTCCTCAAAGATATAAATCGACCAAGAACAGCTCCAACAATATTTTTCCTAGGTTTTACATGTTATAAGGAGTGTGAGAAAAATAAGAATCGAATTTTAGGGTGTCGAATGAATGAGAAACGATTTATAACTTATTATTCTTGTCGCGATAAAGAAAATTCACCAAGGATGATACGAACGAAGAACACCTCCACAATAATTTTTCTAGGGCTCTTTAGGTGTTGCTTGATCACAGCAAAATGTGTTTAGAATTTTTGGATGTCGAATTGAGGCTACACGAATTGTTTGTGTGTGTGTGTGTTTCGGCAAATTAGGGTTTGTAGAGGAATTGATGTGTGATTGATTTAAGCAAGTAATGGCCGGTCAAAAGGGGGGTATTGGACCATAATTTTTGGCCATAAAGGCTGGAATTAAGTTTGATTTGATTTAGTCTTAATATTTCCATAATTTCCAAATTTAAATACATATAAATACTTTAATTATACACGGTTTAGGGGTAGGGGTATTTTGGTAATTTTACCACTCACATAAATGTTAAATGAAGTTCTTAAAATTATTTGGGATCATAACTTGTGCATTGCCAGAAGTTTGGAATTTATTTGATACTTTATAAGCCTTTAATTAAATTTTTAACTTGTAGGGGCAGTTTGGTCATTTTACAAGCTCGACGGATTTTAGGTGTTACACCTATTATGTCAGCAACTTGTATTATCATTCTGCTGCTCAACATTTCACTTGAAACTTCCTTTGTGCTCAAATGTTCATACCTGAAAATGTTAGTCCAAAACCAAGAAAACAAAATGCAAAGAATTTGTCTTATAGCAGTAGGATTATATGACTAACAGTATGAACAAAACAATCCAAAATTTGTACTAGCAGTACAAAATTTTCAGTAACAGTAGTAATTTACAAAGCTAGCAGTACAAACTTAATTTATATACAAAAACACAGAGTTTTCAATCATTGAGGATTAAGCATCCCAATACTTGCTGCCAAGTATTGAAACCTTCCGACATCAAAAGCTTTTGTGAGAAGATCTGCAAAGTAGTGACCAGAATCAATTTTAATAACTTGAATCAACTTTTTCTCATTGCAGTCTCTAATAAAATGATGTCTAATTTCAATGTGTTTTGTTTTAGAGTGTTGCACTGGGTTTTTAATGATGCAAATTGTACTACTATTATCAATATAAATGACAGTGTTCATGAAATTGTACCCATAGTCAAGAAGCTGATTTTGAAGCCAAAGTACTTGACCACAACAACTTGCAGCAGCTACATATTCAGCTTCAGTTGTTGAAGTAGCCATAATTGTTTGCTTCTTACACTGCCATGAAATAAGTCTACATCCAAGGAATTGACATCCTCCAGTTGTTGACTTTCTGTCAAAGCTTGCACCTGCATAATCACTATCTGAATATGCTACTAAGTCAAAAGGTGATTCCCTAGAATACCATAGACCCAACCTAGGTTGACCCTTGAGATATCTAAAAATCCTCTTGACTGCTGTTAAGTGAGAAACCTTAGGAGTTACTTGAAATCTTGCACAAGCACAAACAGAGAATATGATATCAGGTCTTGATGATGTAAGATACATCAAAGAGCCTATCATAGATCCGTATGTGTGTACATCCACATTTTCTCCATCTACATCTTTAAGAAGTGGCTTCTCAGAGTCCATTGGTGTGCTTGCTACCTTTGAATCAGCAAATTGAAATTTTCTTAGAATCTCTGCAACATATTTATCTTGGCTGATAAATATGCCTTCAATTGATTGCTTAACTTGCAGACCCAAAAAGAATGTAAGTTCCCCCATAGAACTCATCTGAAACTTATTATGCATAAGTTTCTCAAACTCTAAACACATCTCCTTCCTTGTAGATCCAAAGATGATATCATCCACATACACCTGAACTAGCAAAAGATCCTTCTTGTGCTTCTTGATGAATAATGTCTGATCAATCTTGCCTTTTTGAAATCCATTTTCCATTAAGTAGGAAGCCAGTGTTTCATACCATGCCCTTGGTGCCTGATGAAGGCCATAAAGAGCTTTGACAACCTTGTACACCTTGTCTGGATGTTCTGGATCAATAAAACCTGGAGGTTGTGAAACATACACCTCCTCTTCAATAGTACCATATAAGAAAGCACTCTTGACATCCATTTGATAAACTGTGAAGCCCATAAATGAAGCATAAGCTAAAAATAATCTAATGGCTTTAATTCTTGCTACTGGAGCAAAAACCTCTTCATAGTCTATCCCATCCTCTTGTGTGTACCCTTGGGCTACAAGTCTAGCCTTGTTTCTTATCACTATGCCCCTTTCATCCCTTTTATTTTTGAAAACCCATTTTGTGCCAATTACCCTTACACCCTTGGGTAAATCAACTAGCACCCATACCTTCTGAATCTTGAATTGGAGAAGCTCCTCTTGCATAGCTTCTACCCAGCTTGAATCATCTAAGGCTTTAAGAACATTTTTGGGTTCTGCTTGTGAGAGAAAACATAAAAATAAGCAAGAGTTTGTATACTCATGCTGCTTTGATGCATAAAGAGCATCAAGAAGCCCTTGTTGGTCTGAAGACATCAGTTGTTTCCTTGTCTTCACCCCTGATTGTACATCTCCAATCACATTATCCAGGGAGTGGACTTTATGAATTCTTGTGTGTGGTGTAGTAGGAACATGATAGTTAGGTGGGAGATTATTGAAATCCACCTAATCTTCTGAGAATTCTACTTCATTTAAGTCTGATGGGCCAGCAGTAGAAACATTTGGCCTAGCAGTAGAAACATTTAGCCTAACAGTAGCTTGCTCTGTCTTAGCAGTACTATCATCAGTAGAAACATTCTCTTGTTCCTTAGTTCCAACTTCCTTGTTTTCATCTTCAATCCCTTCTTTAGCTTCTTCAGAAGAAGGTTCATCATTTATTGAAGTTGAAGTCACACTTGTCCATATTGGCATCATCACATAATCTTGATCTGTCTCCTTTTCTAATCCTGCCTCATTTGTTGCATCATCAGCTTGTGAACCTGAAAAATCATTAGTTTCTGCAACAACAGGCACATAATTCATTGATTGGGTTAGTGTATCAAGATCAAATAGCCATTTGGGACCTTCACCTGCTACACTGGATTTGTTCTCTAAAAATTCCACATGTATGTTTTCCTCTACTCTCCTAGTTCTTAAGTTGTATACTCTAAATGCTTTGCTATTGAGAGAATATCCAACTAAGAATCCTTCATCTGCTTTACCATCAAACTTTCCTAGATGGTCTAAGGTATTTAGAATTGTCACATGACATCCAAAAGGTCTAAGAAATCCTATTGCAGGAGTTCTACCTCTAAAAAGCTCACATGATGTCTTATTGTGAGACTTAACTACTAAAACTCTGTTCTGGACATAGCAAGCAGTATTAACTGCTTCAGCCCAAAAAGTGATAGGCAACTTAGAGTCAGCTAACATGGTTCTAGCAGCTTCTATAAGTGTCCTATTTCTCCTTTCAGCTACTCCATTTTGCTGAGGAGTTCTAGCAACACTAAATTCTCTCCTAATACCTTTTTCCTTGCAGAAGTCATCCATAACTCTATTCTTAAACTCTGTCCCATTATCACATCTAATGACTTTTACTTTCTTGTCTACTAGGTTTTCTATCTCTGTAATAAACAGTGTTGCAAAAATCGGCCGTATCGGCCGATTAATCGCCGATATATCGCTTATCGGCCTTCGACCTTGTAGAATTTTGCATATCGGTCAAAAAATCGGTCTGGGCAAAAAAAGGCCAAAAATCGGCCGTATCGGTCAGCTTTAAAAAAATAAAAATTTAGGCATTCTACTTAATTTGGGGATCGTTTATTTCACTTATAACACACAATGAGCCTCATAATCAGAATTGGAGCCTTTTATTGAGGTTTGGAAACATAGTAGGCTTGAAATCAGTTACGATCTTTAGTTTGGTCTCCAGAAATACCCAAAACATGCAAAAAATGCCAATCCGATTAATTACCAATTAATCCTGCCTTGGCCGATTAATCGCTGCAGGGTGGTCGACCGCCACGCTACCGATTCACGATTTTTGCAACATTGGTAATAAATGTCTTAAGAATGCTAGAAGTCTCATCCTTAGAACCTAAAAAGAAAACCCATGTAAATCTACTATAGTCATCAGTAACAACTAGACAAAATCTCTTATGCTTTATACTACTCACATTTGTAGGTCCAAATAAGTCCATATGAAGCATAAACAAAGATTGATCAATAGAGTTAAAAATTTTGGGCTTACAAGAGGCTTTATGTTGTTTGCCTTTAAGACAAGCAATGCATGTTTGGTCATTTTCAAATCTTATCTGAGGTAAACCTCTTACCAAACCATCCTTAACAATTTTATTTATGGGTTTGAAATTTATGTGACCAAGCCTCCAATGACATTTCATAGATTCATCCAATGTGGCATTTGCAACAAGACAAGTAAGTGCCTCTTTAGGAACAATCTTCTTCATATCAACACTGTACATGTTGCCCTTTCTTGGAATTTTAAGAAGTACTTGACTTTCATCAGGCATCTTAAAATCAGAAGAAAGTACAAGACATTCAGTGTCAGTAAAAAGAACTTTGTTCTTTTTGTCACACATTTGTGAGACACTAAAAAGATTATATTTAAGCTCTTGCACATAGTACACATCTTCAAAATCTAATTTACCGGTTTTAAGAGTACCTTTACCAGTAATTTTTCCTCCAATTCCTCCTCCAAAGGTAACATATCCTCCATCTAATGATTGAAAGTCTGAATGATAAGACATGTTGCCTGTCATGTGCCTTGAACATCCACTATCTGAATATCCTTGATCTTCATCATCTGTTGGTGAATGTCCCTGCACACAAATAAGGAATTAGTTTTCTTGGGGAATCCAAGCCATTACTGACTTGGATTTGCCACGTGCATCAATGTAGTTAAATCTTTTGAGAACAGTTGATGCACCATTGGATTTAAGAGGTCTCCAAATCTAACATGCTGAGGCCTTAACAACATTGTCCCTCATTTTCCTAGCAGCAGTATGAACTGTTTGCCTAGCAGTAGAAACTGTTGGCTTTGCAGTTGTACCCTTCATTTTCCAATTTTTTTTTTACCACTGCTTTTGTTGGAAAAGTCCTTTTAGCAGTTATTGGTGCATGTTTGAAAGTTGTTTTTGCACCTTTAACTGATGGTTTTGGGTAAACAGAGTTAAAAGGTCTGGCAGTAGTAACTGTTTGTCTAGCAGTAGGAACTTTTGGTCTAGCAGTAGGAACTGCTTTTGGTCCAGACTTTAATGTAACTGCTCTGGGTGTTGTTCTAGTAAATTTAGAGTGACTTTTAGTTGTATTCCTTTTTAAATTCACCCTATTGTTTATATACCCAGATACCCTAAGGTTGCAGAAAGTTGCAAGATGGTCAAAATCTCCACAAATAAAACAAGCTTTGTTATAGAAGTCAAAGTCATCACCTAGTTGGTGAGACTTGAGGCCATTCCAATTCCTTTGGTTGCCTCTGGGCTTGTTTGTGGTTCTATATTGCTCACAATATCTTACTGGTTGCCTAACATGTTTAACATTGGATTTAGGCTTATCAGTATCATGCTTGACTACCTTAGGAACACTTGTTCCTGCTTTCGTAACCACATCAGGTTTAGACATAACATGTTCTTCTTCATCATCATCAGATATCCAGTCCTCAATGACTATTCTATCTGATTTCCTATCAGAGGACACCTTGTCCTCATGAAGTGAAGTTTTACTTAAACTCTCACTTACTTTCTTAGGTTCATCAACAACTACATTTGCTTTTGGCTGAACAATATATTGTAACTTTGGTAGTTGAAATTCAGCCAAGCCTGTGTGCTCTAGGTCTATCCCTGGGGGTGCAGGAATTCCTCTGTAAGGAGGTGGGACAGCATTATATCCTAACCCAGATTTTGCCTTATTGATTACTTGTGTGGAAAACTAGAAGGGGGGGTTGAATAGTTTTTACCGTTTCTTTTGTTTAATTTGTTAGTTCTAGGGAAGCAATCACAAATTAAGTTATCACACAATATAAACTAAATATAAAGAGATGAAAGATCAAACCACATAACACAAGTGTTTATAGTGGTTCGGTTTGCAAGAGATCCTTATCCTTGCCCTACTCCACTTCCTCGAGTTGCTTACTCGAGAGATATCTTTCACTAAGAAACAAACTCCCTTCAAGGTGGAGAAAACCTTTACACGTCGCTTACTTCCTTTTCCGGTACTAAGCTAAACACCGAGTTCTTTCACAAGGTAGAACCAACCTGACGTCGCCTAATTACTTTACCGACACTAAGCTAGATGTCGAGTTCTTTACACGGGTACAACCACTCCCTACACTCCTTGTGCTTTGAGGACTAAAGCACTAACCACACTTACTGATCTAACTGATACAAATGATAAGAAACACTTAAAGTGTTTACACAGAACCTATACTACAACTTCACAACAGTCTGCTTGTTTGAAGCTTGTTAACTTGATCTTCTTTGCTACAAAAGAAACATCAATAATATATACAACTACTGTGGTTAGTAACTAAAGTGAATGTATGTGTTTTCTTTTCTAAGTGGATGATTAGATCAAATGCCAAGCCTGCTATTTATAGGCAAACAAGGAAAGGCTCCTACGGATCCGACGGATCCCTCAGAAGGGATCCGTCTTTGTATAGATTTGGATCCGTGGGATGACAGCTAATGTTGTGCAAGAGATCTTTCCATATCCTTGTGTTGTCAAATCAATATCTTCCAAAGTCAACTATATAACTTGAGTATCTAATCAAGATATCACACAATCTTACCAAGATTGTATTTGTGATGTATACCATGATGTCACTTTGTAACTTTTAAACTAAAGTTTCCATTAAAGGAAATACACATGTATATGTAATATAATGTTAGTGATCATGTTAAATAAAAGATGTGTTTTGAAAAAGTCTTTAACTAGTATTTATAATTTTCTTAAGGAATATACTTTGTGTTTGTCATGAACAAAACATTAAGCAAAGATCGTAAAATATAAATAACGTTTTTAGTACGATATTTGTATTAACAATCTCCCCCTTTTTGTTGATGACAAAACATAAATTATATTTTTAAGCAAACAAGTAAATATAGTTTAAGTCCTTTTAAAAATATAGATTAAGTTATTAGTTATTCAAATTTTGATTATATTATTATGAAATAACTTAGTATGAATAGTATGAACTAATTATGCAAACTTAATCCTTTTTCCTTTCTCCCCCTTTTTGTCGAAACAAAAAGAAGAAGTGCGTAGCGGAATGCGATTTTGAGAACTTTAATAGCTCCCCCTTGTTATGTACTCCCCCTAAATGGAGTAACAAGTAAATGATGCATAAACCTACAAAACAAATGGTTAGAATATGAAAAATTAATGGAATGCTCCCCCTTGATGTATACTCCTCACTACTCGAGTACCAACGTATACTATGAAGGGTATGTCATGCTGCAAATGAAGTGTTAGTGATGAATGACTTCAATTAAGAAGTAGAATGCTTGTGAAGTAATCTCCCAAACAAGCCTGTCAATATGTTGTGACTTCTAAAAGTCAAATTAAGTGTCTGATCATAATTTGTACCTAAGGCAATCATAATCAAGGTATAATATATGCTATATAAGAATGTTAGTTGACAATGAAAATGATAATATGCAATATGTTGATCACTCATTTAGCGTAAATCATCACATTCATAGATATTATAAATTTTGTGACAAGAGTCATAATTATGAAATGATGTTATAAGTATAATAATAAAAAGGTATCCTAGAAAGAAATAAAAAGTCCTAAAACAAGTGCCTATGATGAGAATATGAGTTGAGGTTAAGTTAGTGACGCTAGTGTTGGTGTTAGTTGACTAGTGATAACTTAATTGATAACTAAAGGTTAATGCAGGTAGGTTTTTCATTAATCCATGATGATTTAGTGAAAAAGATGATGGAAGGTGGTAGTTTTAAAGAATACAGTGAATGCAGAAACTCTAATGTATAGCAAAAGCTATAAAGGTATTTGAAGATGGTTAAGGTTATGATATTATCATATATTAAAGATGATGAATTGTGCCATAATAAGTGCTAGAATTGAAAAAAGAGTGAAGACAGTGATCTCTTAGGAATAGAAATTTCATATGCAATAATTAGAAATGCTAGATACCTATATGCAGATGAAAATGACATCATATTATGAGAGTGTTGGTTGGAATAACGTGTTTGAGAATGCGGGTTCTGTTTGCATTGACAATGACGTACTTGATATGCATCAAGAATGAAAAGGATGTGATCCTATGATGGTGTTCTAGACACTGAAGATGTTCAAGATAATTAAGTTGTGAGATTAAGATGAAAATTCTAGATTCGTTGGTTACGAGAAGGTTGTTTGGTTTCTGAATGGTTAAAAGCTGATCAGGTACCCGCGGATTTGGCGGAACCAAAATTTTGGTTCCGTCATTCTTATCGAAGGGTTCCGCGGGACCAAATTTGATTTGGTCATGTTTGATTAAACGAAGGTTCATGCTAGGGTCTATTCACTACTAATTTGGTTTCACTAATCCTAGTCAAATTCTAGGGAGACATAATGTATCTTATTTAAGAGGTTTGTTAAACACACGATTGTGTTTTCATGAGGTTTTGGTGCAGAGCTATAATGTTGAGCTAATAAGGAGTTATGATGATAGTATTGACTAATCTTTAAAGGGTGTTCATCTTGTATGCCTAAATCACTTTATGTGTCATAACAAGATATCATATTTAAGAGCACAATTATACATTGAAAGTCTCAAACATACTATTACACATGAAGGTTCCTAGAGATGATAAAATCTTAAAACTAATTATTGCGATGATACTACAAACTTCTATTTTTCTTGTTTTGATGATGACATGATAGAGGCAAGCCATTTAGTTTCTAAATTACTAATGTCGTAGAGGTTAGAGACAATATTGTTGTCATCTTGAGTGTTTGTTTTATTGATCCACATTGATTCATCCAAGTGTTGAAGAGTGGTAATTATGTCATGTGATGGGTCTATTATTAAGCTTGAAGATGGTGATGAGATTTTATCTTTGAGTGGTGATGATTGTGGTGATGAGTCAATTGTTGTGGAAACATTTGGTGAAGTGACAATTGGTGTGGCAATTGTTGTGTTGATAATTGATGTGATATGGTATTGAGGTTCATGAATCTTCGGATTAAGGGGATGGACTATCATGGGTTCTAAGTTTTCAGGACTTATTTGTGGAGCAGTGGTTGATGTAAATTGAAGATCTTCTAATTCTTCAAGATGTGGTTGTGGAGATGTTGGTGGTGTCGTAAAGAGTTCCATAGGTTTGAGTTTTAGTGAGGATAGTGATAATGTAGACTTCTTAGGTTGTGGTGGAGCAGGAGCGAGTGGTGGTGTAATTTCTACAGGAGTAATGGTAGGAAGTGATGTTGTTGTATTGGATGAGTTTGTAGCGGGTGAATTTGAAGAAGAGTATATGTTGATTATGGGAGTCATAATAGGAGTTGTTGTGGTGTTTGTGGATCTAACAGGAAAGGTTACATTACGAAGTGGGTTTGCATACCAATATGGTCTGACACTAATTCTAGCTGTTCGTCTGTATGGTCTAGACATGGAAGAGTTGTTTGACTTGGTCGTGGTGAATTATGATAACTAAGATGTACAGGAGAGGAAATAGTTGTTGTGTGAAGTGATGATCCTAAGGTGTACAGGAGAGGAAATGGTTGTTGTGTGAAGTGATGATCCTAAGGTGCTAATTTATAGACAGAAGTTATGTGAGTCTGTGTGTTTGGATTTGATGTGAATCCAATAGAGATTGTTGGTTTCTAATGATTTGGAACAAAAATTTGTGCAGGTCATATCAAGGAAGTCAATCCATTGAGCTTTGGTTGAGTAATATGTTGTGGATTTGCAGTTAATACAAGAGGATAGTGGAAAGTCTGATGATTTGATATTTTCACGGATTTGACGGATCCCTAAAAAAGGGTTCCTTCTTTGTGTCTGTTTGGTAACTCACACCTAAAATTCAAAAAATTAAATTTTGGTGGGAAATTTTGTTCCTAAGTTTCTAAGAATTCCTAAATGATTCTAAGATGAATTATGATCAGAGAATGAATCCTAAATAATACTAAACACTAAGATTTAAGAATTGAGATGAGTCGAAAAAGTTTTAGACTTACTGAGAAAGCTGCGGATCCAAGTGTTATCAAGTGCGGAACCAAAATTTGGAGTCCGCCAAATCCGCAGTTTGAGGATGGCGGAACCAACGATATGCCTTGGCGGATCCAATTTTAAGGATCCGTCGGATCCGTACCCTAATTTTCTAAAACTAAACAGAAGACATGTTATATTATGCGTTATTCGACGAAAACCTGAAAATTCATCTAAACCTTACTTAACATCTAATATGTATAGCAAAACAACTAAGTGTGATAATATAAACACATGATTGATCATTCGTTAATTCGTTCTTAGAAACTTACTGTAGTAGCAGTTAAGCCAAACATAGGGTTAGATATGGTAAATTGATAACCCTGAGTGTTATCAATCTGCAATGATCAGTTAGTTCTCATATATAAAAAATAAAACACAATCAAGTATAAAAATAGACCTTATCATTTAAACTTCATCATGAATGATGTTTTAACCCAAACAGTGGCATAAGTTTGGAAAATTTATAATCATGAGCATTATCATCAGTTAAAGTTGAGCAAGAACACATAAGCATAAAGTACTAAAGACATGTCTTAACAAACATAGAAATATGATCATATAGGATCTAAAGATCAACTGTTCCAAACGTTCATTTATTCTCGCTTTTCTTTCAATATTTTGAGTATCTTCTTTTGACCCTTTCGGAGTTTCATCATCCATCGTCCTGCACATTTTAGAACTCCCTTTGTTTGTCGGCTTTCTGCAGATTCATTATTGAGAGATGGAAGTTGACTTAAGTAATCTAATAGAGGAAGTTTTGAGTTAGGTAATCCATCTTCGTCACTAGCTGATGAAGATGATGAAGATGAAGATGAGAGACAAGCTCGTTTCCCTTTTCCTACTTTCACTCTATGGTCACTAAGAGGGACAAAGGTGTGTTTGATTTCGGGGTAATCTGGGACAAAGCCAACAGAATTTGGAAGGATAGGAATGGAAGCTTTGAATACACGAGTGAGTAGCATTCCATATGGTAATGTGGTTTTCCCTAGGACACGTATATCAACCATCCTTTTGGCGATATAGTAAGCAAGATTGAATTTTTGATGAGTTGAAATACAATAGAGCATATAGCATAGTCCAGCATTCACGTGATCTTTGTTACCAATAGTACTAATGACATTAGATCTTAGAATTTCTTCGAGTCTTTTGAACTCAGGTTTGAGTTCATTGAGTTCCATGGCAAATGGATCTCGATTGACATCTTTTCCCCGAAGTTTCTTAATTGGATTGGTTCTAGTGTTAAAAAGATGATCTCGGATAATTTCTTTAGGAGTTAGGGGAGTGTCGTAAGGATGTTCCCTTCCTAGATGTGAATTTAGAATGGTTAAGGACCATTTGTCAGAATAGAAGCATGTTCCTTCACTTGGGATGTGTAACACTTCCCCAAAATGGTCTAAAGGAAAATTGTCATCAGAAATAAGTTTTACTGAGGCATAAAATTCGAGAATGAATCGAGGAATGATAGGTTCATCTATGTCGAGAAGTGAATCAAATTGAATGGTGGCCATTTGTTCACGAATGTTTGTTTCTTCTAAAAATGAAGAGTCTATGGTTCTACCCTCATGAACATACCGACTTTCTAAAGATTTGAAAAGTTGGACTTGCGCTTCTGTGAGTCCTTTTGTTTGATGATGTTTGGGTAGGTACTTCTTTGTTTTCTTGTGATCGTAGTTAGTGGCAGGAGGCATGATTTTCCTAGTCATAAACAATTTAATAGTTTTAGTTACACTAATCTAAAATACATGAACTGTGGACAAATATGCAGGTGTGGTTTATCTATGATGTTTGAAAAATATGTTTTGTGACAAAACACTTTATACCCCAAACATTTCTGTTTGACGTTTTTCTTTGATTTTGTATTAGCAATGTTTCATTTTATATAATTATGAAAAAGACTTCTTATGAGGTTTTTGAAGGAAAATTTATTCTAATTGTTAAGAAAAGGTTTCTTTGGTTTTATTTTGTTAAAGAGTTTAAACAAAATGGAATTCTTATTAATTTTTGACAAAAGACTTATCTGTAGTGTCTAATTAAGAATAGTAATCTAAAATGTATTATTGAAATAGCATGAACCCTAATTTTGAATTTGAACTGAATTAGTGAACTTACAGTGAGTGATTAAGCACGAATTGATATGAGATGAAAGATCTATTTTTTGAGTTAGGAATGATGAGAGTCGATTATGAGTTGATTTTGAGGGTTTAATTAAGTGTGTAGTGCAGTAAGGAGTGTTTGGTAATTCATAGTTGAATATGAAAGCTCACGGATTCGGCGGATCCTTAAAAAGGGTTCCGCCCTTGTTGTCAATTGGATCCGCAGGATCAGAACAAGGTTGTGGTTTTTGGTTAAATTAAGATTTGGATGAATGTTTTAATTACTTCTAAAAGTTAGTATGTTTAGTAAGAAACGAAGATTTCTTTCTTGAGATGTTTGTAAGAGGATTTACTACTGTAGTCTTTTTGAGAAACTAGTACGAGCTAAGTAATGAATGATTGCAAGGTTGACGAAACAGGAGAAGATTGGTAATAGAGACTAAAGACACAAACTACGGGTATTTTCTCCACACTTCTCCTTAACTGCTTAAGTATCAAGGAACGTTAGTTTCTTAGTGACTTGTTGTACAATGTCTTACATTGGTACACAATATGTTTAGAGATTTACCTAATTTATTTATGATCAAGAATGATAGTTATACATAAGATTTAAAACATTCCTAGTTGTTTGTCACTTGAAGTTTTACTTATCATACATGATTTTTGGTCATAGCACATCTTGATAAGGAGATAAGATTCTACTAAGTTCGTTTGTGTTTCCATAATTAAAGCTAGTGTGTATGAAAATAGGATAGTATGTTTTTCCTATATGTTCTTTGATTAATGCTCTTATTTCTATAGTTATCAATCTAACTTAGATTCTAGAGAAAAACTAAATTATTTAAATCTCAATGTTTTCTAATCAGACCAATGTATTATCATTATGAGTTATGGAGAAATAAGTTTTTATAATATGGTGAGATTATCCTAAAATTAATTTTCTTCCAAGTACTTTTTAAGGTTATGAAAAATTAAGTTAGAACTTACTTGGGAACATTTATGGATGTGATAATCACAAATGTGTTGGTTAAATCTTATCTTGGTTAGAGTTCTTACAAGTTCTAAGAGCTTATCCATGTATGGGTATTTCCTAAGTGTTTTGAGATATAACATAAGAATATGAGACAACATTTGTCTTGAGGTGTTATATCCGGTTTTAGCAAAAGGTTTTAAGAACCTTTTCCTAGTAATTATACTATCTTATACACATAGAATCTCTATTATTACATATGTAGTAATAATTTATCATACCACAAATAGTTATGAATTATCTATGAGAATAATTATTATGAGTAGAGTTATGAGAGTTCATACCTTTTTGATGATTAATACCAAAAGTGCTATTGATCAGGATGAGCACTTTAGTGATTAGAGAAGATACCTTTGTATCAATGTATCTTGGGATTAAGTAAGATCATAAAGACCAAATCCTTTTAAGCATACCTAAAGAAAACTTGAGTGTTTGGTCCCCAATATCTCATGGGTCCTTTTTGAGTTAAACAACATATTACCATGGTTCACTAATATCTCCGAGATAGTCAAATGGTAATTGTCTACTAAGCTCATTTCCTATGTATGAACATGATTTTACTGTTGTTTTAACTATATCTCTGTCTTTGATCGTTTTTGAATTAGTTATTCCTGAATCTTGATTTTTCAATGTTTTTACTGTACTCACGGATCCTTTGTTTATACTGCGCGGATCCAAAGTTTTGGATCCGTGGGATCCGTGGTTTACCAACTCAGTTGGTGTGATTTGATTTTTATTTATCGTTTGACTTTCAAAATCACTTAAATGACCATTTTCCATAAAATTAGGCTTGAAGTTACCATGAGATGTTTTAAGAATTCTCATAGTGTCATTGACACAGTTTATGTGTCTATTGAATCTTTGAAACTTGAGATTTTGTTTTATGTATTTGTTTAGTGTAAGTTTATGTGACTCTAATTCAAGTTTTATTTCTTGACATGATGTACAACATTCAGTTACCATATTTTCTTCCAAGCTTTTAACTTTTTCTTTCAACTTATGTAATTTATTCATCAAGTATTCTTCTTTGGTTTTCAAGATCTTATTTTTACTTATGACGTTTATAATGAACTTACTTAATCTATCGTGTTCTATATCTAATGTGTCGTATTCATTAAATATATATATGAAGAGTTAGAGGATACCTTTTCTGTTATGTTAGCCGTACTATCCACTTTATCTTTTAGCACATCTTCACTGTTGAAACTGGATCTGGCTATAGTGCAAGAAGCTATCCATTCCTTTATGCCTATAGGTATCTCCGAATCTTTTTCAATAATTGCTAGATGAGCTTTGAGGTATCCTATGAGCTCGTCCAATGTCATCCTTGAATGATCCCTGGAATCTTCAATATTTGTTGCTTTAACTTTCCATTTTGGGTTAAGATCTTTCCTGTCAAAATACTTACTAGAAATGGATTCATTAGGAGTTTTAGGTGAAATATTGTGTCTAGCTAGATCTAAGTCTTTTGACATTTTAAAAATGGTTTTTCCGAACTATAAAAACTGTTTTTGAGGTCTGGTGATCTTAGCAATAATTTCCCTTCTTTAAAGTTTTCAAAATCGATTTGATCGTTTCAAGTTTTAAAATACAGTTTATTTTAAAAATCTTGAGTAACGTAGCTCTGATGCCAATTGTGGAAAACTAGAAGGGGGGGTTGAATAGTTTTTACCGTTTCTTTTGTTTAATTTGTTAGTTCTAGGGAAGCAATCACAAATTAAGTTATCACACAATATAAACTAAATATAAAGAGATGAAAGATCAAACCACATAACACAAGTGTTTATAGTGGTTCGGTTTGCAAGAGATCCTTATCCTTGCCCTACTCCACTTCCTCGAGTTGCTTACTCGAGAGATATCTTTCACTAAGAAACAAACTCCCTTCAAGGTGGAGAAAACCTTTACACGTCGCTTACTTCCTTTTCCGGTACTAAGCTAAACACCGAGTTCTTTCACAAGGTAGAACCAACCTGACGTCGCCTAATTACTTTACCGACACTAAGCTAGATGTCGAGTTCTTTACACGGGTACAACCACTCCCTACAGTCCTTGTGCTTTGAGGACTAAAGCACTAACCACACTTACTGATCTAACTGATACAAATGATAAGAAACACTTAAAGTGTTTACACAGAACCTATACTACAACTTCACAACAGTCTGCTTGTTTGAAGCTTGTTAACTTGATCTTCTTTGCTACAAAAGAAACATCAATAATATATACAACTACTGTGGTTAGTAACTAAAGTGAATGTATGTGTTTTCTTTTCTAAGTGGATGATTAGATCAAATGCCAAGCCTGCTATTTATAGGCAAACAAGGAAAGGCTCCTACGGATCCGGCGGATCCCTCAGAAGGGATCCGTCTTTGTATAGATTTGGATCCGTGGGATGACAGCTAATGTTGTACAAGAGATCTTTCCATATCCTTGTGTTGTCAAATCAATATCTTCCAAAGTCAACTATATAACTTGAGTATCTAATCAAGATATCACACAATCTTACCAAGATTGTATTTGTGATGTATACCATGATGTCACTTTGTAACTTTTAAACTAAAGTTTCCATTAAAGGAAATACACATGTATATGTAATATAATGTTAGTGATCATGTTAAATAAAAGATGTGTTTTGAAAAAGTCTTTAACTAGTATTTATAATTTGCTTAAGGAATATACTTTGTGTTTGTCATGAACAAAACATTAAGCAAAGATCGTAAAATATAAATAACATTTTTAGTACGATATTTGTATTAACAACTTGACATTCAATCATGTTGGTTACACCTTTAGAGGCATATTCTAATGTTTCTACACTTAGTTGAATGTTTTCTTTAGACTTTTTAAGCCTATCTACCTCAGCTTTCAAATTACTAATGTCAGCATCTCTAAACATTATTTCCCTGTTAAGAAGTATTTTGGCATCAGTAAAAGTGGCTTCATTGGTCTTATAGTGTGTGATCTGCTTCTCTAGGGTAGCTAAACTTATCTTATAATCTGTTAAGTCTTGATGAGTTTTGTTTAGTTCTTTTCTTTGATCATCATAATGTTTTCTTAAAGTTTCTAGTTCTTTAAGAGCAATGCAAATATTAGAACAAACTTTAATATTTTGTACCTCAGTAGCAGAGAAGGCCATGAGTGTCATCTGAGAAGAAGCTTCTTCTTCATCTGCCATGAAACTTCAATCAAAACCTAAGCCATCAATAGCTACCATAGCTTTTGAGTTTGGCTCAGAAACCTCTCCTGTTTTGGACTTGCTTCCAAAACCTCTGTTCTTGCTATCTTGCTGCCTAGGTCTTCTACATTCCCTTGAGAAGTGCCCCATCATGTGGCAGTTGTAGCATTCTATCTTTGACTTGTCAAAACCAGCAGTATCATTGTTGCTGATTGTGAGCTTCTTCCCTGTCCTTTGATAAAACTTCTTAGCCCTTATGCTAAGAAGAGAAATTTGCCATTTCAGGTCCATTTCCTCCAAATCATCATCTTTGATTTCTTGGAGGTCTTCATAAGTGAGCATGGACCCATTATTCTGACTTGTTAAAAAGGCACAACAAGTCTTCTCGTCCATTATACCAATAGTACTGCTTGATGAACTAGCAGTACTAACTTCACCATCAACCTTCACATCTTCAACTGGATTTGAGGTACTAGGAGATGACACAAATGCCATATTCCTAGTGCTTGAACTAGATCCTCCAGTCTTCTGCACATCTTGTTCCACAATCTTAAAGTTGCTATACAGATCCATAAGATCCATGGTGTCAATGTCTGTTTTGTTCTTCCAGACAACAACATGCATAGCCCACTCTTCAGGTAAGCTTCTCAGGAATTTTGAGTTTAAATCTTCTTGAGGTATATCCACCCCAAGAATTGTAAGTTGGCTCACAATTTTCTGAAGCCTGTTAAACATGTGGTCTAATGATTCATTGTTGGTTGAGGAGAAGTTTTCAAATTGCTGCTTGAGAAGAGTCTTATGGGTCTTCTTGGTGGCTTCATTCTCACCATACCGTGCAACAATGGCCTCAAACAAAGACTTTGCATCTTTGAACTTGCTGAAGTTTAAAAGTTGATCATTTGGAATGGTCATCATCAGCATACTTCTGGACTTGAGGTCATTCTTCTTTAGAACTCTCTCTTCTCCAGTTGTTGGGTTGGTTTGCACAGTTGTCACTATTTTACCCTCAACTGTTGATGTAGAGGTTGTAGGCTTGAAGGAGTTTCCTTCTTCAATGATTTCCCAAAGTGTATAGTCCTGCACTTGGAAATACTGCTCTATCCTTAACCTCCACATGTCAAACTCATTCTGTTTGAGCATTGGCAACTTTGCAGCAACATTTGTCTGAATAGATTCCACGTCCATTTCTTCTTCTTCTAAATCAAAGATATCAGCCTTGCTCTGATACCAATTGAGAGGATGTTCGATACACTTGGTAGGATGTTAGTCCTTTATAACGTGTGTATATGATACTTTGAGTGAATATGATTAAGTATGCGGAATCTACTTAACCACACTTAGAAGGATATTGGTTATGGAAATGGAACAGTGATGCTTGTGTGATGAACAATGAACACAGAAAGTATAACACCAAACGATTCAATATTATTGAGAATAATACGAGTGATCTTCACTATCACTAGGGTTACAAACCTTGAATCTCTATTACAAAGAAAAACTATTTTCTATCTTGTTCTGTCAACTCAGTTAGTTTTTCTTAGTTACACATTAAGCACCCTTGTCTAATCGCTAGCTTGTGTGTGTCAGTAGCAAAGATACAACATGTATCTGTGTACACAACTTGTTGACTGATCACTTATCAAAGATATTGTCTACCGTATATATTTGACTTTTATACACAAATATCTTTTTCATACTTATCCAGTCAGCAGTAGAATACGCGACACTTATCCTTTCAGCAGTAGGATCTTTTACTCTAGCAGCAGTATCTTCCAGCAGTAGTATTTCTAACACTAGCAGTAGAATCAAATACACTAGCAGTAGAATCAACACTTAGTGAATTTCCTTGAGCAGTACTAACCTTGTAAACATTTAATTCCCAATACTAATCTTCAGAACATTTAATTCCCAACAAATATTTTCTACACCTAACATTAATCATGGTTAAAACATAACAGTTGGCTAACGGTCAAGAACTAAAACATTATATATGATGTAATTCATTTGCCTATGGCCATAGATATCTTTTAAGGGTTATGTTAACCGGACGGAGGTGACCCCACATGTCCCCCCGTCCTTTTCCCCTTGTCCCCCACTTTCTTCCAGTACAACACAGTTTCTTGTCAGTTTCTGTTCCGTATTTCTGACGGTTTTAAGTGTTTGTCTTATTAAACTTTATATTTTCTGTTCCACACTTTCAGGTTTATAGCTTTTTGATATAAACAAAATTAAAAAAAAAAAAAAAAAAAAAAAAAAAAAAAAAAAAAAAAAAAAAAGGACCGTCCGGCTAACAATTTTGAGGACCGTCCGGATAACGTGGGCCATCTTTTAATTTATGTGGCCATCGTTGTTATATCATTCTTTGTCCTTTGTTATCATTTTCATTTGACTTGGTCTCATTGATCTCGTTTTTGAGGAAATAATTCTAGTTTAACCTCGTGATACATGCTTTACGGGTGAGATGCCGTTATTTTATTTATCACAAATGTTGATGATCACAATTTTAAATCTTAAAACATGACCCGAAGTACGATACTTGCACAAAGTATCCCCTGGCCCAAAAAGTCTCTAAAGAAGGTAAGATGAAACCTTTTTTTTTTTTTTTTTTTTTTTTTTAATTCTAACAATATGCATTCAATTCTATTGTCAAGTAGTATTTGATATGAAGCAGTGTTGCAATTCATACTAATTTTAAAACATTAATAATTTCATTTAAGTAAAACAGAAACCTTAATTAAACATCAAAATACACATTGCATGAAGTGTCATATGCTTAATAAAACTCCATCAACACCCTCATATTCACCCGCCATCTCTCGCCAAATCTTTTACATAATAAAACAAAACCTTTAGTGGGACTTTTACATTTCATAAAAATCAAATCATACCTTATTAAGTAATAATCAAATTATTATTATTATTATTTTCTTAAATATTAAATAAGAAAAGCCTAAATACTTCTAAATTTATCCATATTCTACAAAAAAAAAGAATGTGATTTGTAATCATTCAATAAAAACTTACAAAAATATATGTGTCAAAATATAAAAAATTAAAACTTGAAAACGGTGGAGCAAGTTTTTCAAAGATTTGGGCTGAAACTTAAAATTCAGTATCATTCCCACTAAATATTTGAAGTCCCAACATTCTCAAATTCCTCCTCCATCAATCAAACTCGATCTCTTATCATTCATTCACGCACAATCATTGACGCAAGAACATCTCCTCCAAATCTAATTAATATTAAAACCCACTACATTCGTAAATAACCATAATTTAATACCTCAATCAAAGTACAATGGTTTTGAAGATCCTGTTATAATAATTAAAACCCGAAATTAAAATTAATAATTTATTTAAATGATTAGAAAAAACCCCGCGCGTGCGCGGGCATTATATCTAGTATTCGAGGCAATGATTCCTCTTTTTCAATGTTTTTTTTGTGAGTAACTAATACTATTCATTTTTGAGTTAGGATGTTTGTTTCATGATTGCTTGATACAATGTTTGGTAGAATATGTATTTTGTTTAAACTGATTTTTTTTTTTTTTTTGATAGCCTATATATATATATATATATATATATATATATATATATATATATATATATATATAGGGGCGTGTTCTATGCAGTACCAATATTAGATGCAGTACTTTACAGTACCCTTCTAAACCAATAAGAATTTAGTATTATTAAATATTTTCATTTAATTAAAAATGGTATAATAGTAAAACACATTTTCACTTTTTTTTTGAATTTTTTTAACTGAAAAACGTATTTTAGAGTCCATAATTTTCGGTTTTTTTTTTTTTTTTTTTTTTTTTTTCTTTTTTTTTTAATCTCTTTTTCAGCATACATATTTTTTCAAAAAAATGAGGTGCACGTGTGTTCTTCTTTCAATATTTGTAAATTTACAAATGTTTTTTTTCTTCGTAAAATTGTTTAGACATCAAACTTGTTTTGCTTAAAATGATAATTGCACATATGTTTCTAGCTCTCTAATCTTCGAAATTTATAGCAAAAATCATAAACATATATATGTAACCTCTAAATTTATAACCAACCAAAAACATAAATAGTATACATAAAATTTGATATCAAATGAAATACAATTCAAACAGAAATGTAATTTTTTAAATATAGATGTGCACGTCATTCAAAAACATTTGTGCACTCTTCCAAGAACATATGTGCACGCTTCACTTTCTCATCAAATTCATTAGAACATATGAGTACCCTTCTAAGAACATATGTGCACGCTTCACTTTCTCATCAATTTCATTCGAAATGATGTACTTGTTGAAAACACATGTGCACTCTTTATATTGGTATTGCTCCTTGATTCCTCCCTTACAGTCAACTATTTTCAACCAAGGATATTGGTCAACTAAAGTCAAACCGTAAGGGAGAAAAATGCAATTTAAATCCGTGGGAATTAAGTACATGAGTACAGAAAAGTGCATCCCCGGGTCGTTATGTCCCAACGAGGTGTGAAAAGTGTAATACAACGAATGTGTGTGTTAAAATGATATGGAATATACAAAAACAGGAATCTGACTGACTAACACTGGAATGTGAATAGTCATAGCTCTGTCACAGCTGTATCGTTAAAAACGTACAATCAGAAACCTAAAAACGCGAAAGATTTACAAACGTACGTTTAAATTAAATTAAACGTAAACGTACAAAACGAAATAAAACAAACATTCCCAAAGAGGGAATTTGCATGCCTTAACGGCTTAAATGCAAATTAAAAGAAAATAAAATAAATAACTATATTTACAAAGTTAGTTAAAAGTTAAGGAAACCTAAAAACCTCGCGCGGGTTAATTAAAAATTACGTAAGTGCGCAAGTTAAAACGCGAATTTTATGAAATATAGACACTATGGATACAATTATATTTTTTATAGGTTCTATTAGACAAAAGAAAATTTTAGAAAAAAGATTTATATTTTTTTGACTTTTATATTTTTTATTATGATTTAATTACTAATTTACAAATAAAAATACGAAATAAATACTAAAACTAATCTAAAAAATCTGAAAATTTTTATATAAATACTTTACAACATTACTGATCTAATAAAAATAATAATGACAAAATAGCTTATTCGGATAAGCTATAATAAGCTAAAAAAGGAAAATAAGCTAAACGAGAAAAAACAAGGTTAAATATAACTGGGTTGCAAACAATAACAGAACTGGTGCTCCAGAGCAGATGGAAGGGGGTGTTGGTGTTGTGCATGTTATACTAGCGGGAGGTCTATGGTTCGAATCCCACACCCCACATTTTTTGTGTTATTTTAATTTTTTGATATTTCTTTTTACAAATATATTAAAATACTGAAAATATGAAACTTTAATAAAGACAAAAATTTTATAACACAAAAATAAGCTCAATGGAGCTTATTTACTCCAACAGTTGAGCTATTAAGCTCAACTTGGACTTAAAAACTGAAAAAGCTTCTAATAAGCTATAAGCTACAAATAAAAAGTGGAATAAGCTAAGGATAGGCTAGGTAAATGTACAGCTAGCCAAAGAAAAGAGAAAAGAAAACAAAATAAGCTACAATAAGAGCTTATGAGTCTAGACAGTCAAGCTTTAGGCTTGACTGCTAGAACTCAAGCTTTGAATAAGCTTATAAAAAGCTATACAAGGGTAACCAAAAGTGGAATAAGATGAGAATACTAATATTATACATGTTTAAGAAAAATAAAAGTTAAGAAACCTACAAATAAGCTGATTCGTGGCTTATGACTCATTCAGTTGAGCATAAGAGCTCACAGTGAAGTATAAGCTAGGAATAAGCTTGAAAAAGCTTTACAAAAGAAACAAATGATAAAATAAGGTTTGTACAAGTTTTATGAACATGTATGAACAAGAATGTGGACTGGTATTCACCCATAAGCTAGTAATAAGCAAATAAGCACTTACCAATCCACACAGTCCAAAACCAAGGGCTGCAACTTTTTTGAAAGGCCATTTAAGCTGACGGGTTAAGCTCTAAATGACAAAATGAAAGTTGGAGTTGCAAGATGGCTTGGTTGGCTTTCCAAAAAGCCCAAGCTTAAGCTGTGGGGTCCAAAGATGAGCTTGTTAGGGGCTTTTGAAAATCAGCTTATTTCCCCTGATCCTCAGTGTATACTGATGGGTGGGACAAGCTTAAAGCTCTATGCAGCCCTAGCAAATAAGCTAGGGCATGGAATTAAAACATTGGAACTTGTTGACTGGTTGATAAGCTCCTAAAAGAAACTTATTTCACCAGCTTAATCCAAGTAATGAGCTTTTTATGGGCTTATGAAAATTGCTAGTTTTATTGAGTCTATTGTATACTCAGATATGGGATAAGTCAAAAAGCTATTGCAGCCCTAGTAAATGGGCTGCAACCTAGGATTTAAGGGCTAGGTCTTATACTTAGGTAGATAAGCTCCTCAGGGAACTAATTCACTCAAGCTTATGACCACTAATGAGCTTTTAAGAGCTTATGGGTAATGGTGTAAGTTCAAAGGTTTGAACTGTTGTGAATGGGCAAACCAAAAGCTCTTATTGACCTATCTATTGATCTCATAAATGCTCAACCTCACTTGGCCTTTGAGTGTGGTTAGATTGGCTTCAAAAGAAACCAAAATCCACAAGCTCAAGCTAGTGGGGAGTCTGTTTAGGAGCTTTAGGTGAACACAACTCAACCTTGACTGATTGCTTCAGTCAAGGGAGTTAGATGGAACCAAAACAAGATGAAGTGATAAGCTACCTAATTTAAGCTACAACTGAAAATTAAACATGAACATAACACATAAGCTACAAAAGCAACACAAATATGCCCACCACCCAGGCCTAGGTCAATACATAAGGCTTATGCCTTATGACTGCCTATGCAGTGGTGCAGGGCAAAAACAAGCACAAATAAGCACATGAAAAAGCATATAAACATGAAAACTAAAGATAAGCAAAAATACACTAAGCAAGATTAGCAACAAAACTATAATATCCTAAAAGCATTTAAACAGAAACTTAAAAACAAAGGTACAACAAAATTATAAACTTAATTCAAAAACAGGTTTTAGGTAATTTTGACTTTTTGAGTTTATGAACAAAGTTGATTTTCATGAACTTTGGACTGAATTTAATCACTGATTATGTTATATTAGACAACATTAACATGAAATAAACAAATATTAACAACTTTTAAACACATATGCAAGGTTCTAGGTCTTATCAATCTCAAAATTCTCACAATGAAGCAGTCAAGTGTCAAATTGACTTTCCCTTGTGCCAAACCCATTGATTATGGTTTAGCTGAGTTACTTAGGTCATATTGAGTCCAAATCAAACAAGAACAACACCCATAACAACCTATAACACAGATTCACCCATAAAACCAAACAACCCTTTAATGGACCTAACTGAGATTTTACAAAGCATATGACTGATTAAACCAATTTCATCAAACCCAGGGGTCATATTGTGTCAAGATAGACCCTTTTTAGCATACTCAAGGTGTCAAACAAGTCTAGGCCTATGATTCTCAAAAACAAGCTTATGGACAGTCCAAATGCCAAATCAAACCACAAACCAATCCAAAGCATACTAACATAAATTATGCTATAATATCATTAACTAACAGCAAATAAACAATAAAACATAAAAATCAAAGCACAAAAAGCACTGAAGCAGTAAAAAGCAAAAATGGATAAAAATGAAAGCTTACAACTGAAATCCTGCTTGAAACTGAGAACCAAGGATCAGAAGCCACTCCTAGCTTGTTGTCAGCAAGCTAGAAACCAGAAAAGCCATCCAGATTAGCTTCTTCTCCCCCAGAACTCCTTATTGGATCACAGGTTGACTTTCATTGACTTTTTCTTGATTTTTGGTGTTTTCTGAATTTTAAGAACTAAGGTATGTTTTAAGGTTTCTAAAAGCCTTAAGGCTTTGTCAGGAGCCTAAGTGAGCTTAAAGAAGATCATCAAACAACTACTTAACAAGAAATTAAAGAACATGGAAATTGAAAGGCAATTTAAGGTGAAACTTGAAACTTAAAGATAACTGAAATTAAACTGTAAATTAAGGTTCATTACACTAATTTAATTAAGATTACAACATTAAAACATTAAAAGACTTGTAATTTAAAGAAAACATATTAAAACTATACTACACGACTAATGGCTAATCCAAAAGTAGTCTTCTCTTTGCCTCTCCTCTCTTTTATACTCTTTCTGAATTCCCACTAGCATCCTGGTCAATTCCCACCTTTAATTATGGCCTTTGATTGACTGTAAATCATCCTAGCTATCAAATAAGCTTTTGGCGCCAAAAGTCCATTTGCTAGCTTGTAGCTGTTTTATTTCAATTAATGCATCTTGGATGTTAGTAGATGTGGAGGGGACAATGGAGGAGAGTTGGCGATGAGCTGGTAGCCAAGTGGTGGCAAAACCATGGTGGTTTTGTGACTCAGTGGTGTTGGAGGGAAAAAGGGAAAGGAGACGGGTCAAACCAATGTTTGACCCTGGGATATTTTATTAGGGTGAGTGGGTCGGGTTGATGGGTTTAGGGATTGGGCTTGTTGTATTGTGGGTTTAATTTTGGGTTAAGGGTATAAACTGGTTGGGTTTAGTTTTTAGTTAGGATCCGGTTTTGGTTTTTTGTAAATAAGGCCCAAGGACCAATCTTGTAAACTGCTGAAACTTAGAGGGACCTGAATTGCCATCTTTCCAAACTTCATTCAAGGACTAAACCTACTAAGTTAGATAAACCAAAGACCTATTTTGCATTATATTACAATTTGAAACACCCGAGGACCATTTATGTAATTTTTCAAAAGTTTAGGGGTGAAATTGTAATTTTCCCAAAAGTTATCAAAAGGTTCCAAATTGTCATTCATGAATAGTACAAGGGTGATATTTGATAAAACTCCATTTTAAAACACCCAGGGACTGATTTTGCCAATTTTGATACTTGAGGGGTAAAAGTTGCCAAGTTGTGTAAACTTTTATCCAGGGACTATTTGTGAATAAGTTTGAGTTCCCATGGACTAAAGTTGACTTTTCATTCATTTTAAACCTTCAGGGACTAGTTTTGACAATTTATGTAACTTCAGGGACTGAAAATGACAATTGTGTAAACTTTGTGTGTTTTTCACTTGTTTTTCAATCTTTTGTACCTGAATCACATAAAAACACATTTTCATGATATTTGTATCATTTTGTGAGTCATTTGTGTGTTTTTGGCCGTTTTGTGGGTTTAATCAATACTAAATATATGTGTATTTAGACACATATCACTCCTCATCTTTATCAACATGTTCAATACCTGAAATTATAAACATTAATTATTATTTTTATTAAGAACAACTAGAATGTGCATATGCCCAATCTAAACACACACGCACAAATAAAAACATTTATGCGTACCTGAACAAGTATTATTATATGATGATGAAAGCCAGGACAAAATACATCACAAGTTGACTTGATTTTTTTTTCAAAGACCTATATAGTAGAGACTTAGAGTGTATACTAATGAAATACTAAAAAATAATAGGAGTAGTAGTCATAAATACAACGTATATCAAAACATGTGTGCATACCTAAAAAACACATATGCACCAAAAACTATGACCACAATTTGACGGCCATCTGAAAATACGGCGGCCACAATCCTGCGTCATCTAAAAATCCGGCGACCATCTCCGCTTGAACTCGAAACGGAACCGACTGCCCCATAGTCCGCCTAACGACGCCATAAATATTTGGATTTGCCGATTATTTTTTCTAATTGAATATTTCACTCTTTAGATCTCATGCAAATCAGAAGGCATAAAAAGATATATATCTTTATATAATGGGACAAGTATTCATATTTTTTTATTCATTCATTAGTTTTTTTATGCAAACAATTAATAAGATCGTACCTGCCATATTACTTTTGGCCACCAATTACCCATCTTGTTAGAACCTGATCTTCAAAAATACTGGAACATAAATTCGTGGTGGGGGAGAGATGATTTAAGATGGTGGTGGTTGATTTAGAATTAGGGTTAAGAGAAAGATGTTTGAGGGTGGAAGTGAATGAGATCTGAGAATTATTTTTTGTAATTATAATATCCCTTCAAAAAAGGAACGGTTTTGAAATTAACTAATGTGAAGTTCCTATAATACCCTTTCAGCTTTAGCATCATAATACCTCATCTTTTGTTTAATGGCAATTTTGACACTTTTAATCTTGTTCATTGATTAACTCATCCAATGGCCCATATTCATTTTAAGAGTACTGTAAAGTACTGTATCTAATATGGGTACTGCATAGAATACAACACTATATATATATATATATATATATATATATATATATATATATATATATATATATATATATATATATATATATAGGATAAAGATCAAATAAAAAGACAAATATCCGTACATTACGTAAAAAGATTTTTTTTTTCAAAAATTTTCTCGAAAAATTCCAAAACAATTACACAAGATCAGGTATGTTGGTGCATGAAAAAGTTGTGAAGGAAGTTTTTCTAAAAGTTGATATTTTTTTCGAAAAAAAATTATGAAAAAATACGTTTGTGCATTAAATCGCTTTTTTGTGCATCAAAAATTCGTTTTTGCACCCAAGTTCTTTTGACTTTTTTAATCAAAATAATATTGCGCATCTAACTAAAACAAGTTGAAAATTTTGTGCATCAAAATTTTTTTGCGCATCAAAATTCGTTTTTTGTGCATTAAAAAAAACGTATAAAAACTCAAAATTAGAAAAACTTCTTTCACAAAAGTTTCATGCACCAACATTCCCGATCTTGTGGAATTTTTATGGATTTTTTCGCGAACTTTTTTGAAAAAAAAAATCTTTTTACGTAATGTACGGATATTTGTCCTTTTATTTTAACTTTACCCTATATATATATATATATATATATATATATATATATATATATATATATATATATATATATAGTGTAGGGTTATTTTCAGAACCAAAAAATGTCGAGAACTGCGAGAACCGATCTGAACCATCTATTATTTGATCAATGGCTATAAATAATAGTGAGATAAAAGTAATAAATTAAAATTGTAGGGTAAATTATGCAATTGAAAAAAGGGTATCTAAGGGATTTCATATTAACCCTAAAAAGCTGGCAACAATCTTCATTTTTCATTCTTAACCTAAAAATCGTCACCCATCTCTCCCTCTCCCTCATCTCTTTTTCCTAACCACCACCCTAATTGATCCATCCATCATTACCTCCTCACAAAAAAACGAGATGATCAAGGTTTTGAGACCGCCTCCTTCTTCCCAACGATCAATCTGTGTTGCGACCTTCTTTCAGATCTGACCACCATGTTCATCCACAAACAACAAACCTCGTACTGTGATAATTAATTGGGCAATCGTGGGTACTGTTGACTGATTTGATGTGCAATAAATTGATCGGTGACTTCAATATGTGGTATTGCGTTGAAATCATATCTACTCTGTAAGATGGTCGCTTCCCCATACCTGCACAAAACAAATACGGTAAGATTTTTCAGATTTTTTATTTTTATTTTTTATTATTTGTTATATCAGAAAACAACACAACTCAAATCTAAATGAAATTGAAGAAATATGCGCGTGTGATAAGTTGTTACAGTTCTTAGCATTACAGACCATCATACTTGTTACTTTGTAGCACCCATATGATTGTTCTCTTGAATATGAAGAAAAAATGGGAGGCGGAACTTATTTCATAAGAATTTGTTACTTTACCCCAACCATGACAATGTAAATACAAAAGATCCACTGTACTTGCAACTATTTGTTGTCTTTTGTAATAAACCATAGTGGTTTATTTTCAAATTTAAGTCGAAGAACAAATTTCAAGGAGTAAGCATCATGTGTAAAATAATGTGAGACAAGAATCATAGGTATGATATAAGTGTGCTGGAGTCATTATGGTTGGGGTCAATTATCAATACAATTATATTCATGACTCGTTTCGTAAGTTCATAGATTTAAGCGCATCCTATATGTTGGGGTTGATTATTATATTTTCAATCGACGGAAACTCATTATATGGTGTACCTACAAATTTAAAGATGTCGCAAATAGTTTAAAATGGAGTAACAGTATAAAAAGATGATGAATTCTGCTCTATAATACCTTGCTGGGAAGCGTTTAAAGTGCATATGTATTTTTACAATTATTGGAGTTTGAATGTTAAGAGTGCATATGTGTTTTTACAGTTTATGAAGTTTAAACTCAATGGAGTGTATATGTGTTTTTACATAGTTCGGAGTTTGAATGTTAAGAGTGCATATGTGTTTTTACATAGTTCGAAGTTTGAATGTTAAGTGTATTGAAATTGCATATATGTTTTTATATAGTTCGGAGTTTGAATGTTAAGAGTGCATATGGTTTTGTGTGCACAAGTCCGAAATACATAGTGCATATGTGTTTTGTTAATTTTTATGATTAAATAATTCATTTATTACATGTGCAGATTTCATGGGTTCTTGAACCAGGCGAGGAATACATGTGCACGCCAAAAAGATGAACCAACTGTTAAAGACATTGGATTATGCACATGTGCACGCTTCATATATTTGTAATAAAATTGGATACAAGTGTAAACAAATGGGTGTTTGTGATAAAACTAAATATCATATCACTAGAGTAATACAATTTGTAAAATTTGAAATTGCATAAATTTATTGTTAATGTTTTGTTGTTTGTATTTATATTTATGTTATATTACTTAAAGATACATGTGCATATACAAAACACATATGCATAAACAAAAAATACAATTGTCATAATATAGTTAGTGGTTAACCTTTTTTTATACAAAACACATGTGCACATAATGTATTTCAAAAAAAAAAAAAAAAAAAAAAAAAAAAAAAAAAAAAAATTCCAAAAATTTAAGAACTAAAAAAACGTTTTATATTAAAAAAATTCAAAAAGAAAATAAAAAATGTAATTTTACCATGATACCCTTTTGAATTAAATAATAAAAATTAATATCCAAAAAATTCTGATCGGTTGATGACGGTTCTCGCAGTTCTGTACCTTTTTTTTGTTCTGAAAAGAACCCTTCCCTATATATATATATATATATATATATATATATATATATATATATATATATATATATATATATATATATATATATAAAGGAGGAATGGTCAACACTTTGTCAAAGTGAAAAACTGAAATTAATGTAATCCCCATTTTACCCTTTCTCTCAAAAACTGAAATTAACTATTTACTTCACTTCACTTCACTTTAGTTATTTTATAGATCGATATGTATTTTTGGTAGATCTAGAGTTTTATTTTTAGATCTAAGTTTAATAACATTTTTTACGAAAGTGTTTTTTAGATTATTTATTTTTGCCGGAATCTACTGTTGCCGCCGCAGGTATTTCCGCCGCTGCCGCTGTCGTCGCTGATGTTGTGGCCGGAATCATATTTTGAGGTTTGTTTTTTAATTGTTGTCGGACATATATGTTTTTGACTAATTTGTTTATTAGTGATTAGTGAAACTGTCTTCATGGGTTTAGATTTCGTAGGCGACTTGGTTGGACGCGAAGTGACAGTCGTATCTCAAGATTAAGGTGAGTGCAATATTTTAGTAAAACCGTTTACAAAGACAAAATGGGATTTTCGAGGAAAGAACTTGTATTTTGATTGATCATAGTAGCTCTTTATTATCTACTTGTTTTAGTTATTGACTCGTGCTTAATTATTGTGGTTTATCTATGTGGTTAGCTTATTTGGATTGTATCTTATATAATTATTTTGTGGTTTGATTATTTTAGCTTCTTGTGGCTATGCGAGTCTTGTGATTTTTATGGCTCTATTGCTTTGTGTGTCGCTTTAGTTCATATTGGAGGTTTATAGATGTTTGGTGGCATGCATGTCATTCATGAACTTTAAAGTGGGGCATAGTGGGTTAAAGGTCTCACTAGGCAATGCTGGCAATATCTATAGGGGAGTGCATGGCACAAGCGTGTTATAGTGGTTCACGTTATTATAGTGGAAGCTGTTGTGCATTCTAGAAGGCACGATGGTTATGGTGTAGGCACCCATTAGTGGGAGGTGTTGTATTCACATGTGAGGTGGTGCTTGACGAAAGTGGCCTGGTCACATACGCGTAGCGCCTACTCGCGGTTGAAGGGAGGGTGTATAGCATGATCCCGTTTGTACCTTCGCCCTAACGGCGGGTGTATTGTCTTTATGGCATTACACTTATGTCGGTTGTACCCAATAAACTTTTCGCTTTGAGTACACGTGAGGAGCAGCCACTTGAATTCTTGTTTTTGAATTCAAATGAAAGAGAAGCTTTTACATCAAATTCATTCTTTATATTGAGTTTATATCGCCTTCTAAGAGTAAGTTCCAAAATATACCAGATTCATTCTTTGATGGTTTTTGCAGGAAACAAACCAAGGATCTCGCAGATGTGGGGGTACGAAAAGAGCCAAGAGTGACTCATCAACTCGTCTTTTCTTTTATACAGGTAATGACACCATTATGAATATTGAATCCATCTTTTGAATTCATCACTAACTGAACTTTAATCGTGCATAGTTTCGAATGATTTTTACGTTTTTTTATCAAGATCTATGCCCTTTTTTATTTTTAAAAGTTTATTTGTATAGAAATATATATTGTATTTGTAAACCTGATTTTTTTCTTATATTTTGACGAAGTTTCAGATTAATGGCTCGTTCATAATGCTCTCAGCTATACATTTGAAACATATAGATTCATGATTCATGATTCATAGAAACACAAGATCCAAGTGACAGAATCAAAAATCATGTTGATCGTTCACGTCTTTGTAAACCACTGGCCTATCATTTCACCAAAGTTGTTGGATGCTATTTTCTAATCTAACGGCCATGTTGTCCAATTCTAACTAAGAAAGATGGTCGAGTATTAACTGTTAACTTCATTTATGTATATGTTATGCATTGAGTGTTTTCATTCTCTCCTTTTTAAATCGTCATACCATAAGGCTTTTTTTTTTTTTTTTTTTTTTTTTTTTTTAATTATTCATTTTAACTACTAAAAAAAGAAAAAGAAAACCAACCGTTTGTTCCCCCTCGAATAGGGTGAAATTAATTTCTACAAACAAACTCTGTCTCTTCCCAATGTCTCCTCTAATCCTCTTCCTCTCTCTTTTTCATATTTAATACTCCACATACAAAGAATGTACTGTATAAATTGTATCAAATAAATGACTCTTTGTTTACATTGAGTGTTGTGAACAAGTTGATGTTTGATCTCCTCAAGGGCCTACTTATCAACTCAAATGTCACTTCAGTTGATACTTTGAAGGTTAATTTATGGGAAATGATATTTACACATAGAGTTTTACTTGGTACACATAAATTCAATGCATGAGGACAAACATTCAATGCACTAAATTATGTGTGCATAGTAAAACTTTATGTGTAAATATCATTTCTCTAATTTATAAGTGTTTACTAATCTTGTTTCATATTTATGTCATTAATAATATGTGCAAGTGTTTTTTTCTTGCATAAAACAAACTATAGTTTTCCAGCGGTCTCATTTTTATACATTTTGTAAGCAAAATCCTTTTAAAAGACGACTTTTGAAAATACTAATTTTGAAGTTACAAGATGACTCAAAGGGACACAATCCCAACTTATAATAACTTGGATGTACAAATAATAATATAATAGCAAAAACTGGACAAATGGAAAAGTATGATGAATTATGCAAGAAATTAAACCATGTTTGTTTTACTACATTATGCAAAATAAAGGTGAAACAAAATTGCTAACATTTGTCTATTGTTATATATATTCTATGCAAATCAGAGGGTTACTATGTTGATACATGCCAATGCTATGTATGATCATATGCCTTTATAGAAGAAAATTTTCTGCCTCGCCGGAAAAATTTCTGCCTCCCTGGAAACACTTCTGCCGCCCTGGAATTTGTAGCTATCGCCGGATATAGATGCACCAAAAAGAATTAAATCATCAAGACCAAAACGACAGACTAATAGACCCGGCATAATTTTTCACTAAATGTTTTTATATATTCTTTGATACATGTTACGAATTTTTGCTTGATCGAGTTGAATTATTGCATGTTACAACCATTTGCAATTATTTTGATCTTTTCACGTTCTATTTTGTACGTTACACGAAACACTTACCACAATATTGCATATCGTTAATTGTCTGCCGCTAGGAATTTCCGTTGCTATGCACGGGTACTCGCCTAGTATATATATATATATATATATATATATATATATATATATATATATATATATATATATAATCTTAGTTATCTATGAAAATTGATGCATGTGAATGATTTGTTTCCTTTGGAGGTCTCGGGTTCGAGGCTTGCCAAATGGGGTTTTCCTCCTATGCGAAGCGGAAAAAAAGAGTGGGGTTTATTCCACAAAGGCGAAGGTTCAAGGAAGGCATACTGCCCACTTGGATGTCACTGCACTACTCGAACCACTAACAAGTAACTAGCCGTTCTTAAAAAAATATTGAATGTAACATTTTTTTTCCTTCAGGATTCATCGAATTTATTGCTTTTAATTGATTTCCTAGCTTGAATTCAACACATGCTAGTATTTCTTTTATCCTGGTGGTGAACCTGATGTCTATATTTAATTGGTATTCGTTTTTAGTATATTTAGGAAGTAACTTTTTAATATTCACAATCGTTTTTATGTTAAGTTTATGAATGATACTTATTGCTTTATGTTTAGAAGTAACGTTCCTCTATTTGAGAAAAAAAATTGTTTCAAAAAAGATGAGGTAATGCTCCCGTTATAATTAGATGGTTCAAGAAATCAGAATCTGTGATCTTCAGACCAATCTTCTAAACTAAATGAGTAACTTTTGCTAGTTTCTGATTATTATCCTTCTTAACGGATTTAGCTAATTGTCCCCCTTATATGAATATACAAACTAATAATCCAAGTCAATATTAACTTTAAGCTGCACTAGTCATTTTGGGGTCCAAAAAGAACGAGATACACGTGTTCTAAAATTTGTAAACTTGTTGGGGTGTAAATTCTAAAGAGTCCAAATGTGTATCTTTCCTTTTCTTTTAGTCAAAACATTTAATGGTAAATGAAATGCCCTTACTGAAAAAAGGTAAAAAAGATGGGTAAAATCTACTAAACCATCATGAAATGGGAATTATAATGATGGACTTTTAAAACGTTGGAGTTGCAAAAACTAGCATAGCAAGTGTTAAAATCTATACAAAGACTCGATTTATTACCAGTAAACAAGATGAATTTATTCTGAATCAACCCAACCAACCACCCCTTATGGTTGATTCATTAACAGTTTTACAATACAGAAAATTAAAGAGAGGTTTTACAAAACAAAGACTAACAACAAATAACTATGATTGTGTGTGAAAAGGCACACAGAAAACCCTAGCAAATCTAACGAATAATGAGAGAAAATGTGCTTAAATAGCCCAGCTCAATGAAGTATCTAAATATGACAATATTGATCCTTCAACTTTAATCCAGCTTCTATCTACAGCCTTGCACTTGAGAAACTTTAACTCCAGTTATAACTTTAGCCCCTTAACTTTTGCCTCACCTTCATTTGTAACCTGCAAACAAATAGACACAAATACAACTTCCAAAACTAACACAATAAGCCCTCAGCTTATACTTTCAACAGCATCGTGATGGACATAACTGCTTAAGAATAAATTTATAAGAGAGGTTCTAAGAAACAATACCACAACCAAGCATTTAATGGTTAGAAAATCTAGCTATGAGATCATCCAAAATATATACGAAACTAAAATGATGATGATCATAGCATCTCCCATATACTATATCGAGGTGGTTCCTAGAAATCAAAATTTCAACACCACGATGTGAAACAAAAACAATCAAAAGAGGGAGAAAATGTTTACACCAGGAGATATAACATGTAGATCATTTTATTCATTTAAATTCACTAAAAAAATTGTTGACAACTGTTGATACAAAAGTTGGGCGTTCCTTGTTTGGATTCCTCTTCCCGTATCAATTGGATCTTAATGCTTGAGACCTGCGCACTAAGAGAACAAAAAACACCGTTAGGCTTATCGTGGGATTGTCTCCCACGATTATCCTCCGGCGTGAGAGTAAGTAATCGGTTTTAGGGTTTTAGTGAAGAGTTAGGGTTATGATATGATACCTTTAATGAGAGCCGAGATGCCCTTTATATACACACGAAATCCTTGTTGGTTTCGTGTTCCTTACTCTTCGGCGTATCCCGCCTTATTTGGTCCATTGATCCTTATCCCGTAAATAAGAGATCCTATATCAAGGCCAATAATAGATTTCGGATTTGGGCCGTTGTAAGCCCAAATCTTTATCGTGATAGCCCACGCGTGATGGGCTTGAGTATTGGTCGGGTTCGTGACCCGAATGCGGACTATACGTCATCATGTCCCCCCAGTCTAGTATGCGCAAGGTGAAACTGCGGATGCTAGACTAACAACTGTAGTGAAAAAATATTCCAGAATGCGTAGCGGAGAAGTTTCAAGTGTTTCCCGCCTAAAAAACAATACGATGAATCTAGTCCAAGTAAATCCGAATATCCCTCGTAAATCGTGAGGGGTGGGTGAAAAAGTGTTTCACCTCTTGATCTCCCAGCCACACGATTAGTGCGAGTGGGTTACACATGTCAATCATCCATGAGAGCATGTAACCTTATATAAAGTGTTGTCTCCATTTCACTGTGGCTGTCACAGTAAAAACGTCCATTGCCACCATTGTTAAAACCTCTAAACAGCGAACAAGAAATCAACAACTCTTAAGGTAATAGTGCGTGCGCTGCAGAATCTATTGAATTCTAACCATGGTTCTTCAATTATCCGAATTTACATCCGATATAACCGAGGACGAACTTCGTCTGTTCACCTCGGATTATTATATCCCGATCGCGTTGCACCCGATGGTTCCGGTGGCGACTGCGTCCATAGCGAACTTCCCTGAAGGGAAAATAGGGGTATACACACGCTTCTTTGAATTCGCTAACCAACGTGTGCCCATTTCTCTATTCTTGTGCGATATTTTAAACTACTATCGCCTCCATATTTCCCAACTGCACTGTATAGGTGCAGCAAAAATAACAAATTTTGAAGTAAATTGTCGCTTGTTGGCGATTAACCCCACAATCCATCTGTTCCGCGCGTTTTATCACTCGTCGTGGTCAAACGGGTGGGTGTCCTTTTCCAAGCGCACAGGGCGACTTCAGTGCTATACGGCAAAGTTAGACGCACTTAGGAATTGGAGGGAGAAATTCTTTTGGGTTGATGATGCATTATTTCCATGGGATTTTGAGTTCTATACCCAAAGGGTCATTACCGAAGGATGAGCGCCCCATCCCTGGAGCGTATAACGCAGATGATGCGGAAACGATTAATGCCAATCGCATCCCTATCAACGCTTACCCAGAAGAGTTTTTGGTGCATATGGGCATTAGTCGCAACTACTTCGGAGGTCCTGACGAGGTGCCAACCTTTTTGGATGAGAATAACCGGGGTGGGTGCTTGTCCTTTCTTCTCCTTCGCTCAGTAGTGTAAGCGCTCTTTACTATTGTAGCTTTTGTAACCCTCTTTGTGTTTGTTTGTGGTTTGTTGCGCAGAGATGGATCTATTCAGCGTGGTGCGCTTGACGATACCCAAACAGGTGACCGTAGGAGTGCGCCCTTTAAGAGAAGGTGAGGAGCCAGTTTTGGAGGCTACCGCGGGGCGCACTATGGAGATCGTACAGGAGGAACCAGAGGATGTCCCCCCAGTTGTTTTAGAGGCGATTCCTATTCGCAGTTTTCCAACTCCTGGGGTACAAGCCCCTGTGGTAGAGCCATCGCACACAGAGAGTGTAGGGATTGCCATGGCTGAAAGTGGGCCCGAGGAGGCTAGCCAAGGGGTGAAGCGCAAGAAAACTTCTGGTGATGATGGCGCGGGTACATCTAAAAGAAGGCGCCATGTTATCTCTGGCGGGCAATCATCATCAGAAGAGGATGCGTCGCCAACTGAAACTCCTCCCCCCAAGTAAGTAATGAGACTTGTATCTTTAGATCTTCAGTTCTTTATTCCGCGTTGATACTATAGAGTAACTTTGTTATTTGCGTGCAGTGTTGAAGCTGCTGATGATGATGCTGCGCGTGTTGGGAATTCGCCACCCAAGGCGAGTCCCTCACATACTGATGATCTTGCGCAGAAGAGCCAAGAGACTGAGCCGAAGGCATTTGAGGATGTGCCAACGGACCATCTGATAGAGGAGCTAGGTTTGGCTGCTGCGCACCAGGCCTCCTTAGTTGCACAGCTACAATCAAGGTATGCTGGTGAAGGTAACCGCTGTGTGCAGAAAGATGAGGAGATTGCGCTTCTGAAGGCGCAGTTGGCTGATGCTCAGGCTGAGGTAAAGGCAACGGATGCGTATGCCCAGAAGCTTGCTGAAGAGAAGATGTCATTACTTGCCCAAGTGAGCCAAGAGCGTGCTGGGTTAATAGAGTACAAGGCCACTTGTCTTTGGGTCTTGAAGTACATGGAGCTTAACAAGAACGCTCACTTCTCTAGATTGGATGACTTTCGTAAGGCTGTGGAGGGGGCGCTGGAGAAGCAGGAAGTTAAGCTGCGCAATCTCAGTATTGAATATGATGAAGAGCTGTACCCACACCTAGTATCTTCAATTGCTGAGCGCAGGTGGCTTATCAGCCATGGTTTGCGCCTTGCTGCTTTGAGTACTCTGGAGTCTCAAGAGGTGAAGGAGGCATTTGGGGATGTTGTTGAGCGTGCGTTGGCACGTGGCAAGGCGCAGGCTATAGAGGAGCTTTCCGAGAGCAAGTTATTGATAGTGCCTGCCGCACAAGTACCAGGTTATAATGCTGATGCTTGTGATGAGCTTGTCGCTGCTATGGAGAAGATGAAGCTGTTAGATCTTCCTCACATTGCTCAACTAGAGCACGATCAAGATTACCCCATAGGTGTTATTATGGAGGGGTTAACCTTGGCTAGGCACGCAGCAGAGGACGCAGAGGCACAACCTGATTACTTTCTTAAGCCAGATGTGTCGCAGCTGCAGGTACCTATCTTTGCTCGTCCTCGCAACATCTTAAATCCTTTTGCCCTCGAGAAGGAAATCCCGCTGAAGGAATCCTTAGAGGCCCATGCCATGAGGCTTGCGAAGAAGCAGGGTGTGAAGGGAAAGGCCATCCTTTGTGGTATTGGTGCTGCACATATTCCAAGATCTGATGGAGTACCTGTTAGTGTACCGGTAGTGTCGCCCAAGGATCATGATCTCCTGAAGAAGCTTGAGGAAGCTGGGAGTGCTGCGTACCATGTTAGCAGTTCAGAGCTTAGACGCTCCCACAGCCTTTAGATTGTTTTGACTTGGTGATGTTTTGTAATAGGTTAACATTTTGTTGCACATGTGCATGTTAAATCTATACGTTGTATGAACTCGTAGTCCATAATAAAATGATATTTTGAAAATGCGATTGTACGCATATTGTATGTGATTGTGGTTATGATGTTTGTACTTAGTTATCTGTCTTTGCGTACAAGACGTCTATGTTATGTCTAAGAATCAAACCGTTATATAAACGCACTTAAAAAAATTACAGGAATCTATAATCACTTATAACATAATCGTGTATGAAATTCATGACTTAATGTTAAGTGCGAATATATATGAAATTCACAAGTGTATGGGTTGACATGCAGCGTACTGCGAATACCATATCAAGGGGTTAAGAGTCTTAACTCCTAATTTGTTAAACGCGCACAGTGTGCATTGTTGTGTATCCGTCGTGGGATGCACAATGAACTTACTCCAACGTATTGAGAGTAAGGTGTTTAACAAGGATGCGTGATCCGATGTTGATGGGTTTGCAACCCTCTTACTCAACGAGTTATTTAGTAGGTTTACTCATCCTTTACCATCATAGGTTTTAATAAGTGCATGCACGCCATGTAGGCAAAAGGTAATATAACAACAATATTGAGACATAAATAATATGTAAACAACAAAGTAAAGTGTGTCGCGGAGTTAGCTAGAAACCGCGACATTTAATTAATACTTGCAAGTTTTTGGAAAAAGAAAGACATTTGCCTAGATGAAACAAAAATGTAAATACACTGATATTTATTGAGCACTTACTAAAGTGCGGAAGTGTCCGTGGGCGGGGTCGTAACCTTTTCTAAAGATAGCATCTCTTGAGATTGCAAATATTCCATGTGCGTTGTAGCTCACGGCCATCCATGTCACGCAGCTTGTACGCGCCTTTTCCTAGTGCTTCAACGACCTCATAGGGTCCCTCCCACTTTGGTCCAAGTTTACTTGTATCTTCTGCGTGGCTCGCATCATTAGCGCGATATACAAAGTCGCCTGGTCTGAATGAGGTGCTTCGAACTTTAGCATCGTAGTATCCCTTCATTTTTTACTTGGCTTTTGCCTCACGTATAGCTGCGCGTTCACGCCTTTCTTCCAATAGGTCCAAGTCTATACGCCGTTCGTCGTCATTGGTTGCGACATTAACTTCCGTGGTACGAATAGTTGGCATCCCAATTTTAGCTGGTATGACAGCTTCTGTCCCATAGACAAGAGAAAAGGGAGTGTCTCCATTGCTAACTTTGATTGTCATGCGGTGCGCCCATAAGACATGCGACAATTCATCCACCCATCTTCCTTTGTGTTTGTCCAGGCGCGCTTTAATTCCTTCTCCCAGACTACGATTTGCGCGCTCAACCAAACCATTGGTTTGTGGGTGTTTAACCGACGCGAAGTGTTGTGTAATATTTAGTTCTGCGCACCAGTCTTTGAACGGGTTATCGCGGAATTGTTTTCCGTTGTCCGAAATGATTTCCCCAGGTAATCCAAAGCGGCATACAATATTTTCCCAAACGAATCGTTTTACTTGATTACCTGTGATTGTCGCCACTGCTTTTGCCTCAATCCACTTAGTGAAGTAGTCTATAGCCACAATAAGAAATTTTAGTCCCCCTGCTGCAACAGGGAAGGGACCCGCAATGTCGATACCCCACTTATAGAATGGCCATGGCGAAGTGATAGGCATTAGCTCTTGTTGTGGTTGGCGCGGGATGGGTCTATGAACTTGGCAGTCGCTACATTTCTTTATCACATCACGCGCATCGCGATGCATAGTGGGCCAGTAGTATCCTAACCGCAAGGCTCGTGCTACGACGGACCGTGGTCCTGAATGCATCCTGCATGAACCGGCGTGGATCTCTCGGAGTACGTAATCTGCCTGAAGAGGTCCAACGCACCGAAGCCATGGTTGTAGAAATGAGCGCCGATATAGGATACCATCTCGAAGTTCGAACCTCTGCGCTGTGCGCCGTATCCGTCGAGCGTCCTTCTGCTCATGGGACTATATGCCTTTGCTTATAAATTCGACAACAGGGGTCATCCACGTAGGATTCTGCTCCTCTATTACCGTGGATATCTCCATCTCCGAGATGGATTTATTTTTTAGGATCTCCACCAACACTTGTTTTGACAGGTGCGCAAAGCTTGTAGATGCGATCTTGCTTAGCGCATCCGCTTTTTTGTTTTCACCTCTAGAAACTTGTTTAATGGTAAACCTGTCAAAACCTTGGATAAGTGACTTGGTCTTGTCGAGGTATTGAACCATGTTATCCTCTTTAGCCACATATTCGCCCGACACATGGTTGGCTACTAATCGGGAATCCACATTTGCTTCTAGGTTGCGTACACCCATTCGAGTTGCAATGCGTAATCCAGCAATTAGGGCTTCATACTCTGCCTTGTTATTCGTAGCTGTGAATTCAAAGCGCAGTGCGTAAGTGAATTCCATTCCTTCTGGATTGGTGAGGATAAGGCCTGCGCCCGACCCATCCACGCATGAAGATCCATCCATGAACAGGACCCATGGTTCTTGTAGTTCTACCTCGCTCCGTGGAGGTGCAGCATCGGTGTCTGATTTTTCGATGATGAAGTCTGCTAGTATTTGCCCCTTAACCGCAGTGCGTGGTCTATAAGAGATGTTATACTCGCCTAGCAATACACTCCACTTTTGTAATCGCCCCGATGCGTCGGGTTTGGAGATAACTTGCTTGATTGGTTGGTCTGTGATCACCGCTATTGGGTGTGCTTGAAAGTACCTGCGCAATCTTTTTGCGGCGAATACTAATGCCAAGACCAACTTTTCCATTGGGCTATAGTTAATCTCTGTCTTCTTGAGCGCTTTACTTACAAAATATACCGGTGTTTGTACGGAATTCCTATCTGTCAGTAGCACCGCGCTGACTGCTCCATGAGTCGCAGACAAGTACACAATTAACTCCTCCCCTGGTCGGGGTGCGACTAGCTTGGGAAGCGCTGCTATATGTTGCTTAAGCTGTGTAAAAGCTTCTTCCGCTTCTGTAGTCCAACGAAAGTCTCCCTTTTTTGTACACTTCTTGAGTGTTTTAAAAAGGGGGAGTGACTTATCTGCTGATTTGGACAGGAATCTGTTCAACCCGGCTAGTTTTCCATTCAGAGACTGGACTTCTTTCAACGTGCGTGGTGAAGGGAGTTGGATGACAGCCTCTGTTTTTTCTGGGCATGGTTTAATGCCATCAGGTTCTATCAAGTATCCAAGGAACATGCCTTCTGTAGCGCCAAAAGTGCATTTCTTAGGATTTAACTTTATGTTGATCTTTCGTAGTGTTCTAAATGTTTCTTCAATGTCGCGGACCAATTCGCCTTCGGTATGGCTTTTTATGACAAGGTCGTCAACATAGACCTCTAGGTTGCGGCCCACTTGCTTTTCAAATGCATTATCTACCAATCGCTGGTAGGTGGCGCCCGCATTCTTTAGGCCAAAAGGCATCTTTGTATAACAGTAGACACCTTGGCTTGTCTGAAAGGCTGTTTTTTCCTCGTCTTCTTTAGCCATTTGGATTTGGTGGTACCCTTTGTATGCGTCTAAAAAACATGTAAAGGGGTATCCGCATAAAGATTCTACCTTCCAGTCTATCTCTGGTAGTGGGTAGCAGTCTTGTGGGCATGCTTTGTTGAGATCAGTGAAATCCACGCACATCCGCCAGCTACCATCACTCTTCTTGACCATCACTGGATTGGAGAGCCATTCATGGTAATAGACCTCTCGCATGATACCTGCGTCAACAAGTTTGTGTACTTCCTCTAGAATGGCTTTTGCGCGCTCTGGAGCCTGGCCGCGCTTTTTCTGCCGTACTGGGGAGTATCCTTGTCGGATTTTCAACTTGTGTTCTGCAATCGAGCGTGGCACACCAGTCATGTGCTTTGGTTTCCATGCGAAGATATCCAGATTCTTTTGCAAGAGTGCGCACACGGCAGCTCTGCCTTTATCAGACAGCGATCCCCCGATCGATACTTCTTGCTCCGGGTAATCAGGATGAATTGCGACCTTCAGGTTTGATACTTTAGCTGCGCTCTGTTCTGGGGTGTGCGTCATCTCACATGTAATCGTGTTACACTCTCTAGGTGGCACGGCGTTATTGTAGATGGTGACAATGCCGCCTTCTACCGGGAATTTGAGCATCCCATGTGCTGTGGACGGTATTGCGCGTATTGCCGAAATTCCTGGTCTTCCGATAATGCCATTGTATGGCGAAGGAGATCTGATCACCATAAAATTTATCGAGGCTGTCGTGGAGTGTTCCTTATTACCAATAACAACTAGTAGTCGTAGTTGCCCCATGGGCCATATCTTTTCTCCCGTGAAGCCAGTCAACGACGTCGTGGCCGGGCTTAACTGTCTTTGTATCTCAGGTCGCAATATTTTAAAACAATGCTCATACATTATGTCTGCTGATGCCCCTCCATCAACATACATGCGGTGGATATCGTGACCCCCCGCATTTATCTCGATGGCGAGTGATTCCGCCACTGTGTTGTACGCAGCCAAGGTGGGGAAAGAGATTTCGCTTCCATGAGAAAATTTATGGCTGACCTTTTGCCTAGTCTTTCGCTGCCATGATTGTATCATGTAGATATTGTCAGCCTTGTCCTTAGGTGCTTCTTTCTTGCTCCCGGTCTTCTGTTTGTCTTTCCCATCCTTGATGTTCTTAACTAGATGGTCCAATCTGCCTTCTTTTACTAGCTTATCAATTAGTTGGAGCAATTGGACACACTCATTGGTGGTGTGGCCCTTCTGTCCATGATACTTGCAGTATCCGTTCCCTACGCGCCGATCTTCTGGGGTGCGCATCGGTGGGGGTCTCGGAAAGTTCGCGCCTTCCATCGCAAATATCTCCCTTGGAGTCTTCGTTAGTGGGGTATACTTGTCATTCTCTCGTCCGCCCCCCTGACTGCGGTAGCTTTTGTTACGATTGCTACTCTGGTCATTGGATTGTCTCCTGGGCTGTTCTTGTGACCTATAGTTTGAGTAGCCTTTCTTACTATCCGCAGCGGTGGCTTCTCCTTGGATGAAGGACCTCGTGTGCTTCATAAGTTCGTCAAAGGTTTGGGGAACCCTATCATTTAACTTTTTGATAAGTTCTGGGTTATTGATTCCGTTCATAAATCCTGAGATCTTTAGTATTTCGGGGCATGCCTTGACATGTATGCATTCGTCCTTATAGCGCTCCACATAAGCGCTTGTGGATTCCCCTTGGCGCTGTTTTACCCTAGCGAGTTCGATAGGGTTCTTGGCGCACTTCTTCCTCTGAGTAAAGTTCAAACGAAACGCCTTCCGCAACTCTTCAAACCCATCGATGCTTCTACGTGGAAGCTTACTGAACCAGTTTCGCGCATTCCCTACTAATGTAGAATTAAACATGTGGCACCACACAGGTTGTGGCCAATTTTCGATGGTAGCTGCTGATTCGAAGATTTTTAGGTAGTCGTCAGGATCACCTGTCCCATCATAAGTTTTAGAATTAGCGGGCATGCGCCTTCTCTTATCTTCTGAAAAATCACTGATGCGTCGAGTGAATGCGTCAACCTTTTGGCGGCGCCAGGGACGAGACATATCTTCGTCCTCCTGGTCGCGGTATCTTCTCCTGGACTTCCAGTGTCCTGTTTCTTCGTCCTCGTTGTCCGAGGAGTCACTTGAGGATGAGCTTACTCTTTTGCGGCGCTTGCGCTGACTATCCTCGGAATCCGAGCTTGAAGGGCTGATTCAACAATTATAGTATATAGGAAAACACACAAAGAAATATGTGTTAACCCGAGTCGTTTGTCCCGACGAAGATCGAATAGAATTTGTGTTCCCGGAACGTGATTCGTGTAGTGAATGTGAATAAAAGTGAGAATTGTGATTTCTACACTACAAACAATGAAATAACAAATAAAAACTACTAATAAAGCTATATGTACAAGTGATCTAAGCACGAGAATTTAAAACTAAAATTTGAATTTAAAAACATTACGCGACGAATTATAAAACGTAAATAAAAAGTGAATTTCTAAAATTTAAAGCCTAAAAATATAAAAAATAATTTTCCTATATTAAATCTGATAAAAGAAAATTTTTGGAAAAAGAAAAATATTTTTTTGACTTTTTAATAATTTTTTATGAATTAAAAACTAATTGAAACTATTTAAATGATTTAAAAATAGTAAAACTAATTGGAAAAATCTGAAAATTTTTGAGGAATTTTAATTTTTAATGAGAAATTTAATAAAAATAATTTTAGAAACTGATTATGTCTAAATAAGCTGAAACAGTAAAATAAGAACTTGGAAATAAGCTAGAAATAAGCTAAAATAAGCCAAAAATTCTAAAAAGCTAAAAACTGAAGTATTATACTACTGGAAGCATAAAGAAACTGGAAATGAAAAAATACGCACACAGAATAAGCAACAAATAAGCTGAACAGTCTATAGCCAAAACAGATTTAACATGGATTCTACTCAACTTTCAGCCATCAAATAAGCAGTCAAATAAGCTCTAAATTAAAACCTAAAGGGGGCAAAAGCAAGCCAGTACTACTGGCTACCCAAAAACACTTTAAAATCCAACTTCCAACATCGTTAGCTTATTGAAATTAAGCCTAGCAAAGGTGCTTCTGGACATGAGGCTAATAAGTAGTGAACTAATAAGGCAAAGGGCTGCTAGGATACAAAAACTTAAAAGGAAATTCCAAATGCTTAAAAGGAAACTGAGAATATGAATCTACTTAAAGGTTAACTAAATTAAGCTAAGAGACTACAAAAATAAGCAGATACGAACTGAGAATCAAAGGAAGATCAAATAAAAAGTTGCAGACCCTATATGGGCTGCTGATGCAGACTGTTGAACTGATGCAGTATAAAAGGTCCCTAAATAAGCTATCAATATGCTGAGAGAAGGTAGAAAACTAGAAATTAGCCAAGAGCAATGATCAAGAATTAAATTCAGACCTTATTGAAGATGAATAAGTACTCTACTGATCACCCAAATCTCCCGACTCAAAACATATTGCTACTGAGGTGGCAGTTTGACTAAATGGTATTAACATCCTCAAATTAACTTGAAACCAAATCATCTCTGAAATGTCCACTTAACTACCTATATTTATCACAACAGAAGCAAAATCAAAGCTTAAATCTACTTACCTACATGCTAACAGAATTAAATTGCTAAATTCTAATAAACTATGAAAATTCACATATTTCTATGAATTCTATGAGATGAACTTGACAAATCATACGGACTACCTAAACGATCATCTAAAAGCAAACTTAACCTGAACCTAATGACCCATGAACAGTTTAAACTTGTTTTGACCCATTTTTAACTCCTGTACCAAACAGCCCTGAAGATGGCTGAGTTCGTTTTGTCGACTAAGGAAGAAGCATTTTAAACCTTAAATTGAAAATACAAAAGATCAAATAAGAATTTTAAAGCTAGAAAACAGTTTTTATCAAAAATTAAGCAAGAGGGATAAGCTGATAAGTAGATTGCTTATTTTTTTGACTTTCATGGCATTTTAGAACTCAAAAGCAAAGAAACCTAATCCAACTAATTAACTAAACAACAAAATAACATAATAAAGTCTAATAAGCTCAGAAAAGGGGAAAACAACACTCGAAATAAGCAGAGTTGACTAAATGTTGACTTTCATTAAAATTAAAGAACTGAGTACACATTTAAAAACTTGAGTAGACAAAAATTTAAATGATTACAATAAGCATAAAATAAGCTACTACTAACCTACTCCTAATGCCCTAAAAATCTAACTAAAAACCTAACAGCCATCAATCCGTGAATGAGGAGGCTATTTATAGCCACGGGGTGAAGCTTCTAGACCTGCCACCTTGGCAATCCGTGTGCTCATCAGCTCCTTTACCACCCTTAGATCATCTTGAGCATCATCTCATCAATCTTGACCCTTAGATCACATTTAGTGAGGTGTTCGAGCCAATGGAGGGCTGCCACGTATCATTCTTCATGTCAGAGCCTTCTAGATAAGCCAATGATTGACCGAAGTACCCTTAATTGGAGTGAAATTGTACGGTAAATTCTTAGGGTTCTTGTTTGGTGAAAATTGGGGATAAACTTGGCGGGTTGTGTATGTGTGGTGTGTTTTATTCTATTATTTTGACCGAAGCTTATTATAAGCTTTGACCGGGTTGGGTTGTTGGTATTGGGTCGGGTAGAGGGTAATTGATTGGGCTCGGGTGTGAACGTGGGCTTTGGGGTTGTGTTGTTTAGGAGTGGATTGGGTTGGTGATATAGATTTGTGGACTGGATTTAGGAGATGGATTGGTTTTATTGTAAAGTGTAAGTTAATTTTAAGTAGTGAATTGGTTTAAGGGTTTAAATTTTAGGGACTAAATGTGTAAATTGCTGAAATTCTAGGGACCGTTTCTGCCATTTAACAAAAGATGATCTAGGGGCTGAATTTGCAAATCTTTGATACTTGGAGGATCTCAGTTGACTTTTTGACCATATTTTCATCCCGGTTCCGGCTACAAATAACACTTCCCTATCTCGTGCTTGTTTTCCCGGTTCTTTCTTGATTTTTTTGTCCTTTTCTTCGATATTCGTGCCTGCATATGTAAAAACACAAAAACACAATATTTTTGGCATTTTGGTCGGGTTTTTGGTCATTTTGGGTCCGGTTTTGGTCGAGAAATGGTATGTGTTTAAGCACATACCAAAATTCCCCCAGACTAAGATATTGCAATGTCCTCATGCAATGTTATAAAAACACTTTTTTGAAACCGAAAATTTCCAATCTCTTTTTACTAACTTTGAGAAGTAGCAAAATTTTCAAAAGAGATCAAGAAATCTTAAGCTCTAAAAACTCCCCATTTTTCCTTTATTTTATTTTTGTATTTTTCTTATTATGCATGTGACGGCTTTGTCGACAAACATTATCTAACGATAACTTTTAGGGTCTTCGAGTAGGAAACACGACTCATGAAGAAGTGACCATACGGATAAAATTCGTCTTCCCCGATTTTTCACGAGTCCCCAAACTAAGCTAAAAACGAAATCATTGTCATTTACAAGTTGGATTGCCAACACTACTCAGAAAGCTAATTGTGGACTCTTTGTTCCCAAATTCCTATTTTCCTCTATTTATTTTATTTTTGGTGAGAAATGAATTTCTTCAAATTCTCGTTTCGATAATTTTTAATCCGATAAAGATATCTAGTTTAGACGCTAAGTAGTTTCTAAACATTCCCTCGAAAACCGTTGCATACAAAAATGAGGTCCACATCAAGGTCTCTGATTTAACACGATTTTGAGGATATCCTTTTTATTTGCGACCGAAACAACTCATCTACGAGTCCAGAGACAGAAGCCTTTATTAGGATACCTCGGAGTCGAAATTTGGCATTTTTATCTTTATTAAGCACATATTATTATTGATCCTTGGCCCTTTATAACAATCACAACATCGGCTGCGAACCGGCAAGATGTGATAGTCTATTATGACCTTGGAATTTTTCCTCTGCCTTTATTAGAAGTCTACAACATCGGCTGCGAACCGGCAAGATGCAGAAAACTTTTTATGGCTTTGGATTATTATTATTATTCTTTATTCATTATATATTTTGCCAAATCCCGAGTCCTACGGCTTTTATAACAATCCCAACATCGGTTGTGAGCCGGCAAGATGGAATAGTCTATTACACCGTAACACTGACAGTACCTTGATGTGTACCCAACTTTCATAAGCAAGGATCCTCTAAGGAAGAAATAAAAACTAATTATCGCCAAAACTAAAATAGCTTTAATTATTCCTAGATTTCTATTTTAGAGTTGAAACAAGCTGATGGGAACAAAAAGCCACAAGTAACTTTGATGAGCTCTAAAGAGATCCAACTACTCCACGTTTAGCAATCTAACTTATAAACAACTCTATCATTTCTCGTTCTTCGCAAATTTAAAATCTTAAATAATAAGATCCGCGAATGCTTAGCCAAATAATCAAGCCATGCATATATAAAGTCAAATACGGGAACTTGCAAACTCTTAAAAAGAATTCGCGTTTTCTAGCTCCTTGTGTAAAAGACTAGCACGAGCTTATGGATTATAAACGGTTAAGGGAACAAGCTAGGGCTCAACACGCCCGGTCAAGTCAGAATTTTATTCCTACTCTCACCAGCGGAAAATCAACAAAAATGTCAAAATTTATTATATTTTTGCAAAAATTTTTTAAAATTTTCTCATTTTTTTGGATTTTTTCAATTTTTGGAGGAAAAACGGGATTGCATGAGAAAACGGCAAACATTTGCAAGGCAAAAATCAAATCGACAGATTACCCCCCCCCCCTCCCAGACTAAAACGAGACATTGTCCTCAATGTCTTAAAGGTAAGGGCTCTCCTACAAAAATCTAAGGCCGTTTATTAATTATGCCAAAAGATAGATGTAAAACGATAAGATTTTAGGATATTGGATAAGCAACGAATGATGAAACTCGAGTAGCGTGAAGGAAACTACGAGCACGAGAGTCTTCATCATCGAGCATCCCTGGACACAGCACAGAAAAACACGAAACACAAGATACGGAAGAGGGAGCCCTCCTCACTCACTTTATTAGAAAATAGATAAGAAGATAGATGGATAAGCATGGGGTGCCTCCCACGAAGCGCTTGTTTTTGGTAACCGAGTCACATGAGCTTGACTCGACCCCGAATTTAATTGTCCTTGGGGAAGCAAGTAACGGACACCCGGCATGAAAGAACGGAGATGCCGGGGTCAAAGATGGTGTCTTCACTCCCGGAGGAGTGAATAAGAGGAGAAGTCCCCGGGGTAGGTGAAGAAAGGAAGAAAGATCATGATAACAATTGTAAAGAAATTGTCATCCTCACACCCGGAAGAGATAAAAAGGGTGGGTTGGGTGGGCAAATTATCATACTTTTCAGAAATCTCATCCACCACTTTAGAAATCACAACACCTGTATCGGGCTTGATATCATCGGGTGGTTTAGCAGGCGGACGAGTGGGTGATGGCTCAACGTGTAATGACTCAGTTTTATGAAGTGAAAGGGGATCATCATTAAGCAATCTTTCAAGAAAAATATTTTCCCCTTCCGAGTCATGGGAATCGTCAGGGCGAGGTATTGGTAAAATCAGCTCATCAAATGTAGAGTCCTCGTCCTTGACGTTCTCTAACCCTTCATCGAAAAGAGGATTAACTTTGCAAGAAGTATACTCATCATTGAATTCAAAAAGAGGGTTAGAGAAAATCCCGGAGGTAACTTTGGAAATATCAAGAGAATCTCCACAAGATTGCAAATCACTTTCACCGTCGGATATTTCCTCGGACTCACTTGGGATTGGGACAAGGTTCTCAACATTGTCTGATTCCGTTGCCGGAATAGTGTTTAGATGCTCGTCCCCCATTTTTAGAGAGTCCTCGGGTTCTTGGATAGAAAAGACGGGTGCAATTGCAGGGAAAACGTTTAACGAAACAAGTATCTCCTCGTCAGCACAGTTCTGTAAGGCCTTCCGAAAATTAGCCTCTTTTTCCTCGGCAAGTAGTTCTTCTATAGACTTCTCATGAGGATCGGGAGTAGAAGTATAGTGTTTAACCACCAATTTCTTAACTTCTTGGAAGTCTTCCCAAATTCTTTCAATTTCGCGCATTCTATCTTGATTTGGACAATTGCCGGGATTTTGTGGGGGTTGGTTAAAACCATGAGAATCGTAACACGAATTTGGCTCATAATGAAAATTTTCAAACGATCCCCCACAATGTTCAAAATTTGATGAATGATCATTGAAATATGATTCTTGCTCATAAGAGTTTTGAGAAGGAGGATTGAAATCATTTTGAGGATAATTATCAAAGCTCGTATCGTAAGCGTAAGACGTTTCAACACTCGGGACGTAGCACATACAATTGGTATATCCACATTGATTACAAAAACATTGTCCACAAGGTACTCCTTCTTCGGAGGGATTTCCACAATTAAAACAAGTGAACGGAGGCGGCGGTGGTGTTTGAAGGTAATCGGAAATGTTTGAAGGATTGTTGAACGATCTTTGATCATTTGTGTGAGAATTACAAAACCAACAAACTCCGTCACGAATATTACAACCACATTGCTCGCACGTACACCAAACACACAACCCTTCGAAGAAAGGTTCGCCACACTTAACACAAGTCAGATCCATAAGAATTAAACATAAGAGGGTGAAGAGAAAGAATTATCGGTTTAGAGGATAAGAAGAATATATATATATATATTTTTTTGGATTTTAAAATTTAAAAACATGGAAAATCACAAAAGAAAAATGGAAAATAAATTTGAAAATAAAATCTTTTTGGATTTTTATATTAAAGGAAAAATTATTATATTTTTGGTGATCGTTTTATCAACCGTACTCGTTTCTTTCAAAACTACGCGCAGCGTGGCGGGAGAGAAGAATGGATCTCTCTTCAGTCTGCAATTTAATTTCAAGACTTTCTTAAACCCCGTAAGTAGGTTGTAGTAAAGAAATAATCCAAGCAACGTTTAATTTTCCGATCTCTTTTGTTGTTTATTCGGAATGGTTTACAACCGCCCTCCTTCAACGGAAGACCGAGGATGTTTATTAAGATGTATTTATGAAAACACTTTAGGAAAAGTGTTTTATTTATTATATTTTTGTATTTTTTTATTTTTATGAAAACGAAAACTTCCGAGGAAGGGTCTTCAAAACACGATTCGACGAACGAAATCACGAACTCACTTCAACCTTCCCCGGCAGCGGCGCCAAAAATTGATTCAACAATTATAGTATATAGGAAAACACACAAAGAAATATGTGTTAACCCGAGTCGTTTGTCCCGACGAAGATCGAATGGAATTTGTGTTCCCGGAACGTGATTCGTGTAGTGAATGTGAATAAAAGTGAGAATTGTGATTTCTACACTACAAACAATGAAATAACAAATAAAAACTACTAATAAAGCTATATGTACAAGTGATCTAAGCACGAGAATTTAAAACTAAAATTTGAATTTAAAAACGTTACGCGACGAATTATAAAACGTAAATAAAAAGTGAATTTCTAAAATTTAAAGCCTAAAAATATAAAAAATAATTTTCCTATATTAAATCTGATAAAAGAAAATTTTTGGAAAAAGAAAAATATTTTTTTGACTTTTTAATAATTTTTTATGAATTAAAAACTAATTGAAACTATTTAAATGATTTAAAAATAGTAAAACTAATTGGAAAAATCTGAAAATTTTTGAGGAATTTTAATTTTTAATGAGAAATTTAATAAAAATAATTTTAGAAACTGATTATGTCTAAATAAGCTGAAACAGTAAAATAAGAACTTGGAAATAAGCTAGAAATAAGCTAAAATAAGCCAAAAATTCTAAAAAGCTAAAAACTGAAGTATTATACTACTGGAAGCATAAAGAAACTGGAAATGAAAAAATACGCACACAGAATAAGCAACAAATAAGCTGAACAGTCTATAGCCAAAACAGATTTAACATGGATTCTACTCAACTTTCAGCCATCAAATAAGCAGTCAAATAAGCTCTAAATTAAAACCTAAAGGGGGCAAAAGCAAGCCAGTACTACTGGCTACCCAAAAACACTTTAAAATCCAACTTCCAACATCGTTAGCTTATTGAAATTAAGCCTAGCAAAGGTGCTTCTGGACATGAGGCTAATAAGTAGTGAACTAATAAGGCAAAGGGATGCTAGGATACAAAAACTTAAAAGGAAATTCCAAATGCTTAAAAGGAAACTGAGAATATGAATCTACCTAAAGGTTAACTAAATTAAGCTAAGAGACTACAAAAATAAGCAGATACGAACTGAGAATCAAAGGAAGATCAAATAAAAAGTTGCAGACCCTATATGGGCTGCTGATGCAGACTGTTGAACTGATGCAGTATAAAAGGTCCCTAAATAAGCTATCAATATGCTGAGAGAAGGTAGAAAACTAGAAATTAGCCAAGAGCAATGATCAAGAATTAAATTCAGACCTTATTGAAGATGAATAAGTACTCTACTGATCACCCAAATCTCCCGACTCAAAACATATTGCTACTGAGGTGGCAGTTTGACTAAATGGTATTAACATCCTCAAATTAACTTGAAACCAAATCATCTCTGAAATGTCCACTTAACTACCTATATTTATCACAACAGAAGCAAAATCAAAGCTTAAATCTACTTACCTACATGCTAACAGAATTAAATTGCTAAATTCTAATAAACTATGAAAATTCACATATTTCTATGAATTCTATGAGATGAACTTGACAAATCATACGGACTACCTAAACGATCATCTAAAAGCAAACTTAACCTGAACCTAATGACCCATGAACAGTTTAAACTTGTTTTGACCCATTTTTAACTCCTGTACCAAACAGCCCTGAAGATGGCTGAGTTCGTTTTGTCGACTAAGGAAGAAGCATTTTAAACCTTAAATTGAAAATACAAAAGATCAAATAAGAATTTTAAAGCTAGAAAACAGTTTTTATCAAAAATTAAGCAAGAGGGATAAGCTGATAAGTAGATTGCTTATTTTTTTGACTTTCATGGCATTTTAGAACTCAAAAGCAAAGAAACCTAATCCAACTAATTAACTAAACAACAAAATAACATAATAAAGTCTAATAAGCTCAGAAAAGGGGAAAACAACACTCGAAATAAGCAGAGTTGACTAAATGTTGACTTTCATTAAAATTAAAGAACTGAGTACACATTTAAAAACTTGAGTAGACAAAAATTTAAATGATTACAATAAGCATAAAATAAGCTACTACTAACCTACTCCTAATGCCCTAAAAATCTAACTAAAAACCTAACAGCCATCAATCCGTGAATGAGGAGGCTATTTATAGCCACGGGGTGAAGCTTCTAGACCTGCCACCTTGGCAATCCGTGTGCTCATCAGCTCCTTTACCACCCTTAGATCATCTTGAGCATCATCTCATCAATCTTGACCCTTAGATCACATTTAGTGAGGTGTTCGAGCCAATGGAGGGCTGCCACGTATCATTCTTCATGTCAGAGCCTTCTAGATAAGCCAATGATTGACCGAAGTACCCTTAATTGGAGTGAAATTGTACGGTAAATTCTTAGGGTTCTTGTTTGGTGAAAATTGGGGATAAACTTGGCGGGTTGTGTATGTGTGGTGTGTTTTATTCTATTATTTTGACCGAAGCTTATTATAAGCTTTGACCGGGTTGGGTTGTTGGTATTGGGTCGGGTAGAGGGTAATTGATTGGGCTCGGGTGTGAACGTGGGCTTTGGGGTTGTGTTGTTTAGGAGTGGATTGGGTTGGTGATATAGATTTGTGGACTGGATTTAGGAGATGGATTGGTTTTATTGTAAAGTGTAAGTTAATTTTAAGTAGTGAATTGGTTTAAGGGTTTAAATTTTAGGGACTAAATGTGTAAATTGCTGAAATTCTAGGGACCGTTTCTGCCATTTAACAAAAGATGATCTAGGGGCTGAATTTGCAAATCTTTGATACTTGGAGGATCTCAGTTGACTTTTTGACCATATTTTCATCCCGGTTCCGGCTACAAATAACACTTCCCTATCTCGTGCTCGTTTTTCCCGGTTCTTTCTTGATTTTTTTTGTCCTTTTCTTCGATATTCGTGCCTGCATATGTAAAAACACAAAAACACAATATTTTTGGCATTTTGGTCGGTTTTTGGTCATTTTGGGTCCGGTTTTGGTCGAGAAATGGTATGTGTTTAAGCACATACCAAAATTCCCCCAGACTAAGATATTGCAATGTCCTCATGCAATGTTATAAAAACACTTTTTTGAAACCGAAAATTTCCAATCTCTTTTTACTAACTTTGAGAAGTAGCAAAATTTTCAAAAGAGATCAAGAAATCTTAAGCTCTAAAAACTCCCCATTTTTCCTTTATTTTATTTTTGTATTTTTCTTATTATGCATGTGACGGCTTTGTCGACAAACATTATCTAACGATAACTTTTAGGGTCTTCGAGTAGGAAACACGACTCATGAAGAAGTGACCATACGGATAAAATTCGTCTTCCCCGATTTTTCACGAGTCCCCAAACTAAGCTTAAAAACGAAATCATTGTCATTTACAAGTTGGATTGCCAACACTACTCAGAAAGCTAATTGTGGACTCTTTGTTCCCAAATTCCTATTTTCCTCTATTTATTTTATTTTTGGTGAGAAATGAATTTCTTCAAATTCTCGTTTCGATAATTTTTAATCCGATAAAGATATCTAGTTTAGACGCTAAGTAGTTTCTAAACATTCCCTCGAAAACCGTTGCATACAAAAATGAGGTCTACATCAAGGTCTCTGATTTAACACGATTTTGAGGATATCCTTTTTATTTGCGACCGAAACAACTCATCTACGAGTCCAGAGACAGAAGCCTTTATTAGGATACCTCGGAGTCGAAATTTGGCATTTTTAACATTATTAAGCACATATTATTATTGATCCTTGGCCCTTTATAACAATCACAACATCGGCTGCGAACCGGCAAGATGTGATAGTCTATTATGACCTTGGAATTTTTCCTCTGCCTTTATTAGAAGTCTACAACATCGGCTGCGAACCGGCAAGATGCAGAAAACTTTTTATGGCTTTGGATTATTATTATTATTCTTTATTCATTATATATTTTGCCAAATCCCGAGTCCTACGACTTTTATAACAATCCCAACATCGGTTGTGAGCCGGCAAGATGGAATAGTCTATTACACCGTAACACTGACAGTACCTTGATGTGTACCCAACTTTCATAAGCAAGGATCCTCTAAGGAAGAAATAAAAACTAATTATCGCCAAAACTAAAATAGCTTTAATTATTCCTAGATTTCTATTTTAGAGTTGAAACAAGCTGATGGGAACAAAAAGCCACAAGTAACTTTGATGAGCTCTAAAGAGATCCAACTACTCCACGTTTAGCAATCTAACTTATAAAAAACTCTATCATTTCTCGTTCTTCGCAAATTTAAAATCTTAAATAATAAGATCCGCGAATGCTTAGCCAAATAATCAAGCCATGCATATATAAAGTCAAATACGGGAACTTGCAAACTCTTAAAAAGAATTCGCGTTTTCTAGCTCCTTGTGTAAAAGACTAGCACGAGCTTATGGATTATAAACGGTTAAGGGAACAAGCTAGGGCTCAACACGCCCGGTCAAGTCAGAATTTTATTCCTACTCTCACCAGCGGAAAATCAACAAAAATTTCAAAATTTATTATATTTTTGCAAAATTTTTTAAAATTTTCTCATTTTTTTTGGATTTTTTCAATTTTTGGAGGAAAAACGGGATTGCATGAGAAAACGGCAAACATTTGCAAGGCAAAAATCAAATCGACAGATTACCCCCCCCCCCCCCCCCCCAAGACTAAAACGAGACATTGTCCTCAATGTCTTAAAGGTAAGGGCTCTCCTACAAAAATCTAAGGCCGTTTATTAATTATGCCAAAAGATAGATGTAAAACGATAAGATTTTAGGATATTGGATAAGCAACGAATGATGAAACTCGAGTAGCGTGAAGGAAACTACGAGCACGAGAGTCTTCATCATCGAGCATCCCTGGACACAGCACAGAAAAACACGAAACACAAGATACGGAAGAGGGAGCCCTCCTCACTCACTTTATTAGAAAATAGATAAGAAGATAGATGGATAAGCATGGGGTGCCTCCCACGAAGCGCTTGTTTTTGGTAACCGAGTCACATGAGCTTGACTCGACCCCGAATTTAATTGTCCTTGGGGAAGCAAGTAACGGACACCCGGCATGAAAGAACGGAGATGCCGGGGTCAAAGATGGTGTCTTCACTCCCGGAGGAGTGAATAAGAGGAGAAGTCACCGGGTAGGTGAAGAAAGGAAGAAAGATCATGATAACAATTGTAAAGAAATTGTCATCCTCACACCCGGAAGAGATAAAAAGGGTGGGTTGGGTGGGCAAATTATCATACTTTTCAGAAATCTCATCCACCACTTTAGAAATCACAACACCTGTATCGGGCTTGATATCATCGGGTGGTTTAGCAGGCGGACGAGTGGGTGATGGCTCAACGTGTAATGACTCAGTTTTATGAAGTGAAAGGGGATCATCATTAAGCAATCTTTCAAGAAAAATATTTTCCCCTTCCGAGTCATGGGAATCGTCAGGGCGAGGTATTGGTAAAATCAGCTCATCAAATGTAGAGTCCTCGTCCTTGACGTTCTCTAACCCTTCATCGAAAAGAGGATTAACTTTGCAAGAAGTATACTCATCATTGAATTCAAAAAGAGGGTTAGAGAAAATCCCGGAGGTAACTTTGGAAATATCAAGAGAATCTCCACAAGATTGCAAATCACTTTCACCGTCGGATATTTCCTCGGACTCACTTGGGATTGGGACAAGGTTCTCAACATTGTCTGATTCCGTTGCCGGAATAGTGTTTAGATGCTCGTCCCCCATTTTTAGAGAGTCCTCGGGTTCTTGGATAGAAAAGACGGGTGCAATTGCAGGGAAAACGTTTAACGAAACAAGTATCTCCTCGTCAGCACAGTTCTGTAAGGCCTTCCGAAAATTAGCCTCTTTTTCCTCGGCAAGTATTCTTCTATAGACTTCTCATGAGGATCGGGAGTAGAAGTATAGTGTTTAACCACCAATTTCTTAACTTCTTGGAAGTCTTCCCAAATTCTTTCAATTTCGCGCATTCTATCTTGATTTGGACAATTGCCGGGATTTTGTGGGGGTTGGTTAAAACCATGAGAATCGTAACACGAATTTGGCTCATAATGAAAATTTTCAAACGATCCCCCACAATGTTCAAAATTTGATGAATGATCATTGAAATATGATTCTTGCTCATAAGAGTTTTGAGAAGGAGGATTGAAATCATTTTGAGGATAATTATCAAAGCTCGTATCGTAAGCGTAAGACGTTTCAACACTCGGGACGTAGCACATACAATTGGTATATCCACATTGATTACAAAAACATTGTCCACAAGGTACTCCTTCTTCGGAGGGATTTCCACAATTAAAACAAGTGAACGGAGGCGGCGGTGGTGTTTGAAGGTAATCGGAAATGTTTGAAGGATTGTTGAACGATCTTTGATCATTTGTGTGAGAATTACAAAACCAACAAACTCCGTCACGAATATTACTACCACATTGCTCGCACGTACACCAAACACACAACCCTCCGAAGAAAGGTTCGCCACACTTAACACAAGTCAGATCCATAAGAATTAAACATAAGAGGGTGAAGAGAAAGAATTATCGGTTTAGAGGATAAGAAGAATATATAATATATATTTTTTTGGTTTTAAATTTAAAAACATGAAAATCACAAAAGAAAAATGGAAAATAAATTTGAAAATAAAATCTTTTTGGATTTTTATATTAAAGGAAAAATTATTATATTTTTGGTGATCGTTTTATCAACCGTACTCGTTTCTTTCAAAACTACGCGCAGCGTGGCGGGAGAGAAGAATGGATCTCTCTTCAGTCTGCAATTTAATGTCAAGACTTCCTTAAACCCCGTAATTAGGTTGTAGTAAAGAAATAATCCAAGCAACGTTTAATTTTCCGATCTCTTTTGTTGTTTATTCGGAATGGTTTACAACCGCCCTCCTTCAACGGAAGACCGAGGATGTTTATTAAGATGTATTTATGAAAACACTTTAGGAAAAGTGTTTTATTTATTATATTTTTGTATTTTTTTATTTTTATGAAAACGAAAACTTCCGAGGAAGGGTCTTCAAAACACGATTCGACGAACGAAATCACGAACTCACTTCAACCTTCCCCGGCAGCGGCGCCAAAAATTGATTCAACAATTATAGTATATAGGAAAACACACAAAGAAATATGTGTTAACCCGAGTCGTTTGTCCCGACGAAGATCGAATGGAATTTGTGTTCCCGGAACGTGATTCGTGTAGTGAATGTGAATAAAAGTGAGAATTGTGATTTCTACACTACAAACAATGAAATAACAAATAAAAACTACTAATAAAGCTATATGTACAAGTGATCTAAGCACGAGAATTTAAAACTAAAATTTGAATTTAAAAACGTTACGCGACGAATTATAAAACGTAAATAAAAAGTGAATTTCTAAAATTTAAAGCCTAAAAATATAAAAAATAATTTTCCTATATTAAATCTGATAAAATAAAATTTTTGGAAAAAGAAAAATATTTTTTTTGACTTTTTAATAATTTTTTATGAATTAAAAACTAATTGAAACTATTTAAATGATTTAAAAATAGTAAAACTATTGGAAAAATCTGAAAATTTTTGAGGAATTTTAATTTTTAATGAGAAATTTAATAAAAAATAATTTTAGAAACTGATTATGTCTAAATAAGCTGAAACAGTAAAATAAGAACTTGGAAATAAGCTAGAAATAAGCTAAAATAAGCCAAAAATTCTAAAAAGCTAAAAACTGAAGTATTTATACTACTGGAAGCATAAAGAAACTGGAAATGAAAAAATACGCACACAGAATAAGCAACAAATAAGCTGAACAGTCTATAGCCAAAACAGATTTAACATGGATTCTACTCAACTTTCAGCCATCAAATAAGCAGTCAAATAAGCTCTAAATTAAAACCTAAAGGGGGCAAAAGCAAGCCAGTACTACTGGCTACCCAAAAACACTTTAAAATCCAACTTCCAACATCGTTAGCTTATTGAAATTAAGCCTAGCAAAGGTGCTTCTGGACATGAGGCTAATAAGTAGTGAACTAATAAGGCAAAGGGCTGCTAGGATACAAAAACTTAAAAGGAAATTCCAAATGCTTAAAAGGAAACTGAGAATATGAATCTACCTAAAGGTTAACTAAATTAAGCTAAGAGACTACAAAAATAAGCAGATACGAACTGAGAATCAAAGGAAGATCAAATAAAAAGTTGCAGACCCTATATGGGCTGCTGATGCAGACTGTTGAACTGATGCAGTATAAAAGGTCCCTAAATAAGCTATCAATATGCTGAGAGAAGGTAGAAAACTAGAAATTAGCCAAGAGCAATGATCAAGAATTAAATTCAGACCTTATTGAAGATGAATAAGTACTCTACTGATCACCCAAATCTCCCGACTCAAAACATATTGCTACTGAGGTGGCAGTTTGACTAAATGGTATTAACATCCTCAAATTAACTTGAAACCAAATCATCTCTGAAATGTCCACTTAACTACCTATATTTATCACAACAGAAGCAAAATCAAAGCTTAAATCTACTTACCTACATGCTAACAGAATTAAATTGCTAAATTCTAATAAACTATGAAAATTCACATATTTCTATGAATTCTATGAGATGAACTTGACAAATCATACGGACTACCTAAACGATCATCTAAAAGCAAACTTAACCTGAACCTAATGACCCATGAACAGTTTAAACTTGTTTTGACCCATTTTTAACTCCTGTACCAAACAGCCCTGAAGATGGCTGAGTTCGTTTTGTCGACTAAGGAAGAAGCATTTTAAACCTTAAATTGAAAATACAAAAGATCAAATAAGAATTTTAAAGCTAGAAAACAGTTTTTATCAAAAATTAAGCAAGAGGGATAAGCTGATAAGTAGATTGCTTATTTTTTTGACTTTCATGGCATTTTAGAACTCAAAAGCAAAGAAACCTAATCCAACTAATTAACTAAACAACAAAATAACATAATAAAGTCTAATAAGCTCAGAAAAGGGGAAAACAACACTCGAAATAAGCAGAGTTGACTAAATGTTGACTTTCATTAAAATTAAAGAACTGAGTACACATTTAAAAACTTGAGTAGACAAAAATTTAAATGATTACAATAAGCATAAAATAAGCTACTACTAACCTACTCCTAATGCCCTAAAAATCTAACTAAAAACCTAACAGCCATCAATCCGTGAATGAGGAGGCTATTTATAGCCACGGGGTGAAGCTTCTAGACCTGCCACCTTGGCAATCCGTGTGCTCATCAGCTCCTTTACCACCCTTAGATCATCTTGAGCATCATCTCATCAATCTTGACCCTTAGATCACATTTAGTGAGGTGTTCGAGCCAATAGAGGGCTGCCACGTATCATTCTTCATGTCAGAGCCTTCTAGATAAGCCAATGATTGACCGAAGTACCCTTAATTGGAGTGAAATTGTACGGTAAATTCTTAGGGTTCTTGTTTGGTGAAAATTGGGGATAAACTTGGCGGGTTGTGTATGTGTGGTGTGTTTTATTCTATTATTTTGACCGAAGCTTATTATAAGCTTTGACCGGGTTGGGTTGTTGGTATTGGGTCGGGTAGAGGGTAATTGATTGGGCTCGGGTGTGAACGTGGGCTTTGGGGTTGTGTTGTTTAGGAGTGGATTGGGTTGGTGATATAGATTTGTGGACTGGATTTAGGAGATGGATTGGTTTTATTGTAAAGTGTAAGTTAATTTTAAGTAGTGAATTGGTTTAAGGGTTTAAATTTTAGGGACTAAATGTGTAAATTGCTGAAATTCTAGGGACCGTTTCTGCCATTTAACAAAAGATGATCTAGGGGCTGAATTTGCAAATCTTTGATACTTGGAGGATCTCAGTTGACTTTTTGACCATATTTTCATCCCGTTCCGGCTACAAATAACACTTCCCTATCTCGTGCTCGTTTTCCCGGTTCTTTCTTGATTTTTTTTGTCCTTTTCTTCGATATTCGTGCCTGCATATGTAAAAACACAAAAACACAATATTTTTGGCATTTTGGTCGGGTTTTTGGTCATTTTGGGTCCGGTTTTGGTCGAGAAATGGTATGTGTTTAAGCACATACCAATTTTGCTTGGGGAGCACCGTCGCCCAAGTCTATCGTGAATCCTGCGACTGCCAAGCCTAGTGTGGACATTGGTGCGCCATCCATCGTCTTCATGCTCCTCCAGATACGGTAAGTCGGCTGCTTCATCATCCACAACTTTCCTTCCGATCCTAGTAAACACTGGGTGTCGGCGGCTATCCTTCTCGCGCCTTTCCTTTCGGTAACGTGGTGGGGATGCTTCATGCTCAGGGTCGAAGTTGAGCCGGGCTTGCAGACTCTGGCTTGACCTCTTTTTCGCTTCCTCTCGCATAAGCGCAGCCAAGGTTTCATAGTTTTGAGATACGAAATCACTTGGCGCTAGTTCAGGCGTGACTCCTTCTAGTGCGAGGATGTCTGTTTCCAAATCAGGACCCTTGTTTCGGATAGGCGCATTTGGCGGCTCAGTGAGGTCTAATTCTGGCATGGTGAAAGGAGTGCGCTGTAGATCTTCCGCGCTAGTGGTTGTTGTAGTAGCATGGGTAGTCCTTGTGAGCGGTCCTACTGTAGTAAAGGCCAGATCTGAGTATGATCCTAGGTTTTTGGGCGCACTGGTTGTTCCAGAGGCCTGCTTAGGGGCAGAATCAATTTGCTGCTTCTGCCCCTGTAGGTCACCATGCGTTTTCTTCGCTTGCGGAGTCCGCTGATTTAGGTTTCCGTGCTTTGTCATTCTAGTTCTTCGTAGAGTTCTTAGTGTCTGGTCCCACGGATGGCGCTACTTGTTGATACAAAAGTTGGGCGTTCCTTGTTTGGATTCCTCTTCCCGTATCAATTGAATCTTAATGCTTGAGACCTGCGCACTAAGAGAACAAAAAACACCATTAGGCTTATCGTGGAATTGTCTCCCACGATTATCCTCCGGCGTGAGAGTAAGTAATCGGTTTTAGGGTTTTAGTGAAGAGTTAGGGTTATGATATGATACCTTTAATGAGAGCCGAGATGCCCTTTATATACACACGAAATCCTTGTTGGTTTCGTGTTCCTTACTCTTCGGCGTATCCCGCCTTATTTGATCCATTGATCCTTATCCCGTAAATAAGAGATCCTATATCAAGGCCAATAATAGATTTCGGATTTGGGGCCGTTGTAAGCCCAAATCTTTATCGTGATAGCCCACGCGTGATGGGCTTAAGTATTGGTCGGGTTCGTGACCCGAATGCGGACTATACGTCATCAACAACTAAAATGGAAGCAGTGGTAGATTTCTTGTGCAAAAATAGAAGCGTGATTATTACTACACTTGGTTGTTGGGAAGTGAAAAACTGGTGTGTCGCTAAGTTGACGGTGATAATGTTGATTGTTATCACACTTAGTCTTATATTTTTCTATTTATTCTCTTACATCTTATGTGTCAATAAGTTATTGAGTTATCAAAGGGACTCTCCTAACATCTAAAGTTTCTCACCCACCGTTAAATTACTATGTAATAAGATTACTAACATATGACAGTAAGATTATAACTTATAAGTATGATGATAAATCTCTTTACCACACATCAACGTTTGATTCAAAAACTTAAATACCAGCAACATCTTCCTAGAAGTTACTAATACTTCTAAAACAACAACATATATATAAACATCATAACTCTCCTAACATCTAAGGGTTTTTTTTTTTTTTTTTTTTTTTTTTTTTTTTTTTTTTTTTTTTTTTTATGAAATAAGTTATGAATTCAATCTTAACTTCGTTAATTCACAGGAAAAATGTTCAACATTAACGTGCTGCGAATAATCACATCACCTCCAATAGAACTGGGCAAATTCAGACTTCTGTGTTAAGGCAGATTCAGACTCCTATTTTGCATAATGAGAAGAAAGATGAAATTGTAGGGAAAATGGCAAAAAAAGGCATCATACTTGCCACTTTTTGTCATTGTATGTAGCGACCTTTTTTTTTTTTTGAATTTGGCACCAACCTTTTTAAATCGTGCTATTGTGTGTACTAACCTTTTTAAATCGTGCTATTGTGTGTACTTTGTGACCATTTTACCCTTACTTTTTTCAAAATTTGAAGGGTAAAATGGTCATTTTCATGGCTGAAATAGTCGCAAAGACCACACAATGACACGATTTAAAAAGGTTAGTACACACAATAGCACGATTTAAAAAGGTTGGTGCCAAATTCAAAAAAAAAAAAGGTCGCTACATACAATGACAAAAAGTGGCAAGTATGATGCCTTTTTTTGCCATTTTCCCGAAATTGTATGGCCACTAAATTTGCAGTTAAAACAGTTTGGAAAGATATGTGTAGCAATGAGCCAAAGGTGGTATCGAGATCATTGGTATGGTTCTCGCAGTGTATACCAAGACATACATTTGTTCATTGGATGGCAGTCCAAAATATGCTAATGACACAAGATAAGATTGCAGTGTGGAAGCCTAATGAAGTAATGAATTGTGCCTTGTGTAATCTATGCCCAGATTCACACAACCACTTATTTTTCACTTGTCCATTTTCTATAGGAGTGTGGGGTGAAATGGAGAAAATGCTTAACAGAAAGTTCTAATTTTGTTGGAGTCAAACAATTGAAGAAATCACTAAATTGGCTGCAAATAATAACACTTGGAGTTTCTGAGAAGATTGGTTTGTGGTGCTGTGGTCTATTTATTATTATTATTTTTTTTTGATAACCGTGATTTGCAACCTTTTGGCCGACTAATCCACGGGGTTTGAACCCTGCACCTAGCAGGAATTGAACTTGAGACCTCACACATTTTAGAATGATAGTCACAAGCCCTTTTGCCACTAGGCCACCCTTAAGTAGTTTGTTCTATTTTATGACAAGAAATGAATGTAAGACAATTTAGAAAAGTCAAAAGGGATGAGGAAACTGTTCTGCATATTATCAAATATGCATATTATCAAATATACCATAATGATGAAAATGATGAGTTTTAAAGTAAAAGATTCAAGAGCCCTGAGACAAGTGGAATTTGAAACTGCAAAAACAAGTATAACATAAGATGATAGAATGTTGTTTTAGTATATTGACTTATATATTGTTCTGTATTTGTATCTGTATTGATGCAGTATTTTGTGTAAGAATGCATTAGTCTAATAAAGCATTTATTTATTTTATTTATTTTATTTTTTTTTTGTTTTTTAGCTTTTTTATAGAGTATGAATAAGCATGTTCATGACATACTAAGGTTTGTACTGATTTTTGTGATACATATAAAATTCTCCTTTCACAGAAAAATAATTGCCTATCAAAACAAATTTTCATAATCTACAACATCATAATTTAATTTTCATAATATACAACACCCAGTGGCGGAATCAGGAAATGTCATCGCAGGGGCATCGAGCAATAAGAGTGGACGTGGTTAATCGTTTACCCGCTTAACATGTCTAGTAGAAACGGTTCGGGTCAAAGATTACTCACTTAATGTTTGAGCAAATGTTCGTAGATGCTCTTCAACCCTAAGCTTCAGGAGACTCCGCGGTAGCTCCTTCTTCTTGTAGGCTGAAAATAAGAGAAAACACCGTTAGCTCGCCCCGGGTTTTTAGTCCGAGACCAAGCTCCGGTGTGAGAATGAGTACTTGGTATGGATGATAAGTGATAAGTTACAAGTAAAGTAAAGGTAGAGAGAAGTCTGTATCGGAGTATGTGTGTGTGTGGAGATGCCTGTTCATGTGTGTGTACAGTTCCTTTTATACTACCTGTGATTAGCTCTATGCCAAAACCTTTGGTGGAAGCTAAGTTGTCTTCTAGGTGCAGCATGTAAAGCGCTGATAAGCATCAGGCTTGGTCTTCGGGGTCAGAGTTGTCTTCATGTTAGTTCGTGGACCAAGCACCTGTGTTATCCGTACATCATCGTACTACGTATGTCAGTTGCCAGTGTACTAGCTCTGATGGTCAGTGTACTAGCTCCGAAGTAGGCATTGCTCCTTCATTATGCTCCTTGAGCAGACAGCTCTCCTGACCAGACAGCTCTCCTGACCAGACAGCTCTCCTCATCATGGAGTGATTTTGCCTTAGAAATGTTTAAAGATAATTGTGATTGTTTCCTCCGGAGTATCCGGAGGAGGACATACCTCATCATGTCCCCCCAGTCTAGTATCAATGTATTGCCAGAGAATTGGTACTAGACTTAAAAGGAAAAAGCATGTCTAACCGTTCGAGTTATTCGTTCGGAGATTGGTACTACTTTCTCGAAAACGCTCGTATATATTTTTAAATTTATTTTTACCGCACCAAAATTTGCGTTGATGCGTCATTTCCCCTCCTTGTTCCATATGTAACTGTTATTGTACTCGGGCTAACTAACTTATTATGTTATGGGCTAACTAGGCCCACCTTGTCTAGGCCTTATCTTTATCAAGTAATATAAATACTTGTGCTACTTTTCACTGTTTTTTACCAGACGTTTTTTCTTTTTACTTTCCCCAGGTTCGTCCGGAGTTTGGCTCGTCCGGAGTTTGGCCTAATTTGGCTCGTCCGGAGTTTGTGTTACTCGTCCGGAGTTTGACCTGATTAAGCTCATCCGGAGTGTGTTACTTGTGCCAAGGTCTTGATCGGAGTTTGGGTTGTCTCGACCGGAGGTTTTGTGATTCGATCGGGGGTTGTTGTCCGGAGGTGTCTCGGTCAGAGGTTGGTGTCCGGGGGTGTTTCGATCGGAGGTGTCTCGATCGGAGGTTGGCGTCCGGGGGTGTTTCGATAGGAGGTGTCTCGATCGGAGGTTGGGTTGTCTCGACCGGAGGTTTTGTGATTCGATCGGGGATTGTTGTCCGGGGGGGTTTCGATCGGAGGTGTCTCGATCGGAGGTTGGCGTCCGGGGGTGTTTCGATCGGAGGTGTCTCGATCGGAGGTTGGTGTCCGGAGGTGCCTCGATCGGAGGTTAGTGTCACTTGACCAAACTGCTGGTCCATCACTTGTTTCATATCATCTTCCTCCTTAACATAGATTTGTGACATGTTTTAATTGCATTACAGCCAATGCAAACTCAAATGAATGCTTGCCAAGACATAACATTTGAGAGTTAAAACATAGTTTATGTGTAAAGAAGAAAGGGTGCTACTGCTAGTCTTTGAGTGCTAATATTTTAACAAAGCTAGATACTTTAACAAAGCTAGTTAATAAATTATCATTTAATTATTAAAAATAATCTATGAGTGAAGACAATTTAGCTTAATAGTAAATACTCATAGATTATTTATTTTTTGGTTAGAACTAAAATACTCATTTAACGTATGACTCTTTAATATGTCATATTCCATCAGGACTCACTCAGTTTAATATGTTTTTAAAAATTTTTGGTACCTTTATACCATTAAAAGTATAGAGATTATGAAATGTTTCACTAGCTAGATCTTAATTAGCTTATAAATTGGACTCAGAACTAGTTGAGTTTGGCCTTGTTACGATACGATGTTACCTTTATTTGGATAAAGTTTGTCGCATGATGACCCATGACCCGCCATATAAAGATACAAAATATGTATCCAACCGGCGCAACATAGCTATTTGAGGTTTTACTCTAGCTTGCTTGTACCTCTAGCTTGTAAACAGTAGCTGTAACAAGGAAGGGAATTGTTTTAACTAATGCTTCATAACCGACTAATAAATCAACCACTTTTTTTTTTTTTTTTTTTTTTTTTTTGTAGGGCACTCAAGAGGTTTGATCGAGAAGAGTTGTTTCATCCGGATTTTGGCTTGTCTGGAGGTGAGCATTGTTTGCTTCGATCCGCAGTGTTCATTAACTCCTATTTATTTTGTTATGGCTAAGCGAGACATGGATATTCATACTTGTAAGTTGAGAAGCTCCGAGCTTAACAAGTTGATAACTAAATACCGCATTCCCTTAGACTTAAATCCTCGCTTGCCTGATGCCTCCTTCCGAATGTCGGACCTCCCAGACAATGCAATTGGTATATACACTAGGATCCTTGACTTCTCAGGTGTTAGGATTCCCTTTTCTTCCTTCCTGTTAGCGGTTCTTAAACATTTTAAGGTGCACATCTCCCAGCTAGTTCCTTTAGGTTTGAACAAAATAATTACATTCGAGGTCCTTTGCCTAAGTCGGAACATAGAGCCTACCGTTGACTTGTTTCGGAAGTTTCAAACACTTACCAAACAGGGAGATTGGTTCTCCTTTGCTAAGCTTAGACAACCTGCACCAGTATGCATGGATGACAGTAAGTCTTCTTTGAAGGACTGGAAGGAGAAGTTTTTCTTGATAGACCGGAGGGCTATTCCACACCATATGCCTTGGAGACATCCGGAGTCGTCCATTACGGATGACCTTCCGATTTGTGATTTTAGTCAGGATGATGTGATTCGATTGAGTCAACACGTTGTAAGGCTTCGTATCCTTCCTGAGGGTGTGTTGGTTCTTTCTGGGCTAAGTCGGGTATGGAAGTCACCGTTATGCGACCCGGTGCTTAGACGCCGTGACGGCACTGGTACGGGGGGAGTATGTTTATCTTTCCAGATGTTCTCATATTATAATTTGTTTTCTTGTGTATTTCTAACAAGGATTTCTTTTGCAGCTATGAGCATTTTCGAGTTTATGTGTATGCCCTCAATTGATGGTAGTGAAGTGAGGGAGGAGTTTCATGATCGATCTACCTCTATCCTGGAGCGGGTTATGGATCGAGCTACACCACTCACTCCGGCAGGAACCGATATTCCTGGTCCTACTCCAGAAGAATTTGCAGCGACTCAGCCTAACCCTAAGGTGATCGCAAAGGCTAGGAGCACGGCCAAGCGAAAGGCCTCTACTCAGACCGCGGGATCCACCGATGCGACCAAGAGAAATAGAGTAGATGAAGTGCATTCTGGAGCAGTAGCTGGAGGAGGATCAGGATCTCATGAGCAACCTAGTGGGGATGAGCTAGCTGATGGCGATACACTTCATGATGATGCAGGTACTACTGTGGATGACTCTGAGCATGCTGAGGGGAACCCTGGAGGTGAGTATCTAAACGTTGTTCCCCTTCGAACATTTAATTCGAGAACTGGATTGAACGTGACACATACCATTATCCTTCCAGGTGATGGGTTTTCAGATGTTATCCGTGCTGAGGATAGATCCCCTGCAGAGGCTGCTGCGATTGGTACTGAGACAGCTTATGGTAAATTTCTTCTACCATTTATTTATGTATGTAGTTTCTAAATTATGGTGTCTTTTCTTACCCTTTCTCTCATATATGTGTACAGGTACCGCTGGGGATACTCATCCCGTTGCCGAGACAGATAACCAGGCCCCTAACGACACTGGGGGTGATGCCGGTCAGGATGACGAGAGTGAGTATGGTGATTTGCGCTCTGAGTTCAGATATGAACCGCAAGAAGGGGATACTACTGGGGGAGAGTTGGAGGCTGAGTTCCTCCAACCTGGGCCCTACTATATGGATTATCCTTACGATGATAGCTCTACCAGCCAGCTCCCTCCATACTCTAGAGAGCAATGGGATGATTTTCATGCGCCGTTCCTTGGGGTTTTGAAGAAAGAGATTTTCAAGGATCCCAAAGCTTGTCGCGACTTTGCTCAGCGGGCGATTACACCGGCCGAGACTCTTCGGGTGAACGAGCTTACTACTCAACAGCTTTCTGATAGAATGAGTGTTTTGACCTGTCTCATGTTATCCCACAGTACTGCATTGAACTCTCGTTATACTGCTGAGTCTGATAGGTTCACCCGCCTTTCAGCGCGCTATGAGCGACAGGCACGCCTTCTTGGCCGCCAGGAGGCTGACTTGAAGGAGCAGACCAAGATCGCAGTTAATGCCAACAATAAGGTGGCTGAGTTTACCAAGAAGCTTGAACAGTATGATCGTAGAAGCATGAGGAGTAAGAGGTATAAAGAGGAAAGGGATGAGTTGAAGAAGGAGAGGGATGAGTTGAAGAAGGAAAGGGATGAGTTGAAGAAGGATAAAGCAAAGGTTGATACCGAGCTTGCTGGGGTTAAGTCTAAGTTGCAAGATAGCGAGGCCGAGTTGAGTGAGCTGCGGCGTACACTTTCTGATCGTGATGGATTCATTAAAAAGTCCAGCGATGATATTACTTCCTTCTTTCAGCGTGATTTTGAGACACTCATTCGGAGGTTTCTTGGCAGTGGGGAGTTTCGCCGAGCTCTTGCTGGAGTGTCGTCTATGGCTATCAGTGCTGGTTTCGCGCATGGTTTGAGTATGTGTCGTTCCAAAGAAGATTTCTTGAAGATTATACCGAAGGTTTCTAACTATGTTCCAGGGGCAAAGGAAAAACTTGATGACGTTGTGGCCGCCTTACCTAGTGAGGTGTTTCCTTTTTTTCATAAGGTGTCCCAGCATGCTGGGGATGCCTTGTCGGATATCTCGCAGCTTGAGCCTGACGTGGTAGCTCCTTCACATCAGATATCCTCTGCTACGGTGACTCCTCCAGGTGTTTCATCAGTTGTTACTTCCACAGTGCCTCCTGCTACAGTGGTTCCTTCGCATATTTCATCAGTTGCTACTTCTACCACAAAGACTTTTGGCTATACCTCCGTCCCAGAGCACTTGAAGAACCAGGAGGCACCTTTTACTTCCGGAGAATCTTCGGGAGTCTGACTCAGGTTTAGTTTGTAACTTATTTTGCCTATGTAGTTGGCATTTTGTTTATGTTTTAACCATGTATATGACTTATGACTGGATGTCTGTAACATTTCCAGTAGCAGTGACTAGTGGCTACTGATGTTTTTGCCCATGTAGTTGGCATTTTGTTCATGTATCAGACATGTATGACTTATGACTTTGTGGTGTGTTATTCGTTACCTTGGTTGTACGCTTATTTACCTTGTGATTTATTCATGCAAATTAGATATATGCACTTTTCATAAACACTATGTAGCAACTATTGATTTAGTGTCTTGTTCTTGCATACTTGAACAAGGTTTATCATGCACATGCCGAGCCGTGGCCTTGCTCGCATATACTTGAGTCTTGTACCGATGTTTGAACTTAACAGTTATATCAACATTTTTGCGTTATGTTTTTGATGTGGCGTTTGGATCATTGTCCTCACGCCACCTGCTCTATCCGGTGTAGCTACTCACCGGAGAGCCATTATTACGCGCAAAAGGGGAAGGTGTTTGTTCCTGACCCTTCTGCTGCGGAGTCAATTAGCAAAGGTTGCTCAGCCTAAACCACCAATGGCACCGATTTCACCATGGGGGACACATTATCAGGAGTCACCCTATTCGAACGGAGGTAGCGAGCCGTCCGTCGTTTCATAGTCACACTATGATGAACAATTATATAACTTAGAAAATTGTTGGAAAATTTTGTTTCATTCATATCATGCCGATAGAAACAATACATCAATAATATCTAAAGTTACCCCCGGAGCAAGCCTTGCGCTTTGAAAATTGCTTCTCCGGAAGGAATACATAGTAATAGTGAGAATGCTCCGGTGCTTTATATGTAGCACTTTCGGAGGTTACAAGCATGCCAGGTTCTTGGTATCTCCTGCCCGTTCATGTCGCTTAGCTTGTAGGCACCACTCTGAAATGCTTGGGTCACCCTGTAAGGCCCCTCCCACTTTGGGCCGAGTTTGCTGGTGCTTTTTACCTTAGAGACTTCATTTTTTCTAAGGACAAACTCTCCTACCTTGAACTGCACGTGACGTACCCTTTTGTTGTAGTACTTTTCTACCTGCTGCTTGTACTTGGCTTCCCTTATAGCTGCTATCTCCCTTCTTTCATCCAGCAAATCGAGGTTCAACCGGAGCTCTTGGTCATTGGTTTCCTGGCTCAATCTGGAAGTTCGATGTGTTGGCATACCAATCTCAGCAGGAATGACTGCTTCAGTGCCATAGGTTAGGCTGAATGGAGTTTCGCCATTGCTAGTTTTTTTCATTGTCCTGTGTGCCCACAATACGTTTGGCACTTCCTCCACCCAAGCTGATCCTCCTTTCTCCAATCTGGTTTTTATCCCCTCTAGGAGGCTTCTGTTCGCCCTTTCCACAGCTCCATTAGCTTGAGGGTGATACACTGAAGTGGAGATTATCTTAATCTTAAGCTTCTCCGCCCATGACTTGAAGGGATCATTCACCAGCTGAGTTCCATTGTCTGTGATGATGAAGGCTGGAATTCCGAATCTGCATACAATGTTATCAAACGCAAAGTTCACTACCTGCCTACCAGTAATGGTAGCTAACGGCTTTGCCTCCATCCACTTCGTGAAATAGTCTATCGCCACAATCAAAAACTTGACTCTTCCGGGAGCCTCCGGCAGAGGTCCCACAATGTCCATTCCCCACTTCATGAATGGCCAAGCTGATGTTACTGAGATCATGTCTGCCTTGGGTAGTCTTGGTACGGACGCATGAGCTTGGCAACTATCACATTTTTGAATTAACTCCCTTGTGTCTCGGTGCATGGTAGGCCAATAGTATCCCAGGTTCATGATTTTAGCTACTACTTGTCTTGGTCCATCATGCATTCCGCAAGAACCCATGTGCACCTCCCTAATAATGTAATTGGACTGAAGAGGTCCCACACACCTCATCAGCGGTACTAAGTAAGACTTTTTATATAGGACTCCATCTACCAAGGTGTAGTTCTCGATCTTTTCCTTAAGGGTTCTGGCTTCCGCCGGGTTTTCGGGTAGAATCCCTTTCTCCAAGTAGTTGTGGATGGGAGTCATCCATGTAGGGCCTTCCTCCTCTACTATCGTGAGGACCTCCTTTGCTTCAACGGAACGCTCATTTAACACCTCTACTAGGACTTCTTTGGACAAATGATCAAATTGGACTGCAGCTAGCTTGCTCAGGGCATCAGCCTTTTTATTCTGAGCTCTAGGTATATGACTGATCCGGAACCTTTCGAATGACCCTGCTAGCTCCAAGACCTTCTCTCGGTATTGTTTCATTTTTTCACCTCTAGCTTCGTATGACCCCTCAACTTGGCTAGCTACCAGCTTGGAATCTACAAAAGCATGTATGTCTGTCACTTGCATTTCTCTTGCTATTCTCATCCCAGCTAGCAGAGCTTCATATTCTGCCTCATTATTCGAGTTAGAAAAATTTAGGCGAAGTGCATAGGAGTACTCCACATCGTCTGGAGCGATAAGGATGAGTCCGGCCCCGGAGCCGTTCTCATTCGATGCACCATCGGTATACAACCTCCAAGACCTAGGCCCTGGGGTAAAGTCTTCCCTTGCTCTTGATGACTCAGGAATGTCTTCTACCACAGGAGCCCCTTCGACCGTAGGATCGTCGTGTAATTCTGCCACAGTGTCAGCCAAGAAGTCTGCCAAGACTTGGCCTTTCACCGAGACCCTTGGGACATATGATATACCGTATGCTCCTAGCTCAACTGCCCACTTTGCAAGCCTTCCGGATGCTTCAGTGCTGTTTAATACTTGCTGGATAGGCCTATCTGTGATAACCTTGATCGGATGAGCCTGGAAGTATCTCCTTAGCCTTCTGGCTGCATGAACCAATGCAAGGGTGAGCTTCTCTATTGGAGCATAGTTCGTCTCTGCTCCCTGCAATGATCTGCTAACATAGTGTATTGGCATCTGTCTTCCGTTTCTCTCCGTGAGAAGTACTGCACTAACCGCCTCCTTCGCTGCGGATAAGTACATCATCAAGGTTTCGCCTTTCATTGGGGTGGTAAGAGTTGGTAGTTCAGACACAAGCTTTTTCATCTCTAGAAACGCCGCCTCAGCCGCTTCTGTCCACTTAAAATCTTTCTTGTTGGTGCACTTCTTCAATGTATCTAAGAAGGGTAGGGACCTCTCAGCAGATTTGGATAAGAAACGATTAAGTGCTGCTAACTTCCCGCTTAGGCTCTGCATCTGCTTGAGATTCTTGGGTGAAGGCATGTCCATGACTGCCTTTGTCTTCTCCGGGTTGGCTCTGATTCCTTCGGAGGTAACCACATACCCTAAGAACTTCCCTTCTTCCATTCCGAACGAGCACTTCTTGGGGTTAAGTTTCATGTTAATCTTTCGAAGAGTAGCGAAAGTTTGTTCCACATCCTTGATGATGTCTGGCTCGGTGTGACTTTTGATCACCATATCATCTACATAAGCTTCCAAGTTTACTCCGATCTGATCCTTGAATGTGGAATCCACAAGCCTTTGGTATGTTGCTCCAGCATTCTTTAGACCAAAAGGCATTTTCGTATAACAAAAGACTCCTTCCTCCGTATGAAAAGCAGTCTTCTCCTCATCTTTCTTAGCCATCTGGATCTGATGATAGCCCTTGTAGGCATCTAGGAAGCACTTGTACTTGAACCCCATGAGAGACTCTATCTTCCAGTCAATTTCTGGCAGAGGATGAAGATCTTTCGGACAAGCCTTGTTAAGATCTTTGAAGTCTATGCACATTCTCCAGCTCTTATCTACCTTCTTTACCAGCACAGGATTAGAGACCCAAGTAGGGTACCGTACCTGTTTCACGATCCCAGCCTTGAGCCACTCATCAACTTGTTCTGTCACTACTTTTCTCCTATCTGGAGCTAGACTCCGCTTCTTCTGCACCTTTGGCTCAACATGAGGGTAAGTGTCCAAACGATGCTCTGTTATTGCCCGAGGAACACCAGTCATGTCTGACGGAGTCCATGCAAACACATCCGCATTCCTCCTGAGGGTCTGTATCAGGGCCTTTCTACATTCTGCGGACAAATTGCCACCAATGGTGACGAGCTGCTCGGGGTATTTGTCATTAACCACTACTTTCTCTTCTGGCTTCGATGTTCTTCCTCCGGCATTATCCGGAAGAACCTGCTCCTCACCAAGTTCTTTTCCCAGTTTCCGTGGATGGAGCTCCTCTCCACGAGGTTGTCTCTCTATTGGAATCGATGAGCTTCTAGGACCCGTTATTCCCGAAGTTGTCTGTCGCAGACTCGAGCCAGATACCTTGGCATTCCGACTGGAGCATTGAGCCTCTTCGATCCGCCTGCATTCCCTTAGTGTCTCTCTACTAGTTACGATTGTGGCTACTCCACCAGAGGTGGGGAATTTCATCATGGAATGAATTGTTGAAGCTACGGCCCCCAAGCTTCTCATCCCAGTTCTTCCTAGTATAACATTATATGGAGACGGACTATCGACAACCGCGAACTCCATCAGTACGGTTCGGGTCCTATCGTACTCCCCCATAGTGACTTCTAAGTCAATGACTCCTAGTGGGTAGCTGACTTCTCCAGAGAATCCTACCAATGGTATCCTAGACTCCTTCAACCTTGATCTGGTTCGGTAATCAAAGTTTCGAAAGCAATGCTCATACATGATCTCGGATGAACTTCCCCCATCTACATAAATTCTTCTCACCTGAAAGCCTTCAATCGTGGCCTCGACTATAATGGGAGTATCCACCAACTGATATCGAGGGACGGAGGGGAATGCTATCTCATTGTCCATCCAATGTTCCACTTTCTCGTAGGGTCTCTTCCGGTACCCCTGGGATCTTACCATGCCAATGACCTTTGCCTTTCCCTTAGCAGCCGCTCTACTCTTCGGGTTTCCCTGTCGGATGTCTTTCACCAAGTGAGCTAGCTTTCCAGAGGCTACTGCTTCCTCAATCTGCTTCTTTAGCTGGTAGCAATCATTAGTGTTGTGTCCCCTATCTTGGTGATAGTCACAGAACTTATGCATATTCTTACTTTCCGGAGCGCCAATCAAAGGGGGAGGGGGCGGGAAGTTCACATTATCCATGGCGAGTATCTCCTTCGGAGTCTTGGTTAGAGGGGTGAATCCCTCTCTCTTCACATACGGCGCGCACGTTCCCATGCTACGACCCTGCCCTCTTCTGTTGTTTCGATTTCTAGGCCCATTTGGACTACCAGACCATGTGCCTCTATCAGGCTTCTTCTCCCAATGTGGAACCTTGATAACTTCGGTGGTGTCAGCTGCCGTCTCACCCCTGATGAAGGCCCTGACTCTTTCCCACATTTCATCAACAGTCTTGGGGATTTTGTCATTAAGTTTTTTGGCTAACTCCGGATGACCATGTCCATGCATGAATGCGGATATCCTTAGTACTGGAGGCACCCCCTTAATGTGGGAGCTCTCTGCCTTGAATCGATCCATAAATGCCTGGAGTCCTTCATTCGGCTTCCGCTTGATCCCGTGGATCTCTGTCGGATCCTTATCGTATCTTTTCTGTTGCGAGAACTCTTCCAAAAACTTGTTGCTCAATTCCTCAAACCCATCAATACTTTTTGGGTCAAGGCTGTCAAACCAATTCCTTGCCGAACCACTCAAGGTCTGACGAAACATCTTACACCACACAGGCATAGGCCACTCCTCCTGCTCAGCCGCAGCCGAGAAGATGCTAAGGTGATCGTCCGGATCCTTGTTTCCTTCATACACCCGAATATTCGCTGGAAGCTTAGCCCTTCGATGGTACCTAAAACGCGTAATCCGAGAGGTGAACGGCATAGGCTTTGGCCGCTTGTAAGGCGTGCTCAGGTCCTCTGAGCTATCTCCAGATATGGTATCGTATCCTGATTCCGAACTTGACTTCCTTCGAGAGGCTCTTGCTGACCGGGACTTCGACTTAACACTCTTGGTCCTAGACCTGCTTCGTCCTTCTGACCTTTCTGGGCGATGAGACTTAGCATAGGACTTTCGCTTGGAGATACTCTTCCAGTGTCTTCTAGCAGATCGCGACCTGCTTCTTCCAGACTTGGATGATCCATCGGAGGAGTATCCTCCAGCCTCTCCCACCGACAGACTCTTTTGAGAGTTCTCCGACTCAGCACTTCTTGATCCTCCGTATGAGAGTTTGCGAGGGGTTGCCTTCTCCTTCCCCTTGCTATCAAGTTCCTTGATCATAGTTCTTAACACATCAATGTTTTTCTTCACATAGGCCGGGGAAGGCCCTTCCTGAGCTGGTCCGGAGGGAGCGGAGTGTCCTCCCGGAGGAGTTCTCCCAGTCCCTTCCACACCAGTGATCAGGTTCTCACCTTCCTCCGGATGAGGACCTATCATACCACCGTCCATTGCTTAAAGCTCTGATAGATTGGTATAAGGGTCCCACGGATGGCGCCAATGTTTGAGCAAATGTTCGTAGATGCTCTTCAACCCTAAGCTTCAGGAGACTCCGCGGTAGCTCCTTCTTCTTGTAGGCTGAAAATAAGAGAAAACACCGTTAGCTCGCCCCGGGTTTTTAGTCCGAGACCAAGCTCCGGTGTGAGAATGAGTACTTGGTATGGATGATAAGTGATAAGTTACAAGTAAAGTAAAGGTAGAGAGAAGTCTGTATCGGAGTATGTGTGTGTGTGGAGATGCCTGTTCATGTGTGTGTACAGTTCCTTTTATACTACCTGTGATTAGCTCTATGCCAAAACCTTTGGTGGAAGCTAAGTTGTCTTCTAGGTGCAGCATGTAAAGCGCTGATAAGCATCAGGCTTGGTCTTCGGGGTCAGAGTTGTCTTCATGTTAGTTCGTGGACCAAGCACCTGTGTTATCCGTACATCATCGTACTACGTATGTCAGTTGCCAGTGTACTAGCTCTGATGGTCAGTGTACTAGCTCCGAAGTAGGCATTGCTCCTTCATTATGCTCCTTGAGCAGACAGCTCTCCTGACCAGACAGCTCTCCTGACCAGACAGCTCTCCTCATCATGGAGTGATTTTGCCTTAGAAATGTTTAAAGATAATTGTGATTGTTTCCTCCGGAGTATCCGGAGGAGGACATACCTCATCACTTAACATGTTGGGTCGAGTCAAGGGCACAACAGTTATTACATAAACTAAAATTTTTAAAGATTAAAGTTTCATTGTGATGAAATTATTGTATCATATTTAATATTATTGGTATTATTACAGTATATACAAATTGCTACAGCAGGAGGAGGAGGAGGAAAAAAAAAGCACTTTGACCCATTTTAATATTGCTACAGAACAAAATTATTACAGTACTCAATAAAACTTGTACCTACATACATGTGACTAGTCATTTACACTTTTCCACATTTCATCTCCTACCTTTTTTTTGAAAGGATTTCATCTCCTACCTTAAACCTCAGTCTAAAATGGGGCTTCATTAGTTCACATAATTTTCACAAAAAGAAAAGAACCATTTTCATTTAAAGAAGTAAATATCAAAACCCATTTGTTAAATTTTCTAAAAACACAAATTTGAGCTGATTAAAGTTTACATTTTTATTTTTAGGTGGAAAATGGATAAAGGGTCTTCTTGTTTGGGAGAAGTTGCTGCTGAGTTTCATGAAGATGAGTTTTCAAAGATGATTCTTTCATGGTCTCTTGATGACATTTTCAATCAATATATGTATAAGAATAAGGTATTTTATTTTATTTATTTATTTATTTATTTTTCCCTATGTAAATTTTATGTTATGTCTAGTGTTGGGGTGTTTGGGAATTGGGTTTGTTTAGTTTTGAAGAGATATGGATTTTGGAGGGGTTTTTTTTGTTTCCCACCTTTTGGCCGACTTATCTAAGGGGTTTGAACTGTATCTGCTTATTTTAGGGTGAGATAAGCTGTTTATGGGGGTGTTTGTTTAAGCTTATATGTGGCTTACGAGCTTATTTGTGTTTCGGCTTATATTTCATAAGCTCCAATTTTCCGGCTTATTTTGAGACTTGTGGGCTTATATAAGTTTATTATGATATGATAAACTTATATAAGCCCATAAGTCTCAAAATAAGTTGGAAAATTGGGGCTTATGAAATATAAGCCGAAATCAAATAAGCTCATAAGCCCACATATAACTCGGCTTTTTACCCTCGTATAATAAAAACGGATGAGGTTGAGAGGGAGTCTTTGACTCAAATTTACGACCCTTTCCCAGGCCGGCCCCAAAATGTGTTCCTAGTGAGTTTTGACACTAAGACCTTTTGCAAGGCTAAAAATATAATTTAAGATAAATGTAAAATAAACAAATCTTGACACTATGTCTTGAATATTTTAAGCTGTTTATCTGCTTTTGCAAAGAAGCACAAGCACAAAAAATACGCAATCCCAAATAGTCTCTGCAATGGAAAACCAAAGCTAGTTTATTCATGTTTTATTGTTATGTGTAGTTCATGTTTATTTCAGATATTACTATAGAAGGTGTTTGGATGACAAAATAAGAATTGCCAAACACCCTCTAAAATATGAAAAGATTATTAAAGTGTTTAAAGTCAAACTAATAGAAGTCAACGTGTCCATACTTTCTTTCACTGATTTGAAAACTTGCAAAACATAAACCTGTTAAGACTTCCTCATAGCTATTACGAAATGGTTCCACAGTTATAAATTTCCCTGATTCTTCTTGTTGTTATACTTGTTTAAGCCGATTGGATTATACCATTTAAATGATAATAATAACTTCGTCACATGAACATTTCTGATAAAGCATGCATCATATGTAGGTGGAGAACATACCACTTACTTTTGAGTCGGAAGAACACTATTTTGGTTCTTTTGTTTATCCTTTGCTTGAGGAAACACGCTCCGAGCTGGCTTCCTCCCTGGAGATCATGTATAAAGCTCCATTTGCTGATATTTTATCTCTTAAGGAGTCCACAAGTGGTGAAAATATGCTATATGATGTTAGAGTTAGCAGCTGGAGAAATCAATCTAGTGAACGTGGTATAGATGATTACCATACGTTAGCTGTAGCTGGTGATCTGCTTCTTTTAGTAGATGGGAAACCAGAATCTCTTTCTGATTTGAAGCGTGTGGGAAGAAAATGGGCTCTTTCATTGGTCAGAAGTAATGAAGATACATCTACGGAATTTAGAATCAAGGCATCACAACCAATTGAATTCCAAGACGGGATGTTTGTTGTTTTTGTGAAGAATTTAGCAAATCCGAAAAGAATATGGGATTCATTGCACATGCATAGAAATCTTAATATCATCAAAGAGGTTCTTTATTCTGAATCTACGGTAAGAAATGGTAGAGTATTTTTCCTTTGTTCAGTGATAAATGATAATCGCGTTGGTAATTTTTGATATGTTGTTTACAGGTTAAGGAGAAGTGCAACATCTGTTCTTTTGGTTATGATGATTTTTCGTCTAAAAAACTTGATCCACAAGTATTGCTTAATCTGAATGAATCCCAGTGGGAAGCAGTTATGGCGGTGCTTTGTAGAACACAATGTTGCCATGTTTCTTCTGTGGAACAAATATGGGGACCACCTGGAACGGGGAAAACAATGACAGTTAGTGTTTTGCTTTTCTTCCTTTTGCAAATGAAGCAAAGGACTCTTACGTGTGCTCCAACGAACGTGGCTATAATACAGTTAGCCTCACGTGTGCTAAGCTTGGTAAAGCAATCATTCAAAACTACAACTGCAAGTGGTGATTATTTCTATTCAGTTGGAGATTTGCTCTTGTTTGGCTCCAAGGATATATTGAAAGTTAGTACTGACACTGAAGATGTCTATCTTGAGCATCGGGTTGAGAGGCTTGCAGAATGCCTAGGGCCACTGACTGGTTGGAAGCATTGCGTAATATCCATGATTGATTTATTGGAAAATTGTGTTCCCCAATATTATAATTTTATAGAAAGTGAATTTTTAAAAGAAAAACAAGTTAGCAGTAAGAATGATGATAAAAGAACAATGTTAGAAATCAAATCATTCATTGACTTTGTGCAAGAGCAATTTAGTTCTTCTGCGCCGCCACTTAGAAGGTGCATTCTTACATTTTGCACTCATATTTCAAGAAGTTTCATCGGGGAATGTAATTTCCAGAATATGATATCTCTTTTGGATAATTTAATATCTTTGGAATCTTTGTTATTTCAAAAGAATCTGGTTTCGGAAGAACTTGAAGACGTCTTTAATTGTAAACCACTGCAAGATGAAACTGTTAAGTCATGTCTATCTTTGCTAAAAACTCTGCAAATATCTCTTAAAGGACTCGCTCTTCCGCGCTTTTCAAACAAATATGCTATAATACAGTTTTGTTTTGAAAGATGTTCTGTTATATTTTGCACAACTTCAAGTTCCTACAAGTTGCATGCTATCAATATGGAGCCTTTGAATATCGTGGTCATAGACGAAGCTGCTATGTTGAAGGAGGCAGAGTCAACCATTCCCCTTCAACTTCCGGGAGTGAAACATGCAATTCTTATTGGAGATGAGCGCCAATTATCTGCGGTTGTTAATAGCACTGTAAGACTGCACTTATCTTTTACCTTAAGACTATTAGTTTAAATTTGATATTGACGAATTCAATGTGTGTGGACAGCTTTGCATTAAATGTGGATTTGGAAGAAGCTTATTTGACCGGTTAAGCTCTTTGGGTCATGCCAAGCATCTTCTCGGTGTTCAATATAGAATGCATCCTTCCATCAGTTTCTTCCCAAATTTGATGTTTTATCAAAATCAAATCCTAGATGCACAAAATGTATTATCTAAAAGTTATGAAAAAAGATATCTTTCAGGACCAGTGTTCGGTTCCTATTCTTTCATAAATGTCGTTGGGGGAAGAGAGGAAAAAGACGATGTTGGAAGAAGCCGAAGAAATATGGTTGAGGTGGCTATTGTGATAAAAATTGTTAAAAAGCTGTTTAGAGGTGTGCATATTGGTTATGTCATTTTAGGTTCTTATTTTTATCATTTTTAGCTAAAAGTTATTAAATCTGTTTCTAATGAACCCAATACTTGACATTTGTGTCTTTCACAATAATAGCATGGCAGGCCTCAAAGGTGAATCTTACTATTGGTGTTATATCTCCCTATGTTTCCCAAGTCTTTTCAATTCAAGAAAAACTTTCTGGCAAGTATGAGAAACATGATGGCTTTTCAGTAAAGGTGAAATCAGTTGATGGGTTTCAGGGTGGAGAAGAAGATATTATTATTGTGTCGACTGTAAGATCCAATAGCCATGGGTCTGTTGGCTTCATATCATGTCCTCAAAGGACTAATGTTGCCTTGACAAGAGCACGGTATGAAATCCTCTCACTTTCTTAACAATTGATCTTTATTGAGTTTTCTTTAAAATAGAAAGTATGATATTGCCTTCCTTTTGTCTGTAGACATTGTCTTTGGATACTGGGAAATGAAAGAACTCTGATTAATAGTGACTCTATATGGAAAGAGTTGGTCTGTGATGCAAGGAGACGTCATTGTTTTTTTGACGCTGATGCTGATGAATGCTTGAAGACGACGATTATAGCAACAAAGAAAGAGTTAGAACAACTTGATGACCTGGTTAGCGGGAATAGTGTACTTTTTAAACATGCAAAATGGAAGGTATGTGATTAACCTTTTTACGAATAAATGTTATATGCTGCAACTGTTTGATAATATCTTGAGCTCCATAAAATGATGATGTGCCATAAGTTTATTTACATTGTAGCTTCCCTAGTACTCCGTAATTTACTGATTGTCCTCAGTCATTATCATGTTTTTACTTCATTGTTTTTTCCCTTCAACATTACGACTATAATTTTATTTCGACTTTACAGTCTTTTTGGTTATATCCTACTTCTGTTGTTCATGTTTCTTCAACTTTATGCTATCAGGTTCTCTTTAGTGACGACTTCAGAAGATCGTTTGGAAAGTTGACGGGTTCCCGCTTGAAGAAGCAGGTTTTAAACCTTTTACTGAAACTTTCTAGTGGCTGGCGGCCCAAGAATAGAAGTATAGACTCATATTGCAAGAATTCTTCACAAATCTTGAAACAGTTTAAGGTTGAAGGGCTCTATGTGGTTTGTACTATTGACATCATTAAGGAAACCAAATACGTACAAGTTTTAAAGGTTTGGGATGTATTAGCCTTAGACAAGATTCCGAATCTCACAAAACGACTTGAGAGCATTTTTTCCGCATACACAGATGCTTATATTAGAAGATGCACAGAAAAATGTCTAGAGGGGTATGATTGTTATCTAGTGAATCTTAAGTTCTCAAGTAATTATATATGCTAATTATATTTTTTTCTATTGTTTAGGACCTTAGAAGTTCCTAGGTTTTGGCCGGCATCCCAAGAGATTATCAGATTTCGACATTTAAGTGACTGCAAAAATGAAAGTAGTGGGAGTGTGAATTCGGGAGATGCTAGAATGTATGTTGAAAACTCAAAAGTGAGTGAAAGCTTGTTGCTGATGAAGTTCTACTCGTTATCACGTGGGGTCGTGAGCCATTTGCTATCTGGTAAAGAAGTTGATCTACCGATGCAGGTCACGGATGAACAGATGGACATAATTCTATCTCCTAAAAGTTCATTTATCATTGGGCGATCAGGAACCGGAAAAACCACCATTTTGACAATGAAGTTGTTCCAATGCGAACAGAAATTTCATATTGCTTCTGAAGGGATTTATGAAGGGGAGAACAGCCGATTTAGGGGTGCTAAAGTTCTTCACCAACTTTTTGTGACGGTCAGCCCAAAGTTATGTTATGCTGTGAAACAAAATGTTTCCTACCTAACTAGGTGCGCAAAGTACTCGTCTTTTTCCCTTTTTTCCTTCTTTTATTGTCTTGTTCTGACTTCAAGAGTTAATGTAATTGACAGTGTTTCAAGTATTGTGAATTCATCAGCAGAGATCAATCTTAATGACACGGATGTGATTACATCAGAAGTCAACGATATTCCAGACACATTTATCAACATCCCGGTGAAAAGTTATCCACTTGTTATAACATTTCATAGGTTTCTAATGATGTTGGATGGTACTATGGGGAATTCCTTCTTTGAAAGATTTATTGAGGCAAGAGAAGGTTCTCATGGTAACCGTATAAGTTTGCAAACTTTCATAAGATTAAGGGAAGTTACATTTGATAGGTTTTGCTCACTTTACTGGCCACACTTCAATTCAAGTCTAACCAAAAAGCTTGATCCGTCAAGAGTGTTCGCCGAAATTATATCTCATATAAAAGGAGGGGAATGCAGTGATGGAAAATTAAGCTATGAGGGTTACTGTTTATTGGCAGAAAGTCGTTCTTCCACTTTAACTAAAGAGAAAAGGGAGATTGTGTACACCATCTATGAAACCTATGAGAAGATGAAAATGGAAAGGAGAGAATTTGATTTGGGTGATTTAGTTAATGACATTCATCATCGGCTTAAAAATGGGAATTATGAAGGTGACAAGATGGATATGGTTTATATTGATGAGGTGCAAGATCTTAGTATGAGGCAGATTTCTCTTTTTAAATATATTTGCCAAAATGTTGAAGAAGGTTTTATTTTTGCGGGTGACACAGCACAGACCATTGCAAGAGGGATTGATTTCAGGTTTCAAGATATACGATCTCTGTTCTATAAAGAATTCTTAAGCACCGCAATATCTAGGACACAAGGAAAAGGTCTTGTAGCTGAGATATTTCAATTAAAACAGAATTTCAGAACGCATGCTGCTGTGCTCGATTTAGCTCAGAGTGTCATTGACATTATCTACCATTACTTTATTCACTCAATTGACAAGTTAGAGCCTGAAATTAGTCTTATATCGGGTGAAGCTCCTGTTTTGCTAGAGTCTGGTAGCGATGAAAATCCAATAGTGACAATCTTTGGTGATACAACAACTAGTGGAGAAGTCGTAGGCTTTGGTGCTGACCAGGTGATATTAGTACGCGATGATGCTGCCAAAACTGAGATCTGTGAATATGTTGGAAAAAATGCACTTGTTCTCACTATATTGGAGTGTAAGGGTCTTGAGTTCCAGGTCTGATTCTTTTCCTTTTTGTTACGAATAGTCATCATATTTCTGTTTCTGAAATGTCTGCCAATGATTATTTAGGACGTATTGCTGTACAACTTTTTTGGGACATCCCCTTTGAAAGACCAGTGGAGGGTTGTATACGGATACATGAAAAAGCATAATCTGCACAATGAGAAACTTCCTCAGTCTTTCCCAACATTTAATGAGGCAAGACACAGCGTTTTATGTTCTGAACTCAAACAATTGTATGTGGCCATAACTCGAACGAGACAAAGGCTATGGATTTGTGAGAACAAAGAGGAGCTTTTTAAACCAATGTTTGACTACTGGAAAATGAAGGGACTAGTTCAGGTTAGAGAAGTGGATGATTCAGTGGCTCAGGCTATGCGGGTTGCTAGCAGCCCTCAGGAGTGGCACGAGCGTGGCAAAAAGGTTACTTTTTGATCTTCTACTGGTTTATTTTCTTACGTTTTTGTATTCTTATTTGAAATGAAGATCATATGGTTTTCAGTTTTTTTATGAGGAAAATTTTGTGATGGCGACACTTTGTTTTGAGAGAGCTGGCGACACAATATGGGAAAAACTAGCCAAAGCTTCTGGTCTCAGAGCATCTGCTGATCAAATGCACGGAACAAATCATGAAGCTTTTGTGAGTTATGTTAGAAAAGCAGCGGGAATGTTTGAGTCTATTGGGAAACTAGAGTCTGCTGCATCATGTTATTGTGATTTGGGGGAGTATGAAAGAGCTGGTAATTTCTTTATTTAATCATAAATGCCTGTCTAATGGTTGATTGCTTGCCACGGTATAATCATATGGGTCAAAATCTGATGAAAGAATTTAGCCAAAGGGGTACGGGTCAAGTGGCTCAAATTGTTTTTATAGTCTCAGAAATTTTATTTTTAATACATATGACCTTTAAAAAATATTTACTAAGAATAAACATAGAGCAAAATGAGTGTTAGTGGGTTGGTCAGGCCTGTTTCAACCCATGCTAAGAATGACCCGTTTCAACCCGGGTCCATTTTTTAGATGTCACCCAAACGCGCAACTCACCCATCTCTCCACTGCTATTTTATTTATTTATTTATTTTTTTTAATTATTTTTTTTTCTGGTTTTTCTTGTGCAGGAAAAATATTTATGGATAATTGTGGAAAGATTGATGCAGCAGCAGAGTGTTTTACTCTAGCAGGGTGTTATAGTGAAGCCGCAGAAGCCTACGCCAAAGGAGATCAGTTCTCCAATTGTCTGTCAGTTTGCAAAAGAGGGAAACTTTTTGATAAAGGGATGCAATATATAGTCAACTGGGAAGAAAATCCTAATGTTAAAAGTAATGAGTTAGAAAAAGTTACGCAAGAATTTTTGGAGAGTTGTGCTCTTAATTACCATGACCATAAAGATTCTAATTCTATGTTGAAATTTGTCAGAGCATTTTGCTCTATGGAATCTAAGCGTACATTCTTGAGGTCGTTAGGATGCCTTGATGAACTTTTGCTGTTGGAAGAAGAATCGGGTCATTTTGCTGAAGCTGCTGAGTTGGCGAGGTCATGGGGTGATCTTCTAAAAGAGGCTGATCTTTTGGAGAAGGCTGGACAGTTCAAGGAGTCTGGTCTTTTGTTACTTTGGCATGTGTTTTTTACTGCATTATGGGGAAATGGAAATAGGGGTTGGCCATTGAAACGGTTTCCGCAAAAGAAACAACTCTTTAAAAAAGTAGAGTTGCTTGCAAAAATGGACTCCGACGTTATGTATGATTTTGTTTGTAGTGAGCTGAAAATACTCTCTGATCAGGATAGCAGCTTGCGTGAGCTGAAGAAAGATTTGTACGTTTCTCAGAAGAATAGGAGTCTAAGGGGAGAAATGTTGTCGATTAGGAAAATCTTAGATAAGCATCTTCATCTGAATTCCTCAGAGTATGATTGGGAGGATGATTTGCCGATGGATATGTATAAGCACTGTGAAGAGAAGATCTTTCAGAACCGAGTATCTGTTAGAACTCTTGTTTTTTATTGGAATCTGTGGAAGAAGCATATCATGGACATCTTCAGAAGTATAAAAGATTTCGAAAATGAAGTACCGATTACACAGTCGGGTCATGCTGATTTTTGTTTGTATTATTTTGGGGTGAGGAAACTGTGTGAAAAAGGAAACATGGTGTACTTGTCACTCAACAAAGATGCTGGTTGGATAAAATACACTGGTAACAAGTGTTTTTGTAGGGACGAGAAGCGTATACATTTTGATGCCAGGGAGTTGGTGTTTGCTATTCGGTCTTATTGGGAGTCCGAATTACTTTCTGTGGGTATACAGGTACTTGAAACTCTTGACGCCCTACGTAAGTCAAAGTCAAACGGTTCTGCATTTCACCAAAGCACATCTCTCCTTCACATTTTCGAGGTCTCCAAGTTTCTTTTAGACATTCATTATCATAACTCCGGAGTTCCGAATAAAAACAAGCTGCAGAATTTCCTTGACATTTCTTTAACTTATTTTGATCTTGTGTTTCCACGGGACTGGCGGAATGCAGTGTCTGGGGACTTGGTTTCCTTGAGAGAGACTGATCTTTCAGTCAACTTGCTTAATGAGATTATACTTAGAAATGTTGACATCAAGGGTGAACTCACCTATTGGGAAAACGGGAGGGCGATGATGATATTTCTTGGTTCCAGAACAAGTCTTAAGAAAGAGTCTATTAAAGGGCTTCATTGGAACTCCAAATGGAAATCAGTTGTGAGAAATTTGAGATCTACTGATTCTGTTGCTGCACCACTCGCGGTTGCTTTGGAACGAACTTTTTTGGATGACTGGAGGTCTCCTGTTTACATATCAACTCACAGTTATGTGTATCTATTGGATCGTCTTCTTTTAATGCTATCTTCCTTTTCAGGAATTCTTTTCACTACGAAATCCTCTTTTGTTGAATGGTTTTCATATCTTCCCTCGACTGATACAACCTTCCCGGCACTTCAACAAAATGTAATGCCTGAAGAGTTTGACTGTCTTGTTCAGAGAATCGAAGATATGCTCTACTATCCAATGACGACTGAAGCATGGATTCGAGGTTCAAAGATCAACAACGTCTCTGATTACCTTCAGCTTGTAGCGTTGAGGCTGGTAATGATGTTATCGTTAATTTGTCTGCAAGTATCAGATGTTTCTAAAGTATTACTTAGTTTGCTGACCGGTAAGAAGAGTATTGTTCATTTACTTCCAAAGAAGTTAGTGGCTAAATTACAAAGGAGAAAGTCAGGTTCCTGCTTGAATCTGAATGCAGAAGTGGTTGCAGAAGCGTTTGAAAGCGTAAAGGATCCTCTCCTGATTGGGTATTCCAGAGACAAGATTCCTCAAAGCTATGCTCCTTGTGCTATAATTGTGGACCTCAAGAGATCTAAACATGAGATAATGAGTGTATTGCTTCCAAGGAAATATACACACACTTCATCAAACAATGTTGGTGTTGGGACAACTCCTGAGGTATCATCTTCTTCTAACACATTACCAGAAGCAAACATGAATATGAATCGCGTGGAACTGCAAATGAATTGGGAAGTTCTAGAAGCAATATCTGAGGCGATGAAAGGGAACAAGGGAGTGGCATTGAACACGCTATCTACTGCAGCCATGGTAAAGGTAAAATATATATTACTGAGTTTAAATGCAATTGTCATTGGTGTAAGTTTGATGGCATCTGATTATCTGTTATATTGTCAGGAGGAAGTTGATAATAATATAGGCACATTAGCTGCTATCCTTGAGGATCGAAAGTTATGTTCTGGAAATGATGCAAGAGTTGTACGTGATGCATATGATGTATTTGGGCTACTTTCTTCTGCATTTGACACAAGGTTAGACTTGCACTGCTGTAAATTTTGAAGTTGTTTCCTGTCTTAAAACTAACTAAACAGAAATCCGTATTAAGATATCTTGGTTGTTTTTGATATTTTTCAGTCGACCGGAAGTGGGGCAATCAGTTTTGTTGAAGGATGTGGAAGCTTCTGTGATGAGGCTGCAAAGTGATGTGCCAAAGATAGATAAATTCTTGAACCATTATGTTAGGAGTCAGGTATCAAAGGTTGACCAAAGAGGTGATGGAGCGGTGTTAGAAAATCAAAGTGAAAGTAACAAGAAGAAAGGGAAAGGAAGCAACAAGGGGAAGAAGAGTACAAAGAGCAAAGGTAAAAAGAAATGACACTGATAAATTAGGATGAATATCGAATGGTTTTTGTTATTGTGTCCAGAATTAGTAGTTTTCGAATCATGGTGCTGTAAGATGTTTAATAGAGTTTTTAAGGACGACTATGATCAATTATCAAGACAGCTTTTTAACTGACGGGTTCGTTGAATCAAGTTAAAACATGTTAGAAGAACTTAGACTGAGAGTTTGTTATTGAGTTTGAAAATTATTATCTTGTTTCTCATTAGCCTGTCATGACTCCAAAAGGAAGCTTTAGCATCAGTGTGAATAGTTTACTACTCCGATCCGTCTCAAAATTATTGTCAATGTTTGACTTTTTTAGTCTTTCTATTTCAATTTTTACCATAAATATTTTTGTTTGTGTTGTATAATATTTGATAAAATTATACCAATGAAAATACATTTAAAACCGAATTCATTCATATATTTTACATCAAGTATTATATCACAAAAAAAAAAGAAAAAAAAGTTAAGGTCAAAGTTGTAAAGTAAAGACTTAAAAAGTCAAACACGGACAATAATTTTGGGACGAAGGTAGTATCATTTACAAACTGAAAAACTTTGGATATAACTTTGTTAACATCATAAGATTTTGTGTCAGTATAATGTAAAACAGAGCAAGACTGTATATCCTAAACGGTTTGTTAGACCCCGCTTCTCTCAAAATTTCTTTCTAAATAAGTTCTTTTTGACCTTTCCTTTAAAAATCCTTGTTTATACTCATTTGTTTGATTAGTCTGCCTCGGGTCCTTCTGATATTAAATCCGTATTTCATTCACCGTTCAAGAATGTACTAAGACGGAAAGGTAAAAGGACAACGAATTTGGAGAATAATCAATGCAATGCAAGCAACCCCTTGAATTCATATAAACGAGAAACGACATGCACACGTAAATTCGAAACTCTTTATTGTGCCACTTTTTGAGGCATAAAAGCAAACTTTTCTATGTACTAGGCATATGTTTTCTAACGGATTTGGAGCCATTAAAGTACGAGGTTTATTCGATATTACAATGTTATCAAAATCCCTTTTGGCTTCCTTATCATACCAATCTTAGGAAATGCTTCCATACTGTCTAACAAATGCGCGGACTATGTTTCGAAAAATGTTGCCAATTATATTATAGTCCATAAACAATGACAATGTTTTAAGACATGAACACCTTTGAAACAGATCTTCATTAATGTTTAGCCATGCTCGCGTCGCACCCAAAAGGATCACCACTCCATCTTGGTTAAAGAGATTTTATACGTAAGTAAGTTGTATCATCTAAATATATTAAGGGTAAAAGCTAAATATGTGTAATGTAATTTCCACGATAACTCATTATGCGTCGTGTACTTCCAATATTGTCATTACACACGTTACGAATTGTATGTTATGTTGGTGTTGAGGTAAAATCTTATCCCTGGTTCGTTAGGTCCGCTCCTTGACCTTGTGTGAACCTGAAATAAAGATAATACACGTTAGCCTCGCCTTGGGTTTTATCCCAAGACCAAGCTCCGGTGTAAGGATGAGTATTCGTCCGGATTGGAGTAATAAATATAGGTTATAAGTGAGTAGTAAATGAGAGTGAAAGAAGTTAATGCCTGCATTGAATGTGTTGGGGTATTTATAGTACCTCAATCACTGTGTATTTACTGTACAAGGAGCCGATCTATGCACAGTGACCTATAGACCACTGTGCATGTACTTGGAGTACTGTTCCGCGAAACCCGGGGCGGCGTACTTGAAAGACATATTCCGTGAAACCTGGAGGCGGCGGTACTGTACGTATCTTGGTCTTTCCCAAGGTTCCTTCTGTTATTGTTATTATTTATTATTTATATTCCTGAGTTCCGGACCGGATGGCCTGAATGGGATTCGTCCGGAATGTTCCGTCCGGCATGGGTCATCCGGACACATACACGAATAGTTGGAATATCTGTTCTCTCGCAACTATTATGTTTCAATGAAATAAACATAGTAGAAAGACCTTATTGATTTTATGAGAACCCATAACAGCCTCATAAGACCGAACCGAGCAAGTTAGCACAACAGACCCAATGCTGGAACATGTGAAACTCAACCAAACATAACAGCAACAAGTGTCATCACCGTGATCATCTCGCGTCTTTAAAACTGTCAAATACGGAAAAACAGAACCGTACGGAATGTCAAATCCCTGTCCTTTAAAGTACTTTCGGCACTCCGTAAGTTGCTCGAATCTTCAAGCCTAAGCACCCAAGATTAAGACAGTTATACAAACCTAATCGTGGAGTAGCAACAACCCAAGATTACAACACAATGGCGGCAACAAAAAGAACCGAAGCATATAACAACTACGTGTTTTGATTGAATATGGCAATTTTTTGTGTGTATACTTCATGCACTCACATGCTATCTCTTTATAGCAAATGTTTGAAGACGTGATAAGGATCATACACCAAAAAAATAGGAGATGGTGGGAAGTTATTGGTTTTAATATCTAACCAAGTCTACCACTAACCATATGATCAGGTCAAACACACAATATACAAGTGCTACTCCAACTTGTACAAATAGCTTTGTTGTAAATACAATAAGTTGCAGCTTCAAGCGTTTGTACTTTGTGCTTCATAAGTGGCCAAACTTGCCAACATTACTTTAAGTCCCAACAATCCTCCGCCATGTTGGAAAGTTTTCTAATGCTCTGATAAGTTATGTCACGGTGGTGTCACGAAGACTAAACCCCGTTTACTTTAAGTATGCAAATAAAAATGATTCAATAGTGTCCGAAGATTAAACCACAAACCTTTATACTCTTATGTGCATACATATACACACTTCCTATCGTAACCAAAGTGTTCTCATTGAGCGCGAATATGGCCATGCGCTTAATCCTGATTCATGACCCTCTAAGAGAGAAACCACAAACTCTCTATTCAAGGCGGCACCACCTCTAGGCCATATAGGCAAAGCTACTCTAACATCTTCTTTGGTAAGACGCCTCTAAAGCTTTGTTAAGAGACTAATCTCATCCTCATTTTTGGCAACGCCATGCTATCTTAGCTATGCATGGGTCAATTTGATTGATAGCACCTTCTATCAATTAGTGACTTGTTATTACCCATTAAACTTGGAGATATGAGCACTAAATTCAAGTTGGGTTCCCATCACTAACCGATTCACATATGGTTTTCAGAACCATGCCTCTAGCAACTTTCAATAAGTCTCTCGTCAGAGACTTATTAAAATATCTGACAAGTCTCTACACAGCTAGTCCGTCACAAATGGCCATTCTCAAAGATATTCTATACATTCCATCACATTGGAATTTTGAAAAATTGGATCTCTAATCCACTTAGCCATTTCTCTAACTACGACTAGATAATAACACAACTTCCTTCTTGAAGTGTAAATACACACATGTTTCTTGCACATTCAATAATCAATTCGTCGTGTGTGAGTTTAGTGATTCACCAACTTGTGAAATTTTTTATGACTTTCATGTGTATTTGTAATTCTCAATATCTCGATTACACTACTTGAGGGACGAAATGAAAGAATCATGATCATAGTGATCAGTTATAATGACAATTCTATCCAATATAAGCGACATAGGGTGACGGTTTCAACTTTACGTTGCTTACCAGGTCGCCCTTTCTTCATCAATCACATGCACATGAAATGCCATACACAAAACTCCTTCAATAAATAGCCGTAAGGTTTAACTCATCTCTTCATGAACCTCCACCATAAGTCTCAATATTAAATTTATGTCACTTTAGATTTAACATATGAACACTCACATTTGGTTCAATCACTTACCAAAGTATCACTTTAAAAATGGCAATTTCACATATCTATCTCTCAACAAGGCTGATGTCTTATTGTTGGTCCCTTTACACTGATAGTACTAACTAGAAAGTTAAACTAATCGTGTTCCATGATAAAGCAATGTATTTAAAAGACTTTGCTAAAAGATAAAAACGTAAAGTTAAAGACACAAGGTTTTTCAACGTTTAATTCTATTTGCAATTAACAAAGAATTATACCCAAGTGTTTGCGGAATAACACTTGGAATTAAAATGACAAGTATGGTATGACTCCTCACTAAATTTAAGCTAAGATTAAGTAGCAACTACTCTGAACCAACTGAGCTATCTCAGGGACTATGTTGCTATTTGGAGGAGTAAAAGTTGTTTGTGAATGTCTAAGCATTTAGTGCACAAACTTGTCAACTTTTACTCCATCTTTATGAGTCCTATTTATACACAAGTATTTTACAACCGTTATGATAAAGACAAAGATGACCTAAGCTAGTGTGGACAAAATACTTACGTATTTTGTCTCTGTTACAGGAACCTATTGTGGGTATATAACAATGTTGCTTTCTGAGGAACAGTGATGACACTGTTCTGATCTTTAGCCTTTCAGGGAAAGTTTGACTTCAGCCTGATAAAGACTTCTCCTTATCCTTTCAAACATTTCCTTCCTTGTCTCGCCTTCCTTCAGTCTTCAGATCTTCAGTCTTCATAGTTGTTGAGGAGTCTTGGGGTTCAGTGAGTTATTGTCATCACTCACTAAACCCATCACCTTCTTCTTTGGCTTAGGTGCCATTCACTGAGTTCCGCCGCACTGAATGGAGAGGTTTTCTTCTTAGACTCGCCCTAGGCTTCCTGAAGGTGACTCACTGAGTAACTGTTCACTCAGTGACTTGAAGTCGTTATTTGTTATGTGACACTTAGGTTATATTTTGTTCAAATCCTATATTAAAGTGACTTGGGCACTGAAGTGACCCAACAGTCTCCCCCTATTTGAATATAAATATAGCCTAAGTGTTTTTTATCAGTGTAAGTGAGCAAAAGACTTCTTCTTACACTGATGATACATTAAAAGAATTTAAAGGACACTGATTAAAACATAAACCATCATTTATTCATCAGTTTACACGGGTCCTATCACTAATACAAAATTGCTCAGGATTAAGTACTCAGACTTCCTTAATTCTCATGAGCTCAAGCTTTGCCTTCTTAGTTAACAAAACTTCCTTGTCAGGCCTCTCACTCATCATCTTGTCCATCAGTTTTATGAACTCATCATTTTCAAGGCTCTTGTAGTGAAGTGCCATCAGTTTATAAGCCAGCAAGGTTGTGGTCTCCACCAGATGTATATCACTGACTCTTTGAAAGGCTTGCTGACCAAATTCATCAATAAAGAAGATTCCAAACTCAGGATGCTTGATGACCATGTTGTAAACAAATTTAGCACCTTCAGGGAGAAGCCTCTGGCAGTGAAGTCCAGCAATAAAGCGTTCAGGATCCAACTCCATTGCCTTTCTTTTCTTTCCAATGCTCTTAGTGGGCTCAGGAATTATGAGACCCTGAGAGGCAAGTGCTTGTTGATGATCAATTCCCAGACTCTTGTCTACCCTTTTCAATTCTTCATATTTCTTTGTTAGGGCTTCCAATAGGTCAGGGATGCACCTGTTCTTCTTCTTGTTCAGGATGGGTCCCATCATGTCCTACTCTTTGATGCCAAACTCTGAAAATTTAAAAGGGCATTTTTCTCATACACCCTTTCACCTCTTTGGACAATGATAGTAAGAGGATTAGTGTTGGCGTGAATGATCATGTCAGTGATGAGACCTTCACCCTTTGTCTTGGTCATTGTCCATACATACCTCTCATAATTTCTCCTCTTTTTCTCACTGTTGAGCTTAACTTTCAGGTTGTGTTGTTTGATGAGATCAACCTAAAGTTGTATGAATTGTTCTCCCCCAATGTTTTGATCAGTCTCCTTGATCACTTCCTTAGACACTTCTGCAATCACGGGCCTACTTAGTATTTCAGCTTTGATCTTGTCTTCCCTTTCCATTACAGAAGTCACTTCATCATAAGTTCCTCTGAATACCTTCCGATTATGTAAGAAAATATCGATAAGAACTGGTGCATCAGGATCTTGTCAATCGTCTTTTTGAGCTGGTACTAGCCTGTGTGGTGAGTCTCCTGATTCCTTGATCCCCTTCCCTTTGTCAGTGGGCTGGGGTGCTGAGGAGGAGGACTCAGGGACACTTGTGGTGGTTGTTGTGGCATAAGTAGTGATTGGAGTTGGAGTGCTTTCAGTGGGAGGATAAACTGATGAGATCACCATTGCAGTTGCGATTCCTGATGTTGCTGTTGGTTCAGCCATGAAGCTTTAATTGGTACAACATCAGTAATCACTTGGTCTTCTTGAGCTTTTGGTTCAGGAGTCTGACTATCTTTTCTTGGCTGCCTGTATGGATCCAACTTCCTGAATAATTGTTGTACTGGTGTAGGCTTTGTTGAGGCAGCTTTCTCCCCCTCAACAGTTGTTGGAGCTTCAGTGGAAGCAACTGTTGAAGGGGCATATTGAAAAGTGGCAGTCTTCATAAGCTTCAACATGTCAGTGACCAGTGTTTTGATTTCACTAGTCTCACTCTTCAGGCTGGAGAGGTCCATGCTCATTGTCACCTGAGCTGAAGTGAGAGTGGAGATCTGACTGGTGTAATAAGAGACCAATTCATTGTGCTTCTTGGTGAGTTCATCATATGAGGAGGAGATGGAGGTGAGCTTGAGTTCCTGATCAGTGAGTGTCTTGGAAACAGCTTCCTGATGAGACTTGGAAGCTGGGAAGTCTACCTCTTTGAATAATTTGAGAAGTTTACTGAGGGTTGCTGAGGTAGACTTGTGGGAGTCCATGAAATCAGTAAGTTTGGTGATCAGGACTGGATCATCTTTAAACTCAGCCTGAATGTTGGTCTGAAGAATGGAGGCAAACTGAGTTTCCTAATCCGTACCCAGCTTCTCAATGGAGGTCTTCAAGTCACTGACACCTTTATCAGTGGAGGCTCTAGCTTCCTTGGTGAGACCCTGAAACTCTTCGACATTGGCACGAAGATCAGCATAGGACGCTGCTACTTCAGTGTGTTTATCCCAGATGTTGTCTTCTAGTCTTGTATATAACCATTCATTGTGCCAGTAAAACACTTTGAAGAGGGTTCTTTTAGTCACTGGCTTGACAGTTTCCAGGTCTCTAAAGCCAGAAGAAGATGAGTCTTGATGATGTACCCTCCGAACGGGTCGAAGGACTCCCCTTCGAGCCTGTACGAAGCCTTATCTTCGAAGGCCCAGGTCAATCTCCTAAGACATTTCGTATGCGTAAAACCATTCATCTATGAAATGGTTACCAGTTGGGAAGCCGCCAATCGAAGCCCTAAGCCCTTCGGGGTATCTCCTTCGAAGGAACTAGTACAGAGAGCCATCTTGACCTGGTCACACCCACGTTCCCTCTTCCCTTAGGCTTTCCCGCCAAGGATGAGATCGTGGGTCATAAAGCCCTAGCGGTTATCACAAATCATGGGACGCCCCCATGATCTCCGAATTATGTTCAAGAGCTCTCTAAGGCCTATTTCCTCCCCTATAAATAGCTTAGATGGGCAAGAACAATGGTATGTAAACTAGACTCTCTCATTTCACTACCAACTTATCATATCACATACTTATTCGCACGCCGGAGGTGGTTCACAGGGTCCAACCCCTGCGCAATCACTTAACGTAGTGTCTTAGTATTTCTTATTTCAGGTTAAGAACAAGCTTGGCGCAACCTCAACACCCCATATATCCTTTGATCATCATCGAAGGCCTGGTCGTGCAATTTATTGTACAATCAGTGGCGCCATCCGTGGGACCGCTACAATTGGTCTCGTTATTTCCAAGCTTATAACCAACCAACTACTTTCACTATATATCCGACATGGATCAAGGGAGAGAAGATACTCCCCCACCGGGTTTCTCGACCTTGGCGCCAATACCAATTAACGACTCCAACAACCTTCCCCCAATAACTGCTTCCACGTTCACAACACGTTCTCACCCAGAAATAACACCCAACCATCATGCTTCGACATCAGCCAATCCGGAGCCTGTTATTAGCCCAGCCTTTGCCGAAGCCAACCACGAAGCGTTGGAATCCCTCTTAAGGGCTCGCAGAAGACAGGTTCGAAATACTGAAATGCGAAGGGAATTGGAATACTCAAGTGATGACTTTGAGGAAGAGATGGAAATGGAGCCTAGGCCTCCGACGCAAGGAGCAACATTCTCTGCCCTAAGGATAGGGTCACCAGTTGGTCGAAGGCCAAGTAGAAGGTCCGTTGGGTTCGAAGGAGTCCCGGAGAGGGCTCCGACTAGGAGAGAAGGAGCGGTTGCTGAAGGTTCTAATGGGAGGAGCCAACGAAGGGAAGAGACGGGGGTGAATCTACCTCCGTTGTTAGCAGCTCATCTTAGGAGAACTGAAACAGGGGTTCCGTTGCAGCCTTCTCACGCATCAGGCGTAGAAGGCAATCCGCCTACAATTAATATGGGAGGAAATCTTCCTCCCAATGGTATGTATCCGTCGTTCCAAACTCAGTCTTACTGATGAGTGTCTAAATACTCATCATTTCTTTCACATTTTGACTGCAAAAACATTTAAAAACATGCAGTTATGTTCAAAATTCAGAAATTATCATTGGATTGTGTTTTTATATGTTTCAAATGCAAAATGATTGAAAACAAGTAAAAACGAACAAAGTTTGCATAAATGGCAAGTCTAGTCCCTCGAATTTCAAAAGTTGTCAAAAGTAATCCCTGGGGTTTTGAAAAATGACATTTATGGTCCCCGGGTGTTTTAAAATGGAAAATATTGTTTTATGGTCCTTTTGATATCTTTTGGGAAATTACAAGTTCAGCCCCCTCAAAATCCAAATGTTACACTTTTGGTCCCTACACATTAAACCAAAACCATTTCCTAAACTAACCCTTAACCCCTAACCAAAACCAAACAATTAATCCTAAACCCAACCCTATCCTAACCTGAGCCCACCAAGCCCAAATAACCAAAGCAACCCAACCCGTATTTTTTGTTAACCACAAAGGTTTGACTTTGGTCAATACCTCCTTCCCAAAACAAACCCGCCAATACCAGGAACACAAAACCCAGGATACCAATACCACTCTCCCCTGACAACTCTCAACTTCTCCCATCCCTTTTCACTGAAACAAGTTTCCTTCCCCCTCCTTAGCTGTCTACTCACACCAACTCACCTACATGTGCGATAAAAGTTAAAACCCACTTGGTCTAATTTTCCCGCCAAAACACAAATCAACGACCAGGATTGATTAAGCTCAAATTGACGAGTGGGATTTGAAGAGGAGGAGTCAGTGAAGCTATTGGGATGTATAAAAAGAAAAGAAGACAGAAGATAACGGGGTCACTGTATTTAGACCAGGAATATCTAGTGTAATTTTTTATTATTGTCGAATTATGTATATTTAATTTCCAGTGTAATTTTTAGTTTGCAAATGTTCTATTAAGTATGTTCTAAACTCATTTCAAGTATCAATTCAAGCTTTCCTTGTTAAATTTCAGTTTATGCAATTTTACTTAAAATCTCATTTCAGCTCAATCTTGTTAAAAGTTGTTATTTAGTAGTTGTTTAAGCTCAATTAAGCTCATTTATAAGCTTTCTAAAGCTTTCAAAGCATTCAATCCAGTTTAGAGTTAAAAATCAAAAATAATATATATATATATATATATATATATATATATATATATATATATATATATATATATATATATATATATATATATATATATACAAAAAAATAGTTAGAAAATCAGAAATCAAGAAAGAAGAAGATCAAGCATGGAGCAAGGTTAATTCTGGATGGCCTTGGGTTAGTGGTTCTATGGAGAACCTATAGGAGTGGTTCTTGGTCCTTTGTTTCATGTTTTCTGCAGGATTGCAATTTGTAAGCTTTTGATCCATTTTTCTCTTTCACTGTACAAGTTGGTTACCTTGGCTCTTATCTGTGTTTCTATGTTAGTTTTGTGCTCATTAATCATAATATAGCTTAAATAAATTTGATTGTTCTTTGAATATTGTTGTTACTTAAAATTCCAATCTCACAGCCAAAATAGCATTTTGATACTCTATGTGTTTCATGCTTCTACTATTGTTGTTTTATGCTCATTTGGTCTTGTGATAAGCTAATATATGGTTTGGAATTAGTGTTAAGGTTTAAATAAGTGAGTTGCTTTGAAAATCAGGATTTCACTTTCTTGGAGGGGTGTTTGGATTAAGCTGATTATCTGGGGTTAAGATTGTTTGCATTGTTGTTCTTGGTTCAGGCATACTCAATTAGGTCATATTAGGTTGTATACAACATAAAAACTCAGTGTTCTTTATAGAATAGTCAAAATTAGCTTTTGTCTCAAAATCTCAGTTAACTGTTAGGAAAATCAGTTACATAATCATTCATATCTTTGCATAAGTAGTTAAAGTAACTTAATTCAGTTTCATTTTAGCTTGTAACAACATATTCAGTAAGTAGATTAGATCCAAAACTCACATAAGTCAAAACTTCAAAAACATCAAAAAGTCAAAGATCAGGTTTTTACCCAGTTTCTGGTACCTGATCTAGGGTCAAATTAGACATCAATTGATCAGTTTGAGATAGGGCTTTTTGTGTTTTTATGTAGCCAGTAGTATAAGCTATCTTTTGCCCCCCTAATATTCCATTTTTCAGCTCAATTGATTGCTTATTTCTGCTCTGCAAGTTGGCTGATTTGCCTGAGTTTTCTGCATCAGTTTAGCAACTGTGCATGTGCTTATCTGCTTATCCCATGTGCTTATTTGTGGCTTTTCAGTTGTTTTAAGCTTTCAGTAGTGTATTAATCAGTTTTCTAGCATTTGGTAATTTTTGGTCAAGTTTTGCTTATTTTTAGCTTATTTTGAAAGTGCTTATTTAGCCCATTCTGCTTATTATGGGTTAGACAGTTCTAGTTTTATTTTTCCTAGCTTTTTAATAAAATTTTAGATTCACTTGAATTTTTTCAGATTTTTCTGTTTTCAGTTTCTATTTTTAAATCATTTTAATAGTTTAAATTAGTTTTTAAATCATAATAAATAGAATAATAATCAGAAAAATATAATTTTAATTTTCAAAATTTTCTTTTATTAAATAGAATCTAGGAAAAATATAATTATATCTGTAGACCTTAGGAAAAATAAAATAGAAAATAAGTGATAGCTTCTATTTAATAGATTTTATCTTTTTAAATTTTTAATTAAGCACTTTTCATTTTTATAATTTTCTTAGCTTCTTTTCATCTCATAATATTTATAGAAAAAGTTTTAGATTTTTCTTTGTTCATTTAGTATTTATTATAAATTAAAATAGTTTAAAAAGTAATTAAATAGTTTTTAATTAATAATAATTAAATAAATAGTTATAAAAATAATTTTCTTTTTCCAATAATTTTCTTTTATCTTTAGGTTTATAAAAAAGTTATTTTCATATTTTTAGGATTAATATTTCTTCATTTTCACATTTTATTTCGTACGTTTACGTTTATTTAAACTAAACGTACGTTTTTAAATTCCTTTTACATTTTTAGGTTATCTGATTTCTGGTTTTTGTTCATATAGCTTATTTAAAGCTATTCTCTTTTATTTCCTTAGTCCAAATATTCAAAACCCCTTTTCCATTCAATAACACTTGATCATAATTCGTCTTTAAACACAATTGCACACTTCGCTGGGATATAACGACCCGGGAAAACACTATACTCCAGGGAGATCGTGCTCAATTGGTTTGACTCTTGTTGACCATTCACTTGATCAATATTAGTTGACTGTTTAGCGCGAATCATTTACCCTCAAGGTTTATATCCTCCAGTAAATGGGCAGCCTAATAACCCAAGTCTCCCTCAACCTTATGGGAGCATACCCTTTGGGCATCCTACGGTATACCCTCTGTATGCCATGAGAAACGGTTATCCGTTCGGCATGAACACATCTTATCAGTCCTACCCTAGCCAAACCCCTATGGGAGTACCCCCAAACCATAATCCATATAATGCTGTTCCTATGTATGCACCACCCTATAATTGCCTATATTCGGACCCCATGGGTTCGGCTACACCCTTCGTTAGGTGGATAGAAGACTACCCATTGCCTGATGGGTTGAAAATGCCTTCGCATATTGGGACTTATGATGGGAAGGGGGATCCAGAAAATTTCTTACATTTGTTCGAAGGGGCCATTAAGATGCAAAAGTGGGTCATGCCTGTAGCCTGTCACATGTTTACGTACACCCTACGGGATTCTGCCCATATTTGGTGGAATGGGCAAAAGCCTGGCAGCATTGTCAATCTCGATGATCTCAAGGCTAAGTTCCGATCACACTTCAGTCAGCAAAAGAAGTTTACAAGGACCCATCTGACGGTGCACAACATTAAACAAAAGGAGAACGAAAGCACAAGGGCTTTCGTCACTAGGTACACCGATAAAACTCTGCAGATTTTGGGTCTACATGAAGATCAGCGTATCTCTGGTTTCGTACATGGCCTGCGAAATGGAAGCTTAGTGGAATTCTTGTCCACTGACCTTCCGAAAACTTACAAGGGGTTAATGGAAAATACATATACTTGGATTGAAGCAAAGGAAGTGTCTACTAATGGTGCTCCGATCGACAGAGAAAAGTTCTTTAAGAGTTCTACGTGGGAAGGATCGAAGAACAAGAACAGAGACAAGTTTTCTTCATACAACAAAGGTCCTAACCATGGTTTACTAGGAAACCTAACTAAGTCTCCGAAGGAAATACTTACAACGGAGAGGGCTACTAAAGCTTTCGAAGCACCCCCTCGTATGACAAGCAAGGGTAAAAACAGGGATACAAGCAAGTATTGTCACTTCCATGAAGATTATGGCCATGATACGAACAGTTGCAGGGAGCTAAAGAAGCAGATAGAAGAAGCTGTAAAGTCCGGGCAATTGGCACATTTGGTGAAGGGTATAAAGAAGGGCAAGGAAAAAATGTCCGACACTCAATTGGCTAAAGACACTACTCCTCCCGAAGCCCTAATACTCATGGTTCGTTGGGGCGAAGCCAACTTAAAAAGAAAGGTAACGGAACAGGAGATAAATGGGGTAGGGGAGGTAACATTTCCCCCTATCACAGGCCAAATCCCTTCGAATGACCCAGTGGTCATCAAAGTCTTGATTTCCAACCGAGAAGTAAACAGAGCCTACATGGACTGTGGAAGCTCCTGCGAGATCATTTACGAGCATTGTTTCCTTAAACTCAAGCCTTCGATCAGGTCGCAACGGGTTGATTCGAAGATACCATTGGTAGGATTCTCCGGTGAGCATTCGTGGCCTCTAGGAGAAGTACCATTGGACATAACAATTGGGGAAGGCAAGCTCGCAAGGACAGAAACCCTCACATTCGCTATCGTAAGGTCCGGCTCTCCCTACAATTTGTTGATAGGAAGGACCGCCATGCAAAAGATGGGTATTGTAGTCTCCACCATACACGCAGCGATAAAATTCCATACGCCTTATGGGATAGGAACCATGTTTTCTAGTTATAACCAGGGAAAGGTAGGAGACGCTGGCAAAAAGATCAAAGAAAGTCCGGAGGAGCCTCCGAAGGCCATTCTAAGTTGTACAGATGCCGAAGAACGCATTGTGGTAAATGAGCTCTACCCAGAGCAAACGGTGGTAATCGGAAAGCAACTCCCTGCCAACTTCAAGGCAGAACTGGAGAAGCTGCTCAAAGCCAACAAGGATGTCTTCGCATGGACGTACTCAGACATGACAGGGGTCCCCAGGACTCTTATGATCGATGGCAAGCCCTTCGGCACAGAACATAAGCTTAACGAGTTCAAGCACATTGAACCAATTAAGCAGAAGCGACGAAGCCTGGCACCTGAAAGGAACGCAGCCGCTTGCAAAGAGGTAGACGAACTTGTACGAGCAGGAATACTTAGAGAAGTAAAATACCAAACCTGGGTAGCTAACCCAGTTATGGTAAAAAAGAGTGACGGAGGGTGGCGAATGTGTGTCGACTTCACCGAAATCAACAAAGCTTGCCCGAAGGACTGCTACCCTCTGCCAGAAATTGATTGGAAGGTCGAATCCCTCTCGGGGTTCCGTTTGAAATGCTTTTTGGATGCTTACAAAGGGTATCACCAAATACAAATGGTGGAGGAAGATGAGGAGAAGACAACCTTCTACACAGGAAAGGGTGTCTATTGCTACAAGAAAATGCCCTTCGGTCTGAAGAACGTAGGGGCAACTTATCAACGGTTGGTAGATAAAGCCTTCCACAACCAGATAGGGAGGAACTTGGAAGCCTACGTCGATGATATGGTAATAAAAAGTAGAACTGAGGAAGACCTACTCTCCGACATTCAAGAAACCTTCGATCAATTAAGGGCAATCAACATGAAGCTTAACCCGAAGAAGTGTTCTTTTGGCATGGAAGAAGGACAATTCTTGGGACATCTAATAACGAAGCAAGGGATTAAAGCTAACCCTTCGAAGGTCAAAGCCATCACTGATCTACAAGCTCTGAAGTCGTTGAAAGAGGTTCAAAGCCTAAACGGGAAGCTCGCAGCACTCAGCAGGTTCCTGTCGAAAGGCGCAGATCGATCTTTGCCATTTTTCAAAACACTCAAGGGGTGTACAGATAAGAAGACTTTTCAATGGAGTTGTGAGGCAGAAGCCGCTTTTCAGAAGCTGAAAGAGTTCATGGAAATTTTACCAACACTTACAGCCCCAATCAAAGGCGAAGTGTTATTCATGTACATTGCGGCATCCTTCGAAAGCATCAGTGTTGTTCTCTTAGCGGAAAGGGATAAGAAGCAAGTCCCGATCTACTTCATTAGCAGGGTCCTGCAAGGGGCTGAATTAAATTATCCGGAGTTGGAAAAGCTAATCCTAGCCTTGGTTTATGCTGCAAGGCGCCTTCGAAGGTACTTTCAAGCTCATCCCATTACGGTATTGACTGACAAGCCGATTAAGCAGATACTGCTGAAGCTTGAGAAATCAGGCAGGGTAGCCAAATGGGCTATCGAACTAGGAGAACATGAGATAGAGTACAAGGGTCGAAACTCCGTCAAAGGTCAGATACTTGCAGACTTTCTTGCTGAAACACCTTCCGGACCTAGTCAAGACAAAGAAATCCCAAAGGAGAAGCCCCCAAAGACGAAGAAGGGGTGGAAATTATACACAGACGGAGCCTCAAGCTCCGATGGTTCGGGAGCAGGTCTGATGCTGGTTAATCCGGAAGGAAAGGAGTACACTTATGCATTACGTTTTGAGTTCGAGGCTACAAACAATGAAGCTGAGTATGAAGCTTTGTTAGCTGGCATCCGACTTGCAAAGGACATGGAGGTTCGTGACCTCTCCATTTTTGTGGACTCGCAGCTAGTCACCAACCAAATAAAAGGCTCTTACGAAGCACGACAGCCCACCATCAAACAATATTTGGATAAAGCTAAAGAACTCCTTCATGGGTTCGAGTCCTATGAGATAGCACATGTTCGTAGAAACCAAAACAGGAAAGCAGATGCCTTAAGCAAGCTGGCTTCGATGGCATTTGCTCACCTAGCAAAGGAGGTTTTGGTGGAAGTATTGGTCGATAGATCAATCAAACGAAGTAAAGTATCTGACATCATAGCTGACGAAGGCTCCAATTGGATGACTCCAATATGCGAGTATTTGTCCAGTGGTATCCTACCTAAAGATCCTAAACTTGCAAGAAAAGTCAGGGTCAAAGCTCCCCAATATAGACTTATTGGGGATAATCTGTACAGGAGGTCCTTCTTATCTCCATGGCTCCGTTGTGTAGGGCTAAAGCAAGCCTCGAAGATCATCTATGAGGTACATGAAGGAACCTGCGGATTGCACGTGGGTCCCCGCTCCATTGTCTCGAAAATAATGGAACTTGGATATTATTGGCCGTCAATGGACAAAGATGCAGCTGATATGATACAAAAGTGTATGGCATGCCAGATTCACTCCAAAATTTCAAGACCACCAAAGCATGACATGGCCTCCGTAACGACTATATGGCCTTTCCGCCAGTGGGAAATCAATATAGTCGGACCCTTACCAGTAGCTCAAGGAGGGGTAAGGTTCTTGGTCGTAGCTATAGACTACTTTACCAAATGGATCGAAGCCAAGCCTTTGGCATTAGTAGCAAGAAGGCATGTGGAAAAGTTTGTGTGTGAACACATAATCTGTCGATTTGGGGTTCCTGACATTATCATCTCTGACAACGGAAGGCAATTTGCCGAAGGAGCATTCCCAGCTTTCTGCGAAGGACAAAACATCAAACAAACGTTCACTTCCGTATACCATCCTCATGGTAAAGGACAAGGTGAAGCCATTGACAAATGTATTGTGAATGGAATCGAGAAAAGGTTAGGACAACACCATCATGGATGGGTAGATGAACTACCCCGGGTTCTGCGAGCACATAGGAATATATCCTTCGGCTAAACAACGTAAGCAAAGTTGAGAAGGAGGAAACGCTAGGGCCTGCATCAGGAGGACCCTACGTCATTCGGAAGCCTACAACAACGAAGCATATAAGTCACGGATAGGACTTGTGATGGTACTAACTTTCGTAAGTTTTACATATGAAACTTACAACTTTTAAAACACTTAGCTTGTTTTCAATTCATGTATTGCATTCTTCTCGTTTGGGAAAGAAGCATTAATGGTAGGTGTCCTAGTGTCATTTCTTAAAATGATGTAATTCTCCCTACCCAATTAATGATATAACATATTTCCCTCAAAATCTCTTGTTTCGTTCAATACAACAAAGATTTGTTCAGCCAAGTACTTTACAAGTTTCAATGTCGAAGGATGCATCAAGACACATGTCTTGTATACAAATAACATCCATTACAATTAACATTAACTTTCCTAAAAGACTTAGGGTATTCTAAGCCCTTTGCATCTTAAGGATAAAGACGGAGTGGGTCGCGACCCTCTGTCGCAATCAAATTATACGATTGCTAAACATCATGGTCCAAAATACACACAATGAGGTTATAACCTTAGGTTGTATCTTTACGTTTATGCATAAGCGTAAGAGAAGATAAGCATGTTATCAAAAGTGGGACATTGTCCCCTGATTGGCATTCATAAGGCTAAGAATAGTCATAAGCCAACAGTAAACATTAAAGCAATTGTCTAAAGTATGGGTCGAAGCCCAGACAGCAAAAGAGATAAATTGTTCAACACATAGGCACAGGCCTATTAAACATCATGGGACATTGTTCAAAGGGTACATGCCACCCTTGAGGCCAAATTACTGCCAACACGGCAGCCTTCATGCATTTTTCGAGGACTTCGGATCCTCTTGATGTGATGGAGACAGAGGCTTCACAGATGCAGTCTTCTTGGTTGGAGAGGGAGGCTGAATTTTCTTTGGTTTCTTGGACAGGAGATCTTCTATTGAGGCTGAGGGGTCCTTGGTTGCTTCGGTGAGGAAAGGGTACTCTGCTGAAGTGTACGCGTTGCCGGCATCGTTATACTCCTGCTCGGACGTTGGGCGGTAGTAAGGTACCTCCGACAAGACCACTGGTTTCTTGGTCTCTGCGATTTCTTCCAACGTCGTGCATTTACCATAAAAAATGGCCGCGTTCACCAGCTTCCCAACTATCTCCCCCACCTCATCACTGTGGTACAATTCCATCGCAACATAAGGAACAACCTTCGAAACCACCTCAGCTCTGTCCTTCTTCAAGTTCTTGCATTGGAGTTTTAGTCCATCTAACTCCTCATGTAGCTTGATCTCCTGCTCCACCAACCTAGCCCTTTCGGCTTTGAGACCTGCACATTTAGAATCAAGTGAAGTAACTTGTGTCTTATAACCAGAAACCTTAGCCTCCTCCATCCTCAGTCTACCACACTCCGCTTGAGCCTTTTTCAATTGTTCTTCAAGGTTGTCAATCTTGGATCGAAGGGCTTCATACTGAGGATTCTTTTCGAAATCCAACATAGCCGCATCACACCTGGCCTCCAGTTCCGCATACTGACTTTCCCTGTTCTTCTCCCTAGCAACAATCACAGCTACCTCTTCCTTGGCATCCTTTACCATACGAATCAACTCCCTTGTTCGGGTGTTGACATGATTATCCAGCATGGCTTGTCTTGTATAGCTTTTGTCGTGCAAGTCACAAAGCTTCTCAATGGACATATCACTCAGAGTTCTCCTCCATTTAGGAGGAGCAACATTCTCAACCAGTAGATGGCAGGTGAGTGCATTTGCTAGCTCTTTGGTATTCGGCAATCCTGCATAAAACACATCCGTCAGATACAGAGCACATTAAGGAAGGGAGAATTACATAAATTTTTACTTACCATGGATGTCATCATCATCAGCAACTTCTTCAGTCGAGTACATGATTGCCTTCCCATGAGAAGTCTTTTGGTTTGTGGTCCTTGATGTAGGAGTAGGGATGTTTAACTTCCTCTTGGGGGTAGCCCTCGAAGGCCTTGCACTTGTCCCCTTTCTGCTTCGCACTCTGTCCGCGATGCCGGAGGACCCTACGATTGCCATTTGGACATCCTCGGAGGGAGGATCATCAGAATCAGCAATGTTTTCAACAAACTGGGGGGCTTCCTCAGTGCTTACCGGTTGGGAAGGTGAGATTACTGCAATGGGCTGAACTGTTTCGGCATCAACATCATTGTTATTCACAGATACAGACGGAGACCCTACTCCGTAGCTCACATCCTTCGGATCCTTGGGAATGAAACTAACTTCCTTAGCACCTCCTGACACAACGAAGTTCCTGAACGCCATTCCTGCAACAACAAAAGAAGAGAGATAAATATCAGCAGATAAGTTATTCGTTTTATTTAAATAGGAATGTACATACTTTGTCCTTCACTAACTATCTCAGGCTTTGAAGGAGACCCTTCCCAACAGTCAACAATGCCCGCCATAAACAAGATTGGCTCAGGGAATATTTGCACATCAACTGGATGGCGTGCAAGACACTGGTACATGGGACTGCTTCTTATTTCGTATGGTAAGGGGTCATTGAACCTTTTTTCATCAAACTGGTTCGCTTCATCCAACAAAGCAGGGTATTCTGGAGGTATGATTGTGTTTTGTACAAAGAAAAATTGACCTTTCCAATTTCTTATATTTGAAAATGGTTTTGTTACTAAATAAGGGACATCATGCTCACCTCTCTTTGCTAAGGTTATCCAATCACCACCAGGATACAGGTTAACAAAGCCCCTAAGCATAGTTAGTGAAGGCTCGTAACCATAAGCCTTACACATTACAATGTAGGTAGTCAATTTGGCTAGGCCAAAAGGGTTCAACCTAGAGATGTGTACTTGGTAGTATTGTAAAAATTCCAAAATTAACGGGTGGATTGGTATCCTAAAGTTTGATTGGGTGAATGCATGCACATATAGGCCCACATACCCTCCGGGTGCATCAAAGATGTTCTGGTTTTTGCTCGGAAGCATAACCTTGAACTCTTTAGGTATGGGATATTGGTCAAGAAAATCGGACAAAGCTTCTTTTGTTAAAGTGCATTTTTGTTGCCTGATGATTCTTTTAGCGGCCATACTCATACCGTATTGAAATAATAAGAGCAAGAAATCAAAGATGGATGACGGAATTTTACCTTTCGAATCAACGGAAGCACAAAAAGCACGGTAATGTGTATGTGTATTTTGGGCAGAAGGTAAAAATGAGCTAGGGTTTACCGTACCTAAGGGTTTATATACCCATTGTCTCTTTAATCCTAGCCGCACACGTGTCTATCAACTTTGCCACATATGCGGACTTCAAAGGGGTTTTAAATTTTTGAATAGACGTTTACATTTACCGAAATCCTAGCCGTTATGGCCTAGGATGCAAGTGGGCGGATCATCATTAGGCGCATTTAATGCGCAGTTAGTTAAGCACTTATCTCTTTTTTTGTACGATTTTGTGACGAAGGGGTTAGAGTGTAGGCTATTTTTTGAAGTCGAAAGCAATATATGCTCGTACGTATATATCACTTTCGACTGGGGGGCTTGATGATGTACCCTCCGAACGGGTCGAAGGACTCCCCTTCGAGCCTGTACGAAGCCTTCTCTTCGAAGGCCCAGGTCAATCTCCTAAAACATTTCGTTGGCGTAAAACCATTCATCTATGAAGTGGTTACCAGTTGGGAAGCCGCCAATCGAAGCCCTAAGCCCTTCGGGGTATCTCCTTCGAAGGAACTAGAACGGAGAGCCATCTTGACCTGGTCACACCCACGTTCCCTCTTCCCTTAGGCTTTCCCGCCAAGGATGAGATCGTGGGTCACAAAGCCCTAGCAGTTACCACAAATCATGGGACGCCTCCATGATCTCCGAATTATGTGCAAGAGCTCTCTAAGGCCTATTTCCTCCCCTATAAATAGCTTAGACGGGCAAGAATAATGGTATGCAAACTAGACTCTCTCATTTCACTACCAACTTATCATATCACATACTTATTCGCACGCCGGAGGTGGTTCGCAGGGTCCAAACCCTGTGCAATCACTTAACGTAGTGTCTTAGTATTTCTTATTTTAGGTTAAGAACAAGCTTGGCGCAACCTCAACACCCCATATATCCTTTGATCATCATCGAAGGCCTGGTCGTGCAATTTATTGTACAATCAAGTCTGATGATTGTTCTTGATGGCACGATGATGATGTTGGCGCAACCTCAACACCCCATATATCCTTTGATCATCATCGAAGGCCTGGTCGTGCAATTTATTGTACAATCAAGTCTGATGATTGTTCTTGATGGCACGATGATGATGTTGGTGAGTTGGGTTGTGGTTGTTCTTCAGGAGGAAGAGGTGAAGCTTGTGGCTCAGTGTGCTCAGCGGAATTGTTAGTTAGAAGATGGTCTCCAGTATCCATATCATCCCCAGTAGCCAAAACTTTTTCTTCTTCAAAATCCACAAAGTCCTCTTCTGACTCTTCATCAATTAACCTTTGTATATCAGCCAGAGTTGGAACCAAGGTTGTATTCGGCTCCCCCTCAGAAGAGGGCTTGCCTTCATTGTGGTCAGGTCCTGACCCCTCCAGGAGAATAAATTGGGTTTCCTCTGCCTGGTCCGCGGAGTCAGTCCCTGAGAAGGACTGAGTAACCAGTGATTGTTTGAGGGGGCCCTTCCCATCAGGGTTGTTCTGCCCTTCTGAGGATTTAGGCCTCAAGTTTACTCCCTCAGGCAAAGGCTGTGTTTTGCGAGTGCCCTCATCAGGATGTGATTGGGTGTGGTCCCCCTTTCCAACAGGGTAGTGCTGCCCTGTCGAAGTTATAGGGACCGTTACTCCCTGAGACTCTGGTTGTGATGTACCAAAGCCATAAGCAGGATGTGAGGGGGTATGGGTCCCCTTCTCAGTAGGGTAGTGCTGCCCTACCGAGGTTATATGACCCTGTTCTCCCTCAGGCAAAGGTTGTGATGTACTAATGCCTTCATCGGGAAGTGAGTGTTGAGTTGTTCCTGACTTCACTGACTTGTTTATGTCAGCATAGTCTTTGGAGGAGGGTTTGCCCGAGGACACTGAGTGTGATTTTTTAGTGTCCTCCGTTGGCGGTTGTTTTTTGGTCAATGTTGTATTGGGCCCTTCAGTGGGTGTCTCTTTGGCCTGATCTTTCTTTCGCCTCATTTTCTCAGGCTTTGAACCAGAGGTCTCAGTGTTGAGTGGTTTGGGTTGAACCACCTTCATTGACCCCTGTTTCTTTTTCTTCTTCTCCTTCTTGGAAGGAGAAGGCATTGGTGATACAGCTTCAGGACCCTGAATAACCATCAACATGTAAGTGGTCAGGGTGATTTGTGTGACCTCAGTGGGGTCTTTTGAGTAGTTTGTTTTATGTAGGACATCAGGGGGGTCCCTGTGTATCTTCCTTAACATACTCAGTGCCCAGTAAGTCTTGAAGCACATAGGAGATAAACCTGGGATAAGACATATGTCTCTGCCTGGTTTTGCCTGTGAGCTTGACTCTGAGGTCCTTGAAGATAAGTTCTCTAATGTCAATCTTTTTACCTTCTAGGAGACTGAACACTATCATTTGTTGAGTAGTGTTCGACTGCTCCGTTGAGGATTTGTTCCCACCTAGGACCTGAATGACAAAAGTCATCAGTATCCTCCAAACAGCGGGGAACCAAGTTTTAATGATGGGGGTTTTGGCCAATAAACTCCCTGGGGCCACTTCAGGGTGAAGTTTGTCATGTGGCACTAGTAAAAGCAATTCGGCCTTTACTTCAGCATTAATGGGGTTGGGGGCAAAGTTTTCAGTGGAGTCAAGGCCAGTGGCTTTGATAAAAGTTTTATAATTGAGGGTCAGGGTTTTTGTCCCATTCTTCACTGTAAACCTGATGAAAGAGTCCTTGGTGACGTCAGGGTTTTCAACCACTACTGTACACCAGAACTCTCTCAAGTATTCATGGTATATGGTTGGTGGTGATTTTGTAAAGGCCATTTTTAGAAAGCAGTTGTTGAGAAATTTGACCATATCCTTGTAGGCAGGAAAGTTTTCAGGATATGCAAAGTTCCCAACAACATTGTTTTTGGTCATATAAACGCTTTCAAATGTGAATTCCACATTTGGTGCGTAGGTGAGGGCCTTGGTGGTTGCCATGGTTGTCATAAAAAGTTTTAGGTTAAAAGATAGCACACACAGTTTTTTTTGCTTTGAGAGAAAAAGATTCTTGCAAGAGTTTGTTTGCCTTTTGAAAATTATGTGTGTGTTTTTCTTTTTGAGAGATATTTATAGGAATGAGATAACGTGTGGGTGGTTTTTTATATCAACGTTTGTTTTGAGTTATTTTGAAAACGGTTTTGAATAAAACTGTTGATATCCGCATTTAATGCCACCTCTCCCATCATCCATCTTTTTCGCGACTATTGAGATGAACAGTTGCGTGGCTCTGCAAAAGTGTATTTTGCACAGTGATGTCACCACATAAAATATCGAAAGATATTCTATGTGAGTGAGAGACATTTAATGCCAACTGGATAATGGGTTGTGATGTGGGGGCCCATGACATGGTTGCCAGTTAGGCAAAAGAACAAATATTCTTTTATTAAATGCCTTTCAGTTTCCAACATAGGACATTTAGTAACTAATATTTAGAGCATTTAGTTTCACAATAAATATGTTTGTGGTCAGTGTCATGAGTCCTCTGAATGATTCAGTGAGGATTGGTTGGTGAAGGGTTATTCAGTGAGTATGTTGAAGTTGTATAAACACTGAGAGATGTTTTTGATTATTTTGATCAGGGACCATTGTTTATTCAGTAATTTGAGGTTATTTACACCATGAGGACATGTTTAATTAGTGGACTGACTATCAATATCCAACATGCCTAATTCAGCTTTTAGTCTAATGAAAGTACGTTCATTTAGGGGTTTTGTAAATATATCAGCCAACTGATATTCAGTAGAGATGAAGTGTAACTCTATATCACCTTTTATAATGTGGTCCCTGATGAAGTCGTATCTTATATCAATATGCTTGGTTCTCTGATGGAGAACAGGATTGTTGGAGATGGCAATTGCACTTGTGTTGTCACAAAAGATGGGTACCATCTTGTAATGAATATCAGAGTCACTGAGTTGACTTTTCATCTATAGTACATTTGCACAGTAACTAGCAGCAACTACATATTCAGCTTCAGCTGATGACATGGCAACTGATTGTTGTTTCTTAGAACTCCAACATACTAGTTTTCCTCCAAGAAATTGACAGGAGCCTGAGGTGCTTTTTCTTTCTATGTTGCATCCTGCATAGTCAGAGTCTGAGTACCCTTTGAGATCAAAGCCTGAGCACCTTGGATAGTATAAGTCAAGGTTTAGTGTACCCTTCAGGTACCTGATGATTCTCTTGGCAGCAGTGAGATGTTATTCTCTAGGATCAGACTGATATCTTGCACATAGGCAGACTGCAAATTGTATGTCAGACCTTGAAGCAGTGAGGTACATCAGTGATCCTATCATACCTTTGAACAAGGTTTGATCCACTGATTTGCCTATTAGATCAGGGCCAAGGTTGTTTGGAGTAACCATGTGTATCTTTACTGAATAGCAATCAGTAAGCTCATATTTCTTTAGTAAGTTCCTAGTGTACTTCTCTTGACTGATGGAACTTTCTTTATTTGTCTGTTTGATTTGTATTCCAAGAAAGTATATGAGTTCTCCCATCATGCTTATTTCAAATTTCTTTGTCATCAGTTTTTCAAACTGTTTGTATAGTTTGTAATTTGTTGAGCCAAATATGATTTCATCAATATACACTTGAACCAGGATTACATCTCCCTTTGTCTTACAGATAAACAAGGTGTTGCCTATCTTTCCTTTAACAAATTTGTTTTGGATGAGGAAGGCTAAAAGGGTTTCATACCATGCCCTTAGAGCTTGTTTTAGTCCATAGAGGGCTTTGTCAAGCTTGCAGACATGGTCAAGAAATTCACTGCTTTCAAACCCAGGGGTTATTGCACATAGACTTCTTCCTTAAGTTTCCCATTGAGGAATGCACTTCTGACATTCATTTGGTAAACTCTGAAGTTCATGTATATTGCATAGGCATGGAAGATCCTGATGGCTTCCATTCTAGCAAATGGGGCAAATGTTTTCTTATAGTCAATGCCTTCTTGTTGATTGTATCATTTGGCAACAAGTCTGGCCTTGTTCTTAATGACAGTACCATTTTCATTAGTTTTGTTCCTGAACACCCATTTCATGTCAATGACATAGACATTTTGAGGACTTTTGACTAAAATCATTACTTTATTTCTGTCAAACTTTTCTAGTTCATCTTGCATGGCCTGAATCCAGATTGAGTGTTTCAGTGCTTCTTTGACATTCTTGGGTTCTATTTCTGAAAGGAAGTCAACAAAGAGGCACTCATTTGCTTAGGCTGCCTTTAGCTTAGAAGCCATACTTCTAGTAGGCATGCCTTCAGTGGGCTCACCAATGATATTCACAAGTTCTATTGTTTTGGAGCTTGTCCAACTATCCTGAGGTCTAGGATATGAGTTAGAACTTGTGGAGGCTTGATTAGGTGGTGGTGTAGGTTCAGGGACTGATGAACTCAAATAAGTACATTTTATTATCATCATTTATCCTATTTATTTGACTTGTTTTATTATATTATATATGAGAATCGATACATTAATGTTTACTTTAGTAATTCTCAGGTAAAAACAAGCATTATGTGAAACTTGGCGATTTTGGACTAATTATGGAGCAAAACAAGCGAGATGTCAAAAGTCTACTGAAATCCAGAAGATCAAGCTCGTTCTACTCCAAATACGCCGCAATATACTTCTAACATACGGCGTATCACTATCAAGATTTCACAAGTTACAATCCAAGACAGCTAAAGTACATGCGCCGCATACAAAGATCAAGTTACGCCGCATCTGAAGACGGTGTACGAATATTCCAGAATATATTAATCTTGGACCCCACGCGAAGTTAAGTCAATGCGCCGCATCTATCAACTCAATGCGCCGCATCGATCCCTCAGACAGAAACTATAAATACCCCAAGGTCAGACGAATTTAAGAGACCTTTTGTATAACCCTAGAGCCGAATTCAGACGACCAAGCAGCACAAGACACACCTAAACAAAGATACAAGAGCTGTAAGAAGGTCCTGCATGTATTCAATTCATTAAGTAGTCTTGTTTTATTGTTTTAGTACACTTTAATTCATCAGGATTGATGGGCTTGTGTCATGTGACTACGGAAGATCATGCACTCCCCTTAATATTGCTTTCCCATTAATTAAAGTTTATATGTTGATGTCTTTGGTGACTTTTATTAGTGCATTGATAACCTCTGTGTCTAGCTGAGTCTTGCTTGGGTCGCCATGCCCCTTCCTCGCCTATTTGTTTTAGCGTCTCTTAAATAAATAGGATAGACATAAGTAATCATTAAGGGTTTACTCGCCGATAAGATTAGAGCCAACGAGAAAGGTTTAATTATATATACTTCATATAAAACTAGCAATAAAACAAGTGACAAGCTACTTAATTATCAGGACAGGTCTTCTTATTGTCTCGAGTATCTATCTGTTTACGTGTGTGCTAATCGCTGATTCGTGCTAATTAGTTTAGTTTTCTATTTAATCATAACCAAACCGTGCCAGTCTCTCAGGCTGAACCCCCTTGCGTTAGATTAGGTTGTATAGCTAACTTAGGATATTAAAATACTGATTAGAATAACTAGATAATACGTTCCACTCTTAGTGATCGACACTCTACTTACCATTATATTCATACTGACCGGGTACACTTCTCGTTAAGTGTGTGTGTTATTGATAAGTCGGCTAAATATAAATTTAAAACTTGAGTAGGCATTAATACTGCTAAACCGCAACGACACATGCGCGCATCAATTTTTTGGCGCCGTTGCCGGGGAGTGAATTGTTATTATCTGTTAATTTGATTAGTATTTTAATTTGGTTTTTCTTTTTAGTTTTTCTTTTAGATTCTAACCACTAACCCTGTTATATATTAGATAGATTGCATTCATTGTATAATTTGCATATTTTCTTTTTTTGTTTGTTTTCTGTAATTTTTGTTTCTTTTTGTTTGTTTTTATTTTTGTTTTTCTTTTTCTGTATTTTTCTGCATTCTGCTGTCGTTGTATTGTGCTGATACAAACGATACGGCGCATCTGTTTTCACAGAAACGGCGTATTGCGTTTAATTTTTATAGAATACAACGCGTTTAATAAATTCGAGTACGACGCATCTTTCCCCAAGATACGGCGTATTGTGTTTTTAATAAGAAATTTTTCTAAACCCTAACGCCATACGACGCATCTGTTTTAACAGATACGGCGTATTTTCTATTTAAATTAAAAACAGTTTTTCGAATTATTAAACAGAAGCGACGCATCGATCTTTATCGATACGGCGCATCTACTTAATCAAAAATCTTGTATTTTGAAACGTAACGAAAATACGGCGCATTAGCTTTTGTTAATACGACGCATTTAATTTTAATAAATATAATCGATTTTTGATAATTTAAACTTGATACGGCGCATTCTAATTCATAAGCGGTGTATCTGTTTTCTGAATAAAAGCCTGATTAAATTTTAAAGTAATAAGATACGACGTATCCAACTCTCTGGATACGGCGCATCGTTTGCAGATATCAGCAACTTTTTTTTTTTTTTTTTTTTTTTCGTATTCCATTTTCGTTGTTAATTTTCTGATATCATACTTTCTTGAACATACCCTACTGATGCTTTTGTGATGATTTCAGGAAGTGCATGACCAGGAGTTCAACTAAGAACTTGATTAAACCTTTCGAAGATCCTGAACGAGCCTTGCATTCGCTTAAAAGGCTTTTCAACACAAAAAGCTTTGAAATTTCAAGTTCGTTCGAGCTTGATTACTTTTCTGAAGAGAAGGAGGAAGAAGAAACAGAAACAATGACGGAAAACACTACTATGGAGGAATACATGAACAAAACCCGTGCTGATTACAGTTCAGGAGTTGCTAGACCGAAGTTTGATGAAAAGTCAAAGTTTGAGTTGAAGGGTCAGTTTCTCAAGGAGCTAAGAGAAAATGCTTTCAGTGGAACAGAACATGAAGATGCTAATGAACATGTTGAAAAAGTCCTCGAGATTGCAGATTTGTTTACTACAGAAGGAGTCTCTGACGATCAACTTATGCTAAGAATCTTTCCGATTTCGCTTAAAGGAGCTGCTAATAAGTGGCTAAGGAATGAACCTGCTAGTTCAATCACAACATGGGAAGATTTGAAGAGCAAATTCCTGAAAAGATATTTTCCACCTGCTAAAACTGCTAAAAAGATGGAGGCTATCAACAATTTTAAGCAAGAGCCTGATGAAACTCTTTATCAAGCTTGGGAACGATTTAAAGACTTATTGATGAAATGCCCTCAACATTATCTAAGTCCAATGCAGGAGATAATATTGTTCTATCAAGGATTGGACGTGCCTACTAGACAAATCTTGGATGCTAAGGGAGCTGTGCCTCAAATGAGTGCAGCCGATGCTAGAAAAGCTATCCAAGAAGCTGCTGATCACTCTCAAAAATGGCACGACGGAACCTCTACTAGATCTAAGAGCAACACTAATTTTGACGGGTTTGCTGCAATTCAAGCTCAATTGGATAAAATTAGTAGAGAGATGAAGAAGCGTGATGAGAAAGTTTATGCTGCCCAAGTTGGATGTGAAAAATGCGAAGGACCTCACTACACTAAAGATTGCCCTAAAATGAATGAAAGTGAGACTTTTGAAGAAGCATACTACACACAATTTAGACAACCATTCCGACCTTCAGGAAGATTTAGGGAAGCTACTCCGGGATACTATCAAAAGAACAACTACAATCCCACTTATCAAGAAAGGAGGCAGACTTTGGATGACACTCTAAAGCAAATTATGGCCGATGCTTCTAAAAGACATGAAGAGAACACCGCTATGATCAAAGAAATCCGAGCCTCAACGGATACTATAACAAGAAATCAAGGAGCTTCGATCAAAGCATTGGAACAACAAATCGGACAAATGAGCAAGGTTCTTCAAGAAAGGGGATACGAAAGTTTACCTAGCTCAACTGAAACTAACCCAAGAGATCATTTCAAGGCCATATGCACTACTGAAGAAGTCACGCCTAACATACCTTTTCCAAGAAGAGTGATGAATGGTAATGAAGCTGCAAAGCCTGAATTTTTCTTTAATTCTTCAATCAGTTTAAGGAGGTTACTCAATGATGTGGGAAACTAGAAGGGGGGTTGAATAGTTTACCGGTTTAAAAAAACTTCTTTTAAAAATCTTGTTTTAAAAGTATGCTATTGGAAACTTTGATTCGAACTCTATGTGTAATCAAACAACACCAATATGAACTACAAACTAAGCTACGTAATAATAACAAATAAGAGTAAAGAGTAGAGTTGGAAAGATCAAACCGAGACAGAGGATTTATAGTGGTTCGGCTACGAAGCTCTTCTTCGCCCTACTCCACTCCCCGAGTACCACACTCGAGAGTTTCAAACACTATATCAACAACCTCCCTTCAGGCGGAGAAAACCGTACACGTCGCTTATCCTATTTCCGACACTAAGCTAGATGTCGAGTGCTAATCTTAGCTAGCACCAATCTACCAAGGTCCACGTGACCAAACACACAAGCCCAATGGCTTCAAGAGATCACCAAGATCTCAACACGATCACAATGATCAACACTCACTTCACTCTACTTGACTAACACTAACCTAATGACCCTTGATCTTCTTGATCAATCACACAAGCCCAATGGCTTCAAGAGATGTTCACTATCTCTATAGATCACACTTGATCTTCACTCTCACTCACAAAAAGAAAATAAACTTGATGTATGCTAAGACACAACAAGGTTGTAACAAGTGTTACAAAAACCTATCAACTATAACTCTAGTATCTTCTTGATTACTTGAGTTCTTCTCTTGCCAATGAAGAGGGATGACAACACCTTGTATCAACTTGGATACTTGTGTTCTTCTCTTGCTAGTGAAGAGGTATGAAGAGGATCACTTGAAGGATGATTGGATCACTCTTGAAACAAAGAAAAAATAATCTAATTGACCCTAAGAAGTGAAAGGTGTGAGAGGGTTTTACTAAGGGATTTTTCTGTGTGTGAAGGGTGCCTAAAACTGTGAAAGAGGTGGGTATTTATAGGCAAATAAAATCTGAACGTTACAATTCAAAATGGTACGGACGGCTCCACTAAATGACCCACGGCTCCGTTAAATTTAACGGTACCGTGGAGCCGTGGTAGACTAGGACGCTCCAAATTTTGTCTTTTCTGGTGAAAACTTATTTGGGGAAGGTTGGAGCTGATTTTGGGGGGAAAATAGCTGTTGTGATTTTCAAACTTATTTTTCCATTAAAACATTTCTTAATATTTCAAAAATAATTTGTCATGTGTGTTTTTGAAAAAATGTTTTTTCCCATTTAAAATGTGAATTTTCAAAACATGAATTCACTTCTTTGATCACTAGTCCAAGTTGTAACTTTGTTCAAGAGTGATTTGCGTAGAAATGGGATCTTCTGATTAAAAACTTGTTAACGTTAATTTTAACGTAACGTGAGTTCACATTTTGTCATCCTCAAAACGTGAGTTAATCGAAAGATATAAATAACGTTTTTAGAACATTATTTGCATCAACAATCTCCCCTTTTTTGATGATGACAAAATATAAACTCATTTTAGGTTAAAATTAATTTTAACAAGTTTTTAATGAGTTTACTCCCATTTCTCCCCCTTTTTGTCAAATCAAAAAGGTGGTTAAGGCTCCCCCTTGATGTGTACTCCCCCTCATTTGGAGAACACAAAGGAATCGAGCAATGGATCGTGCTACAAAACAAAGTTAGACGACAAATATACAATATCTAACAAGTAGCACATAAGACAAATATCCAACCACAATAAGAGAATTATGGCTAAGTAGCCAAAATGAAAATCCCATTACATAAATATGAAATAAATGTCATACATAAGTATGACTACAATAGGAAAGCAAATTAAACTAACAAGAAGACACATAAACTACTAAAGTAACATGAGGCTTCTAGATTTGCTTCCAACTTCAAAAGGGTTCCTAGTCATTTATTTGAGGAACTAAACATAACCATGTTTAGTTTGGGCTATTGGGTGGTGGAGGTGGTGGAAGGATGATGGGTCCTATGGGTGGTGTGAGAAGGTGTTCTAGATATGAAAACTTAAAACTAAGCTCATCTCTAAGGTTCATGATGAGTTCAAGGTTGTAGTTGCAACAAGGGCAACTCAAGGTATGTGAGTGAAGGGGATACATGATTGGATAACCCATTAAGGGTTGAGGTGATGGTGATAGTGAAGGTGATGATATGTTGCTCCCAAATTCAAAGGGAGTGTTTGGTGAAAGGGTGAGGGTGAGAGTTAGAGGTTGTGGTGATGTTGAAAGAGATGAGGGTGTTGTGTGAGTTCCCAATTCAAGGGAAGTTGATGGTGATGAGTTAAGTGTTAGGGTTAAAGGGTGAATGGGACTAGGTGGAGATGAGTGTGTGTTGATTCTTGTTGTGGAAGATGAGGATGTAGGTTTAATAGAGGTTGCCTTGGATGGAGCTTGGGGTGTAGTGAAGGAAGATGATGAGTTGGAAGAGGTTATGGGTGTATGGGTTTCATCTTCATCATCCAAGGTGAGATCAATGAGGGAAATGTCATTGGTGATAGGTTTAGTTGATGATTGGGGTGTGTTGACATTCTTGATCCATTGATCAACTAGAGAGGTTTGGTTGGTTGGTTTGATGTTGAATCTAGGTTTCTTGAATACTCTTGATCCCATGATGATGGTATGGTGAATGTGAAGGTGTAAGGATGGGTGTAAGAATGACAATGCATAATGTTAGCTTAAATAGCCAAAACATAAGCATGCAAGTTTGAAATGTTGGATTTGGGGATTTGGGTGCATGGGAATCAGGTTTTGGTTGCAGATTTTCTGGAAAAGATAGTCAAAAAGTGGAAGAGAATAGCAGTTTTCGTCTTCCAGAGGCACGGCACCATTAAAGGTGCTACGGCACCACTAAATTTAGTGGAGCCGTGGGCTCTTTTGACCTTCTTTCCAGGTCTGCAGGTTTTAGGCAGCCTAAATGGGGAAATTTCTGGGGAATCCATTGGCTGCAAATCTCAAAGCCTCAAATTACTAAACACATAGAATTCCTAAAGCTAGTTTCAACTAGCAACTAACATGATCATGTGATCATCTATGTATTTAGGCAACTATTAAGCATGCATGAATTCAAGCATTTTTAACATCTAGTGCATGTAATAAAATAAACTAACATGCAAGATAAAGCAACATGAGGATTAATTAACAAGAAAATTAATCATGTTCAAGTGTTAAAAGGAAACACATCAACCAAGTTAATGTCATGCCTTTGTTTATAATAGCTTAATAATACTTAGGTTACTAGTACTACTTAAGCTAATCCTAACTAATTTCATTTCTTCCCCAACTTCTTCAGCTTGCTCCCGATCCCTTTTAGCGCCTTCCCAATAGACTTGAAACCCCCGACAGTTTGCTCATGCATCTCCACTTGTCTATTGTAAATTGTAGTTTGTTCTCTCATCACTTGGGTTAGGTTGATCATCCCGTTTTCGGGGAAGGTTGTACGTCGAAATGATGAGGTGTCAAGGTTGTCGAAGTAGACGTCGGGAGAAGGAGAACGTGTACAAGACGTTCCTTCTTCGTTCACCTCATCATCATCTGCATGCATGGGTTGAGATGATGATTCATGACCGAAGGAAGAGGATGAGAGAGGAATGTCGGAAGTGGATTTACGACCACGCTTGGACCCTTTGTCCTTACGTTGCTTTGTGCGACGTCGTGGTCCACCAAGAGGTTTCATAACAGAATTGACTAGGACATAGTCGACACTTTGGAGATTAGGAAAATGTTCCATGACCCAATGGAAAAGACGAATAAGCAGCATACCATATGGCATGAGCTTGTCCGAACGACTGTGAATATTGGCCATCCTTTTGACCATATAGTATGCGAGGTTATATGGTTCCTCGATACTAATACAATAGAGCATATGGGCGAGACTCGCAGAGACGTGATCACGGTTGCCCGCAAGGCTCAACACGTTCTCACGAAGAAGGAGTTCCCAACTTCTAAGGTCGGGAAGGAGTTCTTTGAGGTAGATACGGTTTGGGTCAAGGTGGAGAATTGAACCATCACGTTTTTGATACGTGTGGACGACTCGAGGTGTTTGGATGACTTGTTTGATGGACTCGAGGTCGGGAATTTCAGTGCGATAGGCACCTACATCCTCAAGATTATAGAAGAGAGACTCAAGAGTATGGTCTTCAGTGTATGCACACTGACCATATGCAGGAACACCGAGAATTTGTCCAATCTCGGAGACAGACATAATGATATTTTGGTTTTGAATCCAAAAATCAAGAAAAACATTACCATCATCATCAGTGAAGGTACGGACTCGACTATAAAACTCGAGAACAAAACGAGGACAGACTTGATCGTTTATTTTGTATAAACAATCGAACTCGATAGAAGGAAAACAGACACGAATATTGTCTGTTGTGACATAGAGTGCATCGACTACACGCCCTTCGTGTATGTATCGATTTTGGACTTTTGCGAAATAAGCTTTTTGCTCATTAGGAATGTTTAGATTTTCAAGAGTACTACGAATGTATGGTTTGGTATCTTGATAATCATTTCGAGGCATTGTTCGTCTACAAAAAAAATATTTTTGTATATGTTAGTTCGTTGCATTTTAATGATTATACTTCTAGTGTGTGTGCCTAAATGCAAACAATGTGGAGGTGCGGCAATCTCGACTCTAAAATTATCCTAAAGAGATTACCCAAACGCTCCTAACTTCACTTTTGCTCAATCAAATATGTCGATCAATACATATCAATTATGTACTTCGAGCCATTTTTGAGAGTTCATGTATGCATGCAAAAACGTTTTTAATTTGCATCAACAATGCATGAAAAAGGTTTCATGATCCTAGACTTGTGAAGTTTTTTGAAAAATAAGATCGAATTGGGGTGTTTGGCAAATGCTTCAACATGGTGCTAATCAAGCTTTAAGATTGAAAAGCTTTAATGCAGAACGTTCCTAATCCAATTTTAATCATCCTAAACATGATTCCATTACAAATAAACAATCATAATCCGAATTTAGTGATTAATTTCGGATTAGGTTTTGCAATATATATGGGTTTTTGGAAATCCTAGGTTTAGGGAATCATGTGAATACTACATTGTCTAATCCTAGTCTTAATTTCACAAGGGTTTAACTAATTTTGAAAATCCCCAATTCGGATTTATACTCAAGAACAAACCCTAGACTCAAATTAAAAGAAAATAAGAGTAAATTACTTACAATTGATGATGTTGTGGTTAGGATTTGTTAATTCCAATGCCTCAATCTTGATTTGCAAGAGTTTAGTTGAATTATGGTGTTATGGTTCGATTATGACAGCAGGTGGAGGAGGTTTTGTGTGTTTGGAAAGTTTATGCAGAAGAAAAGAGTGACTGGGCGCGTTTTTCAGATGTACGGCTCCACGGTTCCACTAAACATTAGTGGAGCCGTGGCTCTTTAGTGGAGCCGTATATCTGATGGTCCAGTTTTTCTTCTGTTTTGACTTTTGGCTGATTAATCTTACTTATTTAGTAAGACTTTTTGACACGAGGAAAAAGTTTATACCTAATAAACCCTTTTTGACGAAGATGATTAAATGGGATGACCGGGAATGACCTTAGTGTTTCCGAGGAAATTGACTAAGATGTCATTGGATGAGGATTTTCTTCTAGTATTTCCCGTGAAATAAATAGAAGTTATGAGTTGTGTTTAGGAGGATGACTATAATATTTCCCATGAAATATTTAATTAGTCGGAGTACGCGACACAAGGAATGACTAGATATTTCCCGTGAAATATTCATGAGTCATATGACACAAGGAATGACTTCAATGTTTCCCGCGAAACTTTTGAGAGGTCATAGAAGGGATGAAAGGTTATGAGGCATGACGTGACGGATGACTTTAATATTTCCGAAGGAATATTCAAATAGTCATGAGCGGGATGAGAAGAATGACTTGAAAAGTCATATGACGAGACGCGAGAAATGACGTTAATATTTCCAGTGAAATATTACGAAGACATGGGATAAGGCTTAGGGAATGACTTGAAATTTCTAATGAAATATTCAAGAGTCATGAGTCGAGAATAGAATGGAAGTGTGAGATGACTTTAATATTTCCATAGAAATATTGAAATAGTCATGAGCGGGATATGAGGAATGACTTGAAAAGTCATATGATGAGACGTGAGAAATGACATTAATAATTCCAATGGAGTATTAAGAGGTCATTTGATGAGAATGTAAAGGTTAAGGTGAGAAGAAATACTTTTCAAAGAAAAGATTTCTCATTCGACGTTATCATGACGGAGGAGATGTCTTTTCGTGGGGAGATGACGTACTTCGACGAGCTTCATTCATGAGCAAACTATAGGGTTCCCGGACAAGTCTAATGGCATCTTGACTGCTACTCTTCACAGGGAGTTGTCTCATCTATAGTGTTTGTTGTCATGCCTTTTCGGCGCTTGCGAACTCGGTTTCGGTCGTGGTGACAATAAGAGTAGTTTGTTTCTTGGGGAACCAAGATGTTTGTTAATCAACCTATGAAGGTACAAACATTACTCATTATGTTTCAACCCACATTAACTCTCACATTATCAGAGTTGGTATAGAAACATTTTCTACATCAATCTCCTCAAGATATCGTAATCTCAAGTGTATAGTATCTTTAATGTATGGTATGATACATTAAACACTTTGATGTAAGAAGTTTGGGGATACTTCTTACAAGTGGGCACAAAGCCAACACTATTCATGATAATGGACCTACTTGCCGTTAGGTAAACTGCTTTACCTATTATGCCCCTAACTTAGTTATATCCACGCACTCACTTTCTTCGTCTCTTGTGAGTTTCGCATTTGCGGATATGGGCATTATTGTCAATAGAGACTATTACTTAAACTATGTATCTCATACATATAGTATACATAAGTTTACAGGGATACTTCATTTAGGCAAGATTAAATATGTGCAAGGAAGGGAACTTGATTCACTCATCAATGCTTAATTCAAACTTGTCACGCATGATCTTCAAGCGATCATCGAACATTTCTGGACAAGATGAATTTGGCATGATGAGATGTGAATAGAGTTTCTGTGTTATAGTGCCTACCATGTTAGATTCTAACTACACTATTTCATGCCAAACATTACTACTAACAAAGGGTGTTTTAAGAAAGCGTACATGTGCCTGAGGTGTTTGCTCTTAAAACTAGAAGACTAGGGTACCTTTGTTGAATGTTAAGCATGAAAGACACTACTTGACTATTGCGTCACCGGATATGCTTGATAACGCATCATACTCCTTTTTGTTGTACTCCAAAGTTTATTTACACTCTTGTTTTCCTAGCAAAACAAATGTTCAAACATCTGGTCCCCAATATCTCATGGGTCCAAAGTTGTTAGAGTTAAACATCCTACGCATTTGTTGCGTTAGTTTAGGATGTGAGAATGGAGGACACATTTCCCATGGTAAGTAACTTTGTGATGGACGATCATTCCAAGTTACGGGAAAGTTACTTTGATGATTTTGTCTTCTAAAGTTACCTCTCGGTAGAGGAGTTCTAGACCGTGGTTTGGGAGAGTTTACCTTTCTAGGTGGAGGAGTAGTTGACCTAGTGTCACGCTTTACAAATCCATGTTCGGGAGATGACAATGGTTTGTTAAAGCCTTTGGTTTCCTCTCTACTTGGAGTAGACACTCTAGTTCTATTTACAACTACTTGACTTGGTTTAGGACTTAAGTTACTTTTCAGAATTGACCCAGTTTTGTCCTCAGCACCACACGGTACCACTAAATTTAGTGGTGCCGTCTGTATCTTTAATGGTGCCGTCACCTTCAGACATGGACTTTTCAGGCATTACAAATTTTACTTGTTTAGTACTACTTGTAGAAGCCTGATTTGGGTCAAATCCTAAACCCGAACGGTCATGTTCACTATATCTAATATTTTCAAGTATATCATTAAGCTTTTTAGTTCCTTCATCAAACCTAATGATTCTTAAAGCATTTTCTTTAAGTTTTTCGTTTTCTACTTGAAGACTAATACATGACCCGCATCCTAAATCTACTTCCTTGTTTTTCTCAAGTCTCTTGACTTGATCATTTAGTTCTAAGATTTGTAGTTCTAGTTCTTTTAATTTTAATTTTAGCTTTGTGTTTCTACCTAAAATCTTAGTGCTAACTACGCATAGTTTGTTGTATTCGTCATGTAATTCATTATCATCTACTAATGAATTATTTTCACTATAATAAGAAGAGTCGGATTGTACCTCGTTAGAAGCTTGAGCCATTAAGCACGTTTCATCGTTAGGCTTCTTCTCATCTTCTTCACCGCTATCACTCCAAGAACCTCCTACGAAGGCTCTTTGGTTGTTGGATTTAGGTGGCTTAGGACATTCTCCTATGAAGTGATTAGGGTCTCCGCATCTAAAGCATCTCCTATCACTTGTCCCTTTTCTTTCATCATGATTTCTTTGAGATGACTTCTTCTCATCTCGAGATTGTCTAGAAAATCTACCTTTCCTCCTAAAGAACTTTCTAAAGTTCCTAACAGCTAGTGCGTACTCTTCATCTTCACTACCGGAACTCGAACATTCCTCATCACTAGACTCCTTCTTGGCTTTTAATGCTAGAGATCTAACTCTCTCGCTTTTGCCTTTGACTATGTCGGAATCCTTCTTGATGATCATCTCGTGAACTTTCAAGTTTCCTATAAGTTCATCGAGTGACAATGCCGCCAAGTCCTTTGACTCTTCTATGGCGGTGACCTTTGCTCTCCATTTAGGATGTAGAGCTCTAAGAAACTTCCTAACATAGTTCTTACTAGAATAACCTTCATCAAGAGCTTCAAGACTAGTGATAATAGTATTAAATCTAGCAAAATCATTATCTATTGACTCATCCTCCGAAATAGAGAATTGTTCATATTGTTGAACAAGAAGATCTATCTTGTTCTCTTTGACTTGGTTATTACCTTGGTGAGTGACTAACAAAGTTTTTCAAATATCTTTTTCCGTATTACACATGAAAATTCTTTCAAACTCCTTTTTAGGCAAAGCATTATAAATCATCATTTTAGCCTCATTATTTTTGGCTAATTTCCTTTTTATTTCATCACTTTGTTTATCAAAAGAAACTATTTCATCCTTTTTAGTTTCCGGATTCTTTTGAATAGGTTGAAAGTCACCCTCGGTAATAACATGCCAAAGATCAATGTCTTTTGATTTCACATACGTTTCGAATCTTGTTTTCCAATAAATGAAACAATCGGTTTCAAAAAGTGGTGGTCTTTGCATAGATTGCCCTTCTAGATATTTGTCGGAATCCATTGATCGGTTCAAGCTTTAAAATACAGTATACTTTAAAAACTTGACTAACCTGGCTCTGATACCAATTGTGGGAAACTAGAAGGGGGGTTGAATAGTTTACCGGTTTAAAAAAACTTCTTTTAAAAATCTTGTTTTAAAAGTATGCTATTGGAAACTTTGATTCGAACTCTATGTGTAATCAAACAACACCAATATGAACTACAAACTAAGCTACGTAATAATAACAAATAAAAGTAAAGAGTAGAGTTGGAAAGATCAAACCGAGACAGAGGATTTATAGTGGTTCGGCTACGAAGCTCTTCTTCGCCCTACTCCACTCCCCGAGTACAACACTCGAGAGTTTCAAACACTATATCAACAACCTCCCTTCAGGCGGAGAAAACCGTATACGTCGCTTATCCTATTTCTGACACTAAGCTAGATGTCGAGTGCTAATCTTAGCTAGCACCAATCTACCAAGGTCCACGTGACCAAACACACAAGCCCAATGGCTTCAAGAGATCACCAAGATCTTAACACGATCACAATGATCAACACTCACTTCACTCTACTTGACTAACACTAACCTAATGACCCTTGATCTTCTTGATCAATCACACAAGCCCAATGGCTTCAAGAGATGTTCACTATCTCTATAGATCACACTTGATCTTCACTCTCACTCACAAAAAGAAAATAAACTTGATGTATGCTAAGACACAACAAGGTTGTAACAAGTGTTATAAAAACCTATCAACTATAACTCTAGTATCTTCTTGATTACTTGAGTTCTTCTCTTGCCAATGAAGAGGGATGACAACACCTTGTATCAACTTGGATACTTGTGTTCTTCTCTTGCTAGTGAAGAGGTATGAAGAGGATCACTTGAAGGATGATTGGATCACTCTTGAAACAAAGAAAAACTAATCTAATTGACCCTAAGAAGTGAAAGGTGTGAGAGGGTTTTACTAAGGGATTTTTCTGTGTGTGAAGGGTGCCTAAAACTGTGAAAGAGGTGGGTATTTATAGGCAAATAAAATCTGAACGTTACAATTCAAAATGGTACGGACGGCTCCACTAAATGACCCACGGCTCCGTTAAATTTAACGGTACCGTGGAGCCGTGGTAGACTAGGACGCTCCAAATTTTGTCTTTTCTGGTGAAAACTTATTTGGGGAAGGTTGGAGCTGATTTTGGGGGGAAAAATAGCTGTTGTGATTTTCAAACTTATTTTTCCATTAAAACATTTCTTAATATTTCAAAAATAATTTATCATGTGTATTTTTGAAAAAATGTTTTGTCTCATTTAAAATGTGAATTTTCAAAACATGAATTCACTTCTTTGATCACTAGTCCAAGTTGTAACTTTGTTCAAGAGTGATTTGCGTAGAAACGGGATCTTCTGATTAAAAACTTGTTAACGTTAATTTTAACGTAACGTGAGTTCACATTTTGTCATCCTCAAAACGTGAGTTAATCGAAAGATATAAATAACGTTTTTAGAACATTATTTGCATCAACAAATGAGAAGACAAAGATTGAAGAGGAGATCAAGGCTACAATGAAAGAAGAGAGCTCTGCAACCGACTTACGTGCCTTGCCTCATAAAGAAAAGGACCCAGGAAGTTTTACTTTACCTTGTTCAATTAATGACATATCTTTCAATAATGTATTAGCTGACTTAGGAGCTAGCGTTAGTGTTATGCCCCTTAAGACATTCACTACCCTAGGACTAGGAAAATTAGCACCAACTAAGCTGCTTATTGAATTGGCTGATAAAACGGTAAAACGACCTGAAGGGGTTGCTGAAAATGTGCTAGTTAAGATTGAGAAGTTTGTTTTCCCCGTAGACTTTGTTATATTAGATATGCCCGAGGATGTTAAGATTCCTTTAATCCTTGGAAGACCTTTCTTGTCTAACGCCCATGCTAAGATTAATGTATTTAAAAGAAAAATCTCATTAAAGGTAGGGAATAATAAACTAGTCTATAAGTGCCAAAATCCTGCTAAAAGCATAATTAGAGGCGTCTATGTGCTAGGATTAAGAGAACGTATGGACCTCGATCTAGAAGCTAGGCTTATGGGAGAAACCTTGGTAAATAATGAATCACTTGAGACCTATAGTGGAGACTACATTGAATTAAATGATCTTAATTTACCAATAGGAATCAATGATCAATTTATGGAGGATTTTGAACCCGATATTGAAGAAGGAGAAATTATGGATGTACCTAGAATCAATATGATCAACACTAAGAATTATGATGAATTTGAAGGATATCCTAGTTTCTGTGATTATGGTAGAAAGATCCATGTAGATTGTGCTTATAATTTACAATTTCCTTGCATGATAGGATTTAAACAGGTTAGTGCCAACTTTTTCCCTATTTTACCAATTAATGTAATGTCAAAATATTTTTATAATTCTATAATGAAAAACAAAATTGAGTATAGAGGGAAAAAACGTAGTTGGAATATTCATGAATGTTCCTATTTTTGTTGGGAATTTAACTATTGTTACATATTTCACCGTGGTGGAAAACATGGATGCTTATCGTGATGTTGAGATGGGTGACGTGATCGTTGGGAAACCATTTTGTAAGGAGGTGGAAATTAATGCTAAAAGATTTGAAGGAAAAATCACCTTTCAAAGTGGAAGCAACGTTATCACTTACATGATGCCTTGTGCTCACCCAAGGTTTAAACATGCCCCTAACAAATTTTGTTACAAATTTACACCATTTCTTTTTGTAGATGAAAATGACGCTGAGAAAGGGATCGAGTATCCGTACCAAAAGATGAAAGGATTCTACAAAGGTGTACTTGAATTGGGGCCGGAATATGTTCGTGACGAAGTAATTCACAACTACATCGTGCACGGACATGTGGGGATCAATAGAACAAAATAAGGAGCTGAACGTGAGTCTAACTTAAAGACTCTGGAATAAAGACAAGTGCTGACCGGGAGACAACCCGAAGAATTTTTTTTTTTACTTTTCTGTTCTGTGTCGAGTCTGTCAGACCTGCAGAAGATGCGGCGCATCTCCATCATAAGATGCGACGCATCACCTGCACTGGTCATATCTTATTTCATTTTCTGCATTTTTATTTTTGACTTTAAAACTTTCTGTCAGTTTATTTAATGTGGCGCATCCCTGATTAAGGATGCGACGCATCTTTTATTCTGATTCGTATTTATTCCAGGCTCGATACGGCGTATCTTCTTCCATAAGATACGGCGTATCGACTGACCTGATGATTTACAGTTTAATTTTTTTAGGTTTTATTTTTACTAACTACTAATGTATTATGCAAGTTTGAACATTCTTAACTCAGGTGTGTTAAAGTCTAAATGCCTAAATGGTATTATAGATTCCTGCATTTTTTTGTGGATACATCATTTATGAAGCTTAAACGTTCTCATCCACAAGAAAGTTGATTTTTGCTCTTATACGAATAATGGAGGATCATACCGAGCAAATCTCAGGGGAGTTTTTCTGTTCTAATTCTTTTATTTTCCAGTTTTTAACCTTTGACACAAACAACGAGGACGTTGTTTAACTTAAGTGGGGGGATTGGAGAATTAGAACACTTACTTGTCCTAAACTTTTGCAAAATATGCTTAAAATGCGCTTAATATATCAAAATTAAAAATTTTTTTAACATGTTTTTGTTTAAAGTCTAAATTACATAACCGCACACATAACTCTATTCTTTCAAAAATATTAAAACTTTAGTGTGCCGGTGACTTGTAAACTTTAGAACTTGGCTTGTATACTATTCGAGACCACCATAATGAGTATTATCTATATAATTGGAGTGACTTGTCTAAATTGGTAAATTTCTAGGATTACACCCAAATAGCCTTTATATGTTATGTGATATTAACTAACTACACTGGTTAGTTAACCCCCGTATAAACCCTTTGTTTACTCTCACTTTTAGAGTAAGATACCCCTAGAAAAAACCCTCGGAGCCATTCCTTTCGTTTCTTATACCTTTGTTATAATGTTTTGATACACCCTTACACCTTAGCCTACCCTGTAGATTAAAATCCGTGGTTAATTGCTTTAGGCAAAGTGTGTTTCCTTACATTACCTGTGTTCGCGTGCGTAATTCATTATCTTTGGTTAAGTCGGGAAATTGCACAATGCAATTGGTATGAAAGTAAATATTGTATAACTTTTACTCCCTCCGTCCCATATTAAGTGTCCACAATGGAATCTTGGGATGTCCCAAATTAAGTTTCCATATTGTATTCCAACCAATGAGAAGAGACTTTAGTGGGTAATAATGGTATTTGATTGGTGGAGAGTGTAGTTAGTGGAATTTTCTAAAACTTTGTGCATTTGGAAAGTGGACACTTAATATGGGACGGAGGGAGTAGTTTATTTTTCGTGTGTTTGCTACTTTCACTATTACAGTTATTTCTGAAAGTATGAAGAGTATGGAAAAATTATCCGGAAAAATAGTGATAGAAAAGTTGTGAAATTTTACACACATATATGTTGATGTCAAAAAAAAAAAAAAAAAAAAAAAAAAAAAAAAAAAAAAAAAAAAAAAAAGGAAAAGTAGAAAAGAAAAAGAAAAAGAAAAGTTGGAAGTTTGTTTTAACCAACTTATGTAAAGTTTTGTATTAAGTGGGAGATATCACCACTATTTGTTGTTGTATATTATATTTATGGATTGAATGGGAGTTGGCCGTTATGGGAACGCCAACTAAGGTTATTCTTTGATTGAGATTTTGTTGAGTATAATTCGTGTCTACCTAAAGCGTGTGTTTCAAGTGTTAAAGCGTGAGTTATTCAATGATATGAGTCTTATTCATGAGATGGTTGGGAAAGTGATTAACCACACTTAGGATTTTAATTTATCTGTTTTGTTTATTTTTTATTTTACACCAATTGGTATCCTAAATATTATCCATACCCTATATCATTCTTCATCCAAACCTTTGATTTATTGAGATTAGGGATTTGAGCAATCTTAAGTATCGTAGTCGTGGATTCGGTTATGTATTTATGATTTTGTCGCCCTTTTTGATATAATATTATTGGTGAAGATTACTTGGTCCTATCTTTAGCCCATTCGAGTTAAGGATTTGAGCAATTGCAAGTATCGTGGTCGTGGATTCGATCATGTATTTGTAATTTTGTCGCCTTTTCTGGAATGTGAGATCGATAGAGATTAAAAAGGATGATCAACCCTTAACCAACAAACCCTTTATACCGCTTTAGACTTGTTACTCCTTGGCTTTAGTGGGGGAGATACGTATACTTGCCAAGCCTATGATAGAATATTCGTCACGACTAAGCAACTAAACGATTTAGAATTATTTTACATTAAAAATTATTTTGGTTTCTACTTCGTTAAGTGTTTGGTTGTGTGATTATGACAAAACGAATACGTGCTTAAATATAAAAATAAATCCTAACATCTTTTAGGATACATTTTCATTTGATTAATTCTAAGGTTTACTTGGGGACAAGTAAAGTTCAAGTGGGGGATATTTGATGAACTCAAATAAGTACATTTTATTATCATCATTTATCCTATTTATTTGACTTGTTTTATTATATTATCTATGAGATTCGATACATTAATGTTTACTTTAGTAATTCTCAGGTAAAAACAAGCATTATGTGAAACTTGGCGATTTTGGACTAATTATGGAGCAAAACAAGCAAGATGTCAAAAGCCTACTGAAATCCAGAAGATCAAGCTCGTTCTACTCCAAATACGCCGCAATATACTTCTAACATACGGCGTATCACTATCAAGATTTCACAAGTTACAATCCAAGACAGCTAAAGTACATGCGCCGCATACAAAGATCAAGATACGCCGCATCTGAAGACAGTGTACGAATATTCCTGAATATATTAATCTTGGACCCCACGCGAAGTTAAGTCAATGCGCCGCATCTATCAACTCAATGCGCCGCATCGATCCCTCAGACAGAAACTATAAATACCCCAAGGTCAGACAAATTTAAGAGACTTTTTGCATAACCCTAGAGCCGAATTCAGACGACCAAGCAGCACAAGACACACCTAAACGAAGATACAAGAGCTGTAAGAAGGTCCTGCATGTATTCAATTCATTAAGTAGTTTTGTTTTATTGTTTTAGTACACTTTAATTCATCAGGATTGATGGGCTTGTGTCATGTGACTACGGAAGATCATGCACTCCCCTTAATATTGCTTTCCCATTAATTAAAGTTTATATGTTGATGTCTTTGGTGACTTTTATTAGTGCATTGATAACCTCTGTGTCTAGCTGAGTCTTGCTTGGGTCGCCATGCCCCTTCCTCGCCTATTTGTTTTAGCATCTCTTAAATAAATAGGATAGACATAAGTAATCATTAAGGGTTTACTCGCCGATAAGATTAGAGTCAACGAGAAAGGTTTAATTATATACACTTCATATAAAACTAGCAATAAAACAAGTGACAAGCTACTTAATTATCAGGACAGGTCTTCTTATTGTCTCGAGTATCTATCTGTGTACGTGTGTGCTAATCGCTGATTCGTGCTCATTAGTTTAGTTTTCTATTTAATTATAACCAAACTGTGCCAGTCTCTCAGGCTGAACCCCCTTGCGTTAGATTAGGTTGTATAGCTAACTTAGGATATTAAAATACTGATTAGAATAACTAGATAATACGTTCCACTCTTAGTGATCGACACTCTACTTACCATTATATTCATACTGACCGGGTACACTGCTCGTTAAGTGTGTGTGTTATTGATAAGTCGGCTAAATATAAATTTAAAACTTGAGTAGGCATTAATACTGCTAAACCGCAACGACACACGCGCGCATCAAGGACTGAGGTTTGAGGTTCTTCATGGTTTTGGATTTCAGTGGGATCAATTTGGTCACTGGGATTTTCAGATTCCTGAACTGCATGTTCAGTTTGAGTGTTTCTATTAGGATCAGGTTGAGCCTTAATAAATTCACTGATGGTTTGGTAGGGAAGGTTGTGAGGGACAATGTAGTATGAGAAGTCAGCATCAGCTTGATATTGGGTGGAAGGATTGCATTCAGGATGGTATTCATCAGGAGGATATCTAGATGAGTCATCAATCCCAATCTCTTCCACTGAGGTGTTTGAGAATCTGATGGCTTCAGTGCTCTCATCAAAGGTTACATTAAAGGTTTCTTCAGTTTGTTGTCTCCTTGTGTTGAATACCCTGAATGCCTTGGAGACAAGAGAGTAAGGGTGAGCAAAAACCGCCCGAGTCCCGACAACCGACCCGATCCCGACATAAAACGACAGTCCCGAAACCGAATAATAGCTTCTCGGGTCGGGAGTCGGTTCGGATTTCTAACAATTTCGGGATTCGGGTAGGGTCAGGCCGAAAACCGACAAAACCCGACAATACCAGAAAGAACCGACTTCATATACTTTACTCCTACTTTTTTCTTTATCTGCCCCCACCCTACTTTTTTATTTCTCTCACCAAAGTCATTCCCACTTTCCCAGAGAAATAGAAATAATAATAGATCACAAACACAGATGATACTATGATAATTACAAACACAGCCGATCACAAACACAGATGATACTATGATAATTACGGCTTCAAGATCTTGTACGAGTCTCAGGTAGGTAAATGGTTGTTTTTGTTTTTCTTTAACCGATTCAAAAGGAAGATGGGACAGCGTTGTTCTTGTTCTTCTTTTTAGTTTTCGGATATTTCAAAGAAGCTATGCTTCGAAAGAGATCAATGATGTGTTGTATGTTCAAAAAACTGGTGAATCTTTAAATATTTTTAACCGTTTGAACAAAACTGAGATCTTGGTTTTTATTTATTTATTTATTTTTTTTATTTCGAGTCTTGGATGAGGTTCTTAGATTGTTGAATAGGATAGCTTTGAATTATTTCGGTTCTTAGATTTTTTATTTCGAGTCTTGGATGAGTCTTGGATGAGGTTCTTAGATCTTGTTTTTTTTATTTTTTTATTTCGGTTTTAATTTTCATATCTCAAGAAAGTTTTGTTTTGAATCTTAGTATTATATAAACCTGGATAACTTTGAATTATTTTTTCATATCTCAAGAAAGTTTTGTTTTGTTTTGAATCTTTGTTTTGAATCTTGTATGAATCTTGTATGAATCTTATGGTTTCACTGATAAGAATTGTTTCGGGTTGTGGTGCATTGTCCCGAAAACCGACCGACTTATCCCGAGTATTACCGAACCGACCCAATGCCTATTCGGTTCGGTATTCGGGCAACCATTTTTACTGTTTTCGGTTTCGGGCTGAGTCGGGTCGGGACGGGACGGGTCGGGATTCAGCCCGATGCTCAGCCCTGGAGACAAGAGAGTATCCTAAGAAATATCCATCATCAGCCTTGGCATCAAATTTACCTAAGTGATCATTGTGATTATGAATAAACACTGGACATCCAAATACATGGAAATAGCTGATGTCATGGAGTCTTCCTTTGAATATTTCATAGGGTGTTTTGTTATGTCTTTTGACAATTATGGACCTGTTTTGAGTGTAACAGGTAGTTTTAAATGCTTCAGTCCAGAAGTGCTTGAAGAGTACTGAACCATTCAGCTGTTCTATTCTTCCTTTCAGCCACTCCATTTTGTTCAGGAGTGTAAGGAGAAGTGAAGTTTTGAGAGATTCCTTTCTCATCACAAAAACATTCAAGTTCCTGATTTCTGAATTATGTACCATTGTCAGTCCTAATTTGTTTGACTTTAATGTCATTTTGGTTTTCAATATTCCTGACAAAGGACATAATTGTTTCAGCAGCCTGACTCTTTTCTTAGTAAGAAAGTAGAGCCAAGTGTACCTTGAGTATTCATCTACTATTACAAGAGTATACTTCTCATGATTGATAGACATTGGACTAATGGGTCCAAAGAGATCTATGTGAAGGAGATAAAGGCTGATTTTGATAGAAGAGTTTTGTTTTATTTTGAAGGATGCTCTGTGATGTTTGCCTTTTTTACAGGCTGAGCAAGGTTTATCTTTTGTAAACACAAGAGATGGTAAGCCAAGGACTTTGTTTTATTTTGCTAGGTTGTTTATGTTTTTGAATTTCAAATGGGAGAGTCTCTTATGCCAAAGCCAATTCATAGTTTCAGTGGCCTTAGCAAATAGACAAGTTCCATTTTAAGTGAGTGTTGACATGTCTAAAACATAAACATCCTCTCTTCTATGTGGTATAAGCACTACTTCTTTGTTAGCATCGAAGATTGTGCCTTGCTTATCATCAAACTGAACTATGTATTTGGCATCACATAGTTGACCGACACTTATCAAGTTGTACTTAAGACCATTAACATAAGCTATTCTAGTAAAGGCTATACCACTAGAGTTTACTGAACCATACCCTTCAGTGATACATGATGAGTTATTAGAAAATACGACCTTGGGTCCTTGTTCTTCTATATATTTGTGCAGATATTCCTTTACACCAGTCATACTCCTTGAGCATCCACTGTCTAGATGCCAAACAGGTTCCATGGTGTGTCTCTTTCTCATAGTGATGTTGACCCATTCACTATTTCTTGCATGACTTTTACCAACAGCCAGCTTGTCATCTTCAGAAAGTGCCATCAGTGCACTGACTCTTACTTCATCATCATCTAAGGAGACATCTTACTCATCCCAATCAAAAATCTCTGCAACTAGCCATTTGTTTTTTGCCTAAAAAGGTTTTGCGGCTTGAGTTGCCTGAGGTGTGGAAGGTGCTGCCTCAAGGAGAGCAAGTTTTGCTTTAGCTTTTCTATACTTAGCTTCAAAATCTTTTTGAACTTTTTGCTCAGTTTTGTTTTGAAAGTTTTGAGAAGACTGAAGCATTTTTGGTTGAAACTTGCTAAATCTTGAGGAATAACTATTTCCTGAGAATTTATAAGAGGGTTCTGAGGTTGTTTTAGAGAACCAGTCTTTTGCAAAGTGACCTTTTTACCACACTTAAAACATTATGTGTTTTCATTTGCTTTAGCACTTGAAAAGTTTGACTTGTTTCTATTATTAAAACGTTTAGAGTTACCCAGGAGAGCCCTTTCTTGAAATTTAATTTGCAAATCATTTAGGTACTCCTCACTGGACCTCTCATCAGCCTCATCATCTGAATTTTCTTGAAAATCCTGCACAATATCATTTGAAAAGAATGCAGTTGATATAGGTGCAATAGTCAGGGCCTTTTTGGTCTCTTGAACCTTTTTTGAATCAGGGTATCTCCTAGAGATTAAGTTGTCTTCATAGAAAAACTTCCTATAGATTCCAGGGAGCTCAAGGTTTTGAATGTGATTTGCATTCCTAAGACCCTGAGAGAAGCTTAACCACTTCTCAGGAAGAATGTTGACAAAGCCAACATTAATTTCATGCTTTAACAAGGTGACACCATCATTGGTTAGTTAATTTAGAAGGGTTTTATAACGGGTATAGGTCTGAGAGAGACTTTCAAATTCTTTTGCCCTGAAAGTGTTATACTCAAGTTTTAGATCCATGATCCTATTTTCCTTGGTATCTGAGGGACCTTCAAAGCTGTGAACCAAGTCAGTCCAAGTTGCTTGGCAGTTGGACAGTTAATGACTGATTCCATTATATCATCAGGAAGACATGATATAATGATGCTTTTAAGTCGTTTGTCTTGATTGACCACCCTCCTCTCATCAAAAGTCCATTGAGCTTCAGGTTTTGGTAACCCTTCAGCAGTTTTAGGGACAAATGGACCTTCATTAATACAATTAATGTAGTAAGGTTCCATTCCTGTTAAGTAGCAAATCATGCGCTTTTCCACTTATTGAATTTTCCAGCTACTAGTTTAGGAGCAACAGCTGAATAGCTTCCTCCATTTTTATCAACTAGCTAGGGCACATTGCTTTCAGCCATGGTAGGATCTTAATTTTAAAAAATTTTGAGTCTCTGTTTTGAAAGAGTTTTATAAATCAGAGGCTCTGATACCACTTGTTGGTCCCTTTACACAGATAGTATTCACTAGAATGTTAAACCAATCGTGTTCCATGGTAAAGCAATGTATTTAAAAGACTTTGCTAAAAGATAAAAATGTAAAGTAAAAGACACAAGATTTTTTAACGTTTAATTCTATTTGCAATTAACAATGAATTATACCCAAGTGTTTGCGGAATAACACTTGGGATTAAAATGACAAGTATGGTATGACTCCTCACTAAACTTAAGCTAAGCTTAAGTAGAAACTACTCTGAACCAACTGAGCTATCTCAGGGACTAGGTTGCTATTTGGAGTAAAAGTTGTTTGCGAATGTCTAAGCATTTAGTGCACAAACTTGTCAACTTTTACTCCATCTTATGAGTCCTATTTATACACAAGTATTTTACAACTGATAAAGACAAAGATGACCTAAGCAGCTAAGCTAGTGTGGACAAAATACTTACGTATTTTATCTCTGTTACAAGAACCTATTTTGGGTATATGACAATGTTGCTTTCTGAGGAACAGTGATGACAATGATCTGATCTTTAGCCTTTCAGGGAAAGTTTGACTTCAGCCTGATAAGGACTTCTCCTTATCCTTCCAAACATTTCCCGCCTTGTCCCGCCTTCCTTTAGTTTTTAGGTCTTCAGTCTTCATAGTTGTTAAGGAGTCTTGGGGTTCAGTGAAATATTGTCATCACTCACTGAACCCATCACCTTCTTCTTTGGCTTAGGTGTCATTCACTGAGTTTCGCCTCACTGAATGGAGAGGCTTTCTTCTTAGACTCGTCCTAGGCTTCCTGAAGGTGACTCACTGAGTAACTGTTCACTCAGTGACTTGAAGTCGTTATTTGTTATGTGACACTTAGGTTATATTTTGTTCAAATCCTAGATTAAAGTGACTTGGGCACTGAAGTGACCCAACACTTATTATTTTTTATTCTTCTGTTCTGTAACTTTAGTTAATTTTATGCAATACATTAATCTCGTTTGGCGTAGAGGCTTATATGGAGACTTTTGAAATTATAAGCCCCAGCCCAAAAATAAGTCCCAACCTCGAAAATGAGGCTAAAATTTTTATACGGAGCTTCTAATATGTTAAATTACTTAATTACATACAAAAACATCTAATATATACATATGTTAATTTAATTATATTTCCTTTAGTAATTTTACAATAATAAGCTCCAACTTAAACTAATTTGCCAAACAAGTAATTTTATAATATAAGTCTCAGCCCTAGCCACAACTCCAGCCCCAGTTTATTTTGCCAAACATACCCATTTTTGGGCTAGGTTGTGTTTGGCAAAAATTGCTGGTGCTGGTGCTGGTGCTGAAAAAGATTAAAAATGTTGCCCTTTTTTTTAGTAGTGTTTGGCAAACTAGCTGTAATTGTAGATTAAAAGTGTAAAATAACGTAATTGGACATACAAATAACAAACCCAATATGAATAAGAATAGTAAATAAAATTATTGATATAAATCATAAATATGTAGCATTGCATGAAAATCCATGTAAAAATACAAACAACATTAAAATGATGTTAAATTATCGTCCACGATGTGCATTCCATATTGAAGTAGCAATATCATTACGTATCTGCTTCATCTCGTTAGATGCTCCTTCAGAATTGTTTTCATTGTTCGTTTCATGGCTATGAACATCGTGAAATTCGTCTCATGGTATATAATCCGGATTGTTCTCCATCACCGTAAACATCATGTCTTCTTGTGAGCTGTTACGAATGTAGTTATGTAAAGAAAATGTAGCGATAATAACATCAATATGAGTTTGCACGCTAAATTTAGGCATTCCACCAAGTATTTTCCATCGTTTCTTTAATACTCCAAATGATCTTTCAATATAACTCCGTAAAGATGAATGCTTGTGGTTGAAAGCTTCTTGCTTGTTGTTTGGTGGCTCATATTCAAACTGAGATTGATGGTATCTTGTCTTGGAATATGGAACAAGATATCCGTTTCTATCGGGATATCCTTTATCTACCAAATAGTATTTACCTGGTAAAATAGTTAAGAAACAAAATAAGTAATTCTACAAGTAATATAAAAATAATTGCATAAATAATATATTGTTACCTCTAGGTTGTTTGGGAAAGTTCATTAAAGCTGTGTTGATAGCGTGAAGAAAAACTCGTGTATCATGTGCTGATCCTTCCCATCCCACAGATATAAAAGTAAAACACATATCAAAATCGCAAGTTGCCATTACGTTGAAAGTAGGTACCCCTTTTCTACCTATATAGGGTACTTGTTGATTCTCTGAGATACATGCTCCTATGTGTGTACCATCTATACATCCAATACAATCCTAAATACAAATGAAATAGTTTAAGTCTTAATAAAGGTGTGATATGTTAAAATTATATTGACACATTCGCATGTTGCATTTCAACTCTAATAAGTGTTTGCGCGCCCGTGTTTGGACATACAACATGCCTCAAATAAAGGGTGGTCAGGTGACTGAAATCTCAGAAATAACACTCAAAAAATAGTATGATCTAGCACTCTAGAATAGCTTATCAAGATTGGATTCTTACAGGTTCGATTTTCCTTGGTTTGCTGTAATACTGGTATAGTGGTATGGCATTGGGTACCAAGTGACCAGCCATGAGAACATATTTAAAAATGGAGCAAATAGAGGCCGCAAAGGTACCACAACAGAACTACCCAAAGTCTGCATCTTCCAGTATTTACAAACTTGTATACTAATATTATGGCGTGCCTAGTCATGTGATAACCTTTTGAAAAGTACCAACTAATCTTAAAAATTAACAGTCAAAGACCCCTTCCACAAGAACACAATCACCACACTCACATATAAAGGGAGGTGAACCTGCCTATAATCCTTAATATACACCAAAAGCAATCATGAACTTACTTAGCTTTGAAACATTGAGGAGTTAATCTTAATTACTACAAAACCAAATATCAATACAAAAAATACCAATTACAATCCAGTGTTAATTGAATAATTTATCATATAACATTAATATTGGTGAACATTATTAGAACTACAAGTTACAACAAAATGCTCTTATGTATTGCAGCAACTTGTAACAAAATATCTCTAAATATTTATGATAGTTAGTTAGCATTTAGATAGTTCAACTTAGCTAAAGTCAATGTATCTAAAATAATGTATCTCATTCTTCATTCAAAAGAACAGCAACTTCGATTTCTCTTTTCCCTCAATTTACGACATATAGTAAAGATGCGGACAACTTTCAAGCAGGAATAAGGCTACATATCCAAAAAAAACTAGGAAGCCATGAATGTAAATTTCGAAATGGTATTCACTAGCCAATGTTACTTAACTTGTCTATCACATAACAGTCGTGTCAATGAACTCAGTTGGATACTTTACAATGCGTGACACTACTAACAAAGCATAATCTCATAACAAACTTCTAAGCAGGAAAAAGGCCACATATCTTAATACTAATGAACCATATATGAATATATGATAAATTAGAAATAGTCAACAACTGTACAAAACTTAAACCAGTCATGAAGAAATGAAATCCGCTGCACAATCATTAGCTCAAAACCATAGTACCAAACCATTTATAACAAATAAGTCCCAGTCATTCATTCGAAGAAGCAACCAGCAATTTCACTCTAATGTTTTTATTTATATCATAAATGCATTTGCTATTACTGCAACTTCTAGCCTTATACAGTAAGTTATTAAACTACTCTGACAAATCAACATCCCTATCACTACATGTTTAACAACTCTATAATTGAACTTAAATGGTAATTATAAGCATTAAATGAATTTACCAAATAAAACTAGTACACAACAAAGCCGATATTAACTAGTCTATCACATTAAGATGTAGCCTTTTGCCACAGTGAAAAGGCATACATATCAGTCTCTATTGCCGTCTATGGTCTACCATGTGTCTGTGTATAGTGCAGTGACTTGCAAATATAACGATTTGCAAGTGCACTTGGTTAAAACCCAGGTTAAAGGGAAAAGAAGTAAGAAACGTAAAGAAACTCATGTAAAATCTATAAGCGAAGACGAATATAAAAGACGGTGAATCAGTTAATTATACAACAAATTAACAGCAAAACTAATCATAAATTCATAATCTATCTAACACAATAATTTAACAAACAATCAACCTAACTAACAAATTGATACTACTAATTCACAATTAAATTGATAGTAATAAACTTATGGTCAAACAAGTCAACATGCAGAGGCATAATTTCTTTGTTGTTGTAGCAAATATTAATAATCAACATGTTTTTGCATGCATATACACATTAGAGGTTGGCCACGTTATGAAAAATGACTTTATGTTTGTTTTATTCATTCTTATGATTCAGTTGTCCCAGTTTATATTTACAAATAAAACCTGCGGTCAAGAGACAAAAGAAGGTATCGTATTTATGTATGTACTCTTTCATCTACTGAAGAAAAAAAAAATCAAGCAATTAACTAAAAAAACATGGTACGTACTTACCACAAGTGAGAGATGAAAAAGATATATGGAATTACAAGCTAAGGCTCCAACAAATGCAGACGATTGATCCACCAACAAATTGAGTGATTGAGTGCTATGTATGAGGTTGTGAAAGATGAAAGACTGCTAGGGTTAATATGGATTTATAATAGAACGTGGGTATTAGGAATGGTGTCTTGGTAAATTTGCAAATTATAATCTCCAGGATTTTCTGAAAAGTTCCTCAGAGGAGCGTTCCAAAGTTAGAGATTATTTTGCTAGAGTTTCAATAATCTTGCGCAGCCAAACGAGGCTACTTTTTAGATGAGAACTTATTTTAAAAAAAAAATAATCTTTAGCTCCCATAATCTCCCATAATTCTTGCTGCCAAACACACCCCTAGGAGACCAAGTAAACACACCCCTAGGAGACCAAGTAGTAATTTCTGGCAAAATGTTTCTATGATACAAAATGTTGCTATGATACAATGTTAAGGAGAAAGGAAGATACTAAAATATTATTGTAAATGGTACACATCCATACAATATTAGAGTGACATAATACTAGAGGCACGAGTCTCATTGTGTAATATTTTCAAAATAAAGCTAAAGATCACGTGATGCTTTTGATTTTTGAACAATGACAAAAATGTTCTAAGATCAAATCTTATCTTACTATCTAATAAAGTATGAAGGCTTTCTATATATATAATTACTTGAAATTCAGTATTACAAATTTTTAAGCTAAAAGTACAACTAACTAAAACGCGTTTTCTAACATTAAATACAATTATAAGTTCTTAAGCTAAGGGTGTTGGCATCGCCCACGGTACCACACGGGACGGGACCGGTCATCCACAGGAACACCGCCGCCATTAAATATTTTCACTACAAGGGACCAGTCTGCGTGACAATCTCACGCATGAGACCAAGATTTGGTAGCTTTTTTAGTTTTGTTTTTTAGTGAAATTTTGGGGGAGTGATGAGATTTTGGGTGAGTGATGTGTTGCCTACAAAATATTGGGTGAGTGATGGGAGAGAGAGTAAATGATGTGGCAGAAGGGGATTGGTTTGGAGTGAGTGATGGGAGAGAGATTGAGTGAGGGGATGCCCAACACCCTAACAAGTACAACTAATTAAAACACATGTTCTAACATTAAATACAATCTTTAAATATAAATACTTAAAATTCAGGATTACAAGTTTTTAAGCTAAAAATACAACTAATTAAAACACATTTACTAACATTAAATACAATACAAATCACTATTAATGTGGTCAAGATATTTAATGTAATCAATAATTAACTGGTTAATAAATACAATTAATTAGAGTTATTAAAAGGCTAAATGAAGAAAAAAAATGCATCGAACTTGACACTTTTTGTGATTGTGTGAAACCAACTATTTTTTTTCTTATTGTGTATACTGTACTATCAAATTCCGATCATTGTGTGTATTTTGTGACCATTTTACCATTATTTTTTTCAAATTTCGAAGGTTAAAATGGTCATTTTACATGGCCGAATAATCACAAAATACACACAATGATCCGAAATTTGAAAGTTTAGTACATACAATAAGAAAAAAAATAGTTGGCTACGCACAATAAAAAAAAGTGTCAAGTTCGATGCATTTTTTTGTCATTTTCCCTTACTAAAACATCCCTTACATAAGAAATACAAATTATCAAGCATATTATACAACTAAATTAAACACAATTCCTGCATTAAATGTTATCAATACAAATAATAAAGCACATTATACAAATATTCAAGCCCGAACTGGCAACAGGCCGAATGGGTTCGAGCCCTAACGGGCACGGGTCAAACGGACTCGAGCCCGAATGGGTACGGGCCAAACAGGCTCATGTTATACGAATGGCTTTAAAAAAGACCCAATAAAACGAAATAAATTCCTTAGTTAAGGAGTTGAAATACGTCATATGAAATTCTTGATATTCGTAAATTTATTATCAAAAAGAATAAATATATAATTCACGGAAAATATTATTTCAGGGTACCCGCCGGCGCAGCGCCGGGTACTCTGATAAACAAAAGTGGCCACATGGCTGCTATATCAAATTAAAAGAAAAAAAAAATGTCGGATTATAAAGCACAATAATTTACAAGTAGTAGGGGTGAGCATGGGGCGGGGTAGGGCGGTTTTATGGTAAAACCAAAAACCGAACCGTATATTTTGGTTTTTGAAAACTACAAACCATTTGGTGTCGGTTTTTTTGGTTTCGGTTTTTGACATTAAATCGGTTCGGTTTCGGTTTTTATTCGGTTTTATCTTACCTGAAAACAAGCAAGTTTTGATCTTATATAAAGTTTACGATTCCTAGTTTTCAATAGGGGTGAGCATGGGGCGGGGTGTGGGCGGTTTTATGGTAAAACCAAAAATCGAACCGTATATTTCGGTTTTTGAAAACTACAAACCGTTTGGTGTCGGTTTTTTTGGTTTCGGTTTTTTCGGTTTTTGACATTAAATCGGTTCGGTTTCGGTTTTTATTCGGTTTTTTCTTACCTGAAAACAAGCAAGTTTTGATCTTATATAAAGTTTACGATTCCTAGTTTTCAAACAAAAATATTTAAACAAATATCAATAATAGCATAATATCCAGCAATCCAAAGCTTTGAAAAAACATACGAAACAACCAAACATGAATCTAAAATATAAAATGCATTTCTTTGATTCTTTTCACTTTTCGCTCGCAAAAACATTCAAAGAAACTATTGCTCGAAAACAAAGATATATAATATATATATATATATATATATATATATATATATATATATATATATATATATATATAACAAATTTGAAAGTATAGATAATAAACAATACTTTTGCTTTTTTTTAATAGATAAAGTTGTATACTCAAATCTTTAAAATTAAATAGTAAATCTCTTATATAGATAAAAGTATATAAAAATATATTTAAAGGTGGGGTGGGGCGGGGCGGTTTTATCGGTTCGGTTTTTCTTATGAAACCAAAAACCGCCCCAAACATTCGGTTTTTATAAAATTCAAAACCACCACCATCGGTTTGTCAAATGGGGCGGTTTTTTTCGGTTTGACTTTTTCGGTTTTTTTTGTTTCGATTCAGTTTTTTGGTTTTTTTGCTCACCCCTATTATAAAGCACAATAATTTACAAGTATTAGTTCACACTATTTAAATTTTAAACCACGATCTACAAAACTGATTTTTACATTTGAAGTTCATAATAATGTGTTAATCAATTTAGTTTTAAGACGAGTACCCGTGCATAGCAACAAGATTTTATAGTGTCATATAGTTGGAATGATATTTTTGGTTAAGTATTTTGCGTAACCAAAATATCACTATAACTATCTGCCGTTATAAAATCCCGTTGCTATACATCGTTAGCCTCGAATTCAAAGTCTGGTGCTCTCCCAGATCTTATATCATTGAAAACATGGGAACAATGTAAAACGTTTACGTCGTTATTCATCCCGGAGACACCAAAGAACGCATGCCAAATCCATAAATCTTGGGAGGCGACCGCTTCCAATAAAATGAATGGATGTGGCTCGTGATCACCCCTAGCATATTGACCTTTCAAACCATTTGGGCAATTCTCCCACTCTCAACTTGTACAATCAATGCTTCCCATCATCCCAGAAAACCCATGCTTATGCTCGTGATGAGCATATAATCTTTCAAGGTTAGAATACGTGGGCTTTCGCAAAAACTCAGCACCATATAACTACATGATAACATTGCAAAACTTACGGAGACATTCACGGGATGTTGTTGCAGCCACTACCAGATTCTCGTCAAGAGAATCAGGAACAACCGCGTATCCCAATTGACGAATGGCCGCAGTACATTTGACCAATGGGCTAATACCAGGTATGCCCCTACAATCAGGAGTTTGTTGAAAATAATGAGAATAATATGTTACCTCTCGAACAATTTGTGTGAATAGTTCTCGGGTCATTTGGAACCGCCGACATAATGTTCTTTCATCGAACTGCGGGTTTTCGAAGAAGTATGCCGCGACTAAACGATTATGAGCACCCTCATGATCCCTACGTATGTACCTTCGTGGAACTTTTGGCTGTGATGCTTGGTAAGCGTTCCAAGCAAACTCCGTAAACTCACTCATAACTTCATCATCGTCGAAAGACGAAGAACCAAAAAAAGCTCGTACGACATAATTAAAATAATGTGTTTATAAGGTTGTAAAGTAGTAAAGTTTAAAAAAAGATTTTTTTTTTTTTTTTTTTTTTTTTTTTTTTTTTTTTTTTTTTTTTTTTTTTTTAATATCAAACGGTAATTTTTTTTGAAATTAGAAGGTGTATACAATCGTCGAAATTGAGACCGATAGTTTTTTTTTTGGAGCTCGACCGATATTTGACCAAGTTGCCACACAGGGCTCGACCGACTAAAATATCGGTCACCCTAATGCATCAACAGATCTTTTGCGGTCCATTGTGCATAGCCTAAGTTGTCGCCCAACTATAATGTGTCCCACAATTTATGTGCATCTTTGGCGCACTATTTTCACATCAAATAAACAACCAACACGTGGCAGTAAAACTGGGTAATCAAAACAATGTTGTACCCTACACTATAAAACTTGCACGTACCTACGATGTTGTACCTTACATCAGTCTAAAATAGGGCTGTTCAAAAAGCTCGCGGCTCGTGGCTTGCTCGAAACTCGCTCGAAAAAAGCTCGAAAAAAGCTCGCTCGAAATCGGCTCGTTTATAAACGAGTCAAGTCGAGCCGGCTCGGTTTGTAAACGAGCTGAGCCCGAGCCAACGTCGGCTTGGCTCGTGGCTCGCTCGTTAGCTCGCTAGTTTGGCTCGTATATATATATATATATATATAGAGAGACTTATATATATATATAATATATATATATATATATATAATATATATATATATATATATATATATATATATATATATAGTGAGACTTTCTTGCGAGAACCATTTTATCTGCGAGAACTGAGAGAACCACCAAAAACATACATGCACGCCTTCAATAATTGTATTTTTGCACATATGTTCTAAAAACAACATATATGTTTTTAAAAAAACATAGTTGTTCTAAAGAATTTGATAAGAAATTGGAAATACAACATTTTTCTTTGAAGGTGTGCATGTATGTTCTTATAAGGCGTGCAACGACAATATTGCGGCCTTGTGTAAGGTTTTTGTGAAAAAAGAGGATGAGTTCATGATGATATTGAAGAACATAGGTGGATACTTACGATTATTGATGATTTGCATGTATTTTTATTTTATTTTAAAAGGCGTGCATGTATGTTTTTTGTGGTTCTCTCAGTTCTCGCAGATAAAATGGTTCTCGTAAGAAAGTCCCCCTATATATATATATATATATATATATATATATATATATATATATATATATAACTAAACTTTAGATATATATAATATAATATATACAACTAGATGAAAGAGTAATTCAAGTTTTTGGAAATGCTATTTTGTTAACTTCTAGATGAAAGAAACTCAAGTCTGTTATTTTGTTAATTACTTTGATGGCCATATTGCAGAACTGCAGAACTAATTTTTATTAGAATTGAATTAGTATTTGACATTTTGACCTGGATTAAAATCGTGTAGCTTATTTATTGTTTTTTTATGTTAAAGTATATCCCATTCAATGTAAACGAGTGGGCTCGACGAGCCACAAGCTGGCTCGAGTATTTGACGAGCCGAGCCCGAGCTCAACTTTTCGGCTCGTATAAATAAACGAGCCGAGCCGGCTCGGCTCGATTTTTAAACGAGCCGAGCCCAAGCCTACCCTGGCTCGACTCAGCTCGGCTCGTTTACAGCCCTACATCAGTCTAAAATGGGGCTTCATTAGTTCACATAATTTTCACAAAAAAGAAAGGATCAAAACCCATTTGTTAAATTTTATAAAAAAAACACAAATTTGAGCTGATTAAAGTTTACATTTTTATTTGTAGGTGGAAAATGGATAAAGGGTCTTCTTGTTTGGGAGAAGTTGCTCTTGAGTTTCATGAAGATGAGTTTTCAAAGTGGACATAAATTAGTAGATGTGTGTTAGGATCGAACTCGAGATCACAGGATTGCACACTTTAAGCATGAGAAATTAAAGAGTAATAATTCAATATAAAATGTTGTATTTAATTATTTATTACATAAATATGTAACGACCGTTAGTATTTAACGGATAATGACTAACGACCGTTAGCTAATAAAAGGAAATAATTATAGAGTAAATAATTGGAAAGTCGAGAAGGTTCCGGATCCCTCTTTGGGATGCTTGGCCGATCGGTGAGGGATTGGACTTGCCCAATCCTACACCAACTTGTCCTCCAAGTTACTTACACTATATAAACAATTCAAGGGTCATTGGTTTTACAACTCTTGTACACACAATTATCCCTAAAATTGTTTTCTTGCTTTCTTTTCTTTGGTCGATCAAAGCTAACACCCTCTTAGGGTTTGATCTATTTTTTCATACAAAACAAAGTGTTTGGTTTTGATTTGTGTTCTTTAACTAGCATTACTTTAATCCGTTATAGTACGTGTGTACAAGAACGTGGTACAATCACACTATTGATTGTATCTTGGATTGAATTACAAAAAGGTAAGGGGTAATTCCAATAATCCACATAAACCCTAATTAGGGTTCATAAGGTTGATTGCTTGGAATTGATTCTTGTTTGGCTAGAATCATAAGGTACGCATACTATTTATGTTTGGTTAATTAGTTTACATATTATATTATCCTATGCGCTTCCGCATGTATACTTGATATTTATTGTTTATATTAATGAGTAGTCATGTTATATAATTTCAACAGCGGCATCATGAGCCTTGGATAATGTGTAATTAATTACCGGAACACATAAAAAATGAATAATTGTTATGTGTTTATTTATACATGTTGAATTCTAGGGTTTGTATAATTCGAAACACTAATTTTAGGGAAGGCCGATTTCCCTAAGTTAATTTAAAAAAAAATCTGAAACACTGTTCACCAGTACACTGTTCATCCAAATTATTATTTTTCTTAAAGTTTTGTTTTTTAATTGAATTATAAACCCTAGGATTGCATGATATAATTACGTGTTAATTGTATGCGATCTTGTGACACATGTAATAATTGTTGTGTAGAATATATGAAAACGTGCATGTATATGAAATCGTTTATAGCTTGAGGTTGATTAGACCTCATACCTAGGATACATGATAATATAGGCGGAATATTCAAACATAGAATCAATATTATCATAACAAGGTTTTTTCAAACTTTATCCACATCTTCTCAATATTATTCAAGATAATACGGTTACATCAATGAACTGTAACAGGGATCAAAGATCCTTGAGATGACAAACAACACTAACTAACCTAACAACTCTAACCCTAGGCGTCCATTATGGACTTTGACGCCTAGGTTCACACACACAATTTCATGTGTTTACATCTTGACACACCTATAAAATACATGCCCCATATCCTCTTTATATACTAGAGGATTAGTGTTTACAAAGGAATATCTTTTAAATAATTAAGAATATCTTCTAAATCTTTAGTCTTTGTAGATTTCTCTTCTGTAAGATTTAGTCCATCTTGTTTTCATTCTTCTTGTTTTATCTTCATCAAATCAATAAACCCTACAATCTTCCCCTATTTGATGATGACAAAACAACCACGAATCTTGTACGAACTTCCCTAGACAAAGTAGAGAAGTTGAGATAATTAAATCTCACCCATGAAAACAAGCTTCCCCTTAAGTCAGACTTCCTTTGTAGCATGCTATACCAAGGATCTACAAGTTGCAAATTTCTTCCCCTTTTTGTCCTCATCAAATCGGGAACTAAAGTATGCAACCTTGATCTCACAACCACGAACCACTATCATACCTCCAATCTAGTCTTCCATTGTCTCGAAATACCCGCCATAAAGAACACCAAAACACTTACTTTTTAAATGAACTCAAGACAAAAGAAACCTAAACCATCAGTAATAATAACAACCAGGAGTTGTGGAAACCTTCCCCTCGAATGCAACATATAAATGGTTAAACATTTTAACATTAAGCTTCCCCTGAAACCCATATGTTAACCATTTGGTGAATCTTCAATTCTGTAAGCTCTATGTAATGATGAAGAAAACTAAACATTACCAACTTGATGTGGAAGTAGAATAACCCAAACTCGTGTCTTATGTCTTGTACAAAATATGTAACTTCGAACGTGTACCCAAACCGATGTATAAGGAGACCTCAATCCCTTGACAAAAACTCCAGATTTGTCAATTCGTAGTCACCACTTGAATACACGGACAAGTTATCTTGAAAGTGTAACACCCACTTTAAGATATGATAAGAACACAAACTCGAAAAATTCCACTTCATCGTCAAAAAAGTAAGAAATAACTCTCTTCGTAATCATTTAGAACAAATAAGAACGAGCCATTAAACCTTTAAGAACGTAAACCAATGTTCAAAAACCTTCTCTGTGTGCGTAACAACCATTCGAGAATCATAACTGTAACTCTTGAATCTACTTCCCCTTAATCAAAGAACTTTTGACAACCAAAAGCTTTCAAGAAATCATTTACAAATCCAAAACCAAATCATTCTTGTGTGTGTAATCCACCTAACTATTCGTTGTGTGTGTATCTTTATCCTTTACTGCTCGTAATTAACTCATGTTTATAAAACGTTGAGAAGCACGACCACCAATATTCATCACCATTATAACACATATACCACACATAAATATCAGAACCAAAACAAGTAGCACCCTATCGTGCACTTATGCGGCAGTATTAAGACGAGTGGTCAGCAGTACTAAGTTACTATAACGAGTAGTACAAAGTCGAACGTTCCAGCAGTACTAACTAGTTTTAAGTAGCAGTACAAACTCCCAAACGTAGCAGTATAAATATGTAACCAGCAGCAGTACAAACAGGAATGAGCAGTACCAATATGAACATCTTCGAGTAGTACAAACTATCATAGGAAAGACCAGTAGTACAAACGTATAAAGAAAGCAGTACTAACCCGAATATAACAGATATTAATTGAACAACATTAATCTTGAAGCACAGCAACTTTAACTCAAACAATTTAGGGTTTACGAAACCCTAACATTCAAATCATCTTGTAAACCACTCATCATTCAGGTTACGATCATGAAGCCAAACATCTTGCTTCAAACCCACGACCATCAGATCCATTCGTAACCCCCAATGACTAGTAACCATATGCCATCAGTAACCATTGCTAGGGTTTCACCATGCTTCAAAACTCATAGGTTCTGTGTTCTTCCCCTTAACCTCGCACGGCAAACAGGAAGCAACGAGCAGTAATCCAAACCTGATCACGCAACCATTAACCTCACCAATAATGTCATTCGCTGCTGCTATTGAATCACACTTGCTTCTATCTTGATAGTTTAATGCGTCAGTCCAGAACCCATGATCAGTATCAATAAAAGACAAACTCTAAACACCATTAGGGTTTATAATTCATGAAAGCACAATGAACATATCGATCAACCTTTATGATGAATTATTCCAAGTAAAAAGAAACATAGAAGGTTTGATTATACCAAAAACCCTAAAAACTCGAAAAACATAAACTCATCTGCAGCATTTTTCAAAAATTTATACCTGATGATTAAGAGCTCAAATCGAAGATCCCTGCGGTGAAATTATACCTTGCTATATGAAGAATCTCCAGTAAAAATTCCAGCCTGATCCAACGGTTAACAAAGGAGTTATCGCCCTTTGAAAATAGCTCTGTAGTGAGTTGCAAAAATTGAACCAGATTCGAATTTTTCTTCTTTTCTTCGACAAAACCTTGTATAATCCCTAGATATGACGAGCACCAAAGCTCTGATACTACCTTTGAAATCATTTATAGCTCGAGGTTTATTAGACCTCATACCTAGGATACATGATAATATAGGCGGAATATTCAAACATAGAATCAATATTATCATAACAAGGTTTTTCCAAACTTTCTCCACATCTTCTCAATATTATTCAAGATAATACGGTTACATTAATGAACTATAACAAGGATCAAAGATCCTCGAGATGACAAACAACACCAACCAACCTAACCACTCTAACCCTAGGCGTCCATTATGGACTTTGACGCCTAGGTTCACACACACAATTTTCTGTGTTTACATCTTGACACACCTATAAAATTCACGCCCTATATCCTCTTTATATACTAGAGGATTAGTGTTTACAAAGGAATATCTTTTAAATAATTAAGAATATCTTCTAAATCTTTAGTCTTTGTAGATTTATCTTCTGTGAGATTTAGTTCTTCTTGTTTTCATTCTTTTTATTTTATCTTCATCAAATAAATAAACCCAACAATGTTTGGCATGGATTTATTGTCAGTATAATTTAAATTATTTAAATTGGCTATATGAATTAATTGTTAAGTTTTTCACATGTTTATTTATTGATAATTCTTGAATTGGGGAAGACCTCAATATAATTAATGAATCATTTATGTACTATGTGGTATATATTTAATTATGGCTAACGCAATCGATACGTCGATGCATGTGGTTCACTTGCCTTTGTAAGTGGGAGCCTTACTTAAATATATGCATTATAAACTTAGAATAGATTATTAATAGGTTTTATCGAATAAAGTTTACATGTGGCTACATGTTTTACACATATTAATGGTTATGTTATGTGTGTTTATTTAGTTGTGTTATTTTTTTTTATTACTTGTTTTTGTTTATTTTTGTTAGACATGTTTATAAACAAAAGGGGTAATTTTTGAATAGAAAAATAATATGGACTAAATAATGGTGAAACAATGAATTGTTTTAGAAGAGTTAAATTTTTAATAGTTTAATTGAGTGATGAGTTTTGTACCAATAGTAAGAACGGCTCACCCAATTGTGACAAACTATAAGAGGGGTATAAGGAGGGTACGCATTAAATTGTGACCTTAAAGAAATGAGTTTTTAATTGGCTTTTAGCTAACCTTAGTTTCTCCTTTCCTTTGTGCGTCAAATTGGAGCTACCAAGTATGACTATTTTTATGGTACAAAATCATCTTAAGGGTGAATTAACTTTAATTCCATGCACCACTTTGTGGTAATTATCCGAAACACTAAGTCTTGCGACTTATGCAAAAGTACGATATAATGGATGATAATTAAAGGTAAATTATTTGATTGGTGAACCCAATACCTCAATCAAAACTTTGATAATTTAATCTTATTGAAATGGTTGATAAAAAGTTTTTTTTATTTATTAAAACCTATGTTATGAAGTTATATGCATGCTTCTTCATACATATTTTGATATACACATCAAAACTAGTACCCTTAAAATTAAGTTAATGCCATCTAATTAAAAGAACACTTGAAGTTGTGATTTACGTCATATGAGAGCTTGGACTAGATTGCAATGGAAAGGTAAATTTCATACTTTCATTACTAGCAGATCAATTGATGTAATGGAACTATGTTAATTTGCAGTTTTTTAAATTAGATGACTTAATTGAGTTGTAAGTGAGAATTTGGACTCAAGGTATTAGATGGGGATAAAACATACTTACATTGCAATATTGTTTGGCAATGTAAATCCCATAAAGATCTAGGAATTGGAAATTGTTTGCCAATTATTGTTCGACAGATACCTTATTTTATACTTTCATTACTAGCAGATCAACTGATGTAATGGAACTATGTTAATTTGGATCCTAGCTTTAAGAAAACTCTATGGTTTATATGAATATTAACCAATGGGTATTTAATTTTCTTAAAGATTGTATTATCGAAAATACTAAAATTGAATTTTGTAAATTCTTTTAAATGTATTAATGCAACATTAAACCGTAGACGTGAGATATTCTTTTATTGGTAAATTGATCTACACCCGTAGGGGTTTTTGGCTAGAGTCAACTTTACTAAAAGAATAAACCTAGTCTCCTTTCTATGAGAGAAGCGTGAGACTTAATCATATTCTTTTTCATGAATGAGAAATGTATGATAGGAAAATTAGAATTGTCTAAATTCTAAGAAATAACTCATAGCAAACTTTAATAGTTAAGAAAATTGCACATTTTCTGAGTTATTAAATTAGAAGCTAGACTGATTACCGCAAAATTGGTAAAAGGCAAACTAGCATAATTTATCTAGTTGTTGTGCTTTGACCATTTAAAGGTGCTACATACCATTGTGGGGATGGTAGACATATTAAGGAAGAAATTGTATGCCCAATTTTCAAGTTATTGCATTGATGGATAGTCCATCATCTACATAGTAGAATACAATCTTTTTAATACATAAGTAATTATTACGAATGGGTCTTCTCAAAGGTGTAGGAAAGTAAATAGCACACTATTTTCTTTTATTGGTTATGAAACACTTACAATGTTGTCAAATCAAGTGGGAGCATTGTGTTGTAATTATTGAATAATGAATTATTGTAATGATCTGTAATTCAGTGGGAGCTACAAGCTTTGTCATCTTGGTAGTAACCCAGATTATCTCTAGAATGTCTTGAGATAATTACTTTCCAATTGTAGACACTTGTGTTTTTAAGGATAGTCATGTACATTTCCTTACCAGACAATGTGGTTCTATATCTACTAATTATACTAATATCTATGACACAATCATATTGATCACATAAACAAACGACAGACGTGTTGTTTATCTGATACATGATGTTGTTCCATGTGTTTTCCCCCAACTAAACGCGCCCTTATCATTTCTGTTTCTGAATTGACTGCCAATGATTATTTAGGACGTATTGTTGTACAACTTTTTCAGGACATCCCCTTTGAAAGACTAGTGGAGAGTTCTATACAGATACATGAAAAAGTATAATCTGCACAATGAGAAACTTCCCCAGTCTTTCCGGACATTTAATGAGGCAAGACACCACATTTTATGTTCTGAACTGAAACAACTGTATGTGGCCATAACTCGAACGAGACAAAGGCTATGGATTTGTGAGAACAAAGAGGAGCTTTCTAAACCAATGTTTGATTACTGGAAAGTGAAGGGACTAGTTCAGGTTAGAGAACTTGATGATTCAGTGGCTCAGGCTATGCGGGTTGCTAGCAGCCCTCAGGAGTGGCAGGAGCGTGGCAAAAAGGTTAGTTTTTGATCTACTACTGGTTTATTTTCTTATGTTTAGTATTCTTAATTGACATGAAGATCATATGGTTTTCAGTTTTTTTATGAGAACAATTTTGTGATGGCAACTCTTTGTTTTGAGAGAGATGGCGACACAATGTGGGAAAAACTAGCCAAAGCTTCTGGTCTCAGAGCATCCGCTGATCAAATGCAGGGAACAAATCATGAAGCTTTTGTGAGTTATGTTAGAGAAGCATCCAGAATTTTTGAGTCTATTGGGAAGCTCCAGTCTGCCGCATCATGCTATTGTGATTTGGGGGAGTATAAAAGAGCTGGTAACTTCTTTTTTACAGTTGTTAAACCACATACTTACGAATGGTTTGATTTGTGTTGCAATTTACCTTGACCGTGTCAAGTAGCTTAAATAAAAATACAGCATTTGGAATTTTGGGGACGTGGGGTTATCCAATACTTTCTCGCACCTATAATGGTTAAATAAGTTCAATTTATAGAAGAAAAAAGAAGACTATGAAATCTAGTTTATAACAAAGAAGGAAATTTATTAAAATAGAGTCCTTAATTTCTTCAAACTCGAAATCCTTTCTCGGTAAAACAATAATAATTAATCATTACCCAATTCGTCCATGCCACTCCTAAATTGAACTCTTGTGTTTTTGTATGAAAATTGTATTTGGACATATGTGGAAAGATTGATGCAGCTGCTGAATGTTTCACTCTATCATGATGTTATAGTGAAGCAGCGGAAGCTTACACCAAGGGAGAACAGTTTTCCAACAGTTTGTCAGTTTGAAAAAATGGGAAGCTTTTTGATAAAGGGTTCGAGTATATAAAATACTGGAAAGAACATGTTGATGTTCAATGCAAAGAAAAACAACAAATCGAAGAATTCTTAGAAAGTGGTGCACATTATTGTAGTGAGCAAAAGGATCCTAGAACCATGATGAAACTTGTCAGAGCATTTTGTACTATGGAATCTAAACGTGTATTTTTAAGGTCCTTAGGTTGCCTTGATGACCTTTTGTTACTGGAAGAAGAAATGGGACATTTTCTTGAAGCTGCTGAGCTGGTGCAGTCATTGGGTGACATTATAAGGATGCAATAGATTTGTTACTTTGGCATGTGTTTATTAGTTCGTTATGGGGAAATGGAAACAGAGGTTGGCCACTGAAGCGGTTTGTGGAGAAGGAAGAACTTTGTAATAGAGTAAAGTCTCTTGCCAAAATGGATTCAGACATTTACTATAATTTTGTCTGTAATGAGCTTAGCTTTCTCTTTGATCAGCGAAGTACTTTTACTGAATTGAAAAATGATTTGGATGTTTCCCAAGAATACAAGAGTTTAAGAGGAAAAGTTTTGTCAATTAGGAAAATCTTGGATGTTCATTTTCATCTAAATTCTTCTAAGTATGAGTGGGAGGATGAGTTACCAATTGATATATCTAAGCAATTGTTAGAGTTAATGGAAAAATATTAAACGTTTATGTCTAGATTCGAACACAGGATCGAGGGATTGCACACTTTACGTATGAATGATCAAGTAAATAATTAATATGTATAATTATTATATGTATTAATTATTTGGACATGAAATGATATATAACAAACGTTAAGTAATTAACGGAATTGACTAACGACCGTTAAGTAAATAGTGGAAGGACTATTAGTGAAATTTGGGGATTAGAAGAATCTAGAATCCCATATCTTGGACTTAAGCCAATTGGCTCAAAGGGATTAAAACCCTAATCGGTTTGCTTTGGCCCCAAGATACTAATTCACTATAAATACAAACCTACGGGTTATTGTTTTGTTACCTTGTGCATTGCTATAACCTTAAAGTTTGGGTTTTCTCTTCCCTAGCTCTAAAACTGGTCGACTTCTCTTTTAGAGGCCATCGATCCATATTTTTTGTGTAGCAAAAATTGTTTTGGTTACGTGTTCATTCACTAGCATTAATACTTGATCGGTTATAGTACGTGTGTACAAGAGTTCGGTAATTACTCACTATAGTAATTCATCTTGGATTGTGAAACAAAACGGTAAGGGGTTTCACGTTAATCCTACTTATTAATTAAGTGAAGAGAAGAGAAGAACAAAAGGTATGTAACTATTAATTATTCGGTAATTCTTTGTATGTGTTAAATTAAAGATCTTGTTTCCGCTATACGTGCTTTGATGTGTTTATTTATTTAGATGTGTATCATGCTATTTAAATTCCAACAGTGGCATCATGAGCCAATTTAACATGTAATTGTAATTACTTAAACGCATAATAAAAATCAATTCTTGATTTAAACATACATGTTGGGTCGATTTTTTAGGGTTTGTTTTTAACATACATTAAAAATCGAATAAGAATTTAGGGTTAGGGTTTCGACCTTATTTTAACTAATTATTAGTTTTGTAACCCTAAATTAAGGACATGTTGTGCTTATGTGTTTATTTGAGTAATAAGGGTTATGTTCCTGATTGATCCATGATTCTTCATGCAAGGAATTATGGATTTGGTTTTGTTATGTGCTACATGTTTTTTAGATAAATCTAAAATTAGGGAAGACCTAATTATATATATTAATGAATCAGTTATGTGCAATGTGGTATGTAATTATTAAAACTTACGCGGCCAATTTATTGGTGTCTGTGGTCCATTGGGTATAATGCGCTCAAAAATCAATGGGAGCTTTAATAATTATATGCATAAAAAATTCACATAGAGATTTTTAATAGGGTTTATCAAAAGGTTTGCATGTGGCTATATGATTTATATCATATATGTGTTATTATGTGTTTGTTTATTTTTTGTTAAATTACTTGATCTTTTTTGTTTAAATTTGTTGAATTGTAATAAAAAAGAGGGTAATTTTTGGTATAAAAATAAATGAACCTAATAACTATGAAACCTTTGTGGTAAATTATTTATTGCCAAGTCTTATGTGCCGATAGTGGTTCGCTTCGCACGGTAATTTGCTCCCAGGCGAGACTAGCAATTTAATAATTTACTACATAAATGTTTTAAGCTTTAAAATCTTTAATTTTTAATTGATTGATGCAATTGTACATAATGGTCGAAGCGGCGGACCTAATGTTGACAAACTATAAAGTGGGTATAAGGTTGGTTTCGCATTAAATTGTGGCCTTAAAGAGACTCCATTCTGTCTCTCCGCTCGCCTGTGCGTCACATTAGACTTACCAAGTACAACCATTATATATGTACGAAGGATCTTAAGGCAAAGTTGTAAGTTTCTCAACGCCATCAATTAAAACTTTGTTGATTTTAGCTGCAAATGAGTAAATGGTTTTTACATAAAACATATGATACAAGATGAATGCATGACATCTTTGTACATATTTTTTTATTACACATCAAAATTAATACCCTTGAAATTTAAGTTATATGCCATCCAATGAAACGAAAACACCTGAGATTAGATGCCCTCATTACTAGCAGCCAAAGCTGATGTGATGATCAAGGGATGGTAATCAAAGGGTAAATTACATGCTTTCATTACTAGCAGCCAAAGCTGATGTGATGAAACTATGGTAATTTACAGTTTCTTAAGTTGGTTAACTTAATTGAGCACTTTCATTACTAGCAGCCAAAGCTGATGTAATGAAACGGCGTCAAGGCGTAGAGAATGGGGATGAAACATGCTTACATTTGCAACTGAGGTTGGCAAAATATGTAAGTCCCATGATTCTAGGAATTGCAATTGGATATTGGCAATTGGGTTCGACCCGTACCTTATTGAGTACTTTCATTGCTAGCAGCCAAAGCTGATGTGATGAAACGACGTCAATTTGGATCCTAGTTTTCAGTGAAAATTAAATGGTTAAATGTTATTTACCGTGGGTGTTTAATTTTATTGAAAAGTTTAATTATCGAAAGTACTAACTTTTGAACTTTTTCTGTTGAAATGGCCCAACCCGACAACACTAACATGAGTAACATGAATTCTGCTTTCAAAACTATGATTGAAAGAGAAAAGTTGACTGGGACAAAGAATTTCAATGATTGGTACCATTCTTTGAGGATTGTTCTTAGAATGGCCAAAAGATTTGAATATCTTAGTAAGCCTCTTCCTACAGCTCCTGCTGGTACTGCTTCTAATGCTGAACATGAAGAGTACCAAAGTGATTATGAGAAGCACAATGATGTGGCTTGTCTCATGTTATCTAGGATGGATACTCAATTGCAAAAGCAATTTGAGAACTATGGTCCCATGGATATGATCACTGAACTCAAACGTATGTTTGAGAAACCACCAATGGCAGAGTTATATGATGTATTAGATTCTCTGGCCAAGTGTAAGCAGGAGGCTGGTAAACCAGTGAGTGCCCATGTATTGGAAATGAAAGGTTATTTGGACCAATTGGATGCACTCGGATGTGGTTACGTGCAAGATGTACAAGTTGGCCTCATCAATCGATCCCTCAATGAGGAGTTGTTTGATGATTTTGTGCGCAACTTCAATATGCATTGCACGGTGAAGACAATAAGTGATTTACATGCAATGCTTATTGACTTTGAGAAGGGACTCTCAAAGAAGCCACCTACACATGCTGTAATGGCAATTCAAGGTGGTAGGATTACTAAGCCCAACAAACCGCAACACACGAACAAGAAGGGCAAAGGTAAAGCTGACAAGGGCAAACAGGTTGTGACCCATCAGCAGAAGCCTAAGAAGCAGAATCCTCCTAAGCAGAAGGATTATCCCAAGAAGGATATGGCTGCTTGTCACCACTGCAATACTCCTGGACATTGGAAGAGGGATTGTCCATTGCTGCTAGAGGAGTGTCGCAAGAATAAGAATGCCAAGGCTGCGAATGGCGCGAGCACTTCAGGTATTTTTATGATTGAATTATTTTCTTTTCCTCGTAAGCAAAATGCCTGGATATATGATACAGGATGTGGTACTCACATTTGTAATACATCGCAGGGGCTTAGAGGAGCGAAGAAGCTGAACTATGGAGAAAGCTACTTGTACGTGGGCAATGGCATACGTGCAGCAGTTGAAGCCATAGGGACATTCGATTTAGTTTTACCTTCGGGATTAATACTAGTTTTGAATAATTGTCATTATGCACCGTCTATTATTAGAGGTGTTGTTTCAGTTTCTTTGTTAAAGGATAATGGTTTCGTTCACACATTTAATGATAATGGAATTTCGGTTTCTTTAAACAATGTTTTTTACTTTAATGCAATTCCAATAAATGGTGTGTTTGAAATTGACATGGAGAATCATGTGTCCAATAGAAATAATTCTTTGTATAGCATTGGCAATAAGAGAATCAAGTCTAACTTGGATTCGTCTTATCTTTGGCACTGTCGTCTTGCTCATATAGGCAAGAAACGCATGGAAAAGCTGCAACATGATGGGCTTTTGCAAAATATCAATGATGATTCATTTGATAAATGCGAATCTTGCATATCTGGGAAGATGACAAGGAAACCTTTTTCACATCAAGTGGAAAGGGCTACAGATCTACTTGGATTAATACACACTGATGTGTGTGGTCCACTTAGACATGTGTCAAAACGCGGTGCTAGCTACTTCTTGACCTTTACGGATGACTATAGTCGTTATGGTTATGTTTATTTACTTAAACATAAACATGAAGTCTTTGAGACATTCAAGGTTTTTAAAAGTGAAGTAGAATTACAACTCGGTAAGAAGATTAAGGCTCTTCGATCCGATAGAGGTGGTGAATATTTAGCCAAGAGTTTAAAGATTATCTAGCTGAGTGTGGAATTGTCCAGCAACTCACATCTCCTTATACTCCACAGCAAAATGGTGTATCTGAAAGGAGAAATCGTACATTGCTTGATATGGTACGATCTATGTTTAATCTAACAACTCTTTCCTTATCCTTTTGGGACTATGCCCTTGAAACTGCTGTTCACATGTTGAATAGGATTCCAACTAAGAAGGTTGATAAGACTCCATATGAATTATGGACTGGAAAAGCTCCCAACTTGTCTTACTTAAAGGTCTGGGGTTGTGAGGCGTTTGTTAAACGTGACTCACCAGATAAACTCCAACAAAGATCTGTTAAGTGTATTTTCGTAGGATACCCTAAGGAAACAAAGGGTTACTACTTTTACTTCCCACCAGAGAATAAAGTCATTGTGGCTAGGTATGGAGATTTCCTTGAAGAGAATCTCATATCTCAAGAATTCAGTGGGAGAGTTTATGATCTTGAAAGTGATCAAGAAGATACGTCACCTTCTGAAAACACTAGCACACTTCCTGTGGAACCTGAAATTTTAGGTCCTCCACCTGAAGTTGAAGTGGTTCCCATTCGCAGATCTGCAAGAACTGTGAAAGCACCTGAGCGTCTATGTCTGAACGTAGAATGCGAGGAAACTATACTAGGGGATCTTGATGAACCTACTAGTTATAGGGCTGCCATTAATAGCCCTGAGAAGGATAAATGGCAGGTTGCTATGAATGGGGAAATGCAATCCATGAGAGACAATGAAGTCTGGATTGAAGTAGACCTTCCTCCCAATGCTAAGGTTGTTGGGAGTAAGTGGCTCTTCAAGAAGAAAACGGACATGGATGGCAATGTACACACCTATAAAGCTCGTTTGGTGGCTAAAGGCTTTACCCAAACATATGGTGTTGACTATGAGGAGACCTTTTCTCCTGTAGCTGACATTAGAGAAATTAGGATACTTATAGCCATAGCTGCACACTATGACTATGAGATTTGGCAGATGGATGTCAAAACCGCCTTCTTGAATGGTCGCCTAGATGAAGACATCTATATGGCGCAACCTGAGGGGTTTGTGAATCCAGAATTTCCTGATCGTGTATGCAAGCTTCAAAGATCCATTTATGGATTGAAGCAGGCATCACGTCAATGGAATAAAAGATTTGATGAGGAAATCAAAAGATTTGGATTTACTCAAAATCTTGATGAGCCGAGATCTATATGGCGCAACCTGAGGGGTTTGTGAATCCAGAATTTCCTGATCGTGTATGCAAGCTTCAAAGATCCATTTATGGATTGAAGCAGGCATCACGTCAATGGAATAAAAGATTTGATGAGGAAATCAAAAGATTTGGATTTACTCAAAATCTTGATGAGCCGTGTGTATACCACAAAGCTAGTGGGAGTGATGTTATTTTCCTAGTTCTATATATTGATGACATATTGATCATGGGTAAAAACATTCCAAGTTTACATGAGGTGAAAGCCTATCTTAGGAAGTGTTTTTCCATGAAAGATCTAGGAGAAGCAGCATACATTCTAGGAATCAAGATCTACTGAGATAGATCTAGGCGGTTGATTGGTTTAAGCCAAAGTGCTTACATTGACAAGATATTGAAGAGATTCAATATGCAAAATTCTAAGAAGGGATTTTTTCCAATGCAAGTGGAACATGGCTTGAGTAGCAAAGCTTGTGCTTCAACATCTGAAGAGGTGGAACGCATGAAGAGAATCCCTTATGCTTCGGCTGTGGGATCGATTATGTATGCGGTGCGATGTACAAGGCCCGATGTGGCATTTGCTCAAAACATTACCAGTCGTTATCAGCAGAATCCAGGTGAACTCCACTGGACTGCTGTGAAATATATTCTCAAGTATTTAAGATCTACGAGAGAAATGTTTTTAGTGTACGGGGGAAATCCAGAAGCAGAGCTGTGTGTTACAGGTTACTGCGATGCATCTTGGAAGTGTGATAAAGATGATACGAAGTTGCAGACGGGTTATGTCATTGTCGTCAATGGAGGTGCAGTGGATTGGAAGAGCAAGAAGCAGAGTACTATAGCGATGTCTGCAACAGAAAGTGGGTATATTGCTGCCTCAGAAGCCACAATGGAAGCAGTCTGGATTAGGAAGTTCGTTTCAGGGCTTGGAGTTATGCCCTCAATCGAAAGACCTATAAAAATGTATTGTGACAACTCAGCCGCAATTACATTTGCTAATGAGCCTGGAATCATGAAGGGCACCAGACATTTCCCGATCCGGTATCACTATGTTAGAGAACAAGTGGAGATAGGCGAGATCGAATTACTCAAAGTTCACACAGATGACAACTTAGCAGATCCATTAACGAAGGCTCTACCTAGTGGAAAGCTTAAACAACTTTCTCAAGGCATAAGACTTCGTTTAGCTGATAGTTTCATGCAAATCTGTGATTAGTATTTGGATAATGGGATGTTGTAAAACAGTTATTATTTGAATGAAATAAAATAAAGTATTATGTTTATTATCATTTTCTTAATAATATATCCTATATTTGCATGTTTATATCCGTGAATATATTTATATATTCTAAACTGTCCGTTGTCGGTTAATGATATGGGAATATCATTAAATGAAGACAAATGTGAGTATTGGTAGAATATACTTGAAGGTATATTGATGCATTGAGATACCAATTTCACATGATATTCAATGATTTGAATATAGGACTTATCCCGACTTCATGAGTTTACTTTATGGATCTTGTCATTAAGTAAATCATGTGTATATAGTTATCCTCAGACTTGAGATACCAGATAACTGTCATGCATGTAGTGCATTTCTGTAATTCAATTTAACGCTATACGTAACTGGTAGCTATACGGATTGTTTTCGGAAGTGTTGCGAAGTGTATGAGCTATGCTCGTAGTCGAAATGGAATTTGTTCCTTCAAATTTATTTGGAGTTTAATACTACTGGGCCCCTCATGGGATTAATAAGATGTTTGTGTGGCCACACCCAAGATCTCCCCTGATGATTCAGAAGATTTTGTAATCTTATTTAATCATAAATAACGAGAAACAGAATTATTAATAAAGAATGACTTAGATCCATATCTTTATTAATGTAGTATTAGAAACAAAAGGATAAGTATGATGAGTTATCATCAAATGGTTTTTCCAGGAGACCACCACCCAAGTTGTACTAGAGGCATTGTCATGTTGCTAGACACTAACCAATGTCATTATACTTTTAATAAATTTCCAAGTAGGAGCTGTTAGAATTAATGGAAAAATATTAAACGTGTATTTCTAGATTCGAACACGGGACCGAGGAATTGCACACTTTACGTATGAATGATCAAGTAAATAATTAATATGTATAATTATTATATGTATTAATTATTTGGACATGAAATGATACATAACGGACGTTAAGTAATTAACGGAATTGACTAACGACCGTTAAGTAAATAGTGGAAGGACTATTAGTGAAATTTGGGGATTAGAAGAATCTAGAATCCCATATCTTGGACTTAGGCCAATCGGCTCAAAGGGATTAAAACCCTAATCGGTTTGCTTTGGCCCCAAGATACTAATTCACTATAAATACAAACCTATGGGTTATTGTTTTGTTACCTTGTGCATTGCTATAACCCTAAAGTTTGTGTTTTCTCTTCGCTAGCTCTAAAACCGGTCGACTTCTCTTTTAGAGGATCGATCCATATTTTTTGTGTAGCAAAAATTGTTTTGGTTTTACGTGTTCATTCACTAGCATCAATACTTGATCGGTTATAGTACGTGTGTACAAGAGTTCGGTAATTACTCACTATAGTAATTCATCTTGGATTGTGAAACAAAACGGTAAGGGGTTTCACGTTAATCCTATTTATTGATTAAGTGAAGAGAAGAGAAGAACAAAAGGTATGTAACTATTTATTATTCGGTAATTCTTTGTATATGTTAAATTAAAGATCTTGCTTCTGCTATATGTATTCCAACAGCAATGTGAAGACATAATGTTTCATGACTGGGTTTCAGCTAAAACTTTAATTTTTTATTGGAATTTGTGGAAGGAGAATGTTGCAAATATCTTTCTCGGGGGTTTTCAAATTTCCCACAATGAAGAACCATTTAAACACGACGGTTATATTAATTTCACTTTTATCTATTTCGGTGTGAGGATGCAATGTGTAAAAGAAAACAGTTTACTTGTTACTCAACAACGATGCGGATTGGATAAAAAGCTACGGCCAAAAGGGTGTTCATAGGGATGGAAAGCTTCTAACTATAGATGGCGGGGAGTTGGCGGTTGCTATTTGGTCTTATTGGCAGTCGAAACTACTTTCTGTGGGGATCAAGGTACTTGAAAAACTTGAAAGTCTTCTTCATATGTCAAAGTCGAATGGGTTGGCCTTTCACCAAAGCACATTTCTTCTTCACATATTTGAGGTTATGAATTTTCTGTTAGACTGCCAGCATCTTAACCTCACTCTTCATTCCAAAAAGAAACTGCAACATTTTCTAGAAGTATCTACAACTTATTTTGATCTTGTGTTTCCATTGGACTGTCGGAATTCAGTATCCGAGGACTTAATTTCTTTAAGAAAGACTAATCTTTCTGTCAACTTGCTTAGTGAGATCTTTCTTCAATATATGGGCAACAAAGGCCTCACCAATCTGACAATTGGGAGAATGGTGATGATATGTATCAGTTGCAGTCTGCCTTCAGTATTTTTTGAGAAGGTTATAAGGTATTTTCAGAATGTTACCATATTGAAGTCATTTCTTGAGAAAGTTTGGAACAATGGCAAGAAAGATATTTATGTTACTCGCGAACTAAAAAATGCTCTGGAAGACACTTTTAGACCTACGTGTGATTGTCCTAGCCGCATATCTCCTCACAGTACTATGTATCTCTTGGAATATCTTCTTCTCTTTGCATCTCTTTCTTCAGAGATTATATTCACTACAAAATCTTCTCTTGTTGGATGGCTTACATCTTTTGACTCTACTGGTACTCTAAGTACATCATTATCCGTGCCGAAAAAGAAACTTCCAGATCGTAAAACCATACGATCTATTGTTAGAATAGTTAAAATAATTCTCTTCAATAAAGACGATACTGCAGCATAGGTTTCAAGATTGAAGATTGATCACTCTTACTACCATCCAATATTAGCATTAAAGGGAGTTATAATGTTGTCTTTATGTTGTCTGCAGTCATCAGATTACTCTGAGGTTCTACTTGATTTGTTGTCTGGTGGCAAAAATATTGCTCAACTGCTTCCGCATAAGTTTGTGTCTCATCTTTTGTCGAGAAGGAAGGGTAGTTTATTGAACTTGAATCCAGAAGTGGTTGCAGAAGCGTTTTTAAGCATAGGGGATCCTCTCCTGATTGCGAGTACGGGAGATGTGAGTCCTAAAATCAAGGGTCCTTGTGCTATATTTGTTAACCTTAGCAAATCTAAAGAGGAGATTATGATTGAATTGTTCCCAACAAATCCTAGACTTTGTGCTCAAAATCCTTCAAATAATGAGGGTTGTGGGACGTCTTCTGAGGCAACATGTTCTGATACGCTACAGGATGCAAATCTGAATGTGAACCTAGTAGATGGATGCAAAGGAGAACAACAAACGAATTGGAAAGTTATGGATGAAATATCTGAAATTATGAATGGGAAGAAGGAAAAGTTGCCGAGCTTATTATCTGTTAAATCTATGATACTGGTAAGTGCATCATGGTCTTTTTAGTTAATCATAATTGGTCTAAACTATGATGCCTTCTAATTATATGTCCTCTTTTCAGAAAGAACTTGATAGAAATAGAGACACATTAGCTAAAGATGATATGGCATTTGTATTCAATGCATCTAGTGAACTCAAGACACTTTCAGAAGCGCTTGATAGAAGGTTAGATTTGCAATACTTTGGAATTATAAGTGTTTATATACATTTCTTTTTAAAAAAAAGATATTTTCAGGTGTTTAATTGGGTGTTTTCCAGTTTACAAAAAGTGGAGGAGGATTCAGTTTCCGAGAAGAATTTGCAAGAAGTTTTGAAGTGGCTGCAAAGTAATACGCCAAAGATAAATGATATCATGAACCGTTCTGCTATGAGTCAGGAATCCAAGGATGGCAAAATGATAGTATCAGAGAACAGCAACACAATTGAGGTTGAAGAAACAAGTGAGAGGAAGGATCATGATAATGATTCACCGGTGAACGTGGTGGTAAAAAATACAAGCTGTGGTGGGTAACTCTCAGGAAGTGAAAAGAAAGAAAGGGAAAGGAAACAGCAAGGGTAAAAAGGGCAAAGGTAAAAGTAAATGACCTGATAAATTATGATGGATCAGTAGTTTTTCATGCGCGCAGGATATATAGGCGTCTTCTTTTGGGTTCAAGAATCATAGTGTTGTAAGTTATTTGGTAATCCTTCATAGGAAGATTCTGATTTAAATGTCATCTGTGACAACTCTCTACTTTACCTGGATCAAAGTTAAAAGATGTTAAAACAATTTCATTTCGTTCGTTTTTAACTTGTTTGATTTATTTTATGTGTCACATTTATATGCTGTAAGGATAAAAATATATGTGCTTACAACTAAAGTTGGTATCCCTTAAAGGTATTCAACACTATAGGACTGATATGGTATAGTTAAGGATCAAGAAATTTACCAAGCCAACACCCGAGGTCATGCTCCATAATAACTTCATTCTTCAATGAATAAGTACATTTTTTAGTCTATGAAAATTTAACTGTGCATGGTCAAGAGTCAAACATTTCTAATACATAGAAAATGTGTTAATGAGCTTAATATCGGGCTAAAGCCCAGTCGCCAGGCTTGAATGTATAAAGTGAATGTTTTGGACCTGCCTATATTAATTTAGAGTAGCTTACAGCAAGATTTGTTCGAATTCTTTTATCACTTGATTGTCCTTATTTTCAAAATTTGTGAAACATTCTTTAATTTTTTGAGTGTAAAGGAGAGTGATATCTTTAGTAAATTTTAAAAATAACAATATTTTTTTTGGTTAACCATGGTTTTTGACCGACTCACGAGTTTTGAACTCATCATAACACAGACTCAAACTGGGTAAAACCCTCCCTTTTCAGAATGTTAAAGTTTCAGTAAAAGTAAATGTATCAGTCACATACCTACGAAATAATCTAAACAAAGCAATAAACAAAGAGTTACTAGAATTTTTATTCATTTTGTCATTGTAGTATTTTTGTGGCTTTTTAGCTTATTGTACTATGAAGAATGTTCATTACTCTACAAATACTCTTATTTATTTAGAGGTTAAAGTTAGAAGATGTGGTCAAAATGTATATAAACGGAAAGCTATAAGACAAATCATAAGCAAAACCTTATTTTCTTCTTTGAGGACGAGAAGATATAACAAAGATTTAAAGAAGAAAAATTAATAGAAAAAGAGGTTTGTTAGACTAAACGTAATAAGGGTGCCCCCTGCCCCCACCCCACACCACATTTGGTCTACCTCACCCCACATGTCCCCCTTACTACTTCACAAGCCACCGGACGCGTCCCCTCCCCCTCACACCAAATTCATTTGGTCCGTTAATGGACCGAATAAATGGTTTGGTTTGTGTGTGTGTGTGCATTTTGTATATAATTAATTTTGTGGCGTATGTTTTTGGTTGTTAGTATGGTCCACTTACTATGAGTGTTTGGTGTAAGAGAGAAAAAGCAGATGTGGCGGAAATGATGTGTTAGATGACATGACATGTAATTTGAACAATTTAAAAAAGGAAAAATGCTAAAACCATTAAAAAAAAAAAAAAAAAAAAAACAACTTTTGTAGATGGTTTTGTGAATTTGTTTTTTTTGTTCTATCATTACTCTTAAAAGAGTGCCCAATTGAAAAAAATTAAGCGAAGGAGTTATTAATCGCTTGGCGCTACTCTTTATAGAAAAATCATTTGCTAAATCAAGCTTTCCTATTCATCATCTCTCCGTGGATCTTCTATCACCTCAACCTTACGCCATTCGTCATCTACCGGTCAATAAAGTCAGTCACATAAGTAAGTTTTACTTCATTAGTAACTTTTTAACTAGCACTTGGTTTAGTTACGTTACTAGGGTTATCTATCTGTACATTTATTTGGGGATATATATATATTTATTCATTTCAATTTACCATATAATTACTACTGTAATATATTATCAGCTCACTGATTTTTGTAAGTAAATTTACTGTATTAATTATCATTTTTATTAGTTGCTGTTAAAGTTTGAGTCTTGATGACAAACTATGGGAAATACTGAAATAGCAGTCACCCCTTTTCCGTTTATAGTTCGTTTATTAACATTGATTTATGGGAACTACTCAAGTATTGATACTCTTCTTTGATTACGAGGTTTTATGTATCTGAATTAACCGTCACCAAAGTGCCCTAGTGGTTAGGTCTTGTCCTCACAAGAGGTCTAAAGGTTAAAGGGTTGGAATGTTAGGCCGTGTACATCTGAGTAAGAAAGACTCGCCCTCCCTGGTTAACTTGAATAGGGAATACCTTATCCGTTTACCCGTTTATGTAGCTGAATGATTACAGTAACATTTTGAATTGGAACATTATAACGGTATGACCTTAGATAGGAATTTGTAGAAGGATGTTATTCGTGAGATGCAATCTTAGTAGTCACCTCTTTATGTTTGTATTGTGTTTAATTGCTTTATATTTTCTTGTGAAAAACATGGTACTTGGATGACTTGAATGGCTAATCGGATATTAAAGGGGGGTTTGTAGACCATGCCAGTTAGTTTGGGTGTATGGTTCTTGTTGATGTTTAAAACATTGAATAAGTATTTAGCTCAAATAAGTGACTTTCGTGAAATTTGTATCATGTTTCAGTAATACATTGAACCTTTTATTTTGGAAAATAGATAAGTATATCACACTTCGGCAAGGTTGTAAATATCGCTCGGCGGTACCTCGGCGGTCGACCACCGCCAAGCGCCAAGACCGATATAGCGGTGATATATCAGTGATATATCGGAGACCATAAATTATAAAGAAAATTAATTTTATTTTAAAATATATACAATTTATCTATACTACTAATTTTTCAATGATATAACCAAATGTCCACTTAAATAACCAAATGTCCCTTTTTTTTGACTTCACCAGCCCAACACAAGTAGTAATCTAAAAGCCCAATTGCAATAACACTAAACCCTAATTGTTTCACTCTACCCTAATTTTTTGATAAAAAAACGCAGTCACCACTCACCATCTTTAAACTCTCCCACCTAACTTTATTATCCAAAAAAAATGATATTTCCAACCAAATAAGAAACACAAATCGTTCCTTGTTTCCTTTTCTTGATAACCGAACCTCAAACACAAATATGTTGCTGCTGTTTCGAACACTTTTATCTCCTATCTGATTTGTTCGTGGCTTCAAGATCTTGTACGGGTCTCAGGTAGGTAAATGGTTGTTTTTCGTTGTTTTGTTTTGATCGAACGAAAGAAATGATTGGAACCGATTGGTTTTGGTTATTTCTTTAAATGGTTCGGATATAAAAAGGAGCTATGCTCCAAATCAGATCGGTGATGTGATTGTGTTCTTAAAATCTTATAGAGATTTGGTTTATACCCTTTGTAACACAACCTGAGATCTAATTTCTTTCTTTTTCGTGATGAATATCTTTCAGTTTAGTGTATGTGATAGTTGGTACAACCGGTGCTCCACCATCTTCGCCGGAAAATGGATCCGATTTTGACCGATTCAAAAAATAAGACCAGATCTGATAAAAACCCTAATTTTTTAAAATTTTTAGTTTGACCGATATTGACCGATATGACCGATATAACCGATTTTGACCGAACCGATAAATTTGACCGATAAGTGAAATATCGTATCGGTGGACCACCGATAAGCGATATATCACTGATATATCGGCCGCCAAGACCGATATTTACAACACTGCAATTCGGCATTCTAGCTCGTGTGGTTTTGAGATCTGATATAATGGAAGTTATCAAATATTCATCGGTAGCCAAATCAAATAACTACAATTTTGACTGAAATTTTAGGCAATGGTGGTTTCAGTTTAACTTTTGTGTGAATAGTGTTATAAGTCCGTCTATCTAAATTTTTTTCAAAAAAAGTTGGGTTTAGTTTGTATTTGTTATGATTTTGTTCTGCTCGTGTTGAGCACTTTTACTCATACACTGACTGGTCTTTTCTGTGTGAATGGTGTGGCAAGCAGCACATCGAGTTTTACAATGAACAAAGCAGGAGCAGGTGGAGGCACAAGTGGGGCAAGTGGTCCCACAGCTGCTGCTGCCGCCACGGCTGCTCAAAAGCAGAAATCGTTGCAGCAGAGAGTTGACAATGACATAGGAAGCATCATTGACAATTTCAGCAGTGTTGTTAATGTTGCCAGGGTATGTCCTTAATTTGCGCATGCACATAACATTTCCACTTCTCGTCGTATTTAGCCATACAGGGGGTGTTTGGTTTAAGGTTGTGTGTTTGACAGTGTCGGGTTTGGGTATATATAGTTTATGGTTGCCTCTTATAAAATTAGGAACCTCCATGTGGAATTAAAATTTTGGGTCTAGAAATCCATTCCTGTTCCACTATGGCACTATGCTATTCAACACATGCCTGTTGTGATTTTTGCCTGCCAACCAAATGCATATGGGTATGGTTCTGTTCAGGACTTAATCGAGTGACTGTCATGTTTGTACCAAAAAATGTCTTGCTGGGGGGTATAAATTGATTAATTGACCGTGTGACTCTGTTTCTGAATTTCATGTGTAAAAACCACCTGACATTGTTAACTTTTACATATCATGTAGGTTAATGATCCTCCTGTCAGAAACTCACAAGAAGCCTTCATGATGGAGGTGCGGGCTGCAAGAATGGTAAGGATCATCACTTTTGTTGGTTAATAGTTTCATTAACGTTACTAACTAGTCTTTCCCCAAGTTTAATTGGAACTATACTAGGTAAAAGATATGCTGGTATAAATTTCTCAACTAGATAGAAAGACACTGCATATACTTTTGAAAACTAATATGGACTCTAGAACATGCTTTACGCTGTAATGGAAGTGGTATAACGGGCGGGTGGGGAAACAGGTCAAAATGGGCAATCTTAAGCGCAGCCCAAAATTGGTATGCCAGGGCGTTAGGCTGATTTACCAACACTTTTTGTCCATTTGTTTAGATGTAAAAAACATTTAACTTATTAAGCATGACTTTAAATAAAACAATTCGGGAGATTGTGAGCATTTTGAATATACTCTAGGTGACTTTCGACCCGTTACCGTTAGATCTTTATCTATAGCATTGTTTCTTCCTTTTATCAGTAAAACGCAACCCAAAATTGTCCTATTTTTCTATTAGTGGTGTACTGGGGTTATAATTGAAGCCTCTAAGCTATAGCCTTGGTGTGGCAAGCTGGCTGTTGCTTACTTAATAACTAATTTCTGGAAACTAATATACCACTTGATAAACGACAGGTACAAGCAGCAGATTCTTTGTTGAAATTGGTATCAGAGTTAAAGCAGACAGCTATTTTTTCAGGATTCGCATCATTGAATGACCATGTAGACAAGAGAACGGCAGAGCTGAACCAGCAGGCCGAGAAGACTGATAGGGTATTGGCTAGGATTGGTGAAGAGGCTGCTGCTAGTCTTAAGGAGATGGAATCACATTATTACTCTTCTGTTCTCAGGTCAAACCAACACTTGCAACAATGAAACAACTGGTTATAAATGTGTTTTTAACCATTCCGATAGTTTAGTCTTTCAAACTTTTAAAATATTTAACGTTGTCACTTGGAATGATAATGATCAGGTAGCTGCAAGTCTTTAACCCCTTTTCATAACATATATGTTATGATGTTTGAGTTTTCTATATGGATTTTAATTAGTCAACATGGGCTAGTTGTGAGATTCATTCTCTTCCAACTTTGAGAGGGATATTATGATGGAAATCTGACATAAATTCATTTCCTTTTCTCTCCACAAACAAACTTAAGAATATTATTTTTTTATAATCTTCCTTTCACTTTCCTTTGTCTTTGTCTCCAAATAAAAACCCGGGAACACGACAGTTCCAAATCGCATTTCAAGGCATGGTTAATATATTGGAAATCGATTTGGAATGCGATATATTACAAATCGATTGTTTGGTATGCGGGCATAGGGGGTTTTAGATTCATAGAAATTACAAATAGATTGTTTGGTATATAATTAATTCCCGGACAAAAGGTATAGAATGATAGAATCTATACCATCCTATAGTGGAAGACAACCGATAAGAAAATAGTCAACCGTAAGATGTCTGATATTAGCAATTACACAACAACTTTTAACCATACGTTTCATTTGATTTTTGTCTTTCCTTTTATATTTTATTTAAAAGTGATATAAGTATTTCAAATCAAACAAATAAAATATAAATCAATTAAAATAATTTTATATTCTCCTCTTTTTCTTTTAAACCACATTCCTCGAATTCAATTTCAATCCCACTTAATAAACGGGCCTTTAGTTATTCTTGTGTTGTAGTGTTCTATTGCTTGTGTACCAACAATGCTAATAATTTTGGTATTGGAAGAAATACAACTTGGGGCCCATTTGGTGTGTGGGTATAGATTTAAAGTAATGGATTCATTACTTGATTCAAATGTTTGGTTCAAAATCTAGAAATGATAACAGTAAATTATTTTTAAAAAGGGATGCCTTATAAAAATGGTAGGTTTCTCTCTATACCCATTGACATGGGCCCTTCTCACATTTAATTCAGAAATTAAAATATATTTTTTTTTTTTTTCCATCTACAATTTTTACCTTTTTTTCTTATTATTTATTAAATAATAATATCTTATATATTTTCTCTTTCCTTATTTGTAGAAGGGCCCTTTATAGAATAACAATTTATCTTTTTATAATATGTTTTCTCTTTCCTATATCAAATCCTAATCAAATCCAAATCCGAATCCTAAATCCGTCAACAAACGATTTAAATTCATCATTTGAAGTTGTTTTAAATATTGAATCTGAAACATAATTAAATAAGAAATAGGGTATATTTGACAAAACCAGGAATAGCAGACTAGCAGTTAATGGTAACGGCAAGCATAGCGGTTACCAGTAGTTGTTTGTTTCATAAAAGTGTTTGGAAATGCTGTTGTATGCTAACATTAAACGCTTCTTTAAATAGCATTTGGAAAGTCGAGATTCTTTAAAAAAAAAGGGATAAAAAAAGGCAAAACGTGATGTGCTTTTTTGCCAAACAAGTTCCTTATCGGAAGATACCCATAGGCCATAGTAGATATGAGAACTTGCATATGACAGTGGAATAAAGTACATAAGAAAACTAAAAATAACTTGAACATTGAAATGATTTTCGTTTTGGTGTATTGAAATAAATTTTCTAAGTTCAGGCCACAAAGTAAGAAACTTTATTTCACTTTTTAATGATAAGCTTTTTTTGATACTTATCAGCTTACTAAATTTTGAATTATCATTTCAAAATTTGAGGTTATCGATTTTTTAAAACTAGTAAACACTTGAGTTAACGAGAGTTGCTCTTCTGCGCTGGCGGCTTGTGACAGAATAACCATTCAGCCCAAATTTTTATTCACATAACTAATTACAGAAGAAATAATGGAAGAAGATTGAATCAGCTCGGATTGTTTAATTCTCTAAATACTTTCTCGTTTACCCTCGACAAAAGTGGCCATTAAACGATGGAAACATCTTTGGCCTTTAGTTCCTAATCTCATTTTCGAAAATCATTTTGGAAAATAGTTAGATTTCTATTCATCCGTTGACAAAATCTTAACTCGATGTTGTCATCTAAAGCTCAACAATTTCCAACTCTATATAACCATGCACCCTAGTCAGTTTGAATCACAAGTAAAAAACTGGATTTGTTATGCTATTAGTCGTAACGTTCAAGAGCTTACCTTAAGTTTTCGACCGAGATGGGAGGGAAGAACCGAGTTTGTTTTGGATGAGTTCTTTTTCACCTATGCAGGTTTTACTAAACTTGAATTGGATGGCTGTATGTTTAATACAACTGGTGTCATTAGTTGGAATAAACTCAAGAGTTTGTATATTTCGCATGCGAAATTAGATGATAAGTTAATTCAAAATATAATATCCGGAAGTCCGCTTTTGGAAACTTTGGAGTTATATCGTTGTCATGGTTTTAGGCGGCTGCATATTACTTCAAAGTGTGTAAAGAACTTGGTGTTCTATGGACACGGTTTTCCTCATCATATGTTTGTGTTGGATGAGTTCTTTTTCACCAATGCAGTTTTTACTAAACTTGAATTGGATGGCTGTATGTTTAATCCAACTGGTGTCATTAGTTGGAATAAACTCAAGAGTTTGTATATTTCGCATGCGAAATTAGATGATAAGTTAATTCAAAATATAATATCCGGAAGTCCGCTTTTGGAAACTTTGAAGTTATGTCGCTGTCATGGTTTTAGGCAGCTACATATTACTTCAAAGTGTGTAAAGAACTTGGTGTTCTCTGGATACAGTTATCCTCAGCTTATGTCTAATAATTGGGGGGGCATAAATGGTCGGAATCAATGCTCCTTATATTTTGTCACTAACAATCCAAGGTGGCTTGAATCTTAGGAAGCTTTTGTTGCTAAACGTGTCTTCTTTAGTCAATGCTTACTTAAATTATTATAATTGTGTTTGTTATGAGACAAAGTATAAAGAGCAGGAACAAGAAGAAGAGATGCTCAAAGGGTTAATTACTAACCTTTGCCATGCCAAAAAGCTTAATGTAAGCAGATTATGTTTAGAGGTAAAATTTAGACTTTTACTTATGGCAATTTGTCACATGCATCTTGTTTTCTGATTTTTTTTTAACTCTGAATATTACAACAGAATTAAACTTAGAATTACTTTACCTGACAGAGTTAAAACTTATTACAGAATTTACAGGGCCGTCTCAAAGTCTTAAGAGGCCTAAAGCGAGATTTCTATTTGAGGCCTTATAAAATACGAGTTTATAATAATTACTTAGGATTTTAGTTAATACTTTGAGAACTAGATTCATATATTTTAAGTTGACATTATTTAAACTTGTTTGATATAAATGCTATATATTGATAATTCTACTAAAATATAATTAGCTAAAAGGCTTAAAACAATAGACACTGTTTTGAGATAACTTGAACTAGATATAATGCCCGCGCACGCACGGGGTTTTTTCTAATCATTTAAATAAATTATTATTTTTAATTTCGGGGTTTAATTATTATAACAGGACCTTCAAAACCATTGTACTTTGATTGAGGTATTGAATTAGGGTTATTTACGAATGTAGTGGGTTTTAATATTAATTAGATTTGGAGGAGATGTTCTTGTGTCAATGATTGTGCGTGAATGAATGATAAGAGATCGAGTTTGATTGATGGAGGAGGAATTTGGGAATGTTGGGACTTCAAATATTTAGTGGGAATGATACTGAATTTTAAGTTTCAGCCCAAATCTTTGAAAAACTTGCTCCACCGTTTTCAAGTTTTAATTTTTTATATTTTGACACATATATTTTTGTAAGTTTTTATTGAATGATTACAAATCACATTCGTTTTTTTGTAGAATATGGATAAATTTAGAAGTATTTAGGCTTTTCTTATTTAATATTTAAGAAAATAATAATAATAATAATTTGATTATTACTTAATAAGGTATGATTTGATTTTTTTGAAATGTAAAAGTCCCCACTAGGGGTTTTGTTTTATTATATAAAAGATTTGTAAAGAGTTAATAGACAGAGTTTACAATTAGTGTATAGTCAAATAATTTTTATTCAAACTTGGACATTTTTGTGAGTATTTTGATTAGATTTAAAGTTGGAACTCATGTATGGATGTGAAGATAATTTCTGATGATCTATGTGGAGAATAAATAAAAAAACTTCTATGCTAGGAATTCTTAAATTTGAGGTAATAAGTAGAATAGCGGTGAAAAACAAAGTTTTCTCAACAGCTACAATGTTATACCAAATAATTCAAAAACTTGAGTATTGATTTCATTGTTATGAGATTATAACGAGAGAGTGACATACATTTTTATCCAAGTAGTACTTTGTCTTCTATGAAACCTTCCATTTCCGTTCTTATTTAGAGCCTAAACGCTAACCTATCTTTGACAACGCTAATTGAATTATTGATTACGTTCATCAAAAAGATGTTTTTAATAAACTTTAAGACTTTATAATATCTATAAATAATACATATACTTATATTATGTATATCAAAATTTGGGGCCTTTAAAAATTTAGGGCCTAAAACACTTGCTTTATTAGCCTTATGATTAAGACGGCCCTGAGAATTTAACTTGGCGTAAACATGATCATCACCAAATCTCATTTTTGCTCTATTCTCGGTGCTATTTTCTATTGGTAGGTTCTCACTTGTTTGGAAGCTAAAGGTTTCATTTTTCCATCAAACATGAAGCGTCTCTGATGGTGATTGAATTGAATACAAAATTACAAAGACACACACAAACTACAACTTGATCGGGCCTAAAGGTGTCGACGTTAATCAATTGATCAGGCTATAGACATGGCGACTGGCTTCCAAATGCATATAAAATTGTTACTCCAACGTGATTTTGTTTAGCAGATTCTAAACAATGATTTTTTTAAGTGTAAAAAGCTTGTTGGTAATCTGCTATTTAACAATCTGCAATCTATTAATAAACTAAGGATATGTATTTTGGGGTTATCTGTTTCAAGGTAAAATTTTGTTTCCTAGTAATTTGTGTCTTACAGGTTATTTGGATTTGCGTACTGGGGGTGATTTGTATTTTGCCGTGTTTGATCCTTTTTTATAGCACTTTTTTTCTTCATATTAGACCTGCTATCATTATAACGCAACTCAATTTGACATGTTTTTATATTAATGAGTTGAAATTGATGCCTCTACGCTATGGTCCCTGCGTGGAAAGCTGGCTTTGCTCACGTAATACAGCCAGTTCCTGGAAACTAATGTACCACCGGAGAAACAACACGTACAAGAAGCAGATCGTTGTTAAAGTTGGTATCAAAGATGAAGCAAACCGATATAAATGTACAAGATTCTTGTAGATTTATGCTCAAACAAAGGGATTCTTGTAGATTTCTGTTAAAGTTTTCGGCTAGTTTTAGCTGGGCGCCTGGGACATATCTTTTTGGTTTTCATGCTTGCATAACGCACACTGCTGTTTTGTCAAGTTGTTGGTGGGAGATTGCTTTTTTTTTTGTGTGCGTTTTTTCTTTCCATTTTTAGCAATGTCTTGCCTCTTTGTACCTAAGTTCCTTGCTAGTTGTTTTCTTTGTTACTAAAGTCCTCTTCCTCTGTTATTTAAAGAATTGCAAAAGCTATACTATAGGATGCAACTTTTACATGTTTAGATCATTAAAAGTGTGCTAAAGCCAATAACACAATCTATAAAGTTTTTGTTTTTATAGCTGGATTTGGTAATCTTTCAAATCAGCAAATGGTAAACCAACTTTCAGCAACTCAAATTTGGTATGTTGGTACTATCTGTTCGTTAATGTAAGCCGACTCAAAACTTTGTAGTTGATACTCTCTTTAGCTTCAATAGTTTAGTTGAAGCGAAGACATAACAAAAAATAACATGAAAGGTTCGGTTACGACAACCAACAGTATTCAACAATTCAAAATTTAATTTTCCTGGTTGGTGGGGCCAGTTAAACAAGTAAACAATAGCGTTTTTCAGAAAAGATCATGATTTCGCTAAACTTAGCTTAAATGAATTCATCTCTACATAGGTTTTAGTGTTTATACAAATGGAACTATCTGGATTTATTCTATCATTATACATATAAAAATGGTGTCCCTAAGCTAACAACTCTGCTAGCGGAAGAAAAGTTGCATACACTACACATTATTATGCCTAAATAAAACAAATCACCATGCCATACACCCAAACTTGCATAATTTTCAGGCTGTTTTCTTCTTTGGAGATGGTGGTGGTGGGAAGACGAGCCTGTAAAAACAAGCAGCCAAAATTGCCCCTATTGATGGGCATATCCAGTATACATAGAATTGCTCCCATGTATTATGTTTATTATCCAGATATGCCCAAGCAAACGCCTGCAATAGAAAGAGAGCAGTGAGCCATTTCATATGTCATTGATAATGTCTTAAATCAAGAATCAAACCCCATAAAGTTAACCAGACCAATGATGAATACAGTTGCAGGAAAAATAGTCACCATTGACCAAACTTTTAGACGCCATTAGCATCTGCTGCTAAAAGTCACCCAGGTACAGGGAATACACAATCAGATCAATACATTTAAATAGGGAAGTCTGAGCAGCAATTATGGTAAATCGAGATTAATCCACCTCTTTCTCTGTGTAAGCCAGTATTTACTAATCAGAAAGGTAGCACAGGAGGATAAATGACACTAATGCATACCAGATAGTTAGATAATCCACCAGCTATTTTTATCAAGCCAGTTCCAATAGCCAAGTTCAACACTTCAACCATTAGTCCATTTCTTAAATTTACTTAGGGCCCGCTTGGTTCAGTAGAGGGGAATGCAAAGGAATGAGTGATGGTGGGTAATCATTACCTTACCCCCCAATTTACTCTATAATGGTTGATTACCCAGTACTGGGTAATCATTATATTACCCCCTCCATACCAAGCATCATTATTCATTTCTTTTCCCATTACCCACCCCCCTTTACCCCCAACCAAGCACAATGTCACTATGGGGACTTCCGTAGTCTAAGTATAGCTCACCATTTTTAAAACAAAGAGAACATGTTTTAATGTTTATAACTAAACAAGCAATGGTCTATTTTCTATCATTACTTAGCTTGGAAACTCCACATCTCCTAACTACATTATATACAAGACGTTGGCTATGAGTTTCGGTTATCAAAAGTTACAGATCACAACAACATCTGATAACAAAAGAATATAACACAAAAAAAATTTTGCTTCTTTTTGCAGACCAGCGCAGAAACAAACTGAAGTAAACAGATCAATCAAGAGCTCATTATAGTACTAAAGCATTCAGCGATCATGAACAAGGATAAAATTATAACATATGAAGCTTTGTTTACAAAAAATATAAACAAAATTTTTTTCGTAAAACTTACATTGGCGGGATTCATAGAAGGACCCGTATAACTTGAACCAGGAATAATCACTGCCATTGTCGCCACAGAAAGCATCCAATTCTTCATAAAAAAGCTCTTAGGACCCTTGATGATAATTATAAGAACAACAAAGGTAATAAGGAAAGTCAAAACCCCCTCTGCAATTGCTCCGGTGTGCAAGTCAACTTTTAGAGTAGGTCCTTCTAGCATATGTTTATACTCTAATGGCATCAACTCTGTTAGAGCCAATACACCAGCAACGGCTCCAACTGCCTGTCAAGAATACCACCAATTTATAACTAAACACATCATCCAACAGATACATATTGGGTCAATTGCGTAGAATAACAAACTACTGATATGTTTAACCGATTATACAAATATGAGCTAAAAAATGTTGCTTTTACTAAAAATTACAGTACATTACTTTGATCAGTCACAAAATTAAGACTGGTAACAAAAGCCAAATATGTTACTATTACTGATCACTTAAAGTTTCATACTATGTCACTTTAATTGGTAGAACATGTTAAGTATCTTCGTACTCTAAGCAAGCAAACCTTACACATTTAACACCAAAATCAACAATTACAATTGCAAAATTTAGGATTAATTATTCATAATAGCAAAACACTATTACCAATAACATTAACACACTTGCATTTCGCTACCAACCATAGCAAAAAGACGTTAACTATCATTGATAAAATAAAAAGTATATTGCTATGAACAACAAAATGCAAGTACTCTAGTCACTTTGATAACTTTGACTTTCATGCTCTCCTATTATACTCTAACGGAGATTCTGAAAAAAAAAAAAAAAGTATCAAACTATATGTCAATTCCTAATTAAGGTACCACATTATCTCCGTCTCAAAAAAAAAAAAAAAAAAAAAAAAAAAAAAAAAAAAAAAAAAGGTGCAACATTATCAAAATGATAAAAAATGATAGTATTCAACTTTCATATTTTGTGCAATAAGATTAAGAGGACTCGGAGTGGTGGGCGGGCTGCCCAAAAGGCTCCTCAACCCGGCGGTATCACCATCCCGCCTCCATCGGGTTGGCTTGGGAGGGTTGCTCGGAGGGCTGGGAAACCGTTGGTGAACCCGTTGTATTTAGCATTAATATGTTGTACATTGTGTTATTTACGTTGTATTTAGCATTAAATGTAAAAAAAAAAAAAAAAATTGGGAGGGCTGGAAAATCATGGGCGCGAGTGAAATTGGTTGGGAGGGCTGGAGGGTTGAGCTGAGTTGGCAGAATTTTATTGGTTAAATTTGGGAGGGTTGAAAATTTGGGAGTGATCACTCCTTGTCCCCTAACTGGAGTACATTTTAAAGGTTCACATGCTGACACACTTGGACATGCTATTGCATAATTTCGAAAAAGTTACCCTTATTGCAAAATAATGAAAGTTGAATACCATTCTGATAGTATGATACCTTAACTAGGAATTAACATATAGTTTGGATACATTTCTTTCACAAAGCCCTACTCCAAATGTTTAACTAAGTATACTAGTAAAACTTAACAAGTTCAGACAGGGCGGTCCTGGAAATTTTAGCCACCTCATCATTTCTATTCACCTGGTCCATATACCATACAAACAAACAAAAAAACAGGCAGTTTAAGAAAAACGGAATCATTTAATACATCACCTGAGCAGGAAACCTGACAGCAGTGGACATAAACGTATCACCCTCCCCACCAGCACCAGCAATACAAAAAGCAATAGTACCGGTAGCATTAAAACTAGCACCACCAAAAGCATCAGCAATGATTCCAAAGACAAAAGAAATAACAAATATCAAGCAAGTAGTGATGAGCAATGACGAAACCATGCCGTCAACTCCCATCGTATTTGCAATGACTGAAGCTGCTATCCCGATTGTTGACGCGCATAATATCCACATGAATGTTACTATCAAGTCGCCTATTGCTGCTTTTACTATTTTCATTTTGACCGGAATCTGAATCTGAATCTGAATTTTGAATAAAGGTGACGTCAGATGGATTGATTATGACGTCATATGTGGTGGGGGATATGTGAATTGGGATGCGGGAATATCAGTGGATCCAGATGATATCTGTGTGGGGATTGTTAATTAAGGTTGTGTTTGTTTCGACTCATTTAGATCTGAATACGTGTGAAGTCTGATTCGGTCAGATTAAGACTGTTTGTTTATTCAGACATCTGAAGTCTGAATACATCTGAATAGGGTCTGATTCATTCAGACATTTGAATATGTCTGATTACATCTGAAAAGCTTAAACTTTACACCTACTTCTTTTCAATCCTTATCTCCTCATCTTGGTCTTGATTTTTTATTAATAATCATGAATGGATGGTCTTTTGGTTTGTTTTATAGCGAAAGGATTGTTTTCTGTTTATTCAGACACTTTATAAAAACAAACAGACTAAAACAATTCAGATTCAGACTTTTGGACCACTAATTCAGATTCAGACGTGGTATTCAGATTCAGACATAAAATGTCTGAATAAACAAACAGCACCTAACTTGTTATTTTTCTTTAACGGTAAACTCTCGATCACCTCCACCTAAATTGCAAAAGTTTTTTAACACACCACTTTTCATTTACGTTTCAGCCGTACTTAACAAATTACATAAAAATAACTCATTTGATACAAATCCCGCACACGCTCATAAACAAAACAAAAAATTAATAAAAATTGAGGACCGTACTCTTTTTTACTCTTTTTGTGTTCGATGAAGTATTTCACTGAACACCCCTCGTATTAGGTTTTTCGCGCGCCAACTTGTATCCTTTTCGAGATTTCACCTCTCCTTCACCTCAATTTTCACCTCACCATTATGTCACGACCCGCCAGACAAGTCCGTGACAAGTAGCTCTCTTTCACCTCACCATAATACCCCACCTTAAAAGCGTGAAAGTGTCTAACTACTTAGGCTACACAGGCTACACATAGTAATACACAAACGATCGATCGACTATGTGGTCGCGATCGATCCTCCCTTTTGTGGCACAAAATCACCAATCGATCGATCGCCATTTTTGGGAGATTTGGGCTGTCCAAACGATCTAGATCGTCCCATGGGTTTTATTTTTTTATTTTATTTATTTATTATTATTTTTATTTTTTTTGGGGTTCAATACTTGTGTTTTGTGTTTTGTTTTTTAAATTTAATATTGTAATGCTAAAATATTTAAATCCTATTTGATACGGAAGTGAAAATACATAAAACATTGAATTTAAAATACGAATTACAGATTAATACAAACTACGATACTTCTTCATCCCTACGACCAGCTTCCTCTCGTGCTGCGTTTTCTTCCATTTCTCTTAACACTTCTTCATCCTGAGCAAGTAGTCGTTGTTGTTCCTCAGTTAGTTGAAACGGATTGGCTTGTTGTTCCTCCACCGGTTCCTCTTCCGTTAGGAAAACCGGAATGATATCTGTTGGTGGAGTGTTCACTGTGTTTTCGGGAAATTGTTGGGAGAAGTTGCTTTCGTTCGGAAATTGTTGGGAGAAGTTTTATTTTCGGGAAATTGTTGGGAGAAGTTTTCTTGAGATATTGTTGAGAATCTATGATAAGAAGTTGTGTGTGTGAGAAACAAAGAAGAGTGTGGGTATATATATAGGAAAATTTTTGAATTTAAAATTGAATTTGAATTTGAATTTTGAATCCTTCCGCTCGTACTCTAAACCTTTAATTTTAATTTGAATTTTAAATCATCTCACTCGTACTGTAAACCCTTAATTTGAATTTGAATTTGAATTATGAAATTGAATAGGGTTTGTTTTGAAAATCTAAAAAGATAGGGTTTTTTTTGAAAAAAAATAATGAAGGTCGCCCTTACTGTGGCAACCAATCGCCTGTAAGTGTTTACTCCAAAAATACATAATATTTAAAAAGTCTTTATTAATCACAATTTTATGAATAAAATACCATCTTTTCTTAATAAAGTTTTTTTTTTTTTTTTTTTTTTTTTTTTTTTTTTTTTTTTTTTTTTTTTCATTTACTAAAAAATAAAGTGGACACTTATTATAAAACATGTTGTATATGTCGCGCTTTCATTTAAGAAATGTTTATTTATATAATGTTTGGAAGAGGTTACTAGCTATAATTTTCATCACTAAAATTATTACTTTTACTTGTAAAAAGACTTTATTAATTAATAGAAAATGTACACTTATTTTAGAATAAACGCAATATTATGTGAAAATTATGAAATAGTAATTAAGTTTGAGTTTTGTTCTAATTTAGACACTTTAACTTCTTTTTTTTTAATCATAAAGACCACTCAAAGTTTCAATACTATTTTATTATTATGAAATTTTTATGTTTGAGTGACCAAAACGGAATACTTCTCAAACTTGTTTATTTTTGTGACTAATATTTCTTTTCAGGGTGCATATTATAGTTGTACATTAAGTTGGTTGAAATTGTTAAATTCAGGAGGTGTATATTTATTATTATGGTACAACCAAATAATGCACATAGGAATATTTTAAACACAATATTGAAACTTGGAGGTTTTTGTAGTTAATTTAAAGTTTGAATGATTAATTGATACAATTATGAAACTTTATTATTATTAGACAACATTTTCTCTCAAAGAAATACTAATAACCGATAATGTTGATTAGCTTACATATTTTGCTTTAAAGATAATGTACGAAGTGCGAACATTCAGGCTTAAGCTAAGTCAGCGATTGACTCAGTAAAGCATATGTTTGTTTTGAGGAGTGCAAATAGTCTATGAAAACGTAAACCTTAGGGGGAATTGCATATATATCTTTGGGAAAGCTTAAAATTGCGTATATATCCAACTTAAACTTTTAATTGCATATATCTTTTCAAAGGTTTAAAAATTACATATATATCCAACCTAAGCTTATAATTACATATGTATCCTTCCTAAACCTTAAATATGTAATATATATCCAATAACTATTTAATTTAAATTTACAACTCTAGAATAAATGTCAGTTATAATTAAAAAAAAAAAATCTTAAATATATTTTTCTTTATTTATAAACTTGTTGGCAGTAGTATATATGCTTTCATTCTAAACATATTTTATCTGTGATGTATAATATATAACAATTATGATATATTTGATGAGTTTATTTCCTGTATTCGTATTATATATGAAATAAGGTGAATTTTTTTTGGTGAAGTTAAACATTGTTTTGATATATTGTTTTTGGTCATATAGTTTATTTGAAGCTTGGGACATCTTACCCTTAAAACAAATGTGGTTGCTGCAATTTTAAAATTATTATTACCATAATTTAGAGTTTAAAGTTATATTAAATTATTATTTTGATATATATAATAATATTAGAGGTTTAGAAGGATATATATGTAATTACGAATGTTTTGAAGTGATATATATGCAATTATTAAGTTAAGCTGGATATATATGCAATTTTTAAGCTTTTGAAATGATATATATGCAATTATAAATTTAAGTTGGATATATACGCAATTTTGAGCTTTTGCAGGGATATATATGTAATTCCCCTTAAACCTTATGGCTAGCCAAAAAGTTATCACCTCATTTCAAACTTCCACTACTGATGTTTAAGTTAAATTAGACGAGTATCCGTGTGTAGCAACGGTACTTTATAATGGCAGATAGTTTTAGTGATAAAAAAAAGTTTATGGGTTATAAACGAAAAATAAACATAATGTTTTGAAACCCAGTTCGACCCGAGTGGTTCAACCGGTTGAACTGTTCCGGTAAAAAAAATTGGTCAATATAAACCGGATCAACCCGACGAGTTTGGTCGAAAAAACGGGTCAAAATAAACCGGGTCAACCCACCAGATTTGAAGCGTCCCGAGTCAACCTGGTTTTCGATGTGTGTTAATAGTTTATGTTAGTGCAAATATTACGATATTTAATCTATACAGTCTCGTTTGTTTTGATTGATGACAAACATGTAACTTGATACATAATGTAAAATGTACAAGTTACTCGTAATCGTATTTTGTCTCAACATACATTCAACACCTCTCAACGTCTCAAGTCCTCGTATGCTACAACACAGCTTCGTACATGTTTGTTATGTTGCATTATGATCAAACCCCTTAACAAATCATTTAGAATGTTTAAAATATATTTAGAGTCATTAAGTATTTTAATAAGTTAACCATTCTATTTCGAACCTCATTTTACATTTTGCATTAAGTACTAAAGTTTACTTACACTTGACAAAATAAATTTTATTTTGACAAGCACTTAAAATAGATATTTTCTTGAACTAGTTACATTTAGACATTTGTCTAAACTAGTTACAATTCATTTTACAAGTTAACTTTCCTATATACTTAAGTAAAAAAGAAAATGGTTTATTATATCAAGCCTTGGATCATCCTAATCTAGAAAAATCTAAGATGATATCTTACTTGGACTTTGGGAGGATATTAGAGAATATTTTGGAAAGATTTGGTTAAGATTATGGAAAGATCTTAGGTAGATTTTAGAAAGATTTCTAAAGATTTTATAGATTCTCTGTCAGGGGACCACAGAACCAAAAATTATAAAGGGCGGAACCCTTTTTTTGGTTCCGTGTGATCCGTGGGTTGCTGAGCCAAAATGGCTATAAATAGCAGCCCATTGTTCACTGATTTGTTAACCACTTGAATACATATTCTCTCTACCATGTTTGAATATATTTAGCTCAGTAGTAACACTCATAAACACCCTCATAACACATGATCATAATGCTTCTAACTTTCATTATGTTGTAAGCATACTCCCGAAATGATCATGTGAAGCAAGCTCAGAGATCTTGAGTCATCATCCACCATAAGCATACATATATGAAGATCTATCACAAGAAGCTCAGGGAACTTGTGATCTTCATCCATTGAAGGCTTCCTATCAATGTAAGTTCATTTAGATTAGTCATTCATATCCATTAGACATTTGTGTCATGGATCATCATTGTAAACATCACTATATCATCACAATATATTCACCAAACAAGATTAGATGGTTTATGTGTTTGTGCCCTAAAACACAAGGTTTGTTATGTTGGGCCATAAAACATAACGGGTTTGGTTGTACCTGAAGAAGGACTCGACATCTAGCTTAGTGTCGGAAATATTGTATAGGCGACGTCAGGTTGGTTCTACCTCGACCTAGAACCCGGTATTTAGCTTTATACTGGAAAAAGTGTAAGCGACGTTTGTAAGGTTTTCTCCCCCAAGAAGGGAGCTTGTTGATTTAGTGAAGTAACTCTCGAGTTGGGTAATTGGGGAGTGAAGTAGGGCGGAGAGGAGCTCCGTGACCGAACCACTATAAATCATCGTGTCCGGTTTGCAATTTATTTTACTTATTGCTTTACTTTTATACTTGCACCGTATTATTGTTTGTGTTGTGGCTTGATGTTTATGCTTGTGTGAGAACTTGTTTTACTATATGCTTTATATTAGTCATAAGACTATAATTGTCACTTTTCATATTATGGCAAGCTTGATTGGATATTTGATACAAAAGATTTAAAGTTTTTAAACGGTAGCGTATTCACCCCCCCCCCCTCTATATTTTCACAATTGGTATCAGAGCCTCGTGGCTCTTATTTTTCAAAACAAATGGTTTTTAAAATGGAGTACGATCTATGTATCAAATTACCATTGAAGCGGAATATAATATGAAAAACGTTTCGCTAATTATACTTAGAAATTTTATTGTTAAATGTTACTTTGTATACAAGCTTGAAGGTGTCCTTGAAAAATAAAAGAAAAGATTTATTAAAAAAATTTATAAGTGTCGAATTATGTGCTTAGAGCAAATTTACGAAGAAATATGGTTTTAAAATGGAGTGTTTGGGATAACTAGATATTTAGTTGAAAAATCATATCCGTAAATGTTTAGATAATTCACATAAGTAGAAATGTTGTTAAATATGTGTATTATATGTTTACTATCAAATCTAGTAAGTCCCACATGTTTTTTCTATGTCAAAATACTAGTTTTGTTGAATCTGATACAGAGACCCGCAGAACCTTTTTCATCAAAGGACGGAACCCTAAAAAGGGTTCCTTGAAATCCGTCTGTATAGTATACAGTTTTTGTCCAACTTCAAAAATTCATAACTAATCAACTGTAAGTCCGTAGGAGTCATGCCACCTATCATATTAAAGGTAATTGAGTCTACTTTCTTTTAAAAATACTCTTATGGCCTAAATCTAATTTGAAGTGTGTAGAATAAACCAAATACTACAGTGTTTCCAAAATATTAAGTTTCGTTTTGACATAGAAACTCAAACTTTTGAGTTAGGCAATTTAAGTTGGTATCATTTGAACATCGATATAATTTCTTTTTAAACTAAAGAATTTGGTGATATTTATATATGTAAAGGAAATTAATCAAGCTTAGTATATATCGTCATATTTAAACGCAAAGTGACGAAAAGTATCTTTTCTTTTTATGCTATGCTAAATGACTACTTGTTTTGGTTTATGTTGGTTGCATATATGTTACTTACTTATTGCAAATTGTTGTTTACACTTGTTTGTTTATGTAAAATAAGTATCAATCTTGCCATGTTATTTATTCACTTGTTTGTCCATTTCTTGTTTATGCACAATAGGACATTTGCTATATTTTGTGCACTAAGTTGAGGAAATTGTTCGTGCATTGATTATAGACTTAGATCACTCTCTTCGGATATGTTATATTAAAATCTTGCATAACTCACTTAGGAATGAGTACTAACTAAACTAGTCAAGTACTTTGAAAAATGTTGTTTTGCACAATCTCCCGCATATAAGTTCAAGTGTTAAAATGTGTCACTACTTTTAATGATAGTCTAATACACTTAGTATCTTTGAAAAAGGTGTGTGAAACAATGATGTATGAACCATTATATTCCTTGTAGGATGTTAACCTTTTATTTAACGCTTTGTGAAATAACCAAGTGTCGTGCAGGTGGATAACATCATTATGTTATCAATTTTTCATTTTTCACGTTTTAGTGAAAATTCTAGCCCTCGCATGATCTATACCCATTCATGTGTTTATACCTGTTTCATTGTTGTTTCCTAATCACAACTAATTCATTACACATGTTTTAGAAGAAATTACGGGATTTGAACGGGTTTCGGGGGACGAAAAATGCCCTCTGTGAACTTTTTTTGCACCACAGATGGGGTGGAACCAAAATTTTGGTTCCGCCTGTGTTAATTTCTAGCACCGCTAGAAACTTAACCACGGATGGGGTGGCACCAAATTTTGGGTTCCGCCCATTATAAATTTTGGTGCCGCCAGCCTGCAATAACACATTTTCATTTTCGTTTAAATCCCGCACTCTAGATAACTCACTTTTGTTACTAGGATACTTTTCACTGATATTCACTCATATTATGATCATGTCATCTCACTTTCACCAATAGGATAACCATCTCTGATCATACTTTCAAATTTAATGAAAATGCTCCAAGGTACCTTTCTCTATAAAGGAATGAACCCTAAAATTGGTTCCTTGCAATCCGTGGACCACTGAGATTTTGTAATCATTACACACATTCACTGCATTCTTCCGTCCTTTACTAATCCTTTATCCATTAGCTTGATTTGTTTTATGAATTGACAACTTCCTAACAAATCTGGACTCATTGTTTGCAAAGATAACATAAAATATCAAAAATCACAAGTCCAACTTATGACTGTAGATATTGTCTTGTATCCACATATGTTGCCTCACTTGGTTAACATGAAAATAATGTGTCATCATTCAAGATGACAAGGATTTACATTTAGTCATAACTCACACTTAGATTAACTATGTATTATCAAGTCTTTCTATCCTTGAGTGCGATCCAATCTCAACAAAGTAGGATTGACAACTTAAGTATCTCGTTCAAAATATTCAAGTAAATTTGACTTACGATTGAAGTCATTAAAAGTTATATTCGAAAAAAAATCAACACCCAAGTATTTTAACGACATATGTTGGGAATTATTATTTGAGTTGATAAGTACAAAACCACAAATGAAGAATGAAACAAGTGTGAAACATGAAGGACCTACAATGACAAAAGGATATTCTACAAAAAGATGGAGATTACAGAATATACGGTTTAGAATACTTTTGTAACCCTAATCCTCTATTATATAAAGAGGATATGGGACGTTTATTTTAGTGTGTGAGTCAAGATGTAAACACCAGGAAAGGTGTCATGTGTGTCTAGGCGTCAAGTCCTCTAATGGATTCCTAGGGTTAGTGTTTGGTATAAGCCTCAAGGATCTTTGATCCCTGTTAGAGTAGGTAACCGTGCTACACTTGATCACGTAGCATTGGGGTTGTTTGTGTTATTAGTAGTTGTTAGAGATGATGACGAAGAAACCTTGTAGCAATAATAATGATAGTTTTGTTATTCCGCTGTGCATCGTGTTAATCATTATTATTGTTAATCGCACTTGCTCTAAACGATCCACGAAGTTGTTTAATTATAACTTCACAATGTGTATTAATACTTGAAATTTCTCATAATTAATTATTCCAATATATATATATATATATATATATATATTGGAAAGTCAAGAAAGTGAAATGTGAAAAAACAATATGTATATATATATATATATATATATATATATATATATATATATATATATATATATATATATATATATATATATATTGGAAAGTCAAGAAAGTGAAATGTGAAAAAAAAATATGTATATATATATATATATATATATATATATTATATATATATATATATATATATATATATATATATATATATATACATATTTTTTTTTCACATTTCACTTTCTTGACTTTTCATTTTTCACTTTGACTATTTTTGTTTTATAGATAGTACAGATATAGATAAGTAAATAACATAGTGGTTTTGGTGAGCTTTGAGCGCACATTATTTCACTTCTTGGTAATGGTAGACCTAAATGATTATTATAGGGTGGGTAGTGGATCAATTGAAAAGGGACAAAACTTTAAAAAGTCTAAAAAGCAACCTGGTAATGCCACGTGCCTTCCCATCTTTTTTTCTCCAAGGACAGTTATGTAATTTCAGTTTCTCCTCCTATATACTCCTCATTTCCCCTTTTTCTTTCTCTTCTCAGTTATTTCAATTGATCCCGCTATATATTTCTTTTTATTTCCTCTTCTCAGTTATCAAATGATTAGGGTTTTTTTCTCTCTGTTCATATTCGTTCTTCAAATCATGTTCATTTTTCATATCGATTACAAATTAGGGTTTATAACTATACAATCGGTTAATTGGAAAAAAAATTAGGGTTTATAACCGTATAATCAGTTAATTGGGAAAAAATTAGGGTTTATAACTGTACAATTGGTTAATCGGAAAAGAATTAGGGTTAATTTGATAAAATTTGGGGATTTTCACGTCAAATCAGTTTCTAATGGCCAATGTTGATACTCATGTGTTTAATAAAGGTAATTTGGTATTTAATTATTAATTTGATGAATAATTTGTTAGATATTCGTCAGTTAGCGCATTTTTTGTTATCTGCTTATTTTTGCTTATTTTTATCAGAGGTTCATTAGTTAGCGCATATTTTGTTATCTGCTTATTTTTATAAGAATGAAGTAACTGCGAATGTCGAGCGATTGAGACACCATAATGGGATAGTAAGCTTGACCAGCAAAGGAGGAGGTGAAGTAACTGCGAATGTCGAGCGATTGAGACACCACCACCTGATAACAAGGATCATATCTATCAGGGATACGTCATTATGAATGATGGAATCACGTAATGTACGTGACTTTGAGTCTAGCTACAAGACTCGTTAATAAAGAAAAGCGCTTCTTGGGAGGCAACCCAAGCTTTATTTTATTTGCTTTGTGTGTTTATTTGTTTGTTTGTTTGATTTTATTTGTTTCCGTATGCAAGTTTAATTGTTATTGTTTGTGCTCATGTTTCAAAGTAAATTGTGAAAATGCTTTATTTTGTTTTTAACTTCGTCTTAACTACATATAAAGGTATTTTGCAAAAGATAAGTGTAAGGGAAATCCAAATTTGTTTTTAAGAACAAGATTGAACATGAACGATAACAATGAGATATAAGCATGCATATTAGTATTTGTTTGAGTCAAATGCTTGTATCGAGTCATAATGAAGTTTTGCAGGAATTCCAGGAAGTAAGGTACAGGTTTTTCCAGAAATTTTTCGAAAACGTAACATGAGAATTCTGTCAGATCATTTCTGACGGCGTCAGGCTTTACAACCTGACGGCGTCAGGTTTAATTTTCTGAAAATTTTTGAAAGTTTTGTTTTCATAAAAAGTTTTTATTAAATCTATAACTTATAATCTCCAGGAATCTGCAAAATTATCATTCCACAAGCATTATATCCTTATATATAGATTTTATCCCGCCGATGTTATGCAGGTTTTCGTGTTTGTTTTCTCAGGTTTAACAGGTTATTTTGGACAAGGAGATGTTTATGGAATCAAGCTTATGGCGATGCATTAGTCATGGAACTTCAACATTACCTTGGAGGAAGATCTAACCGTGTAATTTCATTATCCACCAAGCGAATCAGGGGAGTATTTGATTTCATTCTTTTACTTTTTTCTTTTACATCTTGTTATTTGAACATTGGGGACAATGTTCATCTTAAGTGTAAGGGGGGGTAAAAGTACGATTTTAGAGAATGCCATTGCGCTTGATTTTTGTTTGTTTAATAATAGATGTGTAATAAAACTGAGATAAATACCTGTTAGGGTAATTTTAGTGCCAAATTTAAATTTTTTTACAACATATAGGAGTGAAACTTTGATCTTAATGAGCGTCTCACGGATAGGAGTTATATGACTAGCACAAAAAACCGTACCACTAAAAAAATTTTCCACCCCCAAATATGTGAGGTTCGCCCCTAGAATTGGTAGGAAAAGCATTTATGCTATGATGTGTGTACCGGTAGCACTTAGATTCTAGAACTTGCGTTAGGACCATTCCGAGGCCACAAGTGAGACTACATTCGTGTAGTTAGATTTACTACATGATAAGAGGCATTAGGATTAACCCATTGTTTTACACCTGTGTTTTTTGTTATAATTACGTTGGCTACATTGGTCAAGTAATTCTCCCACACCCTTTGCGTTGTACTCATTTTTAGTACACGATACCCCTAGTACACCCCTCAGAGCCTATCTTTTCGTTTCGACCTTTAAGCATTTTACTTAAAGAAAGAATTTGTTACACCCCACTTAAATGTACACCCAAATCGCCTTAGCCTACTTTGTATGCACTCATCTTTAGTGCATTATTGTTACAACATTTGTTTAAACCCAAGTTAATTATCTAGTTGATTACATGGTTGCTAAGTCGAGTCATATCCTTGTACATATTGTTTTGGGACGATTGGGACTCATGGGTAAAGTACTAGTGTAATGGAGTAATGGGGAAGAACATCATTTATTACCCCCATATGTGCTAAATATTCTAAAAGTACTCCAAGTTTTTCAATTATCTTAATTCGAGTCATTAGATTAGTATTTGTAAAGTTATGTAAAAGTTCAAGTGTAAGGGGGATGCAATGCCCCTATGATGTATTATTTTGGATGGTAGGGCAAAAGTGTATGCACAAAAAAAAAAAAAAAAAAAAAAAAAAAAAAAAAAAAAAAATCGAAAAATCAAGAAAAATACAAAAAAAATGAGAAAAAGAAAAAGTAGAAAAAACATACGGACTACCATCCTGTTTCATTGTATTTTATTTTATGTTTTTGTTATGTTTTGTTATTTTCTTTCATTAGCTTAAGATCGAGTCTAGTCTTGGCTTAGCAACATTGTATAGTACATGTAATTGATCAAGATTTTTAACTCGCCACCAGTAAAATATCCCTTATCCAACCAAACCGTGTTTTCCTTTTCCCTACACCTAACGTTATAACCCATTTAAAAGCCCTCTTTGATAGTTTATCTTTGGTGCTTACGCCTAGTGGAGGAGGTTTTCGATCCTTTCCCAAGCCTATGGTAATCTATTTGCTATGACAGGTAGTGAGAGATATTATCCGTTTTCATTTATGAGATTTATTTTGATGACACTTGAGAGATGTGAGTATCTAAACACTACTTGTGAGGTGCTAGTATGTAATCTCCGTGCTTATTATGATTGAAGTGGAACGATTATTTGTTGTAATTACTTTTATGTTTGCATTAAATGACCCCTAACTTGTATTTTGATTAGAATAAAAGCGCATTTGCTTGAGGACAAGCAAATCTCAAGTGTAAGGGTATTTGATGAGGCGAAAAGTGTACCGCTTTTAAGGGGTCATTTAAGCCTTAAATCGTATTTATTTGATCAAATATTGCCCTAAATCGTTCCTTTTGTCATTTTAGGTACTTTTGAGGAGAAATCTGGAAAAGGAGGCATTTTGGACGTTTTTGGAGCATAAAAGTGAAGAAAACGGCAAAGTCTCAAAAATCGGCTGAAAGTTACCTTTGACGGCGTCACATTTAACCCCAGACGGCGTCATGCCTTGGCAAGAAAAGGTGGACGTGAAATTTACTCATGATAAGCCAGTGAAAATACCATGTGAATTCTGACGGCGTCATGCTTTAACTTGATCAAGGGCGTCACGGCTTAAATCAAAGAGGGACGGCGTCACGTTCAAGAGCTGACGGCGTCAAGCCTTGATAAGCCAGAACGGATTTTGGAGAGCTAAAGAGGGACGGCGTCAAGAAGGTCACCCGGGAACCCTAGAAGCGGCGAGGTGACGGCGTCACACTCCATAAGGTGACGCCGTCAGATGCAAAAGTCTATATATAGTTTTCTAATTTTTTGTCATTAGGGAGAGCTTAGTGTGTGGAATTTTGGGAGAAAACCCTAAGACGATTTTAGCTTCTTTTTCAAGGCTTTTTGCCTTGAGATCTTCCATGTTACATTGAAGATAAGTTATCAATTAATCATTCAATATGTCTATGTGTTGTTTGATTTTATCTTATTCTTGTCTTTTGATTAACATGTTAGGCTAAATTTATCTTGTGTTTGCTTAGATCTAATGAAACCTAGCTATTGATTATTGGTTATTAGTGTGTTATTAGTTGTATTGGATGATTGTTTATCTATGTTAGGCTTAAGAAAACTGGCTAACTTCCTATTCGGTAACTTGCTTGAACGTCTTAAGAAACATGAACCAAATGCGTACTAAAGGTTTTTATGGTTGTATTTAATGCACAAGCGAATTCTAGTGACCCCATGTTAGGAGCTTCCTAGCCGGCTCGACATAGGAGTGAAGTAGGAGCTTGTAGAGTTGGGGAAGTAAGTACGCCACCCCACGAATGGTATTAAGGAATACACCCATCACCCACGCGACTAATACACACTAATTAACCGGTAAAAGATAGTTAGGGAGTAAGGAAATCTAAGTAAACACATTTCTCTACACATAAGTTTCTCACCACATTTTCATTTTTGTTATTTTATTTTATTTGCATTCGTAGTAATTTGGGTTAGTTGACTAGCAACTAATTCCGCCCACTCCTTCAAAACCGAGATTTTATTTGCTTTCATAAAAAATATAAAAACATAAAAAAGAATCTTCCTCAACCCTTAGACCTATTAGAGTAGCTTTTCATACCTAACGAACACTATTCCCTGTGGAGAACGATCAATCCCCCGTACTTACCACTACACTATACTACATCGGTCAGGTACACTGCCTGGTGGGGTTGTAAGCCTCTTGAGATCCCTCGAGAGGTAAAACCTGTTGTAAGGTTACAAAACCACGCATCACCCTGGGAAGATTCCTCCGGTTCTGGCTGGATCATGGGAACTGATACCTAACCTTACCATCCTTATAACTCCAGTACATTAAATAAAAATGCTCGGTCTTTGGTGTTCTTCCACAATTTCCATCACAAATCATTTGCTCCCCCTTAATATATGCATCGATATATGAAAGAGTTTATCACATATGGGAGAGCCTACACTTGAGTCCAAAAGATCACATTTTATCAGTTTTCATATTTAAATCACATTCTCTCCCCCGATCAAAAATTTTAAACCATTTGAGATTTGTGATCCCAATTGATTTAAATATGTTTAGAAAATTTGGGAGAAAATGTGGTCAGGTTTAACATGTATTCTGATAATGGAACATTCTACAGCTCCTCCTCAATCAAAGAGGGAGGTAAGATTAACACACACATCACATATTTATCACTACTCTATCAGTACAAAGTTTATTATATTACAGAATTACACAACAGCAAAAAGAGAGGACTAATTATTACAGAGAGAATATTTTCATTTGGTTCTCTGTAAAAGTCTGTAATCACCCTCTCGAACTCTTCCACCAACATAGCTCTCAAGACTGCGGAAGATCCTCCTTGTCTTCCATCGTTTGCGTATGGCACGGAGGAATTCATTGTTCATTTTGAAATCATTCTTTGTCCAGAACGTAGTATATCTCCCGAGTCTAGCCGATCTGATCTTGTACTCTTTGATTCTGTAGTCCAGTGCTTCTTCAATTTGTTGTAGAGTACCATCACTGAACTTGTGGATTTCATCAAGCCGCATGATCATCTGAATCCCGTACCTGTCTTTAAACACCACAGCCTTTGGGGATTCAAGAACCGTGAAATCTTACCTGAATTCCATGTTTTTCGCTTCCCAACGAGTCCTTGTGAGGTTGAGCTGAGTCTGATAGCTTTCAATCCCAAGCTGAAAGTCCTCTACCCGTTATCTGATGACTAAGCCCCTGGTCCATAGATTAACAGCAGTGGCAAGAGTCTTCTTTTAGTGTGGTGGTAGGTGATGCAGCTTGCCTTGAAGGTTTAACAGGTACAGATCTTCAAAGTCACTTGGATGCAGGTGTTTGAAATTGCTTTTGGCAATAACATGTTCCTTGAGATCAGCTCGGCGGAGGACGATTCTTTTCCGATAGTCATAGCAATATATTGTAAAGATTTCAACTTTGACTACACTGAGAATCTGCATGCGGGATCGTACAGCCTTGCGGTCTCTTTCAGCAACGAATCTTTCGATGTAGAACTGCTGTCTCCTGAACCACTAGTGTGATATGCCATACGAAGCCGATATATCATTCTTGTACTCTTCCTCAACCCATATCTGATCTGGCACCATTTGTTCTAACCCAATGTCTGGATAGTAGGCAGCTTTCATTTTAGTAATGGACAAGGCTCGTTTATGCTCCTTGCTGCCAAACCTGAGAAACTCTAGATCTTTGTTGAAGAAGAAGTCAGTTTGAATGGAGACCTGTCCAGGTGGACCACCCAGAGGGAGTGGAGTGCTGACATTGAAGTTGCGAATTCCATCTTCAACCTGATCGGTCAGGAGCTTATGACATTCTTCCATCTGGTACTGAAGAATCAGGATGAAATGCTTTGACAATTTTATATGCTGGCCCTTCCAAGTCCTTTGGTGTTAGTTTGTCTATTCCTTGCTGCTTACAGTACCAATTTATAAAAGCTCCCATGTCTCCAGTCTGGGCCAGCAGTGAGTTCTCCGGTGGAGGCACATAGTTGGACATAATAGCTTCAGCCCAGGAGTTATCAGGGTCATGTGCATCAGAAGAAGGAATGGACCAATCTGGCTCAGGTGTTGGGGGTCTGTCATCTCTGGATGTCTTCCACCATGTCTACTTTATTTCTTAAGTAACAGTGATCTCAGGAGTTGCTGACCTATCCTCCCTGAAGAAAGATTGCCACCAGGTGACCGAGTCTTTCATATGAATATTTATATTCCTAACAATCTCCCCCTAAGGGAGGTCGCCCCAGAAATTACATTTTGAATTCTAGCATTCTGAAAAGATTAATTTCTTTAACTCGTAGTCTTTGATTCTTCATGGTAGGTAAACTTTGTACATTTAGTCGTGATCTTGTGCGTATTGTTCCTTTGGGTTGTGATCTTCGAGTTTGCATTGAGATCATCAGCCACAGTAAATCTCTTGATCATCCTTGATGTAATATTGCCTCCATGTGAATTTAGTGACCATTGGACTCGCATGCTCACACTCTTCTGGATCATGATAACTATCATCAGAGTTGCGGAAGCTGTGTTGTAGGTCTTTCAGCTGTCATGATGTCTTTGATAATGATTTGGAAGTGTGAGCATGGAGTGTGGATTGACACGTTTCTGCTGGAGTCAGGAACCACCATCACCATCTTTATATGAATCTGAAATACAACAGTTAGCAATAAAGTTGGAGAACGAATATGGCTTTGTCATTCGTTCGAGGTGGTTGGATTAACCTTCGGTTCTGTGAGGACCGACCTGTGATCAGGTAGAATCCCCTTTAAAGAAGATTCTCCTTGACAGGAATTTCCAGCTTGTAGTAATGAGTTTTCCAACAAGTTAATGTCAGAATCATCATACTCAGCATGTTCTCATACCAGAAAGTCTCAAAGCAGACAACACGGTAGAGTGAATCAGTGAATTAAATATCCACTGATTGACGAGAAATTGATTAGAAAAATCACTCGCTTGTCACTGGATAAACATTTTATGTAACACGACGAGGGTTTTATAAATTAAATCACATTTCTGTCATAAATACTTTTGTTTGAAATTTTTTTACCATCAATGTGCTCGAAACTTAGTTGGTGAGCACATTGAAAGGTTTTCCAAAAGCATCCATCAATCCATTTCCTGGAACAAGTTTGATTCAAAAATGAATCGCCCCATCATTTCTTTCCAGTTTTCACAAGTTTGATCCATAAAGGATCTCACATGTCACCTACCAAGAGCTTGTTTGATTTTGGCTCTAGAAGGATTTCCATCTTCATTGTGAACACTTTCGTATCACTCGGATGTTCTGGCAATACCACAAGGATAATGCGTAGGACTCTTTAACATATATTTTCTTACTTTTCACAGTGTATGAAACAGCAAGCGTATTTGAAGTGTGTCCTAATGAGATTTATGGATGATCTCTTGGCTCTAGACTCAATAGTGCGTTTTGATTTAGTGATTGGAGGCTGGAGAGGACTGCCACCTTTTCAATATCGTCTAACTCGGAGTGAGAGAGACGATAGAAATGTATTGATCTCTGTGACAAATGAAACAAGAGTCCTTTCAGGGACCTTGAGTGGCTAGGGAGGGTTGTGCAGCTTATCACTAGGTCCATGATACTTGTCTTCAATGTCATCAATCAACTAAGTGATTCTGACAGTATATATATTGACCCGGTTTCTGCCTAAAGTGTAAGGAGGGCTTCTTTCTTTTCACCCTTTATCTTTACATTTATTTTTCATTCTTCAACCCCTTCAGCGCTTACCGAGACTTCATAACTAGTACCTTGTTGGGTTTGTTCCAGTACTAGTTCCATCTCAGTCGGCACTCTTCCCTTATTCTCATTTTTCTCCTTTTTAATCATTCCTAAGGACTTCTATTCTAACTAGAGGATTGTCCCTGGGAAGATTCCTCCGGTTCTGGCTGGATCATGGGAACTGATACCTAACCTTACCATCCTTATAACTCCAGTACATTAAATAAAAATGCTCGGTCTTTGGTGTTCTTCCACAATTTCCATCACAAATCATTTGCTCCCCCTTAATATATGCATCGATATATGAAAGAGTTTATCACATATGGGAGAGCCTACACTTGAGTCCAAAAGATCACATTTTATCAGTTTTCATATTTAAATCACATTCTCTCCCCCGATCAAAAATTTTAAACCATTTGAGATTTGTGATCCCAATTGATTTAAATATGTTTAGAAAATTTGGGAGAAAATGTGGTCAGGTTTAACATGTATTCTGATAATGGAACATTCTACAGCTCCTCCTCAATCAAAGAGGGAGGTAAGATTAACACACACATCACATATTTATCACTACTCTATCAGTACAAAGTTTATTATATTACAGAATTACACAACAGCAAAAAGAGAGGACTAATTATTACAGAGAGAATATTTTCATTTGGTTCTCTGTAAAATTCTGTAATCACCCTCTCGAACTCTTCCACCAACATAGCTCTCAAGACTGCGGAAGATCCTCCTTGTCTTCCATCGTTTGCGTATGGCACGGAGGAATTCATTGTTCATTTTGAAATCATTCTTTGTCCAGAACGTAGTATATCTCCCGAGTCTAGCCGATCTGATCTTGTACTCTTTGATTCTGTAGTCCAGTGCTTCTTCAATTTGTTGTAGAGTACCATCACTGAACTTGTGGATTTCATCAAGCCGCATGATCATCTGAATCCCGTACCTGTCTTTAAACACCACAGCCTTTGGGGATTCAAGAACCGTGAAATCTTACCTGAATTCCATGTTTTTCGCTTCCCAACGAGTCCTTGTGAGGTTGAGCTGAGTCTGATAGCTTTCAATCCCAAGCTGAAAGTCCTCTACCCGTTATCTGATGACTAAGCCCCTGGTCCATAGATTAACAGCAGTGGCAAGAGTCTTCTTTTAGTGTGGTGGTAGGTGATGCAGCTTGCCTTGAAGGTTTAACAGGTACAGATCTTCAAAGTCACTTGGATGCAGGTGTTTGAAATTGCTTTTGGCAATAACATGTTCCTTGAGATCAGCTCGGCGGAGGACGATTCTTTTCCGATAGTCATAGCAATATATTGTAAAGATTTCAACTTTGACTACACTGAGAATCTGCATGCGGGATCGTACAGCCTTGCAATCTCTTTCAGCAACGAATCTTTCGATGTAGAACTGCTGTCTCCTGAACCACCAGTGTGATATGCCATACGAAGCCGATATATCATTCTTGTACTCTTCCTCAACCCATATCTGATCTGGCACCATTTGTTCTAACCCAATGTCTGGATAGTAGGCAGCTTTCATTTTAGTAATGGACAAGGCTCGTTTATGCTCCTTGCTGCCAAACCTGAGAAACTCTAGATCTTTGTTGAAGAAGAAGTCAGTTTGAATGGAGACCTGTCCAGGTGGACCACCCAGAGGGAGTGGAGTGCTGACATTGAAGTTGCGAATTCCATCTTCAACCTGATCGGTCAGGAGCTTATGACATTCTTCCATCTGGTACTGAAGAATCAGGATGAAATGCTTTGACAATTTTATATGCTGGCCCTTCCAAGTCCTTTGGTGTTAGTTTGTCTATTCCTTGCTGCTTACAGTACCAATTTATAAAAGCTCCCATGTCTCCAGTCTGGGCCAGCAGTGAGTTCTCCGGTGGAGGCACATAGTTGGACATAATAGCTTCAGCCCAGGAGTTATCAGGGTCATGTGCATCAGAAGAAGGAATGGACCAATCTGGCTCAGGTGTTGGGGGTCTGTCATCTCTGGATGTCTTCCACCATGTCTACTTTATTTCTTAAGTAACAGTGATCTCAGGAGTTGCTGACCTATCCTCCCTGAAGAAAGATTGCCACCAGGTGACCGAGTCTTTCATATGAATATTTATATTCCTAACAATCTCCCCCTAAGGGAGGTCGCCCCAGAAATTACATTTTGAATTCTAGCATTCTGAAAAGATTAATTTCTTTAACTCGTAGTCTTTGATTCTTCATGGTAGGTAAACTTTGTACATTTAGTCGTGATCTTGTGCGTATTGTTCCTTTGGGTTGTGATCTGCGAGTTTGCATTGAGATCATCAGCCACAGTAAATCTCTTGATCATCCTTGATGTAATATTGCCTCCATGTGAATTTAGTGACCATTGGACTCGCATGCTCACACTCTTCTGGATCATGATAACTATCATCAGAGTTGCGGAAGCTGTGTTGTAGGTCTTTCAGCTGTCATGATGTCTTTGATAATGATTTGGAAGTGTGAGCATGGAGTGTGGATTGACACGTTTCTGCTGGAGTCAGGAACCACCATCACCATCTTTATATGAATCTGAAATACAACAGTTAGCAATAAAGTTGGAGAACGAATATGGCTTTGTCATTCGTTCGAGGTGGTTGGATTAACCTTCGGTTCTGTGAGGACCGACCTGTGATCAGGTAGAATCCCCTTTAAAGAAGATTCTCCTTGACAGGAATTTCCAGCTTGTAGTAATGAGTTTTCCAACAAGTTAATGTCAGAATCATCATACTCAGCATGTTCTCATACCAGAAAGTCTCAAAGCAGACAACACGGTAGAGTGAATCAGTGAATTAAATATCCACTGATTGACGAGAAATTGATTAGAAAAATCACTCGCTTGTCACTGGATAAACATTTTATGTAACACGACGAGGGTTTTATAAATTAAATCACATTTCTGTCATAAATACTTTTGTTTGAAATTTTTTTACCATCAATGTGCTCGAAACTTAGTTGGTGAGCACATTGAAAGGTTTTCCAAAAGCATCCATCAATCCATTTCCTGGAACAAGTTTGATTCAAAAATGAATCGCCCCATCATTTCTTTCCAGTTTTCACAAGTTTGATCCATAAAGGATCTCACATGTCACCTACCAAGAGCTTGTTTGATTTTGGCTCTAGAAGGATTTCCATCTTCATTGTGAACACTTTCGTATCACTCGGATGTTCTGGCAATACCACAAGGATAATGCGTAGGACTCTTTAACATATATTTTCTTACTTTTCACAGTGTATGAAACAGCAAGCGTATTTGAAGTGTGTCCTAATGAGATTTATGGATGATCTCTTGGCTCTAGACTCAATAGTGCATTTTGATTTAGTGATTGGAGGCTGGAGAGGACTGCCACCTTTTCAATATCGTCTAACTCGGAGTGAGAGAGACGATAGAAATGTATTGATCTCCGTGACAAATGAAACAAGAGTCCTTTCAGGGACCTTGAGTGGCTAGGGAGGGTTGTGCAGCTTATCACTAGGTCCATGATACTTGTCTTCAATGTCATCAATCAACTAAGTGATTCTGACAGTATATGTATTGACCCGGTTTCTGCCTAAAGTGTAAGGAGGGCTTCTTTCTTTTCACCCTTTATCTTTACATTTATTTTTCATTCTTCAACCCCTTCAGCGCTTACCGAGACTTCATAACTAGTACCTTGTTGGGTTTGTTCCAGTACTAGTTCCATCTCAGTCGGCACTCTTCCCTTATTCTCATTTTTCTCCTTTTTAATCATTCCTAAGGACTTCTATTCTAACTAGAGGATTGTCCCTGTGATGAGGCGAAAAGTGTACCGCTTTTAAGGGGTCATTTAAGCCTTAAATCGTATTTATTTGATCAAATATTGCCCTAAATCGCTCCTTTTGTCATTTTAGGTACTTTTGAGGAGAAATCTGGAAAAGGAGGCATTTTGGACATTTTTGGAGCATAAAAGTGAAGAAAACGGCAAAGTCTCAAAAATCGGCTGAAAGTTACCTTTGACGGCGTCACATTTAACCCCAGACGGCATCATGCCTTGGCAAGAAAAGGTGGACGTGAAATTTACTCATGATAAGCCAGTGAAAATACCATGTGAATTCTGACGGCGTCATGCTTTAACTTGATCAAGGGCGTCACGGCTTAAATCAAAGAGGGACGGCGTCACGTTCAAGAGCTGACGGCGTCAAGCCTTGATAAGCCAGAACGGATTTTGGAGAGCTAAAGAGGGACGGCGTCAAGAAGGTCACCCGGGAACCCTAGAAGCGGCGAGGTGACGGCGTCACACTCCATAAGGTGACGCCGTCAGATGCAAAAGTCTATATATAGTTTTCTAATTTTTTGTCATTAGGGAGAGCTTAGTGTGTGGAATTTTGGGAGAAAACCCTAAGACGATTTTAGCTTCTTTTTCAAGGCTTTTTGCCTTGAGATCTTCCATGTTACATTGAAGATAAGTTATCAATTAATCATTCAATATGTCTATGTGTTGTTTGATTTTATCTTATTCTTGTCTTTTGATTAACATGTTAGGCTAAATTTATTTTGTGTTTGCTTAGATCTAATGAAACCTAGCTATTGATTATTGGTTATTAGTGTGTTATTAGTTGTATTGGATGATTGTTTATCTATGTTAGGCTTAAGAAAACTGGCTAACTTCCTATTCGGTAACTTGCTTGAACGTCTTAAGAAACATGAACCAAATGCGTACTAAAGGTTTTTATGGTTGTATTTAATGCACAAGCGAATTCTAGTGATCCCATGTTAGGAGCTTCCTAGCCGGCTCGACATAGGAGTGAAGTAGGAGCTTGTAGAGTTGGGGAAGTAAGTACGCCACCCCACGAATGGTATTAAGGAATACACCCATCACCCACGCGACTAATACACACTAATTAACCGGTAAAAGATAGTTAGGGAGTAAGGAAATCTAAGTAAACACATTTCTCTACACATAAGTTTCTCACCACATTTTCATTTTTGTTATTTTATTTTATTTGCATTCGTAGTAATTTGGGTTAGTTGACTAGCAACTAATTCCGCCCACTCCTTCAAAACCGAGATTTTATTTGCTTTCATAAAAAATATAAAAACATAAAAAAGAATCTTCCTCAACCCTTAGACCTATTAGAGTAGCTTTTCATACCTAACGAACACTATTCCCTGTGGAGAACGATCAATCCCCCGTACTTACCACTACACTATACTACATCGGTCAGGTACACTGCCTGGTGGGGTTGTAAGCCTCTTGAGATCCCTCGAGAGGTAAAACCTGTTGTAAGGTTACAAAACCACGCATCAAGTTTTTGGCGCCGCTGCCGGGGAATAGTTATTGTTTAGGTTGAATTTTTATTTCTATTAGGTCTACTCACTAGATTCCTTTCTAGTGAGATTTTTATTTTATTTTTCTAGGTTTTCTTTAGTCTATCTATTTTCTTCGTTTCTTTGTTCGTAACCATTACCATCCGACATCATGGAAGATGGTAATATCCTTAACCCCCACAACCCACCACCACAACAACCACAACCACCTCCTAGAGCCCGTACTTTAGGAGAGTATTCCCGTCCTAGCCACCATGGCTATCGAAACACCATTGAGCTCACTCAAGGAGCCAATATCACACCCTTGCGATCCGACACCATCCGGTTGGTGCAAAGCGGATGCGCATTCCATGGACTTCGTTCTGAAGATCCTAATCAACATCTCAAGGACTTTCTCAAAATCGTTGATTCTATAGACCTTGATGTTGCCACTCGAGAGACGACCCGATTGCGTCTCTTCCAATTCTCTTTGCGGGACCAAGCTAGTCAGTGGCTAGAACGTCAACCCGCAGGATCCATCACCTCTTGGGATGATCTCACCACTCGTTTCCTTGCTTAATTTTTCCCACCAGGGAGAACTACCAAGCTAAGGAAGGATATCTTGATGTTTGAACAACGTCGAGGCGAAACCCTCTACGGGGCATGGATTCGATTCAAGGACTTACTCCAAAAAGTCCCTCACCATGGCATAAATCTCTGGCTTCAAATCCAAATCTTCTATGACCATGTTGATTACCACACCAAGCGTGCCATCGACCGAGCCGCCGGGGGCAGATTGCGCGACAAAAGCGCCGAGGAATCATGGGAGATCATTGATGAGCTTGCATCCGACGATGATGAATTGTGGCAAGTCTCCCATGACGTGCGCTCGGCAGTCAAGACATATTCATCGCCCGATACAGCCAATCAAATCACTGAGGAAAGCGTTAGTGAACTTGAGAAAAGGGTTGCATATCTTATGGAAAAGCAAAAGAGACCCTTAAGTCACAAAAAAGCAACAGTTAACTCAGTCTCAAGCGTTAAGCAAACACCATTGTCCGAATCACCCCTTAGGGAAAACGCTAAACCCTTCCATAAGCACGCTCTACCCAACTCACCACCTCAGGAACTTAGTCCAACATTCGAAGCTCGAATGAGAGAGTACATGTCGAAACACTCCGAACGGTTGGCTAAATTTGAAGAAGCCGTCTACAAACAGAAGGAGGAAATGGAAGAGAAGATGGCGGAGATGATGAATCTTTTGAAAGAATACACAAATGCAAAAGCCCCTGAAAAAGTGTTGGTGAGGAATGACGCTGAAGTTCCTAACACTAAATTTGTCAAGGCCACCTCCGTCGTCCAAGAGGGCGGAAATGATGGAAGAGGGAAATCCATAACTATGGAAGTTAACAAAATTGACCTCATCCCACTTAATAATGGAAACACCAATGCCTGCAAATGCGATTCCGACAAGGGAGAGGAGGCGCCCTCTGAGGAGCGCCAATTGGTTGAACCGCCAGTGTCACAACAAGTGAGGCATTACTTGAAGCACGAAATAAACAAGGAGACCATAAACGATTGGGTGAGAAACTATCGACGTACTCATCTACCCACAAGAAGTCCAAGAAGGTGGAACCGGATGATAAATCTGACACATTACCCGGTGGGCAATTGTATGAATGCCTCATAGGACAAAAGTTAGTGGAAAAGCAGAAATTCTACGGGGTCTTTAAAATACCATGCAGCATTGGAAAACACAAGTATCTGGATGCGATAGCTGACCAAGGTTCCGACGTAAATTTGATGCCTTTATCCGTTTATGTTCAGTTAACCGATGAGTTGCCATCCATCACCCGTACTAAACTCTCCTTTGCAAAGCATTCTTATGAGTATCCGTTAGGAATTGCAGAAGATGTGTTGGTCAACGTTGCCGGATTCCTATATCCGGTCGACTTCATGATCATTGAGAGAAATGATATGAGTATGCCAATAATCCTTGGGGCACCCTTTCTCGCTACCACTAGAGCACAAATCAATTACGAAAATAGCACCATCCAAATGAAGAAGGGGAAGAAAACAATAAACTTCCCAACGATCCCACGACATATACGAGATGTTGCTCTGCAGAAGAAGATGGAGGCTAACCCCAATATAGTCCGTGGTAATGTTCGAGAGAAAATTCTTGCATGGGAGGCAAGGATTAAGAATTATATGGAAAATGAGATTAGAGAATGTAAGGGTAGAAATAACGATTATAATGAGGCTGATGAGCAAACCAATAACCCCGTTGAATTTACAAAAGGAGACTCAGTGCTCCTAAGGCATTCAGAAACAGAAGCACCTACCAATGAACTAAGTCCCTGGTGGTACGGACCATTCACAATTAAAAGTTTACACCATAATGGGATAGTAAGCTTGACCAGCAAAGGAGGAGGTGAAGTAACTGCGAATGTCGAGCGATTGAGACACCACCACCCTGATAACAAGGATCATATCTATCAGGGATACGTCATTATGAATGATGGAATCACGTAATGTACGTGACTTTGAGTCTAGCTACAAGACTCGTTAATAAAGAAAAGCGCTTCTTGGGAGGCAACCCAAGCTTTATTTTATTTGCTTTGTGTGTTTATTTGTTTGTTTGTTTGATTTTATTTGTTTCCGTATGCAAGTTTAATTGTTATTGTTTGTGCTCATGTTTCAAAGTAAATTGTGAAAATGCTTTATTTTGTTTTTAACTTCGTCTTAACTACATATAAAGGTATTTTGCAAAAGATAAGTGTAAGGGAAATCCAAATTTGTTTTTAAGAACAAGATTGAACATGAACGATAACAATGAGATATAAGCATGCATATTAGTATTTGTTTGAGTCAAATGCTTGTATCGAGTCATAATGAAGTTTTGCAGGAATTCCAGGAAGTAAGGTACAGGTTTTTCCAGAAATTTTTCGAAAACGTAACATGAGAATTCTGTCAGATCATTTCTGACGGCGTCAGGCTTTACAACCTGACGGCGTCAGGTTTAATTTTCTGAAAATTTTTGAAAGTTTTGTTTTCATAAAAAGTTTTTATTAAATCTATAACTTATAATCTCCAGGAATCTGCAAAATTATCATTCCACAAGCATTATATCCTTATATATAGATTTTATCCCGCCGATGTTATGCAGGTTTTCGTGTTTGTTTTCTCAGGTTTAACAGGTTATTTTGGACAAGGAGATGTTTATGGAATCAAGCTTATGGCGATGCATTAGTCATGGAACTTCAACATTACCTTGGAGGAAGATCTAACCGTGTAATTTCATTATCCACCAAGCGAATCAGGGGAGTATTTGATTTCATTCTTTTACTTTTTTCTTTTACATCTTGTTATTTGAACATTGGGGACAATGTTCATCTTAAGTGTAAGGGGGGGTAAAAGTACGATTTTAGAGAATGCCATTGCGCTTGATTTTTGTTTGTTTAATAATAGATGTGTAATAAAACTGAGATAAATACCTGTTAGGGTAATTTTAGTGCCAAATTTAAATTTTTTTACAACATATAGGAGTGAAACTTTGATCTTAATGAGCGTCTCACGGATAGGAGTTATATGACTAGCACAAAAAACCGTACCACTAAAAAAATTTTCCACCCCCAAATATGTGAGGTTCGCCCCTAGAATTGGTAGGAAAAGCATTTATGCTATGATGTGTGTACCGGTAGCACTTAGATTCTAGAACTTGCGTTAGGACCATTCCGAGGCCACAAGTGAGACTACATTCGTGTAGTTAGATTTACTACATGATAAGAGGCATTAGGATTAACCCATTGTTTTACACCTGTGTTTTTTGTTATAATTACGTTGGCTACATTGGTCAAGTAATTCTCCCACACCCTTTGCGTTGTACTCATTTTTAGTACACGATACCCCTAGTACACCCCTCAGAGCCTATCTTTTCGTTTCGACCTTTAAGCATTTTACTTAAAGAAAGAATTTGTTACACCCCACTTAAATGTACACCCAAATCGCCTTAGCCTACTTTGTATGCACTCATCTTTAGTGCATTATTGTTACAACATTTGTTTAAACCCAAGTTAATTATCTAGTTGATTACATGGTTGCTAAGTCGAGTCATATCCTTGTACATATTGTTTTGGGACGATTGGGACTCATGGGTAAAGTACTAGTGTAATGGAGTAATGGGGAAGAACATCATTTATTACCCCCATATGTGCTAAATATTCTAAAAGTACTCCAAGTTTTTCAATTATCTTAATTCGAGTCATTAGATTAGTATTTTTAAAGTTATGTAAAAGTTCAAGTGTAAGGGGGATGCAATGCCCCTATGATGTATTATTTTGGATGGTAGGGCAAAAGTGTATGCACAAAAAAAAAAAAAAAAAAAAAAAAAAAAAAAAAAAAAAAAAAATCGAAAAATCAAGAAAAATACAAAAAAAATGAGAAAAAGAAAAAGTAGAAAAAACATACGGATTACCATCCTGTTTCATTGTATTTTATTTTATGTTTTTGTTAAGTTTTGTTATTTTCTTTCATTAGCTTAAGATCGAGTCTAGTCTTGGCTTAGCAACATTGTATAGTACATGTAATTGATCAAGATTTTTAACTCGCCACCAGTAAAATATCCCTTATCCAACCAAACCGTGTTTTCCTTTTCCCTACACCTAACATTATAACCCATTTAAAAGCCCTCTTTGATAGTTTATCTTTGGTGCTTACGCCTAGTGGAGGAGGTTTTCGATCCTTTCCCAAGCCTATGGTAATCTATTTGCTATGACAGGTAGTGAGAGATATTATCCGTTTTCATTTATGAGATTTATTTTGATGACACTTGAGAGATGTGAGTATCTAAACACTACTTGTGAGGTGCTAGTATGTAATCTCCGTGCTTATTATGATTGAAGTGGAACGATTATTTGTTGTAATTACTTTTATGTTTGCATTAAATGACCCCTAACTTGTATTTTGATTAGAATAAAAGCGCATTTGCTTGAGGACAAGCAAATCTCAAGTGTAAGGGTATTTGATGAGGCGAAAAGTGTACCGCTTTTAAGGGGTCATTTAAGCCTTAAATCGTATTTATTTGATCAAATATTGCCCTAAATCGTTCCTTTTGTCATTTTAGGTACTTTTGAGGAGAAATCTGGAAAAGGAGGCATTTTGGACGTTTTTGGAGCATAAAAGTGAAGAAAACGGCAAAGTCTCAAAAATCGGCTGAAAGTTACCTTTGACGGCGTCACATTTAACCCCAGACGGCGTCATGCCTTGGCAAGAAAAGGTGGACGTGAAATTTACTCATGATAAGCCAGTGAAAATACCATGTGAATTCTGACGGCGTCATGCTTTAACTTGATCAAGGGCGTCACGGCTTAAATCAAAGAGGGACGGCGTCACGTTCAAGAGCTGACGGCGTCAAGCCTTGATAAGCCAGAACGGATTTTGGAGAGCTAAAGAGGGACGGCGTCAAGAAGGTCACCCGGGAACCCTAGAAGCGGCGAGGTGACGGCGTCACACTCCATAAGGTGACGCCGTCAGATGCAAAAGTCTATATATAGTTTTCTAATTTTTTGTCATTAGGGAGAGCTTAGTGTGTGGAATTTTGGGAGAAAACCCTAAGACGATTTTAGCTTCTTTTTCAAGGCTTTTTGCCTTGAGATCTTCCATGTTACATTGAAGATAAGTTATCAATTAATCATTCAATATGTCTATGTGTTGTTTGATTTTATCTTATTCTTGTCTTTTGATTAACATGTTAGGCTAAATTTATCTTGTGTTTGCTTAGATCTAATGAAACCTAGCTATTGATTATTGGTTATTAGTGTGTTATTAGTTGTATTGGATGATTGTTTATCTATGTTAGGCTTAAGAAAACTGGCTAACTTCCTATTCGGTAACTTGCTTGAACGTCTTAAGAAACATGAACCAAATGCGTACTAAAGGTTTTTATGGTTGTATTTAATGCACAAGCGAATTCTAGTGATCCCATGTTAGGAGCTTCCTAGCCGGCTCGACATAGGAGTGAAGTAGGAGCTTGTAGAGTTGGGGAAGTAAGTACGCCACCCCACGAATGGTATTAAGGAATACACCCATCACCCACGCGACTAATACACACTAATTAACCGGTAAAAGATAGTTAGGGAGTAAGGAAATCTAAGTAAACACATTTCTCTACACATAAGTTTCTCACCACATTTTCATTTTTGTTATTTTATTTTATTTGCATTCGTAGTAATTTGGGTTAGTTGACTAGCAACTAATTCCGCCCACTCCTTCAAAACCGAGATTTTATTTGCTTTCATAAAAAATATAAAAACATAAAAAAGAATCTTCCTCAACCCTTAGACCTATTAGAGTAGCTTTTCATACCTAACGAACACTATTCCCTGTGGAGAACGATCAATCCCCCGTACTTACCACTACACTATACTACATCGGTCAGGTACACTGCCTGGTGGGGTTGTAAGCCTCTTGAGATCCCTCGAGAGGTAAAACCTGTTGTAAGGTTACAAAACCACGCATCACCCTGGGAAGATTCCTCCGGTTCTGGCTGGATCATGGGAACTGATACCTAACCTTACCATCCTTATAACTCCAGTACATTAAATAAAAATGCTCGGTCTTTGGTGTTCTTCCACAATTTCCATCACAAATCATTTGCTCCCCCTTAATATATGCATCGATATATGAAAGAGTTTATCACATATGGGAGAGCCTACACTTGAGTCCAAAAGATCACATTTTATCAGTTTTCATATTTAAATCACATTCTCTCCCCCGATCAAAAATTTTAAACCATTTGAGATTTGTGATCCCAATTGATTTAAATATGTTTAGAAAATTTGGGAGAAAATGTGGTCAGGTTTAACATGTATTCTGATAATGGAACATTCTACAGCTCCTCCTCAATCAAAGAGGGAGGTAAGATTAACACACACATCACATATTTATCACTACTCTATCAGTACAAAGTTTATTATATTACAGAATTACACAACAGCAAAAAGAGAGGACTAATTATTACAGAGAGAATATTTTCATTTGGTTCTCTGTAAAAGTCTGTAATCACCCTCTCGAACTCTTCCACCAACATAGCTCTCAAGACTGCGGAAGATCCTCCTTGTCTTCCATCGTTTGCGTATGGCCACGGAGACATGTTCATTGTTCTTTTGTAAATCTTCTTTGTCCAGAAGTAGTATATCTCCGAGTCTAGCCGATCTGATCTTGTACTCTTTGATTCTGTAGTCCAGTGCTTCTTCAATTTGTTGTAGAGTACCATCACTGAACTTGTGGATTTCATCAAGCCGCATGTCATCTGAATCCCGTACCTGTCTTTAAACACCACAGCCTTTGGGGATTCAAGAACCGTGAAATATTACCTGAATTCCATGTTTTTCGCTTCCCAACGAGTCCTTGTGAGGTTGAGCTGAGTCTGATAGCTTTCAATCCCAAGCTGAAAGTCCTCTACCCGTTATCTGATGACTAAGCCCCTGGTCCATAGATTAACAGCAGTGGCAAGAGTCTTCTTTTAGTGTGGTGGTAGGTGATGCAGCTTGCCTTGAAGGTTTAACAGGTACAGATCTTCAAAGTCACTTGGATGCAGGTGTTTGAAATTGCTTTTGGCAATAACATGTTCCTTAAGATCAGCTCGGCGGAGGATGATTCTTTTCCGATAGTCATAGCAATATATTGTAAAGATTTCAACTTTGACTACACTGAGAATCTGCATGCGGGATCGTACAGCCTTGCGGTCTCTTTCAGCAACGAATCTTTCGATGTAGAACTGCTGTCTCCTGAACCACCAGTGTGATATGCCATACGAAGCCGATATATCATTCTTGTACTCTTCCTCAACCCATATCTGATCTGGCACCATTTGTTCTAACCCAATGTCTGGATAGTAGGCAGCTTTCATTTTAGTAATGGACAAGGCTCGTTTATGCTCCTTGCTGCCAAACCTGAGAAACTCTAGATCTTTGTTGAAGAAGAAGTCAGTTTGGATGGAGACCTGTCCAGGTGGACCACCCAGAGGGAGTGGAGTGCTGACATTGAAGTTGCGAATTCCATCTTCAACCTGATCGGTCAGGAGCTTATGACATTCTTCCATCTGGTACTGAAGAATCAGGATGAAATGCTTTGACAATTTTATATGCTGGCCCTTCCAAGTCCTTTGGTGTTAGTTTGTCTATTCCTTGCTGCTTACAGTACCAATTTATAAAAGCTCCCATGTCTCCAGTCTGGGCCAGCAGTGAGTTCTCCGGTGGAGGCACATAGTTGGACATAATAGCTTCAGCCCAGGAGTTATCAGGGTCATGTGCATCAGAAGAAGGAATGGACCAATCTGGCTCAGGTGTTGGGGGTCTGTCATCTCTGGATGTCTTCCACCATGTCTACTTTATTTCTTAAGTAACAGTGATCTCAGGAGTTGCTGACCTATCCTCCCTGAAGAAAGATTGCCACCAGGTGTTGCCGACCTTTGTAATATGAACATTCGCGGTATCTTCATCATCTTCTGAATAAGAATCTTGGTTGTCTTCAGCTGATTCTTCATGCATAATACAAACTTCAGGAATTGAAAAGACCGAAGGCTTGAATCTAGTGTCAACCGTCGTCCACGCAGCATATCCAGTGGATGATACATCCTTTGATGAGCTTGGACCAGTAGAGTGCTTTGACTGATCCTTTTCTGTAGATGATGCCGACGGATGAGATTGTTGGTGAGCTTGTGAAGATCCTTAAGTTCCAGAAAAACCAGCTGCTCCAGATGCCCCAGATGGTGGAGGAGGTGGAGGAGGATGCGGTGGAGACCCGGATGGTGTATCTGGTATGTCTTGGCTCTTCTTCTTCCTTTTGCGTGTTTCAGCCAATTCTTTCATGAGTTGATCAGCGTTGTCAAGGTCAATCGAGTTTTCCAATGCTTCGTATAGTTTTCTGTGATCTTCATGACCTTTGTATTGATTTGTCTCATACATTCACTGACGAAGAATTTTCTTCATGTCAATGGTGGGAAGATCTCTGAAGCGAGCTCTCATTGGTACTTCCATTACCCATCTTACAGCTTCAGTAGCATAATCATCAACAGCAGTAATTACTTTATGCTCAAGGTTGAGATTTTCCAGCTTTGACAGCCTACGGCTGTGATTTAATACAACTTGTGGTAGATTCAGACCTTCCAAATCAGCAATACGTTTGAGAGCAATTTCCAGTTGTGATTCCAAGCTGGTGAGGGTGGATAGAGGTGGTGATATTGGGATCGAGTTGTGACAGTTGCAGTTGTGGTTGTTTCAGATGAGGGAGTGGCAATTGTTTGTGTTGTGGGAGGTATTGGAATTTCCATTGTTCGGAGTGCTGATGTGTCTTGTTCAATGGGGACCGATACCATTGATACAACCTCTTTTTTATCATTTGACTTTTCAATCTCAGCTTCAACATCAGTAGTCTTGTCAGTAATGAATTGAACACCAAACGTGAGGTCGTGGTCAAGGGTTTTGAGGGATGACAGTGTGCCTGTTGACCCAGCTGGTTCCTCCAAGTGTGTCAGATCATCGACTTTCATTTTCAGGTTTTCTTGAACCCCTGGGTATGCTGTAGATACAAAATCTTCATGCATTGATTCAATTGGAGGATCAGATGTAACTTCCTTCTCATGAGTTAGGGTCTCTTTCTCAGCTTTGTCAGGTTCGGGGCCAACTTCATCTTTAGCGTGTGTAACATCCATCTCAGCAATTTTCTCTCCCGTGACCAGCTCATCTGATTCAGTATCACTGGAGTCTACTTTGAGTTCTAAGCTCGAAGATTCTTCATTCCCAACTTCAGATGATTCAACGGTTTTAGAGGGTTCAAATTCGCGTCTCTTAAGAATGAACTTTGTAGTAGTTGCCTTGGATGCAAGAGAGGAGATATCCAAAAGTGTTTGAGCAACCTGTTCTTCTGTGACAGTCCCCTTTCCTTTTCCTTCCACTTCAGCCATCGGTAGACGTCTTCCTATATCCGGTTCTCTGAGGGTCACACCTTTAGTAGTGTGTCCCACCGTCTCCGCGTATTCTTTAGTACTAAGTTCCAGAGCGTTTTGGAGGGCATCATCCTCTTCATCAACCAACCTTCTCTGTATCTTGGCTCCCATTTTCATACTTACATCTCCCCTCTTGGGTTTCTTAGTACGACCTGGAGCATTGTCTGTAGTTGATGCCTCTTTGCGCTTCTTAGGTTTGGTTTTGCCTTTTAGTTGTTTTAAAGACATGGATGGTTTTGGAGGAGGGGTTTCAGCATCACTAATTTGTTCACCAGCCATGAATCTCTGATGCTTGTCAACTTTCTTCAAGTACTCTTGATAGTATGGAGCATTGAGTATCTCATCTGTGATAAGGTCTTCAGGAACAACCTTCCCAAATACTTCATATTTAGATCCCTTTGCAGTGAACTTGAGATTTCCAAGAAGATATTCGTCATCTGGCAAGTGAAGTGGAGAATCCAATCTTGGGTGAAAGTTGTGCACACTTTGAAGATGGAAGATCATCAACTTGGTAAACCTGATGTTTGGAATCATAAGAAGGTTGACATTCTTCTTTCCTGTTTTCTGTTGTGCGAGATTGTTCTTGTCTCCAATGAATGAGTGAATGGAATGTGTGAATTCTTCCCAAATCCTCTCAGCATAATCTAGGTTGGCATGATTCAGAATTCTCCAAAGTATCTGTATCATAGGAGCTCTTGGTCTCTCAAACCCTGACGTCTTGCCCGTGAGACATAAGTTGATGATAGTTAAGATGGCCCTCCAGGGTTGGTACATGTCATATGTAATGACTGTAGAGAGAGTGTTGATGGTTTTGGGGTAACCTAGATCATTGACAAAGTTGATGAGTTCCTCAGGTGCTGGTGGGGAAGTAAACGGTTGGTTCTCAATGATAGGTGTGATTTGAAGTGCGTCTCTGATGGTTTCTTTGGTGAGTGTGAACCATTGTTCATCAAGTTGACAGCTGTAGTTTGCAGTATCCTTGTCATATCTCACAGTGTCCCAAAACTGTTGGATGTAAATGGATGGAATAGAGGAGCAGGCTACAAATGTTCGGAAGAAATTTGTCTGCTTCAGAATATCTACAGCAAGCTTGTAGATAGGGTTGTGTTGAGATTTGTCCATATCAAGATAACTGTTGCTCCTTCCTATGGCAACCCAGCGGTCATGAGGCAATATCTGTTCATCTGTGCGAACCGGTGGAGGAAGGGCAGGAGCTTGAACAGCAGATGCGTTAGCATCAGACATTTTTGCTGCACAATCACCACCACAAGAAATATCCATGTAGAAAAATGTGGTGTTAGGAGTGATACATAGATTACTATTATGACATATGCACTCAACGGCCAAAACATAGAATCACAAGCATCATAAGTGTGAGATGATCACATGATAGTGTCAACTAAGAGATTAACAAATGTTAATACATCTTATGTCAGGACATACCCCTGTGACCACGACACTATGATCATACTAATACATCAGACAAGGCACATAGAATCGATGCTATGCATAAGGTATACGACTTAATGAACATAGCATAGACAATGTAAGACATAACCCATCAAATTGCACAAAAAAATCTCACACTACAAGAAGCAGTCAGTTAATGATACAAAACGCAGTGTGCCAAACCGAAATGACCAAACCGCAAAGGCAGCATTAATGAAAGATTGTCAAACCGCAGTTGGCAAAATGTAGCAATCAAACCGCAGTAGACTTAGATTCAGAGATGATCAAACCGCAGTGACATGCAAACCGCAATGATATTAAATTTTGATACAGTCTAACCGCAGCAAGAGGTAAACCGCAATATTATTATATTCAGAAATAATCAAACCGCAGTAACAAGCAAACCGCAAGAATATTAAATTCTGAAATAATCAAACCGCAGCAATTGGCAAACCACAAGAATATAATATTCTGAATTAATCAAACCGCAGTAACAATCAAACCGCAATAATATTAAATTCTGATATAGTCAAACCGCAGCAAGAGGTAAACCGCAATATTATTATATTCAGATATAATCAAACCGCAGTAACAGGCAAACCGCAAGAATATAATATTCTAACATACACAAACTGCAACCAAGCATAAGAACCGCCAAACCGCAATCAAGAACGTTTGTGCAAAACCGTAGCCAAGAGCATTTTGAGCAAACCACAACTAAGAACAACAGTTATAAACCGCAGTTAAGAACATTGGTTCATAATGTAGTCAAGAACCATTTTCCAACATGCACACAAGCCAAATAGCAACGCTCAGTCAAGTATAATGAGACATCATACATCCAACACGCACTCCAGAAACAGTAAACGACTAACACACAATCATAATTTCAAAACAATAAACCGCACCCTAGACATACTCACAAAACCGCAATCAAGACTCTTTATTCTTAAACCCAATCCTGGGCATTGAACCGTAACCAAAGATGTACGTCTAAGCAAACCGCAACCAACGACTATTAAGCAAGCAAACATAGCAAGACATGTGCCGACAAACCGCAGTGAAGAACTTGTGAGTGAAACAAGACTAGAGTTTACAACACACCTAGGATTCAACATTCAGGTTGAAATCACACTCAGCATAACAAATTAATGATTAATTACAACAACATATATAATACCACCAGTAGCAATTACATGTTTCTTTGACCTTTTAAAAATCAATTATATTTCGAAAAATCAATGTAACACACGAATGAGGTGGGGAGGCTAATTAACCACTCAACGAAGCAATTAAAACATATTTCAGGCTAATCCCATCAATTTAAACACAAGATTAATCACAAACCTAGGAGAAGAAGACGAATCGATTTGCAACCCTAGACAAAACACGATTTGAATGAGATTCAAGCCAAGATGATAAAGATAAAGTTACTGAATATAGATCAAAATGTTAGACAAACATTACCTAGGCAAGAGATCACTTAAGGCTCGAGATCAAACAAATCGTGGGTTTTTTCGGTTGGGAGAGAAAAGGGGACAATGTTTGACCAGATTTTGATTTTTTGACCAAGACCAACCGTAGTGAATCTAAATCCTAAACCTAACCTTTCCGTAATTGGCAATATTGGTCCTTGTCTTTCCTACTTTGGATTTTAACATTCAATAAGGCAAGAATGGTCCTCCAATTTTCAATAAGCCTAGGAATCAATTTGCAATTATTGCATGTAAGTCCCTATGCTAGCATATAAAAGACATATGGCCCTTTTTTGAAGTTAACAACCCTAGAGCAACAATCTTCTCAAACTAAACCCCTGATTGAAACACGTAATTTCTTCATAGATTAACCTAATGCATTGAGGATGCCCTGATGATTGCCATAAATTACTCTCCCCCTCAATCAATGACCCGATTTCTATTGAAAGAACTGGAGTAGTTGATTGAGTAACAATTTATGTAATCATAATTCCAATTGATTTTTCAAGCGCATGTAACCACTATGTGAAACCCAAATTCTTTCCTGAAGAATCATAGACTAGAAAGAATTTGAGATCTACAAAAGATTTCTCTTCATATGCAAGAAATAATGTACTGACACGTACATTAAATCAGAGAAACATGGATATAAAGTAATCCATGCCCAGGTGAACATCACCTAGTTGGAGGAACAACTGTCTTTTTTGGCAACATGCTTTCCCCATAATAATGCACGGGTTGCAGTCTGAAGTAACTGCAAGCCGAAAGACATGTTTTAACCATTTAGTATAACTTCTGCTCGAGATTCATTTAAAGACCCGTGTCATTATTGAATGACATTTCTAGGACCGTAAATGTTATCGATAAACAGAAGACATGCCTAGAGAAACTATTTTTGGTATTTTTGATTTTTTTCAGATTTTTATGGATTTTGATTGTTTTATAACTATCTATTTACACATTAGATTTATACATCTCTATTCTATATTTTGATTTAAGGTATATACAAAGGATACATGAAGAATAACCACCGATATTCTTCCCAAGATAGACTGTTGCAGTACGAGTTCTGAGCTTATTTGTTCAGAAATCATTATGCACGAACATCACTGTTGAGTTTTTTGAACCCCCAAATTAGGAGATTTCAGTCCTTTTGGCCGCCACACCATGAGCTTTTCCTTGAAGGAGATGGTAGATGTACCTGCACTTAAGTAAGGATTCCCTGCACTAACACGACGATTTTGCTCACATTTATATGGGTTAGTGACATTGGTATCCCAGTCTTTTGGATCTTCACAATCATTCTTGGAAGTACTATCTGAATTAATAGGTATCCATCTAAGACCAACCATCTTAAAAATTCTACCCGTCGGTAACCACCTAAGGCAAGATCTCGGAGTGTTAGATTTCTTATATCCCTTAGAATGCTTGTTGGGATAATCTTTTAGTCCTACAGCAATCTGCCCACTAGGTTTCTGAGCATGAATCTTTGGTCCTACGGGCCTGTTGTGGCTTCTAGTCTTAGGAGATCGAACCTTAGAATGAGCATTTACTTCCATAGTCTTAGACTTATGAGATTGAGCCTTAGAACGACCACTAACTGTCTGAACATTTGGTCTAGATTGTGAAGTGACTGGTTTTGACAAAACTTATTTCACATCAACTTGGGTTGCTGATGAAGCGAAAAGTGTACCGCTTTTAGGGGGTCATTTAAGCCCTAAATCGTATTTATTTGATCAAATATTACCCTAAATCGTTCCTTTTGTCATTTTAGGTACTTTTGAGAAGAAATCTGGAAAAGGAAGCATTTTGGACGTTTTTGGAGCATAAAAGTGAAGAAAACGGCAAAGTCTCAAAATTATGCTGGAAAGTACCTTTGACGGTGTCAGGTATTGGCCCAGACGGCGTCATGGCTTGGCAAAAGAGGTGGATATGAAAATTACTCATGATAAGCCAGAGAATTTTGCATGAAAAATCTGACGGCGTCACCCTTTAAAGTGATGAAGGCCATCACGGCTTAAGCTAAAGAGGGACGGCGTCAAGCTCAATTCTGACGGCGTCACCCCTTGATAGGCCAGAGAGGATTTTGGAGCACTAAAGAGGGACGGCGTCAGGAAGGCCATCCGGGAACCCTAAAAGCGGCGAGGTGACGGCGTCAGGATCTATAACGTGACGCCGTCAGCCCTTAAACTCTATATATAGTTTTGCAATTTTTTGTCATTGGTGTGGAACTTATTGTGTGTAATTTTGGAGGAGAAACCCTAAGACGAATTTCTGCCATTTTTAAGGGTTTTCATACCCTTGGATCTCCCATGTTTAATTGAAGATAAGTAATCGTTTAATCATTCAATATGTCTATGTGTTGTTTGATTATATCTTGTTCTTGTCTTTTGATTAACATGCTAGGCTAGATTTATCTTGTGTTTGCTTAGATCTAATGAAACCTAACTATTGATTATTGGTTATTAGTGTGTTATTAATTGTATTGGATGATTGTTCATCGATGTTAGGCTTAAAAAAACTGGCTAACTTCCTATTCGGTAACTTGCTTGAACGTCTTAAGAAACATGAACCAATGCGTACTAAGGTTTTTATGGTTGTATTTAATGCATGAGCGAATTCTAGTGATCCCATGTTAGGAGCTTCTTAGCCGGCTCGACATAGGAGTGAAGTAGGAGCTTATAGAGTTGGGGAAGTACGTACGCCACCCCATGATTGGTATTAAGGAATACACCCGTCATCCACGCAATTAATACACACTAATCAACCGGTAAAAGATAGTTAGGGAGTAAGGAAATCTAAGTAAACACATTTCTCTCCACATAAGTTTCACAACCTTTTCATTTTCATTTATTATATTTTATTTGCATTCGTAGTTATTTGGGTTAGTTGACTAGCAACTAATTCCGCCCACTCCTTCAAACCCGAGATTTTACTTGCTTTCATAAAATTATAAAAACACAAAAAGAATCTTCCCTCACCCTTAGACCTATTAGAGTAGTTTTTCAATCCTAACGACACTATTCCCTGTGGAGAACGATCAATCCCCCGTACTTACCACTACACTATACTACATCGGTCAGGTACACTGCCTGGTGGGGTTGTAAGCCTCTTGAGATCCCTCGAGAGGTAAAACCTACTGCGAGGGCGCAATCCCACGCATCAGTTGCACACCTCAGGTTAGAAGATTTTGGTCGTTCAGATCTAAACGCATTTGGTTGTTTAACCACTGTTCGGTTTCTAAGAGGTTGTGAAACTGGCGTTCCCAAGATTGATGGTTTTGCAAACTTAGTATTCACACTGTTTCCAGTTAATTTCCTCAATTCGTTCTTAAGGACAGTGATTGTGAAACCTTTCTCTTGAATTTGAGCTTTGAATTCATCAATTTTGGCAATCAAAGAGGTCGTCTGTTCTATAAACTTAGATTTCGTTTCTTTGATTGAGTCACACAGGTGTTTACATTGCATTTTCAAAGTCTCATTTTCAGTAATTAATTTAGCCACTTTATTATCATGCTTAGCCTTAACTTCATTGCACATGTCACGCATCTCAGCCAAACTGGTTTTCAGGTTTTTGATTGTCAAGTTTTTGGATTCTAGCTGAGCTTTCAAATCATTTATTATGAATAATTCACGGAATTCAGGGAGTTCCGGATTTTTACAAGGTAGGTTAATTTGAAATCTTTCTTCCTTTTGTTGCATTGCGATTTCAAGAGAAATGCAATGTTTTTCTAACTGTAAAAATATGTTTGAAAGATCATTATAAACTTCCTTTTCAACCATGTCATTTGATTTGGAAATCTCAGCCGTAAGCAAAGATCGTGACGCATCATCTTGTTCAGCATCCTGATTAATTTCTCCCCACTTATAACTCATATTTGTTGAATCAGAGGTGATATTGCTATCAGTCTTTTTCATCAAATATGTGTCATAAGTAGGTTTAATTTGATCAGTATGTCGTTGTTCATTTGAAAGAACATTATCCTGATCAGACAGATGTACCTCAGCAGACAGTACTTGGTGATTTTCTGGTTTGAGAACTGCATCCATACACAGTGTGATATCAGCTCCTGAGCTATTACTATCATCAGGCTTGTCTGATTCTGTCCCATTTCTCATATGTTGAGCCATTTCATTAATGAACCCCTTAACATTACTCATAAGTTGCAGTAAAGTCCTTCTGAACACGTCAACCTCAGTTCCAGTGTAATTAGCAAAACACTTTTTTGTCATTTGACTATCATAATCATAATCGTCAGTGTATTGCGAATCAATGAACACCTGGAGTTGGTTGTTGATCACACAAAAGGCAGCCATGGATCTACCTTCAAAAAATTCTTCTTTGTCAAGTTGTCGTTCAAGTTGATCTAAGTATAGAATCATTTTGACTGTGAAGTCTTGAACATCTTGACCAAAGAGTGTTGCGAAAGCCCGTTTGTAACCTCCCAAGTACCCAGGTTGTTCAAACAGAACCTTGAGATGTGAATGAAGCAGTCGAAAGCATTCAATGGGACTTTCCTTTGCATTAGTCAACATTAGTGGTTGAAGACATTCTTTCTCGTGAGAATTCGAGCATGACAATTCCATACTAGCATTATCAGAATCACACACGTTTGTTTGATGTGTAGGATTGGAGGTCACATGCTTATCATTCGTGTCGTACAATTTGAGTACCTCATATATGAAAGAATCTGAATTGGTAGGCATTGTGAAAACGTGCACGGGATTTTACAAGTCTATGATTTAAATCGAGAAATCGTTTCTTTCGCGGAGTTTTACAAAATCAAGAAGAAACCGTGAGATAATGATAAATTGGATGTGTTATGATAGCTGTTGGATCGTTACAATGATTAGTGATTGTAGGCTAAAAGTGATGATTGTTTGTAGGATTATGTGAATTGTAATGTCGTTGTGATATGAGTAGGTAATGCTGGGTTTACGTGGTGGATTGGACAAGTCACAGTCAATAATCAAAGATCAAACCACAATGAAGAAGGTTGAACAAAACTCAGTCAAAGTTTGGGTCAAACCTCAACCAGTATATGACAAACCGCAGTACTGGTCAAACCACAAGACTGATCAAACCGCAGGAAAGCTAAACCGCAGAAGGTTAAACCGCAATAAGTCAAACCGCAATACCTTTTGGTCAAACCGAAACCGCTACCAGACAGAACAGTCACTATCAAACCGCAGACGAAGTCAAACCGCAATACCTTTTTGGTCAAACCGCAACCGCTACCAGACAGAACAGTCACTATCAAACCGCAGACGACAAACCGCAAGTCACTGTACCTCAGTGTCAAACCGCAGTGAAGAAACTAGTACCGAGAGTCAAACCGCAGTGTCAATATTTCACCTAAAATCACCTAAAGATCACCCTTTTGAACGTTTTTACTTGGATTCTTTTTACCTACTTGATCTAGGAGGGTTATAACACTAATAAAACACTACCTTTAACACTACAAACGTGAGAATTAAAGTAGAGCCAAAAATAAGACCATAACCTTCCAAGAACCAAACTTTTGATCTAACTTACCCAAGAAAACGCACATACAATCGAACTAATCAAACCATGAGCTCTGATACCAATTGTAGGATATTGGATATCATAACACAATGTTGGAGTTAGATCAAGATCGAATTATAAGGAGTTAGAGAGAGAAAGAAGGATATTCTAGAGAGAGAAACAAATAGTTGTATGATTAAATGTGAAGAACATCCAACCCTTCCCAAGTATGGGAAGGGGTATGTATATACTTTCTAGCTAGTGTGCCTCGAGTGGGCTGTGGAGTGAGCTGACAGTGGGTAAAGACCCGACCCAACTCCACAAATATTACTACGACTAAACTAATATAACTATAACTAAACTTGTATTAATATGCCTACGAGCTAACTTAATGCTAATGATTACTTGGGGTGACCGAGTTTTTCATATGAATATTTATATTCCTAACATTATCGGAGGTTCACTAGTTAGTGATTTTTTTTGTTATCTGCTTACTATTAATCAGAGGTTCATCAGTTAATGCATTTTTTTGTTATATGCTTATTTTTATCAGAGGTTCCTCAGTTAGTGCTTTATTTGTTATATTTTTTTAGTTGATGAACATATTACCTAACTATCTATTGTCTATGATTTTTTTTTTTGTTTATTTTTGCTATTATGTTATAAGAGGTTCATCAGTTAGCGGATTTTTGGTTACCTGCTTACTTTTATCCGAGGTTCATCAGTTTACGCTTTTTTGTTATATTTTTTTAGTAGATGAACATATTCACTATCCGTTGTCTATGATTTTTGTGTGTGTGTGTGTTCATTTTAGCTATTATGTTATCAAAGGTTCACCAGTTAGTTCATTTTTTGTTATCCAGCTTATTTCTATCCGAGGTTCATCAGTTTATGCTTTTTTGTTATATTTTTTTAGTTGATGAAAATATTAAGTATCTGTTGTCTATGGTATGATGTATCACTATGTTGAGGGTCATAATCACAGCCTAGACTGTGAAGAGGATAGCGTCTTTCTGGTTTCTTCTCGTGAAATTACTTATACTCAGCAAGTTTTTCTTTATCAAGTGTCAATAGAGACCGTTTTTCCATTATCTCGTCACAGACTATGCATGTGGCATATCATGCAGAAGTTGACTTCAAAGGTATGTTTCATAAATTATTTTTTGTTTTTAATTTATTTTTATTCTTCAATTTTTTTTTTTGGTTCATCAATGAACTCTGTTCATCATTTAATTTTTTATTTGATTTATAGGTTGGTATGTTTTAGCTACAGATCCTACCTTCAAAAGAAGAGTAGTGTGAAACGTTCAGTTAATGTGACAAATCGTAATTTCGGGTCATTTTTCAAACTTTGAAATTTTACTATTCATCTCAGGAATTTACTGTTCACATATTACTATTCATCATTTTACTATTCATCATTTTTGAAGTCAGTTTGCGATTTTGAAACGTTATCAAGAATTTTACTATTCATAAAACACTATTCATTCCCGGAGGGATATCACTATTCATGGTTATTATGCATCACTTCGTAAACTAGGATTACGAGTATTAAATTCGCGTAACTGTAGGGTTAAGCTGCATATTCATGGAACATCATTGAGGACACATCATATAGACTAGAGTTAGTCTGCATACTATCAGTAACATCATTTTCATATTAGTTCATTCGCGGGTTGCATAATTTCAATTCACATATGACTTTTTACTTGCACCAATGTGACACTTAGAATATCTTACATGTACACTAGAACTTAGGCTAAATTTAGTCCACAACAATCAAGTACCTTGCTCCTACTCCAGTTCACAGTTTTAAATCCTAAAACAATTTTCTTTTTCTTAAATTACTTACGGTTGGCAATTCAACGAACACTATTCGTAATTCAAAAATTTAACACCCGATGTACCCAATTCTCCCAACGATTATTTCTAATGTGTTTTTATACTTCCAAAATGATTGCAAAAGTTCCAAAAATATTTCCTTACACCAAGAATAACTTCTTTATATCCTACGTTTATTTAAGAATAACTTCCGTTAATCACCAAACCAACAACCAATGCCTATTTTTAACATCCAATACATACAATATATACACTCTTGTATCAAAACAACAAATTTCTTCCTATTTTACACATTAATGTCGCCCCTTCTCTTGAAATATAAGTAATACTAGACAAAAGTACCATGTATTTATTAAACACCATGCCTTCCATAATGTCAAAGCATGGCTAGGTAAGATTTTGGTGAAAATCTTGTCCCCCCCCCCCCATACCATCGGCCATACCCTCCCCACACCCAAGCCATGATGATTTTGACTAACCATTAATTGTTTGAAAACTCTTCAAGTATATATAGATCCACATTATCCTCATTTTCACTTAGCTAGTTCAAGAGAAAAATAAAAATATCCCTTCCATATATATATACAAGTCGACACATAAAGGAGCAAGGAGGAAGAAAATCTTGTTGTGGTTAAGATCAAGTATACTTAGGGCATTCTAGCATAGATTTGGAGCATTGATCTTGAGGTTAATCAAGTGTCTTGCGCTCATATCTCACTAATCACTTTTGTAAGTAATCATACACTACAAAAACTTCATGTTTTTCTTTATGTCATAATGCTAGTCAAGTATATACTTGGTTATCACTTGGTACATGTTGATAAAGGTTTACATTCACAAAGATCCTTTAACAAAAGATTATATTTTGAATAAGTTTTTATTTCAAGAAAACTAGTAGATAAAACTCTTCACAAGAAAATGATGAAAACATTATATATACATGTATGTTAGTAAACTAGTAGTTTTATACATTCTTGATGATTATTACATGGACCTTGGAATATTGTTAAGTTTATGGTTAGATCACTATTATTATGTTGAGAAGTTGATGGGTGAACTAGGACTAGAATTGAAGTGGTTTTTAAGTGGATATGCTAACTAGAAGATTAGAAATATGGTTTTGACACTCTTGATAAACAATCTGTTCTGTTTTGACAATTATAGAAAAATCAGTAGCATAGTGATAATTTCAGACTGGAAATATAGAAAATAGACTTAATAACGAAAACATAGCCGCTTGAATGAGTTAAAACGGGCTTATAACGAAAAAGATACGTTATTTTCAAATTAGACGACGAAAACTACATTTTCAGAAAATAAGTGAATCTGTCCAGAAATTTTAAGAGATAAAAACAGAGGTTAAATGATGTCTAGACTAGCCGAGACCTTGAAAAGCCTAGAGTATACTTAAATACCTTCGCGGGGACAGGTCAAACATAAGAAACGGAGCTACGACGCAAAAGTTATGGCCTAAAGAATGTTTACGTCAACATATACGTTGACAGCCTATTATTTTTTTTGCTATTAGAAAGCTGATGGAATGTATAAAATGAATTTTTGTACCTTTTTGAGAACATTTTGGCTAAAATGACGTACACGGAATTGGTAGAAAATTGTATATGTTTATTTAGCGCGTTAGAGATTTTTGAAATAGCCATTAACATGAAGACTAAAATTTGGTCGCAAGATTTACAAGTTACATTTTCTAAAAAGTGGTAATTTTCTAAATAAAGGATCAAATTGACGCAACAATATTTTGGCAACAAATATTACAACAACATGTACAAGTGATAAAGTAAAGTATGAACTTGCGTGCATGGCCTTGTTATCGAACCTAAGACATATGCATTATTTAGGTCGCGGTTAGAGTATCGGACCTATAATTTCAGTTTACAGTAATATCAATCGGGAATTGCTTTTGCTAAGGTGAGTTTTCATAGCCCCGTTTTTCAAGTTAATATTTTATTTCAAACCTACGGGGGAGAATACATTGCACATCATTTTACTACGAGCCCAAGTACATTAAATTCTTTTACATTGCTTAAGTTACCACATTGCCAAGTTAAAATCCCATTTTATTTATCATGAACCGTTAATTGACATTAAGCGATGGTGAGTGAATAGATCTATTGAGGGTGACTCCTCCGTTCGGGTTGGTAGCTCCAACAAGTCTACGAACGCATTTCATTTGAATCATATTAGAGTGTCTGGCAAACCACTCTGGTGGGGCTTTCATTTTCTATCTAGCTTCAGGGTCATGAGCTTATAGCAATTGTATTATTTTAATTATATGGCGACATTGTCACATTTAACTTTATACTTGTGGATATCGTAAAAAACATTTACATAAACCTATGATTCTCACCAACATTTTTGTTGACTGTTTTAGCAATGTATTTTCAGGTAATTAGGGCATTCACATCATGGCCTGCATGAGGACCTATCATAGAGTCGCGGCGACGACGCGTCTCACTTGTATTTTATGCACTTAAACTATCATTTGGTTTATAACAAACTTATTTCCGCAACTTGACAAATCTTTTGGGACCTATCTCTTGTAAACTCTGAATGTTTTATGAAATCAAACGATGTACTTTTAAAACGACACTTTAGGTCGTTCAATATAACTGTAACTGTGATGCTATGGCAGTCACGCCCCAGGTATTCCATTCCGCTGCAAATCAGGTATTTGGGGGTGTGACAGTTAATCCTAGTGGGAAACGTAGGAAGAACAGTAGATACTGCAAATGTAGCATGAAAAATCATGATCAAGCGAAGTGCAACGCTATTAGAGGTGATATTGCTGCTAAGAAGGCTAGCGGTAAGGCTGCTATAAGTGAGAGCAAGCAGAAGGCGAAGTTGGCTGCTAAGAAGGCGAAGTTGTCTCACATGAATGCTTATGTTGTTACTTAGTTACTCATTCACTTTTTTTACTGTTAAATAAATAAAGGCTTAGTTGCTCATATATTTTTTAATTTTAATATTGATCAAAGGAAATTTGATTGAGATATTACTATATGATGATGACTTTTATCATTTCTTTAATAATCAATTTTATTGTTTGTTCATGAGTTTATTTTAAGAAATGTTCATAAAAGATGATGGAATTTTTTTTTTGTAACTTGTTCATCAATTTTATTGATTAACAACTCTTTTTTAGCTGAGCTGATTAGCTTAACACAAATTGTTTTTGTTCATCAGTTTTTTTGTAACTTGTTCATCAATTTGTATGTTTATCAATTTTATTTATGAGATGTTTGTTAATACAAATATCGTCCTAAAAACGTTATTTATATTTTACGATATTCGCTTTATTTTGTTAATGACAATTGTAAGGTTATCTTTAGCAAAGCATAAATATAAGTTAAAGTCTTTTAAATTTTAGTAACAAGCTTTTTAAAACACATTTACATATCACATGATCACTAGGAATTATACATTGCATACATATATACATTTCCATGTTTATTTTTATTTCTTAAAAATAGAAATACACATGACATCATGGCATACCTCATTAGGAAATCTTAGTTGACTTTACAATATATTTTGGAAAGATCTTGAAGCAAAGGAGTTGACTTTGTAAAATCTTGACAAGACTAGACAAGATATGGTAAGATTTGTAAAGTTCTTAGCTGGCATGTTCTCGCGGAACCAAACCAGTAAAAGGGCGAAACCCATAATTTGGGTCCGCCAAATTCGTGGTTTGTCTGCTCAGTTTTGCCTATAAATAGTAAGCTAATCATTCAAGCACAATCATCACTCATATAGCATAAATTACATATTCATTCATTTGTACGTTACTAACCCATTCATTTCATTCTTAGTGATCTTCCTTTTGTAGCAAAGAGATCAAGCATCAAGGATCAACAAAATGTTGTTATCCTGTTAGTGTAGGTTCTGTGTGATTAGCTAGTAGTTCACACATCATTGTCATACCATTCATTCAGTAGTGATCGGTTAGTGTTTTAGGCCTCAAAACACATACAGTGTCGGGAGTGGTTGAACCATTATAAAGAACTCGACATCTAGATTAGTGTCGGAAATTGTATAGGTGACGTCAGGTTGGTTATACCTTGAACTAGAACCCAGTATTTAGCTTAGTACCTGAAAAAGGTGTAAGCAACGTGTGTAAAGGTTTTCTCCGCCGAGAAGGGAGCTTGTTTCTTAGTGAAGAAAAACTCTCGAGTTAGAGGCTCGAGGAGTGGAGTAAGGCAAGGAAGAGAGTCATTATAGCCGAACCACTATAAATCTCCGTGTTGTGGTTTGATTGTTCTATTCCTTACTTTCATTACTTATATTGTTTATTTGTGTGCATTATCTGGAAATCACGTTAAGTCTCAAAGCGAATTAAATTTAAAAACGGTAAAAACTATTCAACCCCCCTTCTAGTTTTCTACAATTGGCATCAGAGCTACGTTACTCAAGATTTTCAAAATATATTGTAATTTAAAACTTGAAACGATCAATGGATTTTGAAAACTTCAAAGAAGGGCAATCTATGCAAAGACCACCACTATTTGAACCAAATAGTTTTTGTTAATACAAATATCGTCCTAAAAACCTTATTTATATTTTACGATCTTTGCTTTATTTTGTTAATGACGATTATAAGGTTTATCTTTAGCAAAGCATAGATATAAGTTAAAGTATTTTAAATTTATAGTAACAAGTCTTTTAAAACACATTTACTCATTACATGATCACTAGGAATTACGTTGCATACATATATACTTTTACATGTTTAATTTTATTTCTTAAAATAGAAATTTAACATGGCATCATGGCATACCTCATTCTGATATCTTTAGGTATCTTGAGGATTTGTAAGATATCTTGGAGAGATCTTGAAGCAAAGAAGTTGACTTTGGTAGATATGGCAAGATATGGCAAGGTATGAAAAGATTTGAGAATCTCTTAGCTGGCATGTCCCGGCGGAACCAAACCACTATATGAGCGGAACCCATATTTTGGATCCGCCGGATCCGCCGCCTGTTTGATCAGTTTGCCTATAAATAGCAAGCTGATCATTCATGCACACTTATCACTTACATAGCATAAATTATACATTCATTCATTTATACATTACTAACCCATATCATTCATTCATTTCATTCTTAGTGATCTTCCTTTTTGTAGCAAAAGAGATCAAGCATCAACAAGCTTTAACACACTGTTGTAAGTCTTGATAGTTAGATACTATGTGATTTGTTAGTGTTTTCACATAATTGTTATACCTTTCATTCAGTAAAGTCCGGTTAGTGTTTTAGACCTCAAAACACATAGAGTAAACGGGAGTAGTTGTACCCTTGTAAAGAACTCGACATCTAGCTTAGTGTCGGTAATTGTATAGGCGATGTCAGGTTGGTTCTTCCTTGAAGTAGAACTTGGTATTTAGCTTTGTACCGGAAAAAGGTGTAAGCGACGTGTATTAAGGTTTTTCTCCGTCGAGAAGGGAGTTTGTTTCTTAGTGAAGAAAAACTCTCGAGTTAGAGGCTCGAGGAGTGGAGTAGGGCAAGAAAGAGAGTCCTTGTAGCCGAACCACTATACATCTCCGTGTTGTGGTTTGATTGTTCTTTTCTCTACTTACTTACTTATATTACTTGTTTGTGTGCAATTACTTTGAAATCACAATAAGTTACAATGCTAATTAAATTTAAAAATGACCAAACTATTCAACCCCCCTTCTAGTTTTCTACAGTTTTATATATTTGAAAAACCGCTTTGAAACTTATGTGAAGTCAAAAGATATAGATTTATGGTATATTATTGTAGAAGGTGATTGTAAACCCATATTAAATATATCAGGAGGTCGGGATGAGGGTACCTCTCTTACTCGTCACAGTGATGAGCAAAAGAAGTTGATTTTCGAAAATAATGAAGCTAAAATGATGCTTTATAATACTTTACCTAAGAAAGAATATGAAAGAGTTTTCATGTGTAAAACGGCTAAAAATATTTGGCAATAATTAATTATCACTCATCAAGGGAACTCACAAGTCAAAGATAACAAAATTGATCTTCTTGTTCAACAATATGAACAATTTGTTATCTCTAAAGATGAGACCATTGATAGTGCTTTTGCTAGGTTTAATACTATAATTACTTCTCTTAAAGCACTTGACGAATCTTTTTCTAGTAAGAACTTTGTCAGGAAATTTTTTAGAGCACTTCATCCGAAGTAGAGAGCAAAGGTGACGGCTATTGAAGAATCCAAGGATCTTTCAAGCATGACACTTGACGAGCTCATCAAAAATCTCAAAGTTCATGAGATGGTGATGGAAAAAGACTCAGAAATAGTTAAAGACAAAAAGGAGAAGATGAAGTCCATTGCCTTAAAAGCTAGAGTAGAGTCAAGTGATGATGAAGAGTCTAGTTCGGGTAGCGAAGACGAAGAGTATGCCATGGCGGTAAGAGATTTCAAGAAGTTCTTTAGGAGACGAGGAAAGTTCGTAAGACAACCTCGTGAAGAAAAGAAATCCTTCCAGAAAGACCGTGATGATAGGAAAGGAAAAGTAGATAGGAAGTGTTTTAGGTGCGGGGATTCTGGTCATCTAATAGGAGAATGTCCGAAGCTACCCAAGAACAAGACTCAACGAGCCTTTGTCAGTGGTACTTGGAGTGACAGTGAAGATAATGACGAAGAGCCAAAGAATGACGAAGTTGCTCTTATGGCTAATGACTATAACAAATTGAGAGGATTCGATACACTATAAGGTGGTTAAACCTTTGGTACTTTGTGTATATGATATGTTGAGTTAATATGATCAAGTATGCGGAATCTACTCAATCACACTTAGAAGGTTATTTTGGTTTGTGGAAATTGAAAGGAATGCTTTAGTAACGAACAATGAACATGCAATGTTAACACCAAACGATTCAATATTATTCAAGATAATACGAGTGATCTTCAATATCACTAGGGTTACAAAACCTTGAATCTTATGTTTCTATGACTTATGATATTGTTGTGTTTGTTCTATGTTCTTGACAGATATGAAAGTTCTTAATTAGTCACATTTATATCTAGTCTAAGATTTCTCTTTTATAGTCCTAGAGAGATCTTTACAATATTGTCAAGTCTAATCGAACACATGCTTTGAGAGTGTCAGTCATTAAGATACAACATGTATCTGTGTTTACAACTTGTTCTGAGAATATAATATAATAACTGATCACATGAGGTAAGATATTATCTACCGTGTATTGTTGACTTTAATACACATAATATCTTTGAATACTTATCTACTCAGCAGCAGAATCATTCGATAGTTATCCACTTAGCAGTAGAAAGTTCTTCACCAGCAGCAGAATCATTCAGCAGTAGAATGTTTAACGCTAGCAGCAGAATCAAATGCTCTAGCAGTAGAATGATACTTAAGAGTATTTCTTGAGCAGAACCCGATATTAATCTTCTTGAATATTTAATTCCCAACATTCCTCCCCTAAACATGTGAATCCTTTTCAACATGTTTCTGAATTAAATTATGGATTGTGAAGATCTTTCAAACACTTCTGTAGTCAGATTCTTGATCTGAGCTATCTTTTGTTCTTCAATGATTAAATATCTTTCTCAGTAACTCATCTGCCATATTCTTTTGACTTCGAAAATATTAGTACCTATCTTCAAGCTTTAAACAAAGCCTAAAAGATGGTGCAATTTCCTTGGATGGAGGAAGTATAAGAGGCAATGATGCTGTGTATCTTGGATGCTTGTTTCAACAAGTGAAATCATCTATCAGCATGCCTTTGCAAGTGATGAACAAACGTAGTGAACTGAAATTGAAACTTTTCTCCGTTTGACCTAGATAGAACTTTCTCCTTTGGAATGCTTCATCCCTTCTGAATATATATAATACTCCAGAATCAACTCTGTTCTTGTCATTTTCAACCTCCATGTCATCATCTTGTATGCTCTTGTCTTTTCCTTCCTTTCATTGGTTAATCTTCCTTCTTTGGGTTTATTTCCTCCCCTGTTTGGAAGATCTCTCACAATGTACCAAAATATTTCTCTCCCCGTCATCTGAGCTATCAATTAGAACTTGTTATCAGACAATATTGTATATGTAGCCATCAGTTCCTTAAGAGTTTAATTTGCTGCCCTCATCACTTCTAGGTGTGTTAACTCCTATTAGAGGTGATTCATGGGGCATTTGACTCATTATCCATCAATGGATGGTTTTACTGAGTCCTTTTGAAAATCCTTTTTAAGAAACTTTTGACTTAGCAGTATGTTCATGATTTTATTATTAAAACTCATACTGCTTTCAACCATTTTGAAGGGATTAAGTGTGTAATAGACACTTAATCAAGATTTCGGTTTAAAGCAACCTCTGGTTGTGTGAGAACCAATGTTTTCAGTTATAAATAACTGCCTGTGTAAAGATAAACCTATTCAAAAGGCTTTCTTGACAGGGTTTCCAGCTCATAGCAATTGTTGCCTCTAACACAAGTGTTAGATTCACTTTTACTAGCTGTTCTTTCTATCAAATGTCCTTAGACTTGCCCATTATACTTAAAAGTATAAAATGATAGAAAGTGAGTTGTATCAGTTACTTTCTGATCAACTAAGTCATCAATTCAATGTGAAACATCATAATCAAGCTTCAAGAAAGAAGTTTTAAGGAGGTTTGAAATTCCCAAACTTTTTCTATCATGAACCTATTATGTCAGCAACTAGTATTATCATTATGCTGCTCACACATTTCACTTGAAACTTCATTTGTGCACAAATGTTCATACCTGAAATTGTTAGTCTAAAACCAAAAGAACAATGTACAAAGTACTTGTCTTGTATTAGAATAATCATAGGACTAACTGTATGAAAAACACAATTTAAATTTGTACTAGCAGCACAAACTTTTGTAATAGCAGCATTAACTTATAAAGTTAGCAGTACAACCAAAAATTTATATACAAAAACACATTAGATTGAAAAATTCAAAGATTAAGCATTTCAATACTTGCTACCAAGTACTGAAACCTTCCAACATCAAAAACTTTTGTTAGCAGATCTGCAAAGTTGTATTCTGAAGCAATTTTAAGAACTTAAATTAATCTTTTCTCATTGTAGTCTCTTATAAAATGATGTCTAATTTCAATGTGTTTTGTTTTAGAATGTTGCACTAGATTTTTAATTATGCAAATAGTACTACTATTATCAATATGAATGACTGTGTTCATAAAATTGTACCCATAGTCAAGAAGTTGGTTTTGAAGCCATAGGACTTGAGCACAACAACTTGCAGTAGCTACATATTCAGCTTCAGTTGTTGAAGTAGCCACAATTGTTTGCTTCTTACACTGCCATGAGATAAGTATACACCCAAGGAATTGACATCCTCCAGTTGTTGACTTTCTGTCCAAGCTAGCACCAGCATAATCACTATCTGAAAATGCTACCAAGTCAAAAGGTGACTCTCTAGAATACCATAGTCCCAACCTAGGTTGACCCTTGAGATATCTAAAAATTCTCTTGACTGCTGTTAAATGAGAAACCTTTGGAGTTACTTGAAATCTTGCACAAGCACAAACAGAGAACATGATATCAGGTCTTGATGATGTAAGATACATCAAAGATCCTATCATGATCTGTGTGTGTGTACATCCACATTTTCTCCATATAAGTCTTTAAGAAGAGGCTTCTCAGAGTCCATTGGTGTGCTTGGCATTTTTGAATCAGCAAAGTTGAACTTCCTAAGTATCTCAGCAACATATTTATCTTGACTAATAAATATGCCTTCATATGACTGTTTAACTTGCAAACCCAAAAAGAATGTCGGGAGTGGTTGAACCCTTGTAAAGAACTCGACATCTGGCTTAGTGTCGAAAATTTTATAGGCGACGTCAGGTTGGTTCTACCTTGAACTAGAACCCGGTATTTAGCTTAGTACCGGAAAAAGGTGTAAGCGACGTGTGTAAAGGTTTTCTCCGCCGAGAAGGGAGCTTGTTTCTTAGTGAAGAAAAACTCTTGAGTTAGAGGCTCGAGGAGTGGAGTAGGGCAAGGAAGAGTCCTTGTAGCCGAACCACTATAAATCTCCGTGTTGTGGTTTGATTGTTCTTTTCCTTACTTGCGTTACTTATATTGTTTATTTGTATTCATTAACTTGAAATCACGTTAACTCTCAAAGCGAATTAAATTTAAAAACGGTAAAAATTATTCAACCCCCTTCTAGTTTTCCACAATGTTCATCATTTTATTTAAAAGTTTTTCATAAAAAAAAAACCGATAAACATTATGTTTTTAAATGCATCAGTTCATGAATTCCATCACAATACGATAAACGAGCAACTACATTAGTATTTAAACCAAAGAATTCATCAATTACATCATATTGTTCTGGAAAATTAAAAGCACTTAAGCATACCAACCAACCAACCAAATATATGAATAAAAGAGTATATAAGATAATTGATGAAAATATAATTACATCATATTCTTCTCCAACATCCTGTATTTCTTCTTATTTAGCATCCGGCTTTTTTCTTCTTCAACATCCTTTTTTTCTTCTTCTTCAACATCTTGTTCTTCTTCTTTTTCTTCTTCAACATCATCTTTCTTCACAAAATGTTTTCTGTCTTTTCCAAACATCTTCTCATCCAATTCAACTATCAAATCCGTTTTCCAGTATTTAAAAGTTGGATTTTTTTGGTTTGCCAGTTTTCCTTCGTGTTTTGAAGTAGTAGCAGTTGATGTTTGAGCAATCTTAGAAGTTTCAGTTCTTTTTTCCTGTAAATGCATCTTTAACAAAATCATCGTCACTGGGTGAATATGATTTTACAGGAATAGCTTTCTTTGCCTTTTTTGCTTCTTTACCTATCCAACAAAACAAAAATACTGGTGAATATTTTTTTTAAACATATTATACTGAGGAAAAATACTGATGAACAATTTTTGTAAATTTGATCTGCTTTTAATATATTAATGAACATGATGAACAACAACTTATACTAACTGATGAAAAACAATGGTTGATGAATTACAATTAGATGATCAAAAAGATGATAAACAACAACTGATGAACAAAACAAAAACTATTGAACAATAAAACATAACACAGGACAATAACAGATGAACTAAAACATGATGAACAACAACGGATAAACAAAATAATAACTGTTGATTAAATGAACAAAAATACTAATGAACATTTTTTTAAACATATTATACTGAGCAAAAATACTGATGAACATAACAAAAATACTGATGAACAATTTTTCTAAATGTGATCTGCTTTTAATATACTAATGAACATGATGAACAACACCTTATACTAACTGATGAAAAAATAATGGTTGATGATAAAAAAGATGATGAATAACAATCGATGAACAGAACAAAAACAGTTGAAGAATAAAACATAACACATGACAATAATTGATGAACCAAAATATGATGAACAAGAACTGATGAACAAAACAATAACTGTTGATTAAATGAACAAAATACTGATGAACATAACAAAAATACTGATGAACAATTTTTCTAAATTTGATATGCTTTTGATGTGCTACTAAACATGATCAACAACAACTTATACTAACTGATAATTAAATGAAACAAAAACATGATGAACAATAATCGACACTAACTGATGAACAACATGGCTTATACCTTTAAAACACGGACGGTCTTCAAATCTTTTCAATCTTCTTTCCGAAAGCGCATTTTTTTTACTATCTAAAAATTTAGATAAAATATATTTAGAATAAGATTATACAAAAATAAACTAAGAAATAAACCAATTTTTTTTCAGCTAACTATTTAACTTGCGCAATGAGAAAACTAAAATTAAAAAAAAATAATAAAATAATAATAATTTTTTTTAATAATTTGTTTAATCTTTTTTTTTTTTTTTTTTTTTTTTTTTTTTTTTTTTTTTTTATAAGTTATTAGTCTATTATTTCGCAAAAAAATCATATATATATTTTTTTCATTAGTCAAGTACATATATGCATGAAGAAAAAACAAAATTAAAACATAAATGCTTAACTTACCAGCTGGATTCAATTTCTTCTTTAGGTTCATCATTACTTTGTCTTATAGGTTTGCAAAGTGTAATTAATCTGTTACTCTGTCTTGTAGGTTCTAATTTTTTTTTTTTATTTATTATTTTTTTTTGTTAAACTCAGATTTTTCATAAATGAAGTAAGTGTAAATTGAATAATTGACGAATAATCGAAGAACTTATGATTAGGATTCATCTTTTCGTGTAGATTATCAGAAATTTTGATCGGAAATTAGGATTATCGGAGATTTTAATCGAAACCCTAAATTTCCCCCCAATTTTTAGTGAGAGAATTGAGAGAAAATGAGTTTTTTTAGGAGTGAATAATGTAGAGAGAGAAACTAGAGATTGTGTGTGAGTGAGAGGGAAGGTGATTAAACCGATTTTGTTTGTTGAATTACAATTTTACCCCTTTTTATTCATAGACAAGCGTCTTTTTTTTTTTTTTTTTTTTTTTTTTTCTTTTTTTTTTTTTAATCCCGACCGTGGGATTCTGTTTGGTAGTTGATATTTATGATCGGACGGTGTGATTTACTTTTTAGACTTTGTAGATTGGTGCCTCTTTGGAGAGGATCTCAACTCTTATAGAGTGTTTGGCGTTGGTTATTTTCTTTTGTTTGTGCTTGGGTTTAAAAAATATGTATTTAAATTGTTTAATATAAGTACTAATGAAGTTAATATTTATAATTACTTATTTGGTAAAATAGGCAATAATACTTGTAGAAGCAATAGTTTGATGGAAGCTTCTAGTCAAATCGTTTACATTATTTTCAGTTACACGAGAGTAAAAAAGGTAAATTTTAGAATAATATTAATAAATAATATGATCGTGTATAGTATCCCCGGACCCTAGCACATTGGGCCGGGCATGACTAACGTCCTATACCACGGCATATTCTAATCCCGCAATCCGGACAAGATCATCCCCGGCCTCTCAAGTCCGGGGATCTAATCCGATGTCGACAGCTATCCTGCCGCGACTAGCTAAAGCCAGATCTTGTGGGATTGTGTCTTCCACTTGGTCTGACATTTACCTACTAAGGTATGGCGCAGCCATGCGCTGCTCTGACAATTACCTACCCAGTAATTAATGCGCAGAGTTTCGAGGTAGCTACAGTAAGTATGTGGGTAGTATAAATACTCCCATCTCATTTATTACCACACCTAACTGCATTTACTACTCCTAGTCCGCACTTAAATTACCTCTCTAAATAAATATACTTACTCTCACACCGGAGGCCAACCGCGGAACCCCCCTTCCGCGGTAAGACTAACGGTGCTACTTTTGTCTTAGCAGTAAACAAGAAGTAATCGGTGCAAGATCTACCCTCCAAGAGCTAGTCTAACCTAGGTCTGGGAGTGTGCCAAAGATTTGTACTAACATTTGGCGCCATCCGTGGGACCAGTTACACAAACTGCGTTTCAAAAGGAAGAAAAATCTACCATGAGCAATCAAGGAAACAATCCTTCTCCTTCCCAGGAACCTTCCACCGTGCGTAACACTCGTGATACGGGAAAAAACAAGGAGCAGGAACTCCATGCGGAATCCCTCCCGGATGAAGCAATCAGGAAGTTTTGCGATCAGCACTACGACCGATTGCTGCCACTAATGTCCGAAAAGGTTCACGCAGAAAAGCTAAACCAAGTAAGGACCCGCCTTGAGTTCGAGGATGAGTCGCGGGAAGACCCTTCCCCGCAAGGACTATCCAGAAACTCCCAGTCAAGATCCCTATGGGAACGAAAGAATGAGAAGAGGCGGAAATCCAGTCCTAGTTACAAGTCAGGGCCCTCTGAAAGCTCTTACTCCCGAAGCGTCTTCTCTAGGCTCAGCAAGGAACCTAGGGGCGGTGACAAAGAAATGGAATATCCCCGATCTACCGTTTTCACCCGTTTGGGAGAAAGGAGGGGGGATGTTAAGTCACGCCTAGGAGAGAAGAAGGCGGACGTATTCTCTAGACTTAAAGCAAAAAGCCGTACCAGAAGAGAGCGCAGAGCTGAAGCAGAGCGTTACAGACAAGAGGGGCGTCCTCGTGAGGAAAGATACCCAGAAAGCAGCAGGAAAAGGTCGCCCAGCCCAACCCTTAGCCGCGTCCCTCGTTCTAGGGAACATAGAACCAGAAGCAGGTCCACATACTCAAGACACGAACGACCGCGGAAGCAAACACCTGTAGAAAGTGAGGACAGTGCAGGGGAATACTGGGGGGGGCAAGGTCTGGAAGGAGTAAAGGGGAAGAGGATGATCTTTATCATCCCTACGACGTTGAAGACGCTAATCCGTTCACATTAAGGATTCGGTGTTTCAAATTCCCAAAAAGAACCAGAATGCCTAATAATGTCAAGACTTACGATGGGACCGGAGATCCGGAGGACCACATGAAAAGCTTCTGCACCGCGGCAAAAGTAGAGCGATGGGCCATGCCCACATGGTGTCACATGTTCAACTCCACTCTCATGGGGCATGCTCGAATGTGGTTTGACGACTTGCCGGCGGAAAGCATTGATAACTTTAAGGACCTCAAGAAGTACTTCCTGTCTTATTTTCTCCAACAAAAGAAGTATACTAAAGACCCGGTGGAGCTCCATCATATCAAACAAAAAGAAGGGGAAACAACCACGGCATTCGTTGATCGTTTCAAGACAGAAAGCATGCAAGTGAAGGGTGCCCCGGAATGCATGAGAGTCTCAGGGTTCATGCACGGTATTAACAACCCGGAGTTAATCAAGAGGCTTAATGACAGAATTCCAAAGACCATGGACGAAATGTGGAAGATTACCACTGCCTTCGTCCGTGGGTAAACTGCCGCGGCAAACTTATCTAAGAAAAAACATGACCGTTCCGCATGGAAGTCCGGTGAAGGAGGATCCCGGACAACCAATACCCAGCCTTTTGACAGGAAGACAGAATTCAAACAACGCTCTAGGGCAGATCGAAGGCGGAGCGATAGATTCACACCCCTCACAAAAACACCAAAAGAAATTCTGGCAATGGATTCAGTCAAATTTACGGCCCCACCGCCAATGTCAAGTCCGGCCGAGTTCAGAAACAAAGACAAATACTGTGATTTTCACAGAGAAAAAGGCCACCACACTGACGAGTGTTTTCAATTGAAGAGACAAATTGAGGAAGCAGTCAGATCAGGACAGCTGGCGCATCTTGTAAAAGAGATCAAGAGCGGGACCCAAAAAGGCGGAACCTCCAAGGGAGGAAAGAAGGAAACCGCGGCTAAAGATAAAGCTCCGGCCATATTCATGATACAGGCCTGGCCGCGGAATGTGAAGCAAAAAACAACCTCCAACGCCTACCCCAATATGGAAATATCTTTCCCTCCCATACAGGAGGATGATTGGGACGATCATCCGCTGGTGATAAAGGCAGAAGTAGGCGGACATCATGTACACCGAATGTATGTGGATAATGGAAGCGCCTCAGAAGTTTTGTACGAACATTGCTTCAATCGTTTGAGTCCAGAAGTCAAGAAAAGAATGATCCCTGCTGCGACCCCCCTGCTTGGATTCAGTGGAGAGTTGTCGTGGCCTTTAGGGCAAATTCTGCTGGAAGTAACCTTAGCAGATGAAGAGAACTCCTCAAGTGCTTGGATGAACTTCATGGTTGTCAGATCGCCCTCCCAATACAACGGCATAATAGGCCGACCGGGGATAAGACAGCTTAAGCTCATTCCCTCCACGGCCCACGGTATGATTAAATTTCCTACGAAAGGAGGAGTGGTAACAATACATAGTGACAAAATAGTGCCCATAGAATGCCGGACGATAGCAGAATCGTCATCGCAGCAGAATTTTGAAGAAGTTCCAGTCAAAGACGGCGTAAAAGTTGCTATACATCCCGAGTTCGCGGACCAAACAGTCACACTAGGGGGAAGTTTGACAAATCAAGGGAAGAAAGACCTATGTGATTTGCTGAGGAATAACTTGGATATTTTCGCTTGGCAACCGTCGGATATGACGGGCGTGCCGCATAACGCAGCAGAGCATAGGCTCAATATTCGGGAGGGATACGCGCCAATAAGGCAAAAGAAGCGCGGACAAGCTCCTGAAAGAAACAGGGCCATCAATGAAGATGTGGCAAAGTTGGTAGAGGCAGACATAATGCGAGAGGTCCATTATCACGACTGGGTGTCAAATCCGGTTTTGGTCAAAAAAAGCGATGGGACTTGGAGAATGTGTGTGGATTTCAAGGATTTAAACAAGGCATGTCCAAAAGACTGCTACCCCCTACCGGAGATTGACCACAAAGTTGAATCCCTCTGCGGCTACACCTTCAAATGCTTCCTAGACGCATACAAAGGGTATCACCAAATTCAAATGGCCGCGGAAGACGAGGAAAAAACCGCCTTTCACACGAACCAGGGTATATTTTGTTATAAAAAAATGCCTTTCGGATTAAAGAATGCAGGAGCTACCTATCAACGACTGGTGGACAAGGCTTTCAAGAAGCAGATTGGGAGGAACCTAGAAGTATATGTGGACGATTTAGTAATTAAAAGCCATTCGGAGACGGAGATGCTAAGAGATATAGAAGAAACCTTCAAAACGTTGAGAAAAATTAACATGAAGCTAAACCCAAAGAAGTGCACCTTTGGGGCAGAGGAAGGAATGTTTTTAGGACATTTGATCAACAAAAACGGGATTGGGGCATGCCCGGATAAATCCGCGGTGGTTGCCCAGTTGCCCTCTCCCCGCACACTTAAAGAAGTGCAGAGCCTAAATGGTAAATTGGCAAGTCTCAATCGTTTCCTATCGAAGTCAGCGGAAAAGTCCTTGCCGTTCTTCAAGACATTGAAGAAATGCATCAAGAAAAGTGACTTTCATTGGACACCAGCAGCGGAGCAAGCATTCAAGGAAATGAAGAACCACATAGCCAACCTTCCCACCCTGGCGGCCCCACAACCACGGGAAGAACTACTTATGTACCTCTCCGCGGCAAAAGAAGCCATTAGTGCAGTCTTGCTAGTGGAGAGAGGGCCGGTCCAGCAACCCATCTACTTTATCAGCCGCACATTGCAACCTCCGGAGGTAAATTACGACCCAATGGAGAAGTTGGTTCTAGCACTGATTCATGCAGTCAGAAGATTGAAGAGATACTTCCAGGCGCATCCAATAGTTGTCATCACGGACCAGCCCATCAAACAAATGCTCGCAAAAACAGAAAAAACTGGGAGACTGGCTAAGTGGGCTATAGAACTGGGAGAACATGACATCAACTTCAGGCCGCGGAAATCAATAAGGGGACAGGTACTAGCTGACTTCATTGCGGAAATCCCAGAAGAAAAGACTCCGGCAACCGTAGAAGCCGCGGAAGAACACCCATATGTCGAGCCTTGGAGTTTATATACTGACGGATCATCTTGCCAAGAAGGGTCCGGAGCAGGCCTGATCCTCACAAACCCTGAAGGTGTGGAATTTACTTATGCATTAAGATTTGAGTTTGACACCTCTAACAATGAAGCGGAGTATGAAGCACTAATAGCAGGTTTAAGGATAGCTGAGCAAATGGGAGTCCAACACTTATCCGCGAATGTTGATTCCCGGCTGGTCGCAAACCAGATTAATGGGGCTTACGAAGCCAAGGAAGAGAGTATGGCCTCGTATCTAGCAAAAGCTAAGACCTTGATACAAAGCTTCCGCACGTTCTCCATCAGACAGGTGCCGCGCAGCTAGAACAAACAGGCGGATGCTCTAAGCAAAATAGCCTCCACCAGTTTCGCTCATTTGTCAAAACAAGTCCTTGTCGAAACATTGAAAGTAAAATCAATAGAAGAGAAGGAAGTAATGGCCGTAGTAGAAGAAGAAGAGGAGACGTGGATGACCCCCCTCATAGCCTACATAAAGGACGAAGTACTCCCGGCAAATCAAAAAGAAGCTAGGAAATTGAAAATTAAGGCACGACAATACTCTGTTATCGATGGGGTATTATTCCGCAAGTCCTTTCTAGAACCGTGGTTGCGATGCGTAGGTCCGGCGCAGGCGGACTACGTAATCAGAGAAATCCATGAAGGCTCATGCAGCATGCACTCAGGACCGCGGTCTATTGTGGCCAAAGCAATCAGATCCGGCTACTACTGGCCTACAATACACAAGGACGCAAGGGAAATCATAGATAAATGTCAAGACTGCCAGGTACACCGACCGGTTCCCAGGAACCCTCAACAAAAGTTAAATCCCATCACCTCCCCCTGGCCATTCTACAAATGGGGAATAGACATCTGCGGCCCATTCCCAGAAGCCCCAGGAAGGATCAAATACCTGATAGTCGCAATAGATTATTTTACCAAGTGGATAGAAGCGAAAGCCCTCGCCACAATCACCGGCAATCAGGTCAAGAAGTTTGTGTGGGATAACATTGTATGCAGGTTCGGACTTCCGGGAGAAATAGTCGCGGACAACGCAAAGCAATTTCGGGACAACCCCTTCAAGGATTGGTGTGACAAGCTCAACATCAGACAACGATTTGCATCGGTCAAGCACCCCCAGGAAAATGGACTTGTAGAAAGAGCAAACCGGAGCTTAGGCGAAGGGATCAAAGCACGGATTGATCAAGGAAGCCGGGACTGGCTGGAAGAAGTTCCGCATGTGCTATGGGCGCACAGAACTATGATCAAATCAAGCAATGGGGATACCCCGTTCTCTCTGACCTATGGGACGGAGGCTGTCATCCCAGTCGAGATCGGAATGCCATCTTTAAGATGCGCCTTGTTTGACCCAATAACAAATGATGAAGACCTACAGCTAAATCTAGATTTAGTTGAAGAAAGAAGAGAGGTCGCGGCAATCCAGGAAGCAAAAAGTAAAACCCAAATGGAGAAGTATTACAATGCTAAAGTCCGCGGCACGAGCTTTAAGCCAGGAGATTTCGTCTACCGCAGCAATGATGCAAGCCTTGTGGAAAACACCGGCAAGCTGGGCCCCAAATGGGAAGGCCCATATGAAGTCGTGGAAGCCTTGGGGAAAGGAGCTTATACGCTCAGAGGGCAAGATGGTAGGGATATACCCCGCACTTGGAACATCCGGCACCTTAAGAAATGCTATTTGTAATTAAGTATAGGCGCTCCTATCTTTTGTACCCGGTCACGGTTCAATCCGGCCGCGGGAGCTCATACCAAGTTCTATATCTTTTGTAAGTACTTCTAACTTTTGTAACCTTTGTATCCGGTCACAGTTCCATTTGACCGCGGGAGTTCATTACATCTTTAAATGATATGCGGGGTCTGATCAACTCCGCAACACTTTCTAAAAATTTACGTGTCATCTTTTACATTATTTCTATTGCATGCATAACCCGGACCTCAAATCCGGACGCGTAAGTGGCCTCACAAGCCCGGCATGAGGACATTGTACCTCAAATTATTAAAGGCATATAAGTGGTATTGCAAACCCATTGACCAGTTAAACCCATCCCCGGAAATCCTAAGTACGGGTGCACAAAGATGGTAAAATAAAGCCCGGACATACAAGTCCCGGCACCAACAAGAAAATAAAACCCAAGTGTTATTACACGTCCAAAAAGTCTAAGTTATATTCACCAACGATAACAAGATACGCGGATACATTCATCCGAAAAAAAAAAAAAAAAAAAAAAAAAAAAAAAAAAAAAAAAAAAAAAAAAAAAAAAAACTACTACAAAATACACGGATGCATTCATCCGGGGTACACTTACCAAAAAAGCTGATGATTAAAAGCTTCACAAGATTGCGGCAAGGCAGATATAGTCAAAATATCCCCTAAAGAACAGCCGCAGAAAACTAATTCTCAGGATTCTGAGAGTCAAGAATGGAAGAATCAAACATGTCATCATGTTTAACACCATCATCCCCGGACACAATGGTCTCTGGTCCGGAAGACGCAACAACATTCGAAGGCCCAACTGGCCCAGCACCGGAGGAAGGCTGAGAAGAAACGGGGGTAGGAAGTACAATGGCAAGACCTTTGTCGGTGTAATCAAACTCTACCCCATACTTCTTGTTCTTGAATTCCTTATAAGCCGCAATAGCCCGCGGACGACGTGTAACAAACCGAAGCACAGACTCCGGCAGAACTGTCTCCTCCACGACCGGGGGTTTAAAGGTCAGCTCCCCCGACCCAGGGTGACGATGCTCCTCCAACACTAATTTCGCCATCAAATACTCAAGCGGAGCATCCCGACACTCCTCCAAAGAATCCAACAAAGGGAAGGGAACTTTAGACAGCCTGACCACGGACTCCTCATAGCGCTGCTTGGCTTCCGGGTCGTAGGCCTCTATCTGATCAAGCTTTATGCCCTGCGACCCATGCACAACCCCGGCCTCCAACCCCTGACGTACCCCGTCCTTGATGGCCGCGGAAATGCAACCACCTAGCCTCAACTTCAGATCCTCGGACTCTTTAAATTTTTCAATAACATACCTAAAGCCGTGGCCAATGACCCACCGGCGGCCCTCAACAGCCCTCAGAGTCTGGGGAAAGAGTTCTGTGTCAAATTCTTCGTTGATCGCGACCAACCTTTTATCCATCTCCGCAAGATGATTCTCAAAAGTGGCATGGGCCGCACTCATACTATCCTCGACAATCTTCTCCGTCTCGGTTTTAAACTGCTGCTGGAGAGTGTCACAAAGAACTTCTAGGCCGGACACTTTTTCCGCCAGCCCCTGCTTTTCACCACGAAGTTCTACAACTTCCGCAGCCAGCCCCGCATTTTTCCCAATCAAGGTTTCAACTTCCGGAGATAACCTTTTAACCTCAGCCCGGAGCTCTGCCAACTCCTTATCCTTATCATCCACCACTGATTGCAAAGAAGACACTTGGTCACGGATAGCCATGACCCCGGCATTCTCACTCTCCAGCTCGGACAACTTAGCCTTCAACTCAACCACCATCTTCTTCTTCCCTTCCAGCTGCTTCCTAAACCTGCCATTTTGATACAAGGTGTTTTCCAACCGCAGTCGCACCTCAGAATTAACACAGATCTGGTGAGCAGATAACTTATTGAAGTCATTCATCAAGTCTTCGTTAGACATATCCCTCATAGCAGACGCAAACACCGGAGTTGCAACATTGTCAACAATACTGCGGCAGACCCAGGGATCATCCATCTTGAAGCCATTAGTAGACAACCATTTGGGGACATAAGTAGAAGAAGTATCCGCGGTCTCAACAGATACAGACTTATCAAAATCATCAGACCCACCCGCATCCTCTTCTTCATTGACCGCATGACTAGACGAAGCGATCACACCCTCAGCATGTCCGGAAGGTTTGTCCTGCTCGGATACCTCAAGATTTGGCATTTTGGACTCCACATTCTCAGACTCATTAATATCCGCATGAGGAGTCTCCGAATTCCCCTCTGATCGCTCTTGAGTAGGTGTGTGGGACGAAGAAGAAATGAAAGTTGTATTCTTCGTAATTCCCTCATCCGTCTGAGGACCGGAGCGGTCCAAGCCTGACCCCGACTCATCTTCCAGATCAACAATAATATGACCTTCCGCGGAAGGATCAGCTGAAAAACGCAAACGTGTAAGTACGGATACAAAACAACAAGAGAAGAAAATAGCACACAAGGGTATTATAAGCAACTCATACCAGATCCAGCCGCAGCATCCTTGCGGACCAGCCTCTTCTTCTTTCTGGGTGGCTCAGGCACATCAATAACCACCCTCTTCTTCCTGGCTTTCTTCCCCTCCTTAGCCGCAGCAATCTCATCAACGACCGTATGTTGTACCACCTTTACTGTACCCTCCTGCGGTTGAAGAACACGTGTAGCGGTCTCAGCCCGCAAGGACTTCTCGTCCTGTTCCAAAGTGCGTTCCCCGACCTTCACCTTAAAGACGTCAGGCTGGTTGATATAAGAAAACAAGTCCATCTCTGCAAAGCAAAGTAAAATGAAATTAGACGCGGAAGAACACAAATAGAAGACAAAAATACATGCAAGTCTATTCAACCCACCCGTTTCATCCGGCCGTAGAAACGTGGGGCGGGCACTATCATCATCCCAAGTTTGGCTCAAACCTATGACATTCAGAAACTCCTCCGGATATTTCTTAAACGGAGCCCTATTAGCATCCAGGCGCCGCAACAACTCTAGATCCACACCCACATCGGAAGGCGGAGGGTCGCGGTCCACAGACGTTCCCTCAAACCACGGAATATCCAAAGGGAAGATAGTCTTTTTAATAAAAAAGAAATGGTCCTTCCAGTTCTTAACTGAATCTAGGGCACTAGTATAACAGACGGGGACAACCAAAGATTTTGGGCCTTTCCTCTTCTCTAACGACATCCAACCAGAATTAACACCCGCATAATAGAAATGCCTAAACAAGTCTACAGTCGGTACACCACCATGTACGCGGCAAAGTATCTCAAAATGGCTAACCCTACAAGCCGCTAACACGGACAGCTGTGACAGATGAATCTGGAAATACTCCAATACGCGGAGCAAAAACAATGAAAGGGGAATCCTAAAGTTACCAAACTCAAAAAACCTAGTATATACACCTATCATTCCGTCCGGAGCATCTCTAATAGTATCCCTAGGTCCGGGCGCTGTCGGTAAAAGATACCCAGGAATCTTATACTTATCACAAAATGCGTTTACATCTTCCTGACTAAGTTTGGAGGTTACCGTACTTATATGAGCCATTTTAAATGGTAAATGAAGAACAAATATAACAGAAATCTAACCTGAAGATACTAAAGTCCGGAAATAAAAAGGGCAAGAGAAACAAAGGCGGAAGGAATTCTTGTTTCTAGGGGAGAGGAAAATTTTTAACTGTGTGTAAAAAGTTTAAAAGTGGTGTAAATCTCAGTATTTATAGCTACACACGCACGTGTTATCAGATCCAATCGCAAGGCCACAAAATTGCCACGTCTCCGGACGTTTATTGAATGGTCATAGATCTGGACAGATGGAGAAAATCAACGGCCAGCCGCAGAAACGTCACATCAGTCAGTAATTGCGTGGGTGAAAACACTTCGCTGTTCCCCATGACAGCCTGTCACCATCAACCACATGGAAAGTGGAATGTCCAGTCAGCAACATTGGACACACTCCAAACCAACCGCGGATACTACCACGGCCTTCACAATGCCGCAACCTCTGAATGGCCGCGGAAAATAAATATAAAGTCTAGCACACTTGCTCTTCAAATTAAACAAGTATACTAGACTGGGGGGACTTGATCGTGTATAGTATCCCCGGACCCTAGCACATTGGGCCGGGCATGACTAACGTCCTATACCACGGCATATTCTAATCCCGCAATCCAGACAAGATCATCCCCGGCCTCTCAAGTCCGGGGATCTAATCCGATGTCGACAGCTATCCTGCCGCGACTAGCTAAAGCCAGATCTTGTGGGATTGTGTCTTCCACTTGGTCTGACATTTACCTACTAAGGTATGGCGCAGCCATGCGCTGCTCTGACAATTACCTACCTAGTAATTAATGCGCAGAGTTTCGAGGTAGCTACAGTAAGTATGTGGGTAGTATAAATACTCCCATCTCATTTATTACCACACCTAACTGCATTTACTACTCCTAGTCCGCACTTAAATTACCTCTCTAAATAAATATACTTACTCTCACACCGGAGGCCAACCGCGGAACCCCCCTTCCGCGGTAAGACTAACGGTGCTACTTTTGTCTTAGCAGTAAACAAGAAGTAATCGGTGCAAGATCTACCCTCCAAGAGCTAGTCTAACCTAGGTCTGGGAGTGTGCCAAAGATTTGTACTAACATAATATAAGTAGCCTTTTATATGTTTATAAAAATTATTTATCTACTTAATAATAAGTAAACAAATGGGAAATTGTTAAATAAAAAACTACTTTTCTGCTTAAAAAATAAATAAGGAAAAGAAAAAAGGAAAAAAAAAAAAAAAAAAAAAAAAAAAAAAAAAAAAAAAAGCAACTCCAAACGCACTCATTTAATTTGCAACATGTATTAAAGTAGAAAGCAAATATAAGAACCGATAAATTATTAAAGCGATTTGCCAAATATTAACACCTCTAAATACGTAATACGTAGTATATCTTATTAGACTTAGGAGCTAGAAATCTCACTTATTGTTTTTGCTTCATGTTTAATGATATGTAGCTTGATAGCTTCTCTTTTGTCCAACTTAATCTGTTTTATTAGATCACTAGAACTGGTTTTAGCTATGTAAAGCGAATGAAGAATTTTGTATTAAATAAAACGAATTATATTTAGCTCATATATACACAGTTTAATTGAGATATTTCCATAATAATTTTTAACTTTTCCTCTCATCGTTACTAATGAGGTTTGAATTTAAAACCTCTTATGAGAATATCAAGATGTCTAATCGTCAATCCAAATTAGTGAATGTTTTGAAATGGTCTTGCCTACGCTTTGGATTTATTTGGTAACAGGTGAATCTAAGACTAGTGGTAATGGTACCACAAGGACGCGTCTTACGTCCTATATGGCACCCCAAGACTCGTTTTCTTTACTACACGTACTCACCCTTCAAAGACGTGTCTTACACGGTTTTGAGCACAAGTCACTGGCTTCTTTTTCTTTCATTTTGTGTGTGTGAGTGTTTTGTTGAGTATATTTGTGTATTAAGTTGGGTATATTTGAGTGGTGATGTTGGTTGTGTGATTACACTATGTTGATGGTGATGCAGGTTGAATAGAGAGAAGCTAATGTGACGATGAATTAATGGTAATGATCGCGGTAACTATTACCGTCATCCTAGTGGAGGTGGTGGAGCAGGTAAACATGTCGACATAGCGATTGATGTGACATTTTTCTTTGTTTTTTGGGTGTTGTTTGTATTTAATAATGTTTGGAAGACAACTAATGTGGCATGTTCCAATTTCCAAAAGGCAGGAAGAACATTTTGAATACCGTTGATGTGGGCATTTATGCAATAAGAAACAATTTAAACAAAATGAAAACCATATAACCGCAAAGGATATATTTTGGTAATGGCCCAACTAAAAGTATTTTTCTTATATGTTTTGCTCTTATTTGTAACCACATGTTACTCACTTAAATATATATGTTTAACTGTAAAGTGTAAACTGTAAAGTAATACGAAAGTTTACGCAATGGCCCAAATGTTATAAAATGATGTACACTTTACGCTTTATACTTTATGGACGTCACAAACCATGAAAATGAGTAGATGTCAACACCAGAATAATTTATATCAGATTCAATATAAAGCAAAGCACATTACACATGCTAAAAAAGAGATGATATCATATTCAATAGGAATACGATGATATTCTTTATCTCACTTTTGTAAGACTCAGAGTGCGCTTGGTTCAAAAAAGGGAATGGGAATAGCAAAGGTAAAGAGAATATAACGGAATATAAAGAAATGGAATGAAGATTATCATTCCCCCAACAACAACCCCCCCCCACAAACCAAGCACCCCCTCAGTCAGGGGCGGAGGTACATGCAAGGCAGGGGTAGCGGTCGCTACCCCTGAACTTTTACCCGGTAGTGGAATTTTTGGGCATTTTTTACGTTTTTTGGCGATTTTTGGCGATTTCGCTACCCCTGAAACAAATTTTCGCTACCCCTAAACAAATTTTCGTATTTCGCTACCCCTGAACTTGGGTCCTAGTTCCGCCACTGCCCTCAGTCGTCACCCACCCACATGGACAACACCTTTCTAGAAACATCAATTCTTG